>VZDJ01000056.1:5125770-5804763 GCA_008694505.1 Cyanoderma ruficeps | reverse complement strand
AAAAAAAAAAAAAAAGAAAAAAAATCAACTTTCCCAGCTTCATCCTAATAGCAGAGCTCAGAGTAATCTCTGCACAGGTCTCTGCTGCTTAATGAAAAAGATTCTTGTTGCTGTTTTAGGGGTGCTTTTCTAACAAGTTTTGGGTAATTAGGAAGAAATTTGAATACTACAGCACCTGGAAGATTGATGCATCACTGCATCCCACACCAAACCCCAGCGTCAGTCATCAAGACTTGATCAGATATAAATTGCTTGGTCATCAATCTAAACTGATTTTGGTCAAAACCCCTGTCAAAACATTCGTAGGGCTTGATCCATGTTTTTTCATACATGAGAGCTCTAATTGTGCCACTGTGCATGGCAACCCATTCCCATGTCCTAACCAAACTAGAAATCCTGAGAAAATACCAGTCGTTCTGACATGTGTATCCCAAGGCACTTGGAAATTGAGACATTATATATATGGTACAATGAATAATCCAGGACAAAAAAGCCCCGAAGTGTAATATAAAAGCAAAAGAAATATCAGAATACCTTGCTACATAAGCCAATAAAATGACATTCAGGCCAAAACTTCCTTGAAATAAGTGAGTCTTCTCATCGATATAGTGAATAGGCTTTTAATCAGACTGTAAGTGAGCCTCTGTGGCTGATGTCAGAAGTAAGTTTCCGAATGAGAACATTAGGAGAAAAATAAATCCAGCTTCAAAATGTTTTCCCATTATTAACTCTTCTGTGCCAGTCTGCAATGTAAACAAGTATTTCTGCTGTTTAATAAGTATTTGACATGAAGTTACAAATTACTTCTAAGGAAAACACGTCATCACAACCTCAGCTCTGCATGTCACCGTTATTTCTCACCTTAGATAATGACTTCTGATCCTGTTAGCATGTGAGTACAACAAGCAGATCATACTCTTAGGGCATATCTCCTTAAAAATAAATAAACTCAAATAAATTTTCATCTTTATTATGTAGTAGGGGACTCACTGTATGCACAACAAAAATTCCAGGTATAATGACCACACATGGTACTATAATTCTGGTCATATTCAGATCCCTTTGCTGGTGGCATTCGCAGTGCAGATAAGAATGACTGGCAATTATTACTTTCATGGAATTATAATATCAGCAAATATATTCTTTCAGCTTCTTATTTCCTGATATCATAATCAGTGGTGTCACTGTGAATTTGTATGCACAAAACCACTTTCAATTCCATTCAGTTTCTCAAACATAAAAAATTCCTTGAGCCTCTGTAGCCTCCAGCGTGCAGAAGACCTTTAGTCATGCCCTCCAATTTATTCCCCTGCACAATTTAATTCCCAATCTTATTGCTTCTTACATTTCCTAAGGATCAAGGCAAGGAGACTACAGCTGACAGGCAGAGAGAAAAGCTCTGAAGTCACCAGGCACAAAGGTGACACACAGATGATGCCCGTGGTTTTGGTCTGACATCCTGCAGTCATCCATCTCTCAGTCCATTATGAAATTCTTCTGCTTCACTTTGCTCTCAAGACCAGGGGACACAGAGCACATGACAAAAACTGGATTTCCACAAGTGTATGCGAGACCAGGGCAACCTTAAAGGGTTGTGAATTTAAAAAATACTATGGACAGGAGATAACCTTCCTTCGAGCATTTTAGCCTCTAATTTGGTGCTTGGTTGCTCCAGGAAGAGAAAGGAAAAGGAAGTGTATGAAATGTACCTCTCAGTGACATATATGTTCCCAGAAGAATTCTTGAGTAAATTGTCTAGAATTATCTTCAAGTTCTGCAGTCCTGCCACACATTAGGACACGTCATGGCTGACATGACCCACAGGCAGACAAACCTCCTCAGAGCTTTGCCATTAATTTCAGGATGAGGATGATAAAAAGCAGAGGATGAGTTCTACTCTCTCTTGACAGACCTGAGTCATTGACTTGGCTCCCTCAGCCAGGATGGAGAGGTGTTACACAAAGAGTTTGGCTTTTTACATGGAGCTTGGTGCTTTATTTAGCTACAGGAAAGACATGCTTTGACCTTCCTTGGTCTTTCAGTAGGATGTGGTGGTGGGTGGACAGGCTCAGGCTCTGACCAGGATCAGGTCAGCCAGGATCCCTACAATACAGCATGCCAACCTTCCCTACACACAGGCTTTATCTGAGGTCATTTACTTCCCATTTTCAGAGGGCTGAGGGGGTCTGTGTGAACCAATCCACCCCTGGCAGCAGCCGGCTGGCACTGGCTGTCTCAGCAGGACCAAAACTGGGAGAGATAAGGCATCACTATGGCAGGATCCTTGTCAGCAAGGGACTCTCCAGACACCACATCTAGGACTCAGTCCAAGAACTCCAGGAATCAGAAAATCAGCTAAATGTGATTGTGAAACATGATCTGACACTCCCTGGCAACAATTCAGTGGTGCCTTGTTCACTCTGCGCCATCAGTTCTAAAGGGCTCTCTCTTCAGTCCTCAAAAAGCTAGAAAAATACATTTTATCATGTAACATGGGGAGTTCTTGGAAAACGGATGTATTAATGAGACTTCCCAGAAGTTTAATCAATGACTTCTACAGCCTTGGGATGGAAATACAGCTATTAATATTTCCTCCCATGCTTTTTGTTTGGTTTTTTGTTTGTTTGTTTGGGGGTTGGGGGGGGGGATGTTGTTTCTTGGTTTTGGGGGGTTTTTGCCTTTTTATCAAAAGAGAACTATTTGAGCATTGCTTGTTGGCAAGAGAAGAATCTTGCACTCAGTTACCACTTCACCATTATTTTACAAAGTACAGGTTTACAATGTATCCACCATATATTTACATGTATTTGCAATGTGACTGCACCACCCCTATAACAAAAGCTGTGTTATTAGGTAAAGTAAGGAAGGGCTAGGATTAAATATTTCCTTAATTCTGGTCTTGACACAAAAGCTATAGGAGTGAAGAGAGACAACAGGGCCATTTGACAAACCTGAGACAATTCACAACTCAGTGAAGTCTCTTTGACTTTACATATTGGCATTTAAATCACAGCAGTATTAAACTAAAACATTTGTCCAGCAGAAACTGAGCAAAGAGCCCAAGCCATTCAGTGAGATATTGGCTAATGCAGCCATTCAATCCCTCTTCGTGCAGCTTCAGCTCTGTGGGAAGCCCTTTGTGTCTGTATGGATTTCATGGGGGTTTTTGCAGCCTTCGTTCCCATTTTTCTCGGGAGCTGTGGTTAGGCAGTCTTGTCCACGTTGCCCTGAAGGACTGCTGGCACTGAAGGGCTCTGGGAAGAACCTCATGACTATGCCCAAGTTCTACATTAAATTCTCATTTATCTATGGAGGAAAGAGGGGCTTGGCTGGCCAGCACTGCTGTCTGCTGGGGCTGTGAAGGATCTGCAGCCACATCCTAAGTTCAGTAGCTGGTTTATTTGTCCTGCCATGCTAATGCCTTGTCTTGACACCAGCACAATTTACTTGCAATTATTTCTATGGAAAAAGTGGAGAGTGGTTGATAGTTCAAAGGAGGAATTGTTTTAGCTTGGGCACCTTCAATACGTGCAGTTTCCAGCTGCTCAGCAGATTATTATTTTGCATTTCAACCTTTACATGCCTCTGCAATTACCATTGTATCCAAAAGAAAATGCTTTGAAAGACCTTGCAGACCTAAGCGGGGTGAAAGGCTTTAAGTAATGTAAAGCTGTTAAAGAACAAAGAGTTCATTATGTAGGTTTAAAACTCTTCACTTTTTGCAACCAGATTGTTATAGAAAAAGTACATTCAAATATATCACTGCCTGAGTAGTCCTTACGGGGAGGGAGTTTTGTTTTTGTTTTAACATTGCATCAGTAAAGCCATCCCAAGCAACCCATAAATGCAACAAGATTCCTAAGTACTCTCACCAGATTGAAATTTGGAAATGAAAACCGATGCTGATAGAATGAGAAATGTAAGAATTGTAATGCATAAGACACATTTGATTTTACTTTATGAAGCATTGTTTTTTTCTGGGATAAACAGTGTATTTCAGCTATTTATTTAGAATGTAAATATTTACAAACTGGTAGCTATGAATCAGGCTGTTGTTATTTCATTGTCTTTAATGTCTGATTACTTCAAAGGGTGTTTTGTTCTAGATACAAACAAAGCTGAGGCCTATACTACCCTGAACATTTATTCAGTTCAATTAAATTTTGCGTCAAATACACCAAAAAACGGGTCAGAAGCTGCCATGAGTTTCTGCAAGTATTTTGTATGGCAAAATGTCAGAACTTGGATACAGGTAACAGGTGCTGATCCTCCAACAGCAGGCAGGATTTGGGACAGACCAGTGCCTGAGGTAGATCAGGCAGTTGCCTTGGTGGCCCCACACTCCCCAAGGAGAACAACTCCAAAGGTTCCCTGTTCTAGAGACAGCACAGATCAGGTTCTAATAGTTTATTATTTATTTGTGATTTTGTTACTGCAAGCAGCTGTTAGTTGTAACCTGCTTTCTTTGCAATTGTTGTCTATTGGGCACTTCTCTAGATTAAGATTTCTCATTACTGCTGTGTATTCTAGTGGTTATTGATATTGTTGTGCTTATTTTGTGTATGATGAATTTCAGTGTATTAGCTTCTGGGGTCAGACTAGGCAAGGTCTAGCATGAAATGACTGTGAGCTGCAGGTTTTTCAGATGCTGCCCAACCTTTGCTATGCCTTTGAGGGTCTTTGAGGGCTGAGAAAGTCCTGCCCTAAGGTTAGTTTGTGGCAGCTAAGACAGGCACCAGAAGGGATCATGCCCAAGGGAAAAAAGCATCCCACTTTGCACAGATGCTGACCACCAGGATGACTGAAGGGCATCTTCAGGCTGAAAGATTTCTCCAGCCTTTAGCCAGTTCAGCAGCCAAAATGCAGTGTGGAGGTGCCCACCCATGCCTGGCCTTTGGCAGCTATTCCCACCTGCCCCTTGACAACCCAACAGCAGGATATTGCACCCAGATTTCTGATCAATTAGGTCCCCTGAATTGATTCTTGGCTCTTCCCCTGAGTGCTGCTTCAGCCAAACTGGCAACAGAGCCCAAGATTCTGAACAAAATTAAGTCTGGCTGCTGACGTGGCATCAAGCAGCAACTTGGCCACCACAGCTGGGAGCAAGCTTCTTTTTTTTTAAACTTTTACTTACTCAGCAAGAGGAATGGTTATCACTCTCAGCTTGTCTGTGCATTCCTCTCTGTCTGCAGCCACAACTCAGAGAAACTTCTGAGCATCCCAGCTGACAATGACTTCCAGCTCAAGCAGGCTCAGTGCGTGAGACAGAACCAGGGACGAGAGACCAATTTTTGATGGGGGTGAGTAGTCATGGGTGTCTCACCCAGGGTACATCCCTGGTCTGGAACAACTCACAGGGTGCCCAGCAAGGGTGATGAAGATCACCCTTCAGCACCTTCATTTATATCTTAGGCTACAAGGTCCCTCCCTTGTGTGAGATTTTTTTCTGATTTAGCATTAGTTAAATAATGGGATCTTGTTCTGAGCTTGACAATTTTATATGGCGTCGTATTTCAGGGGGTTGCCTTGTTTTCCTTATAAAAAGGAACATCACCTAGGAATCCTCCACTGTGGATCCTAGCTTAATTGCAATGGCTCTTGGTGTGATTTAACTAACAGCAAACTAAGCCGTGAGCCCATCAGGCCAATATTTCATTTAAACATCTCTTTTGTTAGTTCCGCCTGAGGCTTTCTTTGGCTGGTTTGAGACTTTCTTTTCAGAATGCAAAAAAATACCAAAAAATAAGGAAACTGTAGGAAAAAAGGGAGAAGAAGTCAATTCATCAAGGACATAGTAAGTCCACGCCAGCAACTTTCCACATTAATGCTTCTCCATTTGATATATCCTGATGTCGAATATAAAGACAACACCCTAAATACTATTCCTTACTACCTCACATGTGTGTATCTTAAAAAAAAATAGAACAATTTCTATTCTTAGTTGTCTAACAGAAAATTTGACAGGGAGGTATTTTGATAAATGCTGAGTCTTCGTTACAAACCATCAATACCAAGGAAAGTCCTGCTTTCAAAAGAAAAGGATGAAATCACTCCTTGGTCTTAAATTACCAAAAATGCCCTTGATTTTCCAGCCTTCATTGCCATGAATCATCTTGACAGTGTCCCTCAAACTCATCAGTAGCCAGGTCAAGCAAAACATATTAACCAGCAAATGTAATTTCCTTGGGAGGAGATTGACAGATTGAGCTCTGCTATTTGTTCTCCTTTCCCCCTTTTCCTTACCAGATGGGCAGAACTTGGCTTTGTGCTCTTAGTTGGATTCTTTGGATGGCCATGGTCTGTCACACAGGGGAAGCAGTCACTGAACATCTTGGTGTGCTTTCCTTTGTATTTTTTCCTACAATGATGCCTGAGGTAAACAATGTTTGAAGAACTTCAGGTCAGAACATGAGGTGTGAGTCCTCATCTTTCCAGCACAATCAAAATATTCTGTCCTTGGCTTAACAAGTAAAACAAGAGAGCCCTCTAGAATTCAGATAATGGCCTATCTCATGCCCTCTTTAGAGAATTTTTGGATTTCCATGAGCTGGAAGTTTCACAGGAGGTTTCGCATTCTACTTAACAGTTTTCAAACGTTCAAAACTACTACAAAAATAAAAATTTGAAGAAAAAATAACCAGCACATGTAATTATGAACCCAAGAGCCTGCACCCCTAGCCCTGGCTGCATGCCCCCAAAGTGACACTGCAGAGGATCACTGCTGGATGACACAGGTGTTCACAACACAATTTTTTGGGAACATTTTTCTGGCAACAAAATAAGGACAGAGCTGACGAGCACGTGGCTGGGTTTTGGCAACATCATTGCCCCTTCCAAAGAGTATCCACACCTCTGGTCCTGGGCTGCCACTTTCAGCCTGTTGCAGGCTCAGCCAGATTGGGTACCCAAGGCTTATGATCAGACAAGTGTGCCATTTGTACTCTATTTGTATCTTTTCCATCATCAATACATGGAAGAATAAATAGATCTGTCAGTTAGTTTCAGAGTGGAAAACATTTTGTTCCAGCACCTTTCCTTCCTTAAGAATATTAGAATAGGTATATTATTTTTATTCAGTGTGTGAGGTTACAAAACAAATTAAAATAATAGCATGTTCCAAATGAGACTGCAATACATGGATTGGGTTTATTTAATTTGATTTCTATGACTGGAATATTAAATTGATTTGACTAGTCACATACTTAACAAAGCAGTGAATTATTCACAGGAAAGTTTGAATTGCAGTTAATTTAGCCTCCTGCAAACCCCAGTGTTTTCATGGAGGTGACTCAGGGTTTGGAGAGCTGCCCAGAGACCCAGGTTTAGGTCTTCTGCTCTGTATGTCTGCAACCTAAAGCATTTGGTGGTTCATGACCCTGCAGGTATGAGCACCTGCAAAGGGAATTATCCTGCCTCACGGAATTATGCAGATACTGGGTGTGGTTAGCTTTTGGCTGAATAAAGTCTCCAAAATAGTATCTTGTGTATCGACATGCTCTCAGTGCTTTTGGAAGTTAAAAGTAGCAGATGCTCAGCTCTGCTGAAAATTGAAGTGGTTTTATCCTCCGCCCAGACAGTCCGGTACAAAACAACTCCTTGTGGCAACAGAGACAGATTTCAGTCTTCTTAGAGAAGGCCAAGCCCCTCCTGCTCCATGCTTGATGCATCCCACTCCAGCTTTCCTCTGCACCGTTGGCGTTGCTAGACCCTCCAGTTTTGTTGTGTTACATAGGAAAGCGGAAAAAAAAAAGCAGTCAATTTTTCCAGCTCCAATTTTAGCAGTGCTTTCACAGTTACTATTGTGTTAGAACTCCATATGACACAAAGAAATCTAGTAGGTCAGCAGCTTGAAAATAGAGTCTAATTTTATATTTTGGCAAGTTATGTAAGCATTCGCTAATCACTTTTCTTAATAGAACCTGCTTTTTCTCTAATGCAAGTTAAACCTTTCTCCCAGAAGAGAAAAACACACAGTGCTTGAAAGGTCCCTTGAAGATAAAACCAGAATTACTCAGTATTGCCCTTTCCAAAGGAGATTTCCAAGAAATTTTCACAGGCCACATCAATAGTTAAAAATAAAATCAAGTGTTATGTTTGAAAACATAGTGAGAAATGTGTTGGGTTTTAAGCAGCACAAGATGATAATGTTAGCACCTCTGCTAGCAAAATCTCTGAAGCACTTGTAAGGACCCAACAAAATTAACAGGGAGTTTTTGTTTTCAAAACAGCATTTCATGCTGTAAAAGTAATTTGACTGTCCTTTGGTGATGATTTCAATGGAGCTGAACCAGTAACCAATTTGCCAGCTATAAAGGGGAAGTAAACATTTTAAAAAGCCTTTGGTTATCACTCTATGTGAATAATTAGTAGAATTGCTTTTGGAAAATATGTTAAATTCTGTGATGTATCTCCAGTCAATGGGATAAAATCCCCTCAGGACAGTGAGATGTCTGCTCCTGGCTGGAGGATGCAGCGACAGACTTTATATTACTTGGTGTGGCAGGATTGTAAAGGTGCAAATCTCTTTTTCCCTTTGTGAGAGATCAACCCAGGCAGAGCAGAAGGGTGATCATGGGATGTCTGGACAGAGCAAGCAGAGTGCTGCACTTTTGTACACAGTGGTGTTGATGCTGTGGCAAACACAAGTTTTCATTTCATTTAATAGTAAAGGTGAAATTATAGATTACAAAGAACCAACTGTTTAAGAATGCTTAATCAATTAATTTTACATTAGAGTTTGACAACTCAAAAGCTTGTTTTAACATCATAGTTCATAGTTACCTATATTGCAGCCTATTGATGGGCTTTAGCAACCATCAATATGAGACATTTGCTGCCTGGCTGTGCTTTCAGCTACAGGATTTAGCTTGGAGCTACAGGATGAGCACCATGCCCAAGCGAGCCAGCTTTCATCCAGTATTAGTATCTCTCTTACAGGAGATCTTCATTAACTGTCTGCTCACTGCAAAATACAGGCAGAGGCTGCTGGATGTTTCTCTCTGCAATGGCCCCGTGAAGCAGGACAGGTTGTCTTTCTAGTTGAGTAATTCTGTTGCTTGCAGGCTTGGCTGAGCAAAAATGCTGCTCTCCTCCTCCCTTTGTACCTCTACTATCATTAGGGACTTTCAAACCCTTGCACCACTGCTGACAAATCTGGCTGCCTCCACTTGTTTTACAGATTTCTCTCTTTCCTCAAGATTTCTGGGTTTATTTAATTAAACATCTTTGTTCGTTTGTTCTGGTTGATGATTAAGTAATTTTATTTTAACCATCTTTCTTCAAACAGAGAATTCATATGCATGAAGGACAGCTCCCAGAAGTGAAGAAAGGAAGACACTGAGTGCTTTGGCTACATTGCCAGCAATGAAAAATACAGGTTTTGATTGACTTGCAGACACCCTTTAGGAGTCATCAACTAAGGAAAAACTGTTAAAACAGTGAAAAAAACCCTCTACCCAGGCCTTAATTTCAACTAATGTATTATTTATGTGAATTTACTAGAGATAACTGACATTACTGTTACACCTCCACCTTTTTCAGAGAGAAAAACTACCCTTTCCAGAACATCCCGATTTTTCTCATCCCTCCATTTTGCTCAGCCTTTCCTTCTCCAAAAGATCTTTAGTCTGTGCCCCCTCATGTCTGTGGATCTGATATCCCCTCCCAGAGCTCAGTGGTGATGAACTTATCTGCCTTCACCTGAAAATGAAACTTTATCAACAAACTACACACAATGAACAGGCCTCAGTATCTGAATAGATATCACTGGTTACCACTATCACAGTCCATCCTTCATTAATGCAAAACTTTTCAATTTCTTTCTGGCTGAAGAGGGGTTTAAAATGAGTCTGAGCAATAGTTAATCTTCTCCTGCGGTCTCCAGACCTACTCTGGGACTCCTCATTGGAATTCACTCTGCATCCATCACTTAATTTCCTAACCAGATGAAACACAGTTGTTTCTGGCCTGCCTGTCTCTGGAGCTCTCATTGCAACTGCAGCCTTGGCATCAAACAAAAAGAAAAATACCTTTGAGGTTTTTTCAGCCTAATACATTTTTACTAGAATTGACAAAACATGCTCAGTTTAATAGATGAAGACCTACTAATTCTCTGAAAATTATCTAGGTGGTAGTGGTGATAAAACTATTCACACTAAGCCCTTTTATAAAAGTTATAAAACAAAGTTATAAAACTAAGCCCCTTTTGTGCTTAACATTATTGGTGTAGCTGTGAATCACCTGCAAACATGGCTCAGGAAAACCAGTATGGCTCCTGCAGGCAAAGATTTTAGCTGGATATGTAAAGGGTCTCTGTGGTTTATGGTTTTCTGGGAAGTATTTGTATCAGTGTTATTTTTACCACACTGAGTACACAGAAAATATGAGCAATAACAGGCATCGCATTGGGGCTGTGCAAATTGACTTCAATCCATGCTTACCACAGATGACAAAGAGAATTTATGAAGAAGACCTTTGATTTATAGTGAACAATTCTATCCTTGGCAGAAGTGAAGAATTAATAATATCCAGAGAAACCGTACAGATTTAAACCCTTGGTGACATAAATCAATGGACAGGGCTGCAGATCCAAAGGGGGAGACTTGAAGGGAAGAAGCAGGTCAGACAGCTTCAAACTAGCAGCCACAGCTAAATCTAGCAGGGTCTGCAAATCAGGAGTTCATGACCTTTAGTTCATCACTCCACAGGAATACCACCAACAGCTGGGATGTGGCAAGTGAGTCTGCATTCCTTTTCTCTTGCCATGAGTAGCCTAGCAAATTAGTGTACATTCAGGACTAAAGCTGTGACACCAGTCCATGGTGGGGAAAAGAAGCGGGCTAGGAAGTAGTTCAAATACTCTCTTCTGCAAATCATAGTTTTTTAGAAGTTTTTTATTTAATTCTTTATGTTTTGCCTCCTTTTTCCCTCCACTCCTTACTTTCACCATTCTTAAATTTGTTCCTTATTAACCACATATAAAATCTTGCCTTCATAAAAACTTTAATACCTCTTCATACAATTTGTAACTTTTTTGTGTCCCTGAAGATGGCAAGTTCATATTCCATGTTTTGTGGTGCTTTATAATGCCAAGCTGGCTTGATGAATCTCTGTGCCACGGAGTAAAACTGAAATCAAACCAGACTACAATCAGGAAATTACACCTGGTGGAAAGATTGTTGTTTGATGGGAGTTTAGTAAATTAGTGTCATGGTTTGTGCTTTTCCTACAAAGCAGGTTAGTTATCAGGATCCCTGTGCACACAGCACCAGCCTAGTGACACAGCAGGGACATGTTTGTCTTGGGTGTTGACCGGGGAGCAGAGGCCAGTCCTGCCCCGCTGAGCTCCCACACACAGTGGGATCATAGGACACCCTCAGGTGGTGCTGCTGTGCTGGGCGCTCCCAACAGTGGTGCCATGGGGTGAGGAACAGGTGCTTTGCCCCCACTCAGCTGTGCAGAGAGGTTTGGCTTCATGAGGAGCTGGGGGAAGGTGGTCTGAATTCCCAGCTGGGCTCAGCATTCCGTGCACCTCGTGGATGGTTCATCACCCACTGAGGCCTGGCCCCTCAGACTGGAGGAGCACGGTTTTCTGGTCCCTGCTTCAGTAAGATGCAGAGCATGTTCAGACACCATGAGAATGGGGGATCTGGGGTGGGCATCCGTCACCTGCCCAGTGGCAGAAAGTGGGAGGATGCAGTGGACAGGAAAGGAGATGTCTGCAGCCTTTTTACTGTTCCTGGTAAATTCTGCGGCGCATCACACCTATCCTCACCCCAGTGAAGCTCCTCCACCCTAGCAAGGCTGAGAAAACCTTGAACAGCCACATTCATTGGAGATTGGAAAACACTAATAATTTCATTTTTTTAAGAAGAATGTTCATTGCCATAGGCCAGCTTGTGGTAGAAGATGATGGCCGTATTTCTGGATGATCAACATGACTTCTTGCACATTCCTGATGAGCAGAAAGCCCAAGTCTATAATGCAAGAACTGCTCTAAATTCACAAAGTCAAATTATTTCATGTTTGTGTTTGGAGAGGCAGAGCACGAAGTACTTTATTTCAATAGGGAAGCTAAGTTTACATTCAGGTATTTCAATGATAAAAATATTTTATTATACAATATGATTAAATTTTTACTTATGAAGCTCTTCCTTCACCATCTCATCATTTTTTTTACCTCTTTTGTAATTCAAGCTCTCAGCTCAGACTCCTCTGGGAAATGTTGTACGGTTGGGTTTTTTTTTAAACAGGGAAAACTCTTTAAAAATTATTCTGCTTTCACTTCTTTGACTCTTACCTGTAACTGATATAAATAGAGGTATAATTAGACATTAAAAAATCAACACATTAAGCTTCTTAATTAATTATGATTTGCCTATTGATTTAATGTCCTCGTAAATTATTCAGCAGGAGATGTGATTGCTTTCTCCAGACATAATTGCATTGTCTATCCTATAGAGGCTTTCCAAAGAGTTCTGCAAAGCTGAAGGCACTTATTAATTGTAATAACAACCAATGCACAAAGCAGGCATTTGCGTTGTTGTTTCTTGCTCATAACTTCCCAATCTGCAGGCAATTAAAAAAATCCCTTAAACTGCCTGCTTGCACCTCAGGCTTTTCTCAAAAAAACCCTAGCTATAAATGTCTTAAAAATCAGGTACGTAGACTTATGTATCATTTTCCATGACAAACACCTTTTGTATCTCATGATTTTAGGCATAATATCTTGGCCCCAATATCTTGATAATTCAGGGCATAGGTTAAGTAAGTTAGATCACAGCTACCCATAGCTATCTATAAGCATCACTACTGAATTTTAGGCTATTTCCCAATGCCTCAGGAAATAAACAGGCCTGATTATCCCCATCCAGAGGACAGCAATATTCCCTGGGACCATACACACAGCATCCATCAATGAAGACTGCTAATTTACAGGACACATATTTCTGCTACCTGATATTGCACAGAGTTTTGCAATGAGTGATTGACTTTAAATAGCTCGGTAATCAAGATCAGATAAGGAGGGAGTGGGTTTGTGATACTGGATCAGGTGGCCTCTCTCCTCAGCCCTTTTCCTAGTAATATGTGGCCCAATGGTTTTCTCTTGTGACCATGCTGTGCTCACCATCGGGTGGGTGAAGGAGCCGGGTGAGGAGGCAGCATTCATGGAGGTGTGGGGGAACTGTCCCCACCTCTTCTGGATTCTCATTTGGTGTTTTCCATGTCCCCGTGCTGGGCTGCAGAAGCTGCACATCTATCATGGCTCACACAAATGGGGGCTCCTCCTCCAAGTTGCCAAGAAATTCATCCCCTCACCTCTTGAGGGCTGGGTTTGGTTTGCTCCCAAAGACCAGCAGTTGTGAGTTATGTGCCCCAGCAGGACCTGGGATGATCCAGGATGTGACAACAAAGCCATTCAGTGGGAGGCTCTGTGCCAACCCAGTTGCCACATGGGAATTCACATACAGTTGGGTTGTTTGCACTACTCTCTAACAGAGAGTTCATTTGCTTTAATACATCTCTTTCAATGTCTTTGGGAGGCCTTGGAACACCTTCCAAGGAAGGGAAGCCCCACCTTTGCCCTCCTGAATTAGGTGGTGCAGGCAAACTCAGGTTCTCACAAACAAGCTCTCCAAGAGCACAATGGTAGCCCATGGCATTGATCTAGGGGAGTGAAAGGGCTGTAGTGTTATCTGTTACCATTGGAGGTTCCCTCTATTAGGCTTTTTGTTTCTCTTTTCTTCTAGTGAGAAGACGTAGTTAAAAGATGAGAAACTTTTGAAAATTTCTCATTCAAATTCTTTCTATTTCACCTTTTCCCCTCCTCGTTTCCAAGAATGTGTAGGTTTGCTGAACCATTTGCTTCTTCCAGCTGATCCCTTCTGCATCCACAGTGCTAACTAAGCAGGAAAATCCTCCTCTTCACATCCTCCTCCTCTTTCTTTGTAACGTTCAGAACCACAGTCGTGGGCAGGACTCATTGCACTGAGGTTTGTGGGCATTTTCTGTGGTCTGAGTTATTTCTGAAACTGGTTATCTTATCAGCTCTTTTTGACAGGATTTGTTGGGTGCGTGCTCAAAGAAAACAAAGAGCAAAAGCTTCGAACCTTTAGAGATAAGTCAGATTGGGGTTCAAGCCCAGCTAACTCCCCTGCTACAGATAGAACCTCCCTACCATTCCCCTGCACTTTGGAACAGCTCTTCCTCTGGCACCTGCCTTCTCTCAAATTGCTGTGCAAGACGTGCAAATGTTACTTTCCTTTCTGCTGTCAGCTCTTTTCTCCACATCATCTACTACTTCAAATAACACTTTGAAAAAAGAACTCTGATGTCTGCTTTCAGATGAAAAATGACAATCCCTGGGTAACCTGTTCAAGCACATTGATGGGGAAGCTGTAATTTCAGGATGGCATCTTTCCCTCTACAGTCATGAGATTTATTGCAGATGAATGGAACAACTCAGTAGTAATTTCTTACTCACAAGTTTCAATAGATACACAAGGAAATGCCCTGATAGTCCATTAAGGATCTATGTTAGACATTAATTTGTGCAAGGGCTTTCATCCTAACATGAAAAGATACCTTCATGAGTGTATTTTCTAGGAAATCTCAGAGGGTTACTTTATTTGGTTTTGGTTTTGTAAGATCTGATAGTTTCTCTTCTTTAAGGTAAACTAATGTGTTCAAGACATTTTTTTTTTAGCCCTGTGTATTTATATGCCTTTAGACATGACTATAGACAACCCTGTGCAGAGGAAGGAATGCCATTCCTGCTGTCTTCCTGCAGTGAGGCATTCAGGGGAAACCAGAGAACTGGAAATTAGGCCTAGAGGTGTAATGGTGCCGGAAGACTGTTGTGAACCCAAAAGGACTGCTGCACATCACATCAAACCAGTAGCACATGTGGTGGCATCTTTCAATTTAGCCTTGTGGATTTCCCTAAATTCTCACCTAGGTCTAAGTTCTTTTAAATATATTGAAGGAAGTTTTTGACAAAAAAAAAAAAAAAAGCCCAAAGAGTATGCAGGTTTTTTGCTGTTGAGAAGTATAAATCTCCTCTTAAGAGGCCATGATCAGCCAGTTGATTTTGCTGAAGAGCTGATAGTCATAAAGCTCCATGGCACACAGGACACAATGAAAGTGCTGGCAGCCCTTGAACATGGTGCCATTTATGCCAGAGTTACGATAAATGCTCTGAAAAACACTTCCAGTTATTTTAATTTACTTTTTCTCTGCATCCCTGAACTCTGATCACTTGCAAATTGAAGTGCTCTTAAAAACTTTAAGTACTCCATTAATTTTAAATTGCTCTAAACTCTGCAAGCCCAGAAACCCAAAGCACTCTTGAAAATATGTAGTGCTGCAATTACTTTGAATCACTCCAAAAATGTGGGTTCAAAATCCATTTTGTATGTTTATTTATTTTTTTTGATTCATATTTTCCCTTGCAGTGCAACAAACACAACGGAAACATAAATTCTTCAGCCCACTAGGAAAAAAACCCACATCATTCTAAGAACAATTCTTCATCCAAATTATTAAAAATAAAAAAGGAGCAACTTTGAGAAAACTTAATAATTTATTAAGAAAACTTAATAAATGCACAAGGATTGCCAGAAAATGTGTGTCTCTGCACACTCCTATCCACACTAAGACAGATGCAGGCATCTAAAGCAGAAGTTAGTGTGAGATGAGCACCTCAAGAGACTGGCCAGTGCATGGAGCTGGCTGCTGGTCTGGCTGGGAGCTCTATACATTTCTTATTACATCTGTACCAGACACCCCCTCTGTGGGAGATGAACTCCATCTGAGACTCCCCACTGTGCATATCAGCCTCCTGGGCTGGTCTGACAATGAGGAGCCTGGTTCTCTCCCCTGTCCCTGAGGAGTTGTGTAGCACATAAACTCATAAACCCCCATAAACTCCTGCTTCCTTAGCCCAGCAAGATGTTCAGGAGGAGCCTGCAGATAAGCTGCTTTCAGCTAATATCTCATCAAAAGGAAATAGCCTTTTGGCAAGGTGTGGGAAGAGCAGCACAGCGCTGCCTCCACTGAGGACAAATCACTGATCTTCAGCTGCTGGAGAAGAGTTGGGGATGACTAATACGTAGTAAAGCAGCACAACAGGTTTGGCCCCCTGGTAAAGTCTTTGATTTCAGTGGTGGCGACTGACAGATGAAACTAAGAGACACTTCACATGCTCAGATAATGCTGTCTGGATAAACAGAAACTTTAAACAGACTTTTCCTTGGAAATAGGATGTGAAATAA
Source organism: Cyanoderma ruficeps (assembly GCA_008694505.1). Classification (NCBI taxonomy): domain Eukaryota; kingdom Metazoa; phylum Chordata; class Aves; order Passeriformes; family Timaliidae; genus Cyanoderma; species Cyanoderma ruficeps. Next base: position 5,788,492 of record VZDJ01000056.1, on the reverse strand, counting down.
TAGCTGTGCTGTAAAGCTTTTGGGGATCTCTGTTAAGTCATTTGTTTTACATTTGTTTTCCCAGAATTTTTAAATAAAAAAGATAATTCAATCACAAAATAAATAATTCAGCATCTTTAAAAAATATAAATAAAATGTCTGATCATTACTTCCAAGAAACTGTATCAAATTTATAAGTTTTCCTTCTTTCTAAAGTAACTATTTCCATCACAAGTCTGTGGCCTCCCATATGGCTGAGCAATGCAATACTTTCATCTTCAGTCAAAATAACCATCATACTTTTGCAACTCTTCCTGTCACAGGTAAGTCTGCTGCTTAGAAGGTCTCTACTTTTAGGCTCTGATCTCTCTGTTATGATCAGCTGGGGGTGGAGAATTGAAATTCTAAAGACCATTTTTCATCTCTCTGGGGGGGATTTTCACTTTGGAAGCTCAGCATCCTTGGTTGCCTTTGGCACAGCCTTAATTACATGAATACATGACTTTGAGCCTTTGTGTCTTGCAGTGTCCCCATGGCTGGCACCAGGAAAGGATGTGCCATAAGAGCCCATTCCCTTTTCCTCCTCCATCCTCCCCCTGGCAGATGTATCATCTTAGATGTGCTTTTGCTGATCACCATGTGTATATTCTGAGATAATGAGGGTGTCACCTCTACATGGGTCTTGTCTCCTCACTGCCTGGCTCTGTACTGGCACCCAGCATGACAGCTCCTTGGAGGAAAATGTATCCTAAAATGCTTTAGCCATCATCACCTACTAATAACCAAAAATCCATCATTCCTGTATGGAACTAAAAGAAAATGTGAGTGGTTTCATCATGTTTGGCTAAGCAGAACACCGGTACCTGCATCAGGGACTTCTCCTTTTCCACTGCTCACTTTTTACCCTTCCATGGGTCAGTGGCCAGCCAGATCTGATGGGGTTTCATGTAGGTTTTTCCAGGTATCAGTAAAACTGCCTGCCTTGAGACCAAGCAGTGATTTCTGCGGAGGTTCCACTTGAAACATACCCACATCTCTTGGAGAGGTAATCGTTTAGCTCATATTTTATTCACTTTGTGTGCTGTGTTGATTTTGTACTGAACTGGCTTCTTGAATATTACATTGTGGAATACCAAGTCAAATATTTTACAGAAGCTTAAATCAACACTATTCCCTTTATTAACAAAATTATAATCTCATTATAAAAAAAAAATCTAGTCAGTTTTAGAAAATCTATTCCTGTTGATGGGCATTAATGATATTATCCCTTCCTATTTTTTAACTTCTGTAGTTGTTTTTACATTGTCTGGGATCCATTATCTCCACAAGATCAGAACTCAGCAGGCATCCAAACCCTTCAACTTTCCCTTAAATAGCATCTTTTCTGCTCCTGTTGTAACTCTGCCGGATGTCTGCAGAGCTCCATGATCACTGCAAAACCAGCATTAGCAGGCCAGGGAAAAAAAAAAAAAGTAAGTTCTCCTCAAAACACTTCTTTGCAAATTATTTACACTTCTCATTTGAAGATGTTGAGCTATTGTAAGTGTTGCTTGCTATCCCCTGAACTTCTTCTGTTCTGCAAATTGTTGTATCATCATCTGGTGGGAATGCCTCATTTGTGGTTGTTTGTCTCCTAGATTCAGAACAGGAGTATTTGTTCATTAAAAAATATTTGCCTTTCTGCATAATTGTTGTCATTTCTGTAATTTCAATATGGTAATAGTCCAAAGACATCATTTGGTTTACCTTCATCCCTAATACATTTTAAAGACTTCCTGACTGCTCTTCTCTCTGTACCTGTAGCCTGTTTCTTGTACTCTTTTCCTTTGCTTATCTAATTTTTCCAGTTTCTAATATCCAAATTACAGTAATTGCAACATTCCCTTTTTCTGTTTGTTTTCCATTTGGATGCAAACATTGCTCTTTTCATTGTTTCTCTGAGATGTTCCATTTCAGTAACAATCTCAGGTATTCTTTGCCAGCAGAGGGACCAGGGCTCTCCAAGGCTTTGCCTGCAGCAGTCTACAAATGTATTTGTGTGTCTTCTGAGTTCTGTTTCAAAGTTTGCCTTGGTGTATAATTGTTTTGCATTGGGAATCTGACTTTTTCAAAGTACCAAATGGATGTGTGACTGAATTTTTTTTCCCACTTTCCATGAGTAATGATCAACTGTTTATCTTGGGTCCCTGGAGGAATGGCTATGACTCTGTTCTGCAGTTAATTCCTCTCTACTGAGAGCAAATATTATCTTGTTGGATGCCACTTGTTTTTGCATTAGCTGAAATAAACTCTAGAGCTTTGGGGTGCTGATGGGTGCACAGAAATACCTGAGTTCAGGCAGCCCTCCCTAAGTACTTTCTCACTTCCATCAGAGGAGTACCCTGAGCTGCATTGCACACCATTTGCTGGGCTGGGAGAATAAGTGCACTCATGTGAGCAGCAGCAGCTTATTCCTCAAAAGAGGATGTCTTCAAACCGCAAACATTTTCCCATTGCCGGAATAATTGGTTCGGGGATTTCTGATTTTGACTTCTCTACATGGGGTTAATTTATCAGTTGATGAGCATTTTCTGCTGGATAGGGAGCACATTTTCTTGATTATTTCTGTTTCTGCCTTCAGGTAACAGACCTAGACAATAAGAGGCCATCCTGTGGCCATCTTTAAACATATGAGTCTGGCCCAGCTTCTGCTGTCAGAGCCATGTGATATTACCAGCGGCAGAATTTTTAAAGAGGAAAAAATATTGACAGGAAACTCTTGATGGAAATGATGATGGTGTGTTCTTTTCCTTCAGGAAGTGTTTACCTCTATGGTGGCTCTACCAAGAAATTGGTGAGATGAGTGAGGAGAGCTGGCAGGACATACAGTGTGTTGGATGGCTGTCCTGGGGCTGCTGCCTTTCCCAGGTGACCTGGGTTGCAGGTCTTAGACTGGGTGTGTGTGCAAGGACTGGCATCTGTGATCCTCAACATCTCCTCTCTGGGATGCAACCTTTCTCACTTCTCAGCCAGATTCTGGACACTTGTACTAATCACACAGTGCCAGACTTAAGAAAACTCTCTTTTTAACCACCCTCTCAAATACAGGCACTCTATTTTTTCTGTACATTTCTCAAACAAAGAGCTCCCAATGAAAAATTCAGCCCATCTGGACAGCATGTGAATTGGTTGTACACTCTTGGGGGGACTTCAGCAGAAATCATAGGCCAGCAAGCCATGATGAAAATATCTTTCTTTGCATTTTGCTCAGATCATTTAAAACAAATTGTATCAGTTTTCCTCACACCACTCACTCTGAATCTTAGAAAGAAGTGCACTGGGTTGTGAATGAATGGAGAATAGCATATTATATTCCTGAGAAATTTTAGTCCTCCAGCATATGACTACCCACTTGGATAACTGCTTGTTCCATAGGGCAGCCAAATAATAAGTTCTCCTCTTATTTATGTCACAAGGTTGTAATTATTTTCTGGTAATACTCTTGTGTGCACCTTTGTATAAATACAAAATAGAAAAGTAGCCCCTGTGCTAGGAATTTACAGTTCAAATAACATAGAAATTAGTGCCACTTAAACAAACATAGGATCTTCATGGTGGGCTTAATTTACACAGCCATCAGATCAAGTTGCTATCAGACAAAATACAACTAAGTCACAAGAGTCAACTCTGACTGCTCACATCAAAATATTATAGAAAGTCATTTATTCATTTAGGAAAAAAAAAAAAACAAAACCAGATTCTGGGTTAAGTTTAATTTAAATTTTAAAAAAAATCTATTAGAGCAAAGCCTTGCTAGCATCTTCCTCATCTTGTACACCAGTCCACGCATTTCCCAACCATTGAGCTTCTCAGGAATTCTGCTTTTCTCTTTTTACTCCAAAACCTTTCATATGGCAGGCCATGGTTTGCAATTAGCAGTTTTGAGCATGCTCTCTGCAGTGACCTATTACCAGGCCACAGGATGCTCACAGCATTCAGAGAACAGTGAAAAACCAAATTTCCAAAGCACATGGCACTCTGTGCATCTGCAGCATTAAGGCTCTTCCCAACAGGCTCTTATAGGAAGGCATTAGTTGGGCATTTGCATTCTTTAGATGATACCAGGATCCAAAATCTCCTTTTCTACAAAGAGAAGTAACTGAACAGCATCTCCAGAGTACCACTCACAATGATGACCTCTACATGCACAGCAAAATTGATTAAATGCACACTTACTTCCCTGCAGTTTCAGCAAGGCCAGCAGGTCAATCACATTAATATCAGATACTCTGCTTTATTGGAGAATTCTTGTGGAAATAAATGTCAGCATGGCTGCAGTCCAGAAATTTAAAGATCCACTGGTGAAGTCAAACATAAGTGGATCTTACCTTGCAGTTTGACAAAGATTCTTCAATTGATATTTCTCTCTAGGTACCTCAAGCTATGGATGCAATACAGGCCATGCTCTATAGTTGGAAGAAATGTTAGGATAAATTATCTTAGAACAACACAGAAGCAAGTGAAATTCAGTTCTTTTGGGTGCATTTCATCTTCCCTGACCTTGGAGATGATATTATAAACATCTCCATTTGTCACACGGGCTGCTTTCAGGGCTGAGGAGACAAATCCAGACTGCTAAGATGGGAACTATCAGACACATTGAAGGTATCTGCCATAAAAGGGTATTGACCATAGCCTGAAAAAGCCCATTGTGCTGCCATCTCTGCAAAAGATGGTTCTTGTTTGTGAGGAACCTGCAGTTTCAGTGATAGATGGCTTGAAGGGTACTTTCAGCAGATCTCACAGGAATGCCATGGCCCATTAGCCCTTTCACTCCTCTTTCTGCAAACTCCTGTCTCCTGCTTCCTGCACCACTTCCCTGTCCTGAAACAGCCTGTGTTCCATGACAGGTGTCACTGCAGCTTTAGTGGCTACATGGGCTGGAGACCCAGAAGCAGCAGAGCTTGAGGATCTTCTGCTCTGCTTTATTGCCCCAAAGCCGCCAACAGCCTTGTCTCCCATAGTGCCTGCAAATCCCCAGACACCCAGATTTTAAAGTTTGCAGTGCAGTATGTTAACAACACACCACACATTCAGCTGCGTAACTTCAAATATCAGAGTGTTATAGAAAAGGTGGAAATTAAAGGGAAAGAAAAGGTCAAGGTTTCAGCAGTCCTGTCCTCTTCTACCCCACCATCACACAGGCAGTGGGATACTGAGCCTGTGCAACCCATTAAAAAACTCAAGTATCTGCTGAAGCCCGTGAAATGACCAAGACACAATGCTATACAAGCAGAGGAGTGTTTGTATGATTGGAAACCACTTGGAAAATTCCATGTTTTATTTACACATATTCATCTATGTCAGATTCAATTAGATTTCAAAATGCCTGGAAATATTGGGCAAATGCCCTTTATCATAAAGGGAAGATTCATTATCTGTGTGGCATTATTAAACTTGTATCTTATGCCCTTTTTAGTACCATTTTTTCCTAAGTTAATTACCCAAAGCTTTTCAGCACCAAGAGCACTAATGAAATCTCTAAAGGGCTCCAATCTAGCAAATTTTTGTTGAAATTTGAAAAGGCTTGGATTTATTCTTCAAGAAAAGAAAAGAAGAGTAATGGCACATCTTTGAAGAATGTATATTGTATTTGTATTTTCAGAGATTGGCTCATACCTTGATTATCATGCTCCTTGCTTACTCTTAGAGATGCGGCGAATGTGTCTGTTCAAAGAGTCTTGTGACATCTCCGTGATACGTGATACCTGTAAATCACAGGCAGCAGAAATTGTGCCTTTTTTTTTTTTTTGTGCCTTTGGGGCTCAGAAATGTTTGTGGTTTCAGCTGTTTTCATGACCAGCCAAGTGCCACAGTGCCATTTCAAACATTGTTCTCTGTCCAGTCCTGTGCATCTGAGCCAGCTGCACGTGGGGGGGTTTTACGGGCAAGCAGAGAACATTTGAAAAACACCTTCCCTCAAAAATACCCTCCATGTGGGAGTGTTCTTCAGATGGGTTTCCCGGGAAGTCTGCTACTCCCTGCCCTTCCTAGTGCAGAGGCAATGCTCCGTTGATGGGACCAGGAGCAGCAGCTCCTCAGCCAGGAATTACCTTGGGAAATCAGGCAGTAAGAGACAATCCAATTACGGATGCTGTGACATATGCCCTCAGAGGGCTTCATCAACTACAGCGGTATTTACCTAGTCCTTCACTTTAAGTTTCAGAGGGCAAAAGGGCAGCAAACATTAAGGAAAGTGGCCCTCTGAGAGATTTCTCTCTCTGTCTCATCTAGAACTGTAACACTTTTAACAGATGAATAAATAAACATGACACCTTAATTGGTTTGGATACTTTTAATCAGAGAAACATGCTATTTAATATGTAGAAAATATTATAGAAAAGAAAGGTGTCTTTTCACTACTGTAGAGCTTTGCATAAAACAGTACATGGAAGTCAGTCAATAATTTGATTAACAACTCTGAGCTTGGCATTTTTCGTTATTCAGTATAATTTATTGCCTCTTAAGAAGTGGCTTGACCAGACTCCGCACAAGTCAGTGCAGGGGAAGAATATGATGCTGTCATCTAGCAGAAAATGGCACAATGAAATGGGAGTCAAAGGCCAAAAAGAGAGCACAAGAAGTTTAATAAAGACAATATTCAGCAAGCCGTGTAGATACACCATCTTCCCCCACTCTGCAGGGTTTTTCAAAAGGACTGGGGCTCCTGAACTAAGGCACTGCTAAAGTGCAGGCATGTTCAGTCACGATTTACTGGGTGAGATTCTGTTTTGGACGCTGCAGTCAGCCTCAAAAATCCATTCTCATCACCTGTGGGTGAAAAATGACTTGATTGTGTCCTTTGATTTCAGGCTGGGTAGTGTCACTGCAGGGCAGAGCAGGTTGGGCATCTTTCTCCCTCTCTGCAGGCAGGCGGCACTGGCCCCGGATTTCTGACCCCGCAGGAGCATGTTCAAGCTTCTGTATAGTGGTGGAGGAGACTCTGGGGTTTTCCTTACTGTCTGTGGCCTCAGACACCTTTGTGGACTGAAAGAACTGCATGGAAGGCAGTGGAATCCTCCAAAGAAAAGGCACAGCACAAAGCCTGCTCAGGAACAGCTTGTCTGGGTGATACAACTGCTGGTTCCCACGATGACTGGGGAGCCAGCAGGCAGGTTTTTGTAGTTATAGTCATCCCTAGTGAAGAGTTCTTTACCTCCCACTGTGCTTCAAGCTACAGGGTTTAACTGATATTAGCCCTTTTACAGCTGTTGGAAATCTAGTGAGAAGTGTTGCTTTTCTTCTCCCCTCTGCCACTGCTTGCCTCCCTGAGGGGAATATTTTGGCTGTCTTCCCATCTGAAGATGTGCTTGGAAATTTGGATGAGTCCACGGAGCAAATTGTCTCTTTCACTCTCATTGCAAACACCACTAGAATTATTTGGCTTCATAGCTATTTCCACCTCCACATAATCATTGTAGAACACCAGCCTGCCCTCAGCAGTGATTCTAACTGTCCTGTGGCTGGTCCTCCACAGCATGAGCTGTTGCTCGTGGTTTTCACATGGTGTTTTTGCTAGCAATGATTGCACAAGTATTCAGAGGTTTGCTGTCGCTCCACTTGCTGCCTGGGCACCAAGCAGAGGCTGCCATGCATGTAGCAGACATGGCACGGGCAGCACAGTGCATGGCTAGCACAGCACACACACAACATGGGGGGTGTATGACATGGTGAACATGCAGCACCGGGCATGTGCACCTCAGTGTACATGCAACAGTGTGCAGGTACACACAGTGCAGCCAGCACAGTGCACATGCCATCATGGTACACATAAATCACGGTGCATGTTCAGCATGGTGCACAGACCACCAAGCATGGACAGCGTGGTGTGTGTACAGCACAATGCCCAACATCACAAACCTGTACCAGGTCCCAATCAGATCCCTCTAGAGCTTGGTTGGAAGTCACCTGAGGGGCTCCAGAGGACCTGAACTCTCCAGTAGATTCAGTCCTGCTGGCTCTGACATTCAGGCTGCCCCATGCAGCCTCTCCAACTCTGTCCCAGCCCAGCCAAGGACCACATTACCTTGTTCATTCTTACTCTGCCATTTCACCATAGTGGCATGAGGCTGACGGGAGCTGTTTACTTTGATCCAAAAAGTTGCTAAAGAGGCACACAAACTTGGTCCCTCTGCTCTACAGACAATAAAATGGCTTATAGTAAATCAGCTTGCCAGAGATTCTACCAGCAAGGCCAATAAAACAGCTAGAGTTCAGAGTTTCAGTGCTGCACTTCAAAATTTGCTGTTTAGAAGAAGGCTCTGTTTTGATCACACAATCCTGGTCAGAGAAATAAAGCCTGGGTCTGCAAAACTGCAAGTTTAGGACTTGTCCTAAAGGCATGTGATTGATTGATTGATTGATTGATTGATTGATTGATACACACAGGATAAGGAGGGTCTAGGCAGAGAAGCTCACACCAAGGCTGAGGGGGAGCTGGTGGGTGCCCTGGAAACTCAGCATTTGTGTGGGTGTAAGCTGGGATGGCCTTGTACCCAGAGCACGTGCAGCCCTCAAGGCAATGCCAGATGGGGAGATCTTCATTAGACCTGGGAGAGCAGAGCAGCTTCTGTTCCATACCAGGGCTTTGCTGGTATTAGAGACCAGCTGCTGCAAACCACCTGCTGAAACAGAGTTTTTCTGCAGGACAAGCCGTGCTCTAGCTAAGGGTGGTGGTGGAAGCAGCTCAGCAAGTTTGCAATCTAAAAAATTGCATCTTCTGACACTGATTACCTGTTGCAGATTGATTTGCTGTTCAACAGGATCTTTCCAGTTCTGTGCAATATCTCAGCAAGCAATGTTCATTTCAGAGCACTGCTCAAGACCAAGGCAGTAAGATGTTCCTGTGAATCACAGAAACCATGATACAGGAGAAATATTTTTAATAAGTGATCTGACCATTTTTATAATTTATTTAAAAGTAATAGTGTCCCAGGATCATTACAAAGAACACAATATTTTTTAGTAATAGGCACTAAGGCAGTTCTGTAGCAATTTTACTGTCATTATTAGCTACTTAACCACCACTTACATTTAGAGACATTAATTTGTTTGTGTGTATGTATTTATACTTGATATCACTCCAGGATCAAGTTTCTTAGAGAAGGAGAAAATTTTGTATCTAAGATACTGCTACCCACAAAAATACTTGGGGAGTAATGGGAAATGCAAATGCTACACAGATGCTTGGAAGGGATCCAAACCAATGCTTTTAAAACCTACATCAAACCTTCCTCTTCTGTTGCTGCTGCTGTGTGGTATCATGTACAGAGATGTCAAATTACTTAGAAGGCTGAAATCTGTGCAACTCAGCACCCTTCCCATCAGTAAATTAGAGAATCAAAATGGAATTAAACTATTAGAGAAGGTATTCATGGTGTAAAGAGGCATTAATATGCTTTTAAGGGACAAATCCAACCTGCAGTTACTTTACCAGCTTGTAAAATGTGCAGTGTGAGCACAGCTCCAGACCTCTCACTGCTGAGGAAAATCACTTTCTCTGTGCAAATTTTGAGAGACTTATCAATCTGTAAGTTTACCAGGGCTGTATTTGAGCTGTATTTCTCCACGAGACTGGGCCAGTTATGTCTCATTTGGGTGAAAATATCCCCAATCAGGGCAGGTGGTTGCAACAGGGGATTTTGCAATCAGGAGCTTTGTGGTTTGCCTTGCTTGAGAAGGCAGAACCTGTAGTGGGGAGGATGAGGTTGGCAGCAGAACTGTGGCTGGGGTATCAGTCAGACCCCTAAATCAGCTTCTCATCCAAGCTGCCTGCTTATAGCAGAAGAAGAGGAAAAAGTCAAGCATTGCTCTTCACTGACTTTGCAAAATCACCCCAGGTCTCCTGAGTGCAGCAGCCTCCATGATGAAACCACAAGTACAGGCCTCTTCAGGTTTACATTGTAGTGCTCTGGTGCTGTGCTTCTAACTCATCTATAATAATGTTTGTGTAGTGGAGACATTGCAATAGCAGGGGATTCCAAGCAAAAGGCGTGGAATTGAGTTTCTTTATTTTTATTTGTTGCATCCAGATGAAGTTTTTTTTTTTCTTTTTTTTCCCCCAAAATTGGTGATGGATTGGTTTAAAGCAGCTTTCAACCTCTCTGAGTTTGTGGGAGCCTAAAACTTTCCCAGGGGAACCCATCAAGAATTTCCAAGGGAACCTGGCATTGTCCATGCGAATAATTTTAAAATGATCCTTTGGAGTGGCCAGAGAAATTCTTAGACAAAAGTCAACCAAACCCAGCAATTCCTGAACAGCTCAGGTGGGGACACAAGTTCTCTTCCCAATGGGTCTTTGAGCGTCAAGATGATCACCATCATTTCCAAAATAATCATAGGAGAAACAGCCCCTTTCTAGGTCTCTGAGTTTTCCGTTGGAGTAAATTCCCCAATCCCTACCTCTGAAAACTCATTTGCTCCTGCCAGCCCTGGCCAAGCTTCCGGATGGGACACGCAATGGGCTGGATGTTATTTCATCCTATCTGGATGTCAGCAGCAAAGTCCTTATGAACAGCATGAAGTCAGCTTACCAAGTCTGAGCCAGTCCTTCGCTGAATTAATAGCAGAGGACTTTCTAAGCATTGTGAGTCACAGCCACGCCACTGGTGAGGACACTTGGCCACACCCAAGCAGCGTCACCGGGAAGCAACGAACAGCCGGCTGGTATTTGTGTCAAATTGTTGATATGTAAGCAGGGAGCATACTGTGCATTTAAATCACTTTCACACTAAATATGGAACAGAAATCATTAAATATTTATTCTGTGCCTAAAATACTGCTCAAGCGTCCTACTTACTGATATTACATATTAATTCACATAGATTTTGCAGTACTGATAATGCGTTTATTTTAAAATGGTGACTCTAAGGCATTTGTCATGATTGGGCTGTTTAATAAAAAGAGAGATTCATGGCCCCAGAGGAAGCCCATCTAGTCATTTCTGTAAACGTCTTGAAGTGGCTCATGTGAAAGGAAATTCAAGGGTTTGTAATTACCAAGAAAAAAGCACTAGCTGTAAGTTTTTAGTGATGTGTTGAAGACCAGCAAAATCAGCTCTTCCAGAACAAAGATACTTCAAAGCCTAGTAGAAATTTGGAGTTATTTCCATAGCAGCGGGAGTACTGTACATTCAGAGAAGCAACCATGCAGCTACAGTATAATTGCTACAGATCAATTGCTCTGTTCTCTGGGTACTTTCCTGAAAGAGGAGGACTGGTTGAAAAATTACCACAAAAAACTTAAAAATAAGTAAATTGAGTTGCAGTGACCCCAGGGATAACAATCCGGCGTTGACTGGCAGCAGTAATCCAGCCCAGGTTTTGTAGGAGCCCTGTGCATGCTGGAATAGATCAGCTGCAATTATTTCCAGGCTCTGGGTGAGCAGAATAGGGTGCATTTGATAAATTGCCCATGGTCCTCCCATCTGCAATAAGACTCAGTCATTTTTAATTACAGACGCCTCGAAAGCTGGGAGCTAGTGCTGATTCGGCAGCAAAATATTGCTACAATCCTCTCAATAGGGTTTGGAAAAGGATTTTAGTGCTGAACCTGACACGGATGTGATGCTGCCAGTCTGGCCAGAAAGTGCAGATAAACAGCTCACTTGTGGATTTTGCTGAGTAGCTGCAGACATGGAGAGAGTCTGGTCTCTTTCAGGCCCTGCTGGGTCAGGCTAATTTGTTGTTATTTATTTTCACACCTGGAATAATAAACACTCGGAGGAGGATGAAAAGACCGGAACTAGTGTCAGGACCAAGTGCATCCTCGATGGCAAGCAGGAACTGCACAGGCCTGTGGAGGGGAGCAGGGGTCCCAGAACCAGTGTGTTTCCTATCAATATTAAATTTCCCCATCTTCTGCTTTGTGTTATCCAAGAAGGCGATTCAACCTCTCTCGCTCTGTCCCTGTCCCGACATGCTTTTTATAGTACATTCCCCCTTCTCTCCCTGCAGTATTTGCTCTCACAGTGCCTCTGAGCAGTAATAAGTGCCTGGAAGAAACACATTAGGTAGATCATCATGAGCAGCAGCCTCCAGGCACAGGAGGCATCAAAGCCAATGTGCCGGCTGTCTCCTTCCCGAAGACGGACTGCAGGAGGCAGAGTCTTGAGAGGCAGCAGTATTGCCTGTGGAGGCCAGGGCTGCTTCAAACCCAGCCAACAGCACCCCCCACACAGCTGCAGCTGTGGCATATCTAAATCCAGTTACAGGGTGGAATAAGCACTCCTACCTCAGCACACAGGGCTATTTCTGACTCCAGAACCTGGATGCTGTGGGAGGTCTCATTTTCCTGAAGATGCTAATCAGGTCTGGAGAGCAGAACTCGGCATCTGCAAAGCAGGGAGAAGGGAGAGAAAATGATGGCTCAACAGACTTTTTCAAGGGACGGAAAAGCCTCTCCAAAGCACCTTCAAATACACTATCCAGAAATAGATTAGTTGCAAACTGCAGTTTTCCAACAGTGCAGGTAGAGAGGGGAACTCCCTCTCTTCAATGCCCACCAGTCCCCAGCTACCATTGCACAGGACACAGACGACTAGTCCCACTGTGAGAGACTGACCCCCAGCTGGCTGGAAGTTTCCTCTTCAGGTGGAAGTTTGATAAAGAAAGGGAACTTGCTTACCCTTGATACTTCTGTTCTGTAAATGTTTCCTCTGGGCAAGGAGCAAGCTGAGCACTGATAAGAGAAATGTTGAACTAAAGCAGTGACACCCCAGCTCTTGCACCATCTGCAGCTGCAGTGGCTTGGTACCCCACGGTGGCTCCCTTCCCCATCCCACACTTCCCTGATGTCAAGGATTAAGGCCAGCAGCTCTGGCTGGCCCCTGCTTTGCTCCTGCCACAGCCCTGGAGCAGCCAGAATCCCAAAGTAAATATTAGCTGAGTGTGCATGAACAGGTGAAAAGAGCACCAGTTTAAGCCACTCTGTTTGGGAGACACAGAAATCTATATAACTCTGTTACCAAGAAACACGGATTGCTTCCTCTTCTATTTTAGGAAACAGTGAAATAAATGGAGCCTAGGACACACCAGAATTTCTATTTCCACTCTGTAAATGAGTGTTATTACCAAGAGGCAGTGTTTTCCAGCAGCACCTTGTAGCCAGACTCTATTCATGCCTAAATCAAAGGATGTGCTGGTCAAACCTGCCCACTCACACACTCCCATTATCCAGTTTTTTAAAGTGCCCTGTTGCAAGGTGCAAACTGTGTAGCCTCTCACAGCATGTGCCCAAGGACGTGGCAGCAACTCCTCATAAGAAGGTACAATTTACTTGGCACTACCTGTTGCACAGCCTAAGACAGGCTGTGCCTCAGCAGCTCCTCTGCTTCCTCCTTCAGCTGTTGCTGAAATTTCCCATCTTTAAGAGCTGTAAGATATTTTTAAGTAGTCTTTGCCACCTACTTTTCCTATTTTTTCCCCTTCATTTTCACCTGATACTGTACAGAACTCAGAATTATATTGCAAAATTGCTTTTCTAAAGCAAGAGGTACAGCCAGAAAAACTTTTTCATGTCGTGATGGCAAGTTGCCAAAGGGCCAAATTTGCAGTAGGTAGCAGGCAGAAGAACAAACGATCTCTGATGCTGGACTCCTATAAACACCAAGAGTAGCAGCCAGCAGGCACCGTGTGATTGCTGAGGGGGCTGGCACTGGGCAGCTCTGTCAAAAACCAGGAGCTGCTCTGCAGTCAGTCTCAAAGCAAGGGTGAATCCTAGCTGGGGTCTCTGCACACCCCTCCAGAGGTATTTTCTGATCCATACCCAGCATACTGCACATATAAGGAAAATCATCTCAGGCTCATTAAAACAGCACTATCCTGGTTGGAATAGGGATAGGAGCTAGTGGGTGCAGTGGCTGACTGGCAGAGGGAAGCAGCAAGTGCCCCAGCACCAGAGTCTGCACTCTCACTTTGCTTCCAAATCCCATGTTCAGTGCAAGTGATTTGGAAACAACCTCATGTTCCGCCAGGGGAGGTTTAGAGTGGATATTAAGAAAAAATTCTTCACTGAAAGTGTGGTCAGGCATTTGAACAGGCTGCCCAAGGAAGTGGAGGAACCACTGTCCCTGGAAGTGTTCAAGAGGTGTGTGGATGTAGCCCTTGGATTCAGTAGTGAAGATGGCAGTGTTGGGTTAATGGTTGGTCTTTTCAGCCCTAGATTCTATCACATTCCATGGCCACAAGGGATCTCAGAGGAGGCTGAACAGCACAAGAGATGGACGGGCCTTACCCCCTCTTTCCTCTTCTAGACAGTCCCTTCAACTCCCTGCCATCAGTGCACATAGATTTTACAAAGGCACTAATTGCTTCCAGCTTTCATAAATATTTTTTGTGCCTTTAACCAGGATTAATAAAAAGAGTGTGGGTTTGTTTGGTTTTCATGCAAATGCAAGCCTCCCTGAGGGAGATATTCTGCTAAGCTCTCCCAAATGGCCGCTTTAAGTGGAGTTCACTCTGTCTGAGGGTTTCTCCCAAGCCTTGGGTCCTGCCTGCTTGCTTGCACAGGCAATGCCACAGCACCCGGTGCCACGAAGAGAGGAAGTCTTTTCCTAAAGCCAAGGCCTCTGCTTCAGCTCTGCTTTTCTTTACAGTAATTTCCACAACTCATTATCTACACTGATTTCCCCTGTCTAATGGAAATAACTGGAGAGAGATACAATCACTACAGTAGTGATTTTTCCAATATCAGCAGGCTCTTCCCTCTGACACTGTATAAAACGGAAACAAATTTGAAACATTTCACAAAATACTTTTACTATTCTTCATCCAACTCTGTTTTCTATACTTGAGGTCACCTGGAATCTCCTTTACTCAGTTGCAGTGACTCCAACCATGAGAGGTGGGAAGCATTTTGCCCTCAACAGGGATTGGTGTATTTGCTGCTTCTGTGTAAACAGGCACAGGCACAGAGGTGGGGTATTCCCACATGGTGAGTATTGCCTCTTACTGGAACTTGCAACAGAGCTGGTAATGCAGGTACTTTGGATCTCATTTAGTAATTATTCTGGAAAGTGTTTTAGCAGATGCAATTAACGCATGATGCTGGGAACAAATATGTAAGGGCAGATTTTTAAAACCTCCTGAAGCCTGTTCCAAAGTGATAAGCTAGAAAGGACCATGGGTTTTGTAGCTGTGTTTCATCTTGAAAATGAACTGCCCAACATTAGCCATCCTTTTAACCCAAAGTGCCTTTGTTTTAAGCATCCAGAGAAAACAGCAATAAAAAACAATATAAATCAAAAATTACTTAGCTAATGCTCTTATTTATCTACATTTACCCACTTGTGATGGGTAATTACACAAGCACCTACCATGAAATAATACCACTGGAAGTAAGGCACACATAATTTTCATAATCACTCCACCGCTTCCTTTCCTGCCCGATGCCAGACAGACTGCCTTGCAATAAGATGCAAACAACTGCAAGTGAGAGATGTTTTAGAGGAAGCTGCATACATCTCTCTTGACAAATATGGTATTTGGAAAGAGAAAGTAAGAGGCCTTAGAATTTTTGACCTGATTCTTTCCTTTACTCAGTAAAAAGCATGAATGTTGTAACTACGCATTCAAACACAGTCACTGTGAAAACATAGCTGTGTGAATTAAGGAAATAAAGTGTCAATCACATTGACTGTGATGTGTCCCTGCTTCTCTGGACCAGCAAAACTTCCAGATGAACCACACCTCGATATTCAGTCAGGCCTTTCAAAACATAACCAAGTTCAAAGTTCTCTAGTGAGCCAAATCTCACCCACTAAAGGATAAATATAATTCTGAAGGCTCTTAAAAAAGAACATGCATGTTTTTGGTGGTTGTATGTATCTATTTTATATCAATTAATTTAAGGAATCTTTTCTGACAATCTGTCAGAAAAGTCAATCTGTCTTTATAGTCAGATACTCAATGTCTGTGATGTTCCTACCAGCAAAAAGTTATTTCTGTCATCCCAGCTGCTTTCATCTAGTGAATCCACCTCTGCAGAGTTACCTCAACAATCAGAGCAATCACCACAGAGAGAAAACCTTTCATAAAAAATGGTCCAATTTTCCTCTGATCATCTGAGAGAGCTTTGTTTCTGTGTTGTCCAGAAGAGGGAAGGCTGAGAGCTGCAGCTTCTGAATATCTGCTTCCTCAACTATGAGGGAGAGCACCTGCAGCCTCATGTCACGGTTTTTTTTCCATTCTCCTATACAATAAATGACATCTCTTTCTTGAAAATCCCAAAGACTTCTGCTTTCTCCTCTGTTGTGTGATCATCTATAGATAATATCATCATAGGCACTGATGTAATTTATTCCATTTTTTCTGCATTCACAGTTGGGACAACTGGATTCAGGATGAGGGTTTTTTCTGATGGATAGTATAAAAATGGCATCAATCAAAAGAAAGAAATGCAAAGCTAAAAAATAACTAAAAAATAAGAGAACTTTTCTGGGGAAGAGACTTTTGTGACATCCCATCACCCCGGTGGTGGTTTTCCTTGCATTAGCAATGTTAGGGGTTAAATGGCACCAGTGGGGGCTTTATGGGCTGCTCCCCTAGCAAGGGACTGGCAGCAGAACTACACCCTTGGGTGAGTGGTGTTATTTGCATCACAGCAATGACGTCATGGTACTTCTAGTTGTTTGTCTGGGAAAAAATATACAGGGAGGCATGAAATGAAATGATACTGAGAAAGGTTGAGAGGGGCTAAAATATCTTTTCCTAACTTCAGCTTGGACCAGCTCCTTTCAACAGAAAACTTTGTTTGCGGAAACTTTACAATTTTGCTCTTCCCGCAGAGAGTTTGTCATCCCCAGGTCTTCCCACATTGCTGGCAGGACAGACACCATGGCAAAGTGATGTGCAGAACACCACAGCTCTAGCAGATAAGGCTGATGGAAAAGGGGAAAGCCATTTTTCACTCTCTACACCAATTTTTCAGCCACTTCTCGTGGCCTTTGGAAATGTAGGACCCAAAAGTTTCCCAGACTTATCTGCTACACTGAGCTTTTAATTAGAAGTAGTCAAGAAGCTCAGAAACCTAGCTGTTGTGAAAACGCTGGAACACATTGTGAGAATCAGTGCCTATCTCCTCTCCCGCAAGCTATTCTCACAGCCCCATCACCATGAGCCAATGTTTATCTATGCTTCCTAAATATTTATTAACATGAATTAACAGGTGACAGGTATTTTGACATTTAGAAAAGAAGCACTGCTAATTGAGTAGAAAAAACAAACCTTGAAAACACCCACCGACCACAAATGCATTTAAATGAAGTCTCAATTTGATCTGGAAATCACCAAAAATTAAACCATTGAGCACACGATGTCTTCACTGACTCATCCCTCAGAGCGGCTCCTGAAGTCCCCAGTTTGCCCCAGGTAATCTTCAAAGCAGAACACCACGATATCATTACACGTGTAATCATTAGTGACTTGGATGAAACATTTATCAGCAAAATCACTTTTCGATTAAGACTTTTAACTCCGCTGAGATGCAAGAAGAGCTGCTTGATGGAAACCAAATGCTGCGAGCCTCAGGTCTGCGGGGAATCGTGCGTCAGGCTGCTGTGGGGACACAGTGATGTCTGTGTGGGGCTATTGGGGCACCAGGGGCACAGCAGGGACATTGGTGTCCATGAGGACATTGAGGACACAGCAGCGTGTGGTTGAGGAGGTTCGGAGGGACAGTGGGTTGTGTGGGGACACCACGGGCACAGCAGTGCCTCTGCGGGGCTGTAGGGACACCGCCTTATGTGTGGGGGGCTGTGGGGACACCGCGTTATGTGTGGGAGGCTGTGGGGACACCGCGGGCACAGCGGTGCCTGTGTGCGGCTGTTGGGATGCCTTAGCGGGACTGTGGGAACACCGTGGGAACACCGTAGGCACACGCACCCCCCGGTCCGAAACCCCCATCTCCCCAATAACGGCGGCCATGGCGGCGGCGCGGCCCCACCGGGCATGCGCGGGACCCGCTCGGCGCTCGCTCCCCTCGCCCCGCGCGTGCAGCACCGCGGCCAGCGCCCGCGCGCACGGGGCGGGGCGGGACGGGGCGGGGTTGGGGCGCGCGCGGGCGCGGCGGCGCGCGGAGCCGGAGCCGGGCACGGACACGGCTGCGCCGAGCGGAGCGCAGCCCAGCGGAGTCCAGAGCTCGCCCGGCCGAGCCCGGCCGTCGCCGCCGCGATGTTGGACCCGTCGTCCAGCGAGGAGGAGTCGGAGGAGCTGGTGGAGGAGGAGAGCGGCAAGGAGCCGCTGGCGCCCGCCGCGGCGCGGCTCTCGCCCAGCCGCCCCGGCGAGGGCCCGGGCGGCGGCGGCGGCGGCGGCGGCGCCGGTGGCGGTGGGAGCGCTGGGGGGCTGCAGCCCGGCGGGCGCGGCAGCAGCGCGGCGCGGCCCGCCAGCCCCAGCCCCTCGGTGGCCAGCGAGAAGGAGAAGGACGAGCTGGAGCGGCTGCAGCGGGAGGAGGAGGAGAGGAAGAAGAAGCTGCAGCTCTACGTCTTCGTCATGCGCTGCATCGCCTACCCCTTCAACGCCAAGCAGCCCACCGATATGGCCCGCCGGCAGCAGAAGGTACCGGCCGTGCACTGCCCTGCCCTGCCCGGCTCTGCCCTGCCGGCCAGGCCCTGCCTGTCCTCTCCATCACCCACCTTCGGCTGCTCGCTGCCTGCCCCTGCCATCCACCCACCTGACTGCCCCCTTCTTACCTACTCGTTGTTGATTTACCCCTCTGCACGCTCCTCTAGATCCCCCTCGGTCTGCATCCCTGCCCATTCCTCGCCTCTCCTGCTGCTCCCCAGGCCTGCAGCTCCCCGGGCACCCCAAGGGCACTCCCGGCACAGGGCACCTTGGGCCCACGTGGTGCGGTTTGCTGGCACAGCCCTGTCCCGGGAGAAGCCCCCTGACCCCCTGTCACCCTCCGTGCTGCTCCCCAACATGGTCTCCCACACAGGGCCAGCGCGGTGACATACATCGTTGCTTTTAGTTACGCAACATCGGGATTCGGGAAGTTTGGGATGTTGGCCATTTGAAGGTTGTTGAAAGGAGAGAAATGGGTTATATTGCTGGAAAACAGCAGGCACATGCTGTTGCCTCCTGCAACAAGAATCCACAACTCCATGCTTACTGCAAAGTTTGCTTAACTGGGAGTGCCGGCATTGACTTGGGGAGTTGCTGAGTCTCATTTCAACTTCTTGCAAGTGTTTATGTGTGTTGAGCTCCCCAAGACCAGCTTCCCCGCAAAATGCATCAGCAGAGGTTTGTGATGAAGTCTCTGCCACAGTCCTGACTCTTCCTCCCCAGGTGTGTCACCACAGCAGGGCCGTGTGCTGCTCCAGGCAGAGGCTGGGCAGGAGTGCTTCACCTGACCTCCCCATCTCCAGGAGCTGTCTTGGAGCTTGTTTCTCCTTTGAGGCACAAGTTCTTGGACCAGGGTAGAAATTAAGTTTCTTCTGCATCTGCACACAGGCATCTTTCAGTCAAAATGCAGCCAACTTTTTCCCCGTGGCAGGCAGAGTTAGGTCTGTGGTGCAGTGTAGCTCTCTGGAACAGCTGGCTGACTTTTTGTCACCATTTTCAGTTGAGTTTCTTAGTCTGTAGTTTCAGCCTTGATACTGTTCCGTGTTCACAAATGACCTTTACAATTCAGGCAGACTCCTGGATGTAGTGATGCAAACGACATTCAGTTCTGCTACACCACAGGACTATTATTAGTCATTGCAACATACGGAGGTAGGAAAGTGTATCCGTACTGTATCATGTAGTTTAAAGGCAATATAGGACAATCTGTTGCTGGAAGGTTGAATGATCTGCTTTTGTTTGCTGAGCAAAGTACATAGCTGAAATTATAGCCAGGTTTGGAGTTTCTTTTGTCTGTTCTTTTTGCCTACAGTGCTTTGAAACAGATTGTGAATTTCCAAAGTTGATTTGGCTTTGTTTCCCAGTGCAACTTCTTTGTGTTAGAGAAAGACAGTGAAACTTACGCGATTGTTAATTTCACTGAAATAAGTGGTAAGTCCTGCAACTGTTTCTCACATAAAAGTGAACTGAAATTGACAAGTGGCTTATCCAAAGGAGCATGCAGCATCTTAGCAGCTCGGAGAAGAGTGGCTGGGAAGGACAGTTTATAGTCCCTTAAATCAAAATAATGCACTGTGAAAGGACAAGAGACGGGAAAGGAAAAGGTGGGGAATAGAGTACAGGTGAAACAAAGAAATGAGGAGTAATGAGAAAAATTACAAAATGGCAGCAATACTCAAGGGTATGTGGAAGTTACACAGGATCCTGGGAGGAAATAAACCATTCTCTGTGAAATGAAAAACATAGGGAAACATTTCTGGCTTATTAACATAGCTAAAATAGGTGTGTCTTGGGAGCTGAATATCTCCCCTCAAACTTAGCAGTGAAATGGAATTGGAAAAGCTAAATTTACCATGATAACACATGTCAAATTGAATTCACCCTTTAAAAGGTGAATTAATTCTGTTTTTTTGTCTTCTCTATATCCCTATATTCAGTTGTCATGCTGGGAGTAGATCCTTTTTTCTTAGCCATGACTCCTGTTAAAGTCAATTGAAGGACTACCAGGGCCTCGAGTTTGTTGATGAACTTCATGTGCTCTTCTGCTTTGCTTTCCTCACACATCCCTCTGGGAAACTGCACCTTTCCTTCTCTGGCTGGAGGAGGACCAGAGGGTGAAGATGCAGGACTTGATCCCTCTTGAGCACCGAGCTTCAGTTGCAGTGTTATCTGTTGGGTCTTCAGTAATGATGAAAGTATCAGGTGCTCAAGACTTATCAGAGTGGAACAAATGCATTTTGCTTCTTAGGGGAAAGGTGAGAGTAAACTGGAATTTGGCCCTGCTCTAATGGGGGCTTTTGGGTCAGTTTGCTCATCAGCAGAGGAGGGATAAATTGCTTCCTTTCCCACATGCTATTTGCCTCTCCACCCTCACAGTCTGCGGTTTGCCAGGGAATTGTTTCATCCCTGAGGAAACAGGGAGCAGAAAGTCCTCAAGCATTGTCATTTGCAGTCTCCAGGCTGTTGTGCAGGACCACACTCCCTCCTTTCCCAGTGGTGCTGGACAGAGAGGCTGCCTGATCCTGCTGCAGGTGTGGACCCCTGGAGATGCCAGGGCCTGAACCTGCCCATCTGCCCACTGCAGTCACTGCCCGTGGACAGGGTGTCTGGGAGCCACTGGGACCCTGCCCAGGTGAGAGGACCTGGCTTCAGGCCAGGCTGCTCAGGCCCCACATCCATGGCAGGGGTGTGCCACCACAGAGGTGTCTGGGCAGAACTGAGCAGCAGTGAGTGCTGGGGACCTGTCCTCAGCAGGTTCTGCCCAGTGCTGGAAGGAGAAGGATGAGGTTTGGCTTTACTTGGCTCGCTGCTCTCCCTGCAGAACGGGAGATGCTGCGACCCCAAGCACAGCCCAGGCAGGTGACCATGGCTTTGCAGGTGAGGCAGTGAAGCTGTTGCCCTGGAGAGTGGTTACCTGATAACAGCCAGCTCATCCCCACCACAGCTGACATGGGCTGTGTTGCAGTCAGCCCCTGCCAGGCTCCCAGAGCCCGGACAGCTTCTAATAGCTTAATCTTTGCAATTTTCTCAGATAAGAAAGCGTTGATTTTGTTGTGGCTGCAGCACTGAAGTTCTTGCCTGGGCTGTAGATCCCTGTGGTACCTCCCCTGAGGTGGGTAATCCTCCCTCCTTGATCCTGCAGTGCTGCTGTGTCAGAGCTGGCTGGTGCCCCGGGGGCTGTGTTCTGGTGCTGTGAATGCACAGCGGGCACCAGCCGTGTAGCCACACATGCAGGTGTGGTGCTTTGGAGCTGGAAAATGCAGCCTGGTGTTCTGCAGCACCCATGAACCACCCTGGAATAAAGGGAACTGTGTAGTTAAGGTGCTGTTGGACCACAAAGGTAATTACCCGCTGTTTGATAAATTAGAATCTGTATGAGAGTGAAGAGAGCAGCGGAAAAGCGTGAATGGGTGGTGTAGCTGAGTATTTACTGCATGTGGGCATGACAGCACTGCTTGTTTACACCAGCAGCAAACTCTGTGTTTCAAATTTCCAGGTGAATTTAGGCAGATGTCACTCAGAACTGGTATTTTTCTTATCCTGACACCACTGAAATTTCAGCAACAGAGGAAAAGCTGTTTTTTAAGATCAGTGTGTTCAGGTCTGCACCTCTGCTTTGGGTTGATTTTGATGTTTATGGGGTAAGGCTCCACTTCTGCACTACACATGTGTGATGTCTACCTGTAAGTTCTTTTATTTACATCTCACTAGCAGTATTTCCTAAGGGAAAAGAAAAAAAGGCTTATTAGATACCTGCCTGTGCTGTCTTACTTCCCACTTAGGTTTCTTTTTTAAGCCACCACTGAATTCCAGGCACACTTGTGATGCAGACAATGGTCTGCAGGATACTCATCCCTGTAAAGCTTAGTGAAAACAGGGAGATTTCATTTTTATCTTCTACCCCAGGTGGGAGGAAGGTGCAGTTTGTGGGCAGCCCTTACTAGACACTGGGGATTCTGAGCAAGAGACCTACTGAATATGGAGGAAAAACTCCCATCAGAGCCTACAGTATTGCTGGACATGGAAGGCTCCAGCCTCATGTTGCAGCTCAGGAGGAAAGTGGCTTTGCCAGCTCCATGGCTATCAGAACAACGTGTTTTATTACTGCAGATGGCACTGAGCTTGGTAATTGCTTGCCCAGGATATGTGTGGTCTTTTCTCTAGCTCATGCTGATTTGTTGGAAGTAGAGTTGAGACGACCAGCTGTGCTTGGTGCCTCTTCCCACTTGATCCCATCTGTCTGAAGCCTTTGGGAAGAGAGCTCAGCTGGCAGCCTAGGGATGTTGGACAAGGTGTTTGTCTGTAGTGGTGCAAACCAAGCATCCTTGGATGTGGGTTGTACCTCTTGCTAAATATCTCTGCAGCACGACAGTCAAAAGGCACAGCACGACCCTGGAATCAGTGGTTGCTCCTTCAAAATAGCATAAACAGAAAGCACTTGTTGAGAAAGGGGCAGCAGAAAGAACTTTTTAGGAGATAAAATGTGGAGAGCACATTAGGTCAAACATTGTTGCAGTCGTGGTTGCCACTGCCTGTTTTCCTTCCTAGAGAACAAGGGAGTAGGCAGGCAGGAGAGTAAATCAGTTCCCAGTGGGATAAATGGGGGATGAAAAAAGTTCCAGATATGTTGCAGATTACCAGGGCTGCTCCTGGGAGAAGCGGCTCATGATTCGGGTCCCTGTGTAAGCCTGTGGGATGACGTCAGGTGCATTAGCAAAATTCTCAGTCAAATTCAGCAAAGCGCTTAAGCTTGTGCTTTGCTGAATGGTGATTGATTTAAGCACAGTGCTTAATGCAGAACAGGTGTGAGGGGTCAGAAACTGTTAAACTGGTTACAGTGCATCTTAAAATAATGAATTTCTGCCATTTCAGCAGGTGCACAGATGCTACAACCGTGAGGACAGAGTACAGCTAGTGCAGCCTTCCAAATAACCACATACTTCTTCCTTATCGTGGGTTGGATTGCTACTCTCATGCCATACTTACACAAGTTCTCTCATAAAACCACCAACACTTTGTTCTTCTGGGACAGACCCTGAACTCAGGTGATGTTGGGACCTGTTTTAACAGCTTTTTACTGGAGGAATTTGTTTTTGTGATCAGATTTCTGCTCTGCTGGTCCCAAGAAACCCTTGGAGGTTTTTGGTTTTTTCAGCTCTGCAGGGCAGAGGAGGTAAAGACGATGCTGTCCTTGTTTTCTGCCTGTCTCTCAGTTGCTGTCTAGTGCTGTTTAAGAAGTAGATGCAGTTCTCAAGCATGAGTTGAACCTCATGCACAGCTCCATAGTTGCAGCAAAACTTGCAGGATTAATTATTTGTGCTATGCCTATACAAACCTGGAAGAGTAGTTAGGGGATGGCTTTACCATGTTGATGGCTTAATGTGGGCACAGGCCACTGCCACCATCAAATGAGAGCTGTATGTGTGGCTGGGCTCTTGGCTGGGGCTGTTCCCAGCTCTGTGCCAGCCCTGAAGGGAAGGTGAGCCTGCTTGCAGAGCATCACCATGGCAAGGAAGGTCTGGCACATCTGAGATGCTGTGCTGCTTAGCAGTGTGGAGTGCAGAATGTGATTACTGTGCTCAAGTTGTCTGGAATCTGCAGAAAACAGTTGTTTTCAGTTAAAGCACTTATCATTTATTTTGCCAGTGCCTTATCTTAATTTAATTCTAGGAGATATTAAATATTTGTCATACTTTGGCTATTTATATACTTGCAGTTTATTGGATTGTGAAGTGGGTAATTAAATAGGCTGTGAGCTTGGTCTTTGGCTGTTGTAAAACTTTGCAGTTCCTGATCCATAGCCTGACATTTCAATTATTGTGGGTGGCATCTCTTGCGCCAGAGATGTTACGAACTAAGAGTGGAGAAGACTTATCAGATCATGCAGCTCCAAGCCCTGCTACAGCACATCATTTCAAAAGGTGTAATTTATGGTCTTGCTTTGCATAGTCTAGACACTCTCCCTGAAGCACTTTGCCTCTTGCACAACTTGTAATTCCTTTTGCTGAATGGTGAGTCACTTGTTCTCCATTTACCTATGTGGAAAGTGGTTGGCAAGTCATTTCCCTATGCAATTTTTTGTTAGCTGGAGAAATATTTAATTTGTTTTTAGCTTATTTAGCAGTAGTAGCCAAGCCATCACAAGTGTATGTATACAAACCCAGTGTTGTAGTCCAGAGTGGTACAAGGTAAAAATCCTATTTGTATTTCATTATGTAAACTTGATCAGTATGTTAAGACCAATCAATACAGTATGATCAATAAAGCTGTTGCTGGGAGGGTGTTGATGTGAATCCAGCTAGTGGCTTCAGCAGTGCCAGGGTTTCACCCACAAAATGATCTCTAGAAATCACATATTTTAGTGTGTCTTTGAGAAGTAGAGTTCCCTTAAAACAGCAGACAAAGGGACTTTCCCTGGTGGTGAGCAGCTCTTCTCCATTTGCCACCCAGGAGGGTGGGTGGGATTTGATGCATGGCCCCTCAAAGGTCTTCCCTTCCTGGGAACAGAACAGGGTGAGGTGCCACCTCCCTGCTCAGCTCTTTTAGAGCATGGTGCAAGCATGGCAGGACAATCAGAATTGTCTCCTCATCTTGGGTGCTCCTTATGCAAGTAGCACCACCAGCTCCCAGTGGGTCAGAATTGGGCCACCTTTCTTAAAGGGCATGCTCCAACGTCCAGCAACAGGACCAGCTGTCTCTTCATGAGGGTGGGAGAGGGGAGATGCAAGAGATAGGTGGTTCCTGAGGAGTTCCCCTACAAGTTACCTTGTAGGTACTGGCAGAAATACACAGAGCATCCTAGCCTGCTACTTGCTTAGAAAAAAGTTATTTATGGGTATGGGGTATTTGGGTTGCTTCAACCAGGTTTTCCTCTGAACTGTGTGTGTGTCATTCTTAAAACAGGACATAAAGCGCAGTCGCTGAGTGTTTGATGTTAACCTTTTGAAATTGTTGTTTGAAAAGGTGCTTTTAGTGATAGTATTTGGTATTGTTTGTCTGTGATTCAGACTGATAAAGTCAGACATTTTCTAGAATTTAAACACCTGAATCGAAGTGTCATGCAAATATTTATTCAGCTTGGGGTAAGTGATGCTGTGTTTGTAATTGTCATAGTTCAGAACCTGTCTGTCTACTTCACAGTAAGGCTGGGAGCTTGGACTTTTAGTAGTGTCAGGCATATAGTGACCCTCATGTGCATCTCCCCATACCTAAATGTTAATATTTGATGAAGAAACTTAATGAAATCTAGATTTAGTAATTTTTTCCAGGCCACAAGGGTGGGTTTTCTTAGTGATGGTGCTGTGGTGTTTTATCTTTGGGGATTGGCAATGCAATGTGTAGATCTTGAAAGAACCCCATTGACTTTGGGAGGACTTTGAACTGATGCCACAATGCATTTGTGTAATACCCTGACAAACAGGGCTGATGGTCCAGCACTGGCCTTTTGTGATCTTTCGTGCTCAATTAGGGTGACATTCACACAAGGACAGGGTGCTTTTAGACTTTCTAAAATGAAGAGTCTTCAAATCTAGCTTTGTCTGTAGATCCTCTGCAGACCACCTTCTGCTCCCTTTTTGGGGTGGGATTAAGAGCCACATTTGACGATTTAGGATTAGCATTTATGAACTGGATCTGATCCTATACAAGCATGGAGCAGAGTGACCCTGTCCCTGCAAGTCTATTACTTGCTGTATGTCTTCAGCCAGGTGAAGAATTTAGGGGGAAAATAATCAGTAAACTTTTTGGCAGTGGAAAAAAGTACTTGTTTAGGGTGTTGCTGTTGCCTGATGCTCTTCTGCAGGAGAAAGGCCTTGTATCCAGAGCAGCAGCTGCACCGTGGCATGCACAGGTTCAATTCAATCTCTTGGAGCAGGGATAAAAGGGAGAGGTTTGACTCCCAATTGTCTGTCTAGTAATAAGAAGGAAAGGCTGTTTTCCGGGCACACACGTTGAGAAGCTACTGATAGAAGAAGCTATTTGTTAATAATTGTTGAAACAGTCTCACAGGTTGCGTTGTAAAGAGCAGTGTCTGCTCTAGCATTTGAATTTGATTTCTAGCATTTGCATTTGATCCTGAGAACCCATTGAGCTGGAGAGGACGGCAGTGGGAGTTTGTAGATTCTGTGAGTTTGTAGCAGCCACTGATGCCTGTTAGTTGCAGTGCTTGCTTTCAATCCATGAGGTTTGTCTGGCTAGCTGACTCCTGCAGGAAGCTATTCTCCCTTTCCTGGGGAATTTGTTAAGTTACCAAGGCACATGATGCTAAGTTGGATTTGCTCTGAGGTACAGAAGGCTTCAATCCTGTTGAAGGATTTTACTGCTTTAAGCATCCCAACATGGGACCACAACCCACAAGTCTTTCCCCACCTCCACGTCACAGAGGAGCAGCCTCATGCTTTCCTCAGAGAGGGATAGTGATTTGCCTTTGTTGGTAGGGATGTGGGTGTGTGCATGAGGGTCATTTCAGAGCCCAGAGTGTCACAGCCAACATACAGACTCTGGTTGGTACTGGACAGGACAAGGTGCCTGGCTGGTGACATCCTGGTGAGGTAAAGGGACTTGGCTGTTAGAGGAAAAATACACTGGTACTCCTGAATACAGCTCTGTGCTCACTGATGTTGGTTCTACAAGAAGGCACCCACCAGCTGACTTCCAGCTGGTGCTTTGCTTGGAAATGAACTCTTATCCCAAGGAGTGATTTGGGGGAGCCCTGTCCAGCCAGTTGGCCAAGTGAACCTAAATACTGCAAAGACACTTTGGGAAGAAATTTCTGGGCCTGCTCCAGCCAGCCTTGGTATGTGGCTGGTACAAATGGCTGTGGAAGGGAGAAGCTGCTCCATGAACTGCCAGCCAGATGCAACCTGTGTTCCACTCAGTGCTCCCTTCAGGTGTACCTGTCAGATTGGTGTGGGCTGGGAAGGAAGGAGCATTCCTTCCCAGGAAGGTTGTGTTTTAGGCATAGAAAATACTGGATGGTTTGGGAACTATAAGTTGTAGCCATCCAGAAGTTCTGTTGGACTGCTGCTGAGGCTGCCAGGGACTGTAGTTTTTGCAAGGAGGTGGTTTCGCTTTGCCTGATGCGCTATTGCAGGAGGTCAGCTCCTCCCACACCTCAGCAGCAGGGGATTTAGGTTGCTGGAAGGTGATGTGGGTATCACATAGGCAGAACATCATGCAAAAGGCAGATTTCTTCTAACATGCCAAATACCTTTTCCTAATTTAGCATGAGGGTGCAGATGCTTTGCAATGTTGCATGTGACGAGTTTGCTTTTATTGCCTCCACCACTAGACTTCCTCCCTAGCAGACTGCTCCCATTCTTCTTGCAACCAGAGATGACAGACTTGTCTCTGCCTCGGGAGGAAGCAATGGGCTGACACAGCAGGAGCCAGCTGCCTTGCTACCTGCATGGTGACAGTGCAAGGAGGAAGGAAGGCCACAGCCAGCACTTCTCAGCCACGGACAAGGCTGCATGACTTGAGAGTGGTGCACGCTGCAAAAACCAGCACTGTGCCTCCCACCCTGGCTCTGCAGACCACCCTCTGCCGGTGAGACCTCTAGGCAGAAGCCATCTGCTGCTGTTGTCTGGGAATATTCTGAGCTGCATGGGGTTGGTTTTGGGTGCGTAGCAAAGAGCTAGCTGGAGTTAGGACTACAGAGACTCTGTGTATGCTCAGGCATTTGTAAGGGCAGAGCAGCTCCCAAACATGAATCGATGCTGATGCTCTGCGATGGGAAATAGCAGGGAGCTGGGAAGGGCACGAGGCCTGGCTGAAGGAGTTTGGAAGTTTCAGCTTTGCTCCCTCCCTTTGTCAGGTGTTTGGTGCTTTGATCTGCAAACTTTCCTCCTCTGGAAGGGTACTTGTCAAGGAGCTGGGACAGGGAGCAGGGGTTGCTGGCAGTTCTCAGGTGTGGCTGTGTTTTCCATCTCCCATTTGCTCTGCATCAGGTATGCCCAGGGCTATGCAGAGATGGTGGGGAATAATACTCTTCTAGCCTCTAGCTGTCTCGGGAGAGAGGTGGTGTCCTCCAAAGACTTGAGTTGTTCATGCAGTGGTGGATTATGTTGGCCAAGGCTCTGCCCGGTGTGGTTTCTGCTTGTTTATGGGCTCCTGGACTTTAGTGGTCCCTTCTACTTTGAAAGATGTTGGTTGTAATTCTGCAAAGACCCTACCCCTGCCTTCAGCTGCGGTGGGTTTTATCTACTCCAAGGGCTACTTCTTTCCCAGAATCTCTCATGACACATTCCTGCACAGCCTGAGCCACATGCCCAGCAGGGAGAGCGTCAGTTGGTGCACTTGTTCCAGCCTAACTGGTGTGGGGAGGGAAGGCAGTGCAGGGAATGGCATCAGAGAGCCTGTTTTTCAAACAGCAAGCTGGCTGCTTGTGCCAGCTACTGTGAGCCTGCATGGCTGAGCCATGGGCATCCCCTTGTGGGCTACACCAGCCCGGGGAGGGGGTTATGAGCAGAGCAGTGGAGGGTGCCTGAGGCATGGGTAGGGAACAGAAGCAACATGCCAATGGCATGATGGAGGATGGAAGAAGGGAATTTGACGCTTGAATTACACTTTTAAACTTCTGATTTTGCTTGTTTTTAAGAGCTGTTAAAAGTGCATGGGCAAAGGTTATGAACTGAGCAGGATGGGGTCTCCAAGGGTGTTGTTAGATTTCTCCATCAATGGTGAAAGCCACTGAAGTGCCTGGACTCCTGTGCCATGTACATTGCTGGCTGATATTAAATGGATGTTTCCTTCTAAGCTGCATTGCATCCCTGCTGCTGAACTTTTATTTGGAGTTCCTCAAGCTATGACCTCTGAAGCCTCTGTGGCAAAGCTCCTGCTTGGTACATATTTCATGCAGCAGGATGTGAGTGATAGAAATTCTTCCTGTAATTTCATCTCTCTGTAGACTCCCTTCTCTCAGCTTCTGTTGCATGCCAAAATATTCCTTTCTGCATAGAAGTCACCCCAAAAGTGAATCAGATCCTGCTGAGCAGGACAGTCTTCTCACCACCTATTTATAGTGCATGCAATTACCCTCCATGCATCTCAGAATTCTAATTGCCTTTTTATTGCTGTTTGTAGTGTGTTAAAGGTTTTTGAATGCTCATGCCTTGTGTTCTCATTAGCTCTATTTATTCCTCCTTTGGCTCCCTTCCTCAACCTCATCAAATTTAGCATCTTCATGCCTCCAGGGCCTTGGGCAGCTCTGCCACTTCTGATTTCTCCCATGTCCTCGCTTGTGTTGCTGCTCCAGATGCTTTGTGTTCCCCAGTCTTGGTCTGACATGCTCTGGGGACCTGTCTCCTGGAAGGGGCTCTGTGCCTGCTGTGATACCCTGCCAGTGATCCCTTTGCTGGGCAGGGTGGCTCAGGGGAGGTGCCTCAGTGTCTCTAAGGCAGCTGTCTTGCATCAGACAGGGCTGTTCAGCATGGTGAGGCTGCCCAGGCAGTTCGGGGCAAGTACATGATTTCCAAATGGGGAGCAATGGTTGAGAGTCTTGGGAACAGCTGGTAATAGGGACTGGGAGGTGGGAGGCAGGTGCTGTGGCCTGGGGTCCCCTGCATAGATTTGTTTTGCCAGAGTGGCCCCAGAGCTGCTGTGTCACCAGTGGTACCCCTGTGACAAGGTCCTTCTGTAAAGCCACAGTCTCTTGAGCTGGAGGCACATACAGCTGGTATCACTGAGATTGCTTTTTTTAGGGCTTCATGTGTATCCTGTACCAATTTTCACCTGATGGGCTTGTACAGCTCCTGACACCCTGGTGGGTCACTGGGGACAAGCAGTAGCCTGTGTTTGTCTTGTATAGTTTTTTGAGTGCAAAGTCCTTTACAATGTTGTTTGCTTTATGTTTTAGCCTTGTTGTGTGGCATTTCCATAACTCAGATTAATTTAATTATCCCCTGAGGTGCTTGCTTGCTCACAGTTGTCCAGGACTTATTGCCCTCCTCTTGTGTATTGAAGAGCCCACACAAATCTGAATCATCAGTAAATGTAATCACGGTGTTTGATGTTTGTTCTTCCAAGTCCATGATATATACAACGAATGAAACTGGCCTTAGTACCCATCTGTGCCTTCCATTTCTGCACTTGTTATGTTCCAACATGCTTATTTGCTGTGTGCAGCCCTGCCACTCAGTCCTACCAGCATTTGTATTGACCAGTGGAATTAATGTTTCGCGTAAAATTGTATCAAAAGCCTTCTCAATCTATAGGTAATTTATGGCCAGAGCTTGCCATCAGCAACTTTAGCATGCCTGCTGAGCACGGTGTCTGCTGAGGGAGGGCTGAGCTCAGCAGCCTGCAATGCTCTGTGGGTTGGGGCTGAGGGTGGGTGAGTGCTCCATGCTGCCAGCCAGCATCCACTGTCCCTGCCTGTGGCTGGCCTCCGACATGGTGGCACTTGTGACATGGGCTGTGCAGTGTTACTCTAGGCTGGCATCCTCATCTGTGGGCTCTGACTGAGTGTGAGGGTTCATTAGTCAACAAGAAAATTACTGAACTGAAACAGCCTGGAGCTCCTTGGTCTCAGCGGGAGTTTGCTGTTTCAGGTTCCTTGTGAAAGGTGAAAGCAAAGGCAGAGCTTGGCACTGACTGGGGGCTTGAGTTTGGGCCAGGTTACAGGCTCAGCTCTCTGCTTACTTCTTCACAGACTCACACAATTATCCAGATCTTTCTCAAGCTGTCATCAATAAGAAGGTGGTGAGAATATTACTTCTTCCTCCATGGAGCACTGGAAGACAATGAGAGCTCGTGAGATGCTGAGTTAATTGTTTAGTGCAGGATGCAGGTCTGGGTGAGCACTGGGGCTGGGCCTGGTGAGAGACTGTGCTGTAGCTCACACACACTCACATACTGAGCACCAGGGGCTGCCCCTTCCGTGACTTGCTGTGCCCTCCAAGCAGCTTCTACAGCTGCTCCCTCTTAAAATAAGACAGTTAATAGTCTTGCATAATTCATGCTTACAAGTTGTACACATTTGATGATAGCAGCAGCCGATGTTTCATTTACACACATGGGGCTTCATATAGATTTTAACAGCTCTGTGCACAAGAGCTGTGCACCTTTTCCTGCTGTTTGCATTTGGACAGCAGGCTGCCTGCTGTTTCTGTAGGCAGGGCAGTGACTGGCTTGCCTGCAACCTGCTCCTCTGACATTTCCTGAGCTTGTCACGAGTGCTGCCCTCCTTCAGGAGGGAGAATTGCACTGTAATACAGAAGCAGGATGGGAAAATCTTCATCCTTATTGCTCTCAAAACCCAACTGCCGTATGAAAGGAAGGCAGTCTGGAGTCCTGAGCCTATTTTGCATTGCTGGGAGTCTGTGGAGCGAGGCTCTGCTCCAGATGGGCTCTCTTGGGATGCATATGGATGTGCTCTGGCTGCCCTTGCTTGGGGCACTCTTGGTGCAAAACGCGGCCTTCAGATGTTTGTGCTCTGGTGATGGCTCAGGCTTCAGGGACAACCAACTGTGACTAACAGGAGATGGGCATTTTAACTGGTATAGCAGCTCAGCTGCCCCCTGTTAAAGCCCACACAGTCAGGAGAAGAGTAAGACCTCTGATTCTTTCCTCTCAGCCAAAGGCATGAGAGCCAGTGGCCAGCCTGGAGCAGCTGCCTTGCTGTTTGGTTGCTGCAGGTTTGGGAGGGAGTTACAGCTGCTCCAGTAGCATGGCAAATCATCCATTTATCTTGTGGTGTTATGCCTTGATGATGTCAGAGGGTCTCTTTGCATTGCATATATATTCAGACTAAGCAAATCACAGTAGTTTTCCTATTAAAATTTAATGATGAAAGATGACACTAAGTGATTTGTTTTCTTTTTTTCTTTAGCCAGTTGTTTCATTTGCTGTATAACCCTCATGCTAATGGTAATAATCTTTCCTTGCTGTGACTCAGGGGAACAGATGTGCCTTTTGAATTTGGTTTTTTTTTACCTAGACAGAATCTTTGTGGGAGTTGGTTTTGGGTTTTTTTACAGCTCTGATTACTTGCTTTGCAATGCTGTGACCTATATTCAAGGTGAAACTTGTGATAAATACTTGCTTTGGGGAGAGAGGAACAACTATGTTTTTGAGAAGATTAAGGCCTGTCAAGCAGCAATCCTCATTTCAATTAGACATCAAAATGCAAATCATCCAGACTTCAAAGTATTTCAAGGTGAGAGCAGAAAGGACTTTAATACATTCTGAGATTAAGTTGAAATCCTTGAGCATTTTAATTGTTCTTGGTTAGTTACACTGTCTAGGAATGGTGTGGGGGTAAGTCACAGATGTGCAAGGAAGCCCTTGAATGATACTTTTAGTCCCAGGACTTCAGGGGCTAGGGCAGGGATTTGCTCACCTGGAGAGACTTAGCTGCATTTGAAAGGGTGAGTGACAGAGCCTGGGCAGTGGGAAGACTGAAGTATTTTTTGAATTTCTGCTTGAAGATATTAGCTACAGTTTTATGAAATGTAAATGAAATTCCTACTCTTCATTCTCTCATTCTTGTATCTCCTTCTGACTTCTCAAGCAAACACTAATGAAAAAATTGGGGATGAGAATCAGCAAAAAAGCCAACTTGTCCCTGTTGAAACCATGGGTACAAGGTCATAGCTGTTTATGTAACAAATCTCACAGGATTCGAAGAATGTCCTTGGTGTCATCTTGTGCAGTTTTTCAGAGGTGTTTATGGAGTCACAGCACTACTTTGCACCAAAAATTGCAGCCATACACTGTAATTGTACATTGTGCACTTCTTTGTACCCACTTCAAATGATCACACTGTGTAGATATGACACAGAACCTTAATGAAAAAATAACAAAAATGCAAATTATACATCCATTTTGTTTAAAAAACCAATTATATTAGCATGTAGACTCTGCAGTAGAAAAACTTCTGTGGACAGAAAAACTCTCTAAACTCTTTGTTCTTGAGAGCTGGACCTTGTATGAAGAGCATTTGCAGCCACCTCACATCACCCCCTGTCCCAAGGGAGCCAAGCAGCCAGTGGCTGGTAGATCTCCCTGGGCCCCATGGGACTGGGGCTCTTTTTGCAGATCTGGGCATTGCTCTTGGGAGTTGCTGGGCCTTGGTAACTCAGCAGAGGTGGGAAGGGCTACAAACAGGGAGGCAGAGGCAAAGAAACAACCTCCTGCATCATGTGGGCTACTGCTGAATCACTGTTTATGCTGTACCTGCTGACTTGATGCATGGAAATAGGGTACCTCTATTTTTAGTTCTTACCTTGTGTATTCATGCACATGCACGTTGAAATTATACTTTTTGTGACGGAAGCAGTTTCTTACCTACACAGGTAAAGTATTTCAGTGCTCTGGCACAGTAATGATTTCAAATTTCTTCCCTTCCTAAAATCATCTGCACAAGGAGAGAGTGGGGAAGAGCTGCTTGCTCTCTGTAGTGGTACAGGATGCCTTGAGTGCCTTGGAGCTGCTGCTGCAATTGATGCCATCCAGACACGGTCCTGCCCCACTGCCTTTCTGGCAGCAGAATTGCAGCTGCAAAATTTTATTCTATATCCTGCTGGCTTTCTTTACCCTCTCCTTTAGAGTTTATTTGATACCTAAGTAGTTTTTATCAACTATTGCAGCAGGACCACAGTGTTTTGGTTTGTTGCTGTGAGTTTTTAATCTGTGATTCATTTTGCCCCTGTTGATGCTAGTGAAGCAATATTGAGTTCTGTCAGCAGAGGAAAAAGTCCCAAGATGAAACCAGCACATTTGTGTTGGCAGGAGTTGTGTGTTGGCTGTTACCTGCTGCTGCATTAATTGTGCTGTGAAAACAGGCAGCGCTTTTGAGGTGATTTAGATATGAATTACCTATATCAGCTGGGACATTGAGGTGAGGCAAAGCAGTGACTCGTCAGTAGCGAAAAATGACTGTTTTCATTGGGGACAAGATCTGGTTTATTTTGTTAATGCTGCAGGAAGCCAGTGGTTGCTGGTGGAACATTCCAGTGAAAGCAAAGCTTTCTCATTCTAGTGCATTGGGATTGACGATGGCATTTTGGGAAGAGAAGAAATAAAAAGTGCTCTGCTTTTAAATGGCTCTGTCATTCATGCAGCAGCAGCTTTGTGACACTGTCTGTCCTCAGCTGCTGCGACTTCAGAGGCTGAGATTTCCCAAAGCTGATGAGATTATTTGACTCAGTGGTATTCTTTAGAAAATGCCTTATTCTCTCCCTGGTATCCTCCTGGTGCACGGGGTGCTGGTCCCTGCCACCAGAAAGCCTAGGAGTGAGTGCTGCTGATGCTAAAATGAGTAAAGTCATGCATACAGTGACAGCAAACTGCTTCGAGTACAGTGTGCCATGTAAGAAGTATGACAAAAGGCTTGTCAGGATTCTGCTTTAAAATCCTGTGTCCAAAACCTTAATGCTGTACTTGGAATCCATGAGGTTTTTCCAACTGCCCTCTTTGATCTGCTCTCAGGAGCAGGTAGCAGGGGAGTAGCTGCTGCTCTTGAATACTGGGTGAAGTTTGACATCGGCCAGGTGGGAATTGTGCCTTTGACATGAAGGTCTCTGTAGCTTTGGTTTCTGGAAAGTCTGGATGCTAAATTATCATCTCCCAGCAGGTCTCATGTCTTAAACCATTTACAGCAGACCCTGTGGCAGCCTTGCTTTCCTTAACTGGCTTATTCGGAGTCTCAATATCCAGAAGTTAATGTTGCCTCCAAATTCAGATCCATTTCTTAAATGACCATTTACTGTGCTGTGAGAGTTTGGTCTGGCCAGCAAGGATGACTTAGTGATTCTGGTATTCACTCTGGACCAGTGATGCCTGATGTCTTTTGGGTCCTTCGCTGCCCTTCGTCATTACAGAGCCTTGGCACCTGCACCCAGGAGAGTATGGTGTCCTTGTGAAACCTTTGCTGGTCCAGTTTCTGTCCTTGTTTCAGGAGTATCAGGAATGAAGCAGTCACTTGCATCACTGCAGAGTAATTTTCTGCCTCTGGAGCCATGCACAGAGCTGCAGCATATTCACTCCTCGCAGCACACACAGCCCCAGCTTCTCCTGGTGTGAAAAGCCTGCTGAATTGTTTTAAAATGTCACAGCAGGAAAGAGCTTTATTTCTCCTACTCCATCATTTATGTCAACCCAACTTCGTGAGCTGTTTGCCAGAAGCACGTGTGCGGATGTAAATGCATTGGTTTTAAATACACCTGTTTTCTGCATGTTTGTGGCTGCCCTGCTGAGAAGTATCACCAGCCAATGCTGGAAAGCTCCTGTGGCAAAAGGGGGGAAAAGGGAAGAGGAGGGGTGGGAGAAAGGTGCTCATCTTGAAGCAGAAACACCATTTGCTTCTGCTTCACCTCCCTACAAAGAGACAAGGAGGGCCTTTGCAAGGATGCTTCCCCCAGTAGGTGGGAATCAGGTAAAGCAAGGGCTACCCAAGAGTAGCTGTTTACAAACAGATGCATAGTACCTTTTGGTTTTGGGGGGAGAAATGCTGAAGGTTTGGGCACTTAATGTCCTTTTTTTCTGGACCTCAAACTGGACTGCAAACATTTTCTCTCCAAAGATGTTCAGAGCTAAGCCTCATGAGGCTGAAATGGTGTGCAAGCAGCCCCAGCTCTCCCCGAGGCTTCAATTTTCAGGATTACTCAGAGATTTGCAAATTAGAAAGGTGCTGAAACCAGTTACCTTGAGCTTCAGTGGAGAAGCATTTGATGTTATGTGGCATCTTGCAGATTACTTCCCAGGCACCATCCCCTGTCGGTGGTACTTTTCCATCACTGATGCTGTCTGTGGCCAGAGCTCTCTGCTTGGCTTTTAGCCACACTCTTTAAGGCATAGAGCAACCAAGGCAAGGGGAAGAGAGGCTGAGCACAACCTGTGCAGAGAAGGTGCTCCCAAATCAGTGCTGGCTGCCAGCTCTTTATTCACTGAGCCCAGGGTGATGCCAGTGACTGTGCCAGGGGTGCTCTGGTGCTCGGTGTGGGGTATGGGATGTCTCATCATACACCTGAGCAGTTGGCTTGGAGGTCAATACCTCGTTAGAGCAAAACCATGTGCCTGCCTTGCCTCTCTGCTCTCTAATTGCTGCCTCGGTGCTTCCTATCTGCATCCAGTGAGCAAGCTGCTGCATGGTTAATTACTGCTCTGGTCTGAGTGCTGTATTATAGTCCATTCTGTCAATACTAATTGTTTTATAGAAATATGAAGTACCTCTTCCCTTTTCCTCCAAGGACTTTGAGATGCAATGTGGGCTTTAATGATATCATTCTCCCTTCTGTCCACTGTGAGCAAGAAAGTATTTCCCATTTTCAGTGGGCACTTAGGCCTATCTGTTGGAGAGCCACGAGCACTATGCTTTTGGGGTCTGTTCCTGTGCCTTTCCAAAAAAGCTCTTTCCTTGCCCTTTGGTGCTGTGTATTTATAACTAATCAATTGCAACCCAAGATCAGAGCTGATTATCAATTGTCCTGATGAATCTAGGCAATGCTTCCTTACATAGTTCCCTTCCTGGGTGGGGTTTCTTCTTCTTGCTTTTCAACCTTTGGTTTAATAAATAGGTGCAAAAGAAGAAGTAACTTAAGCAGGGGTTTTAGGAGGGCTTCTCCTGAGAGTGCACGCAGTAGTGTATAAGGATAGAACATAAGGAAAATTCCTGCTTTCAGGCATGAAAATTGTCAGCTCTTGGCATTCAGTTGTATTTCCATGTACTTCCACTGAACCAGGTGGTCAAGGTGGGCAACCATTGGTGATGGCTCTTTGCAGGGGGATTTATAATTTTGAATGTGTTTTTATTATTGCCCTGGAGTAAACACCAAATAAACCCACATTCATCCATAATTAAAGAAAAGTAAATTTAAATGCACCCCACGTGTGTTGAGCTTCAGGTATATTTGTAGTGACTAATGTTTTGGGGCTGTACTCTGGTTCTCACTGCCTCACTGGAGGTTTTTCTGTTAGCTTTTAATCATTAGTGGCATTGCATAGAGCAGGATGAATTCCCAGGTGAGCACCTGTGATCTGTGCTGTCTGTCATACAGAGATGAAACAGGAGAGCAGGGAAGAGCTCTCTGCCACCGGGATGCTCCAGACCTGATCCTGGCTGCTTTCTGTACCTACAGCTTCACACAGAAACCTCAAAAATGAGATATGGGTGTGCCTGAGGGTGCTGGTGTGATTTTAACAGAGATGGGGAGGATTTGTTGACAGAAGGATGGATGGTAGAGTCCTGTTCCCAGTGGGGTGTGGAAGATGCAAAGTGTTTTAGCCCTTCACTACATGGCACCTTCTGCTTGGCGTGTGCCTCTGTGTTGTTCAGCACAGCTGCAGGTGCACAGCAGCTCAGATCTGGGCTTCGTCTGCTGTCAGCTGGTTACACCAAACAAAAAGAGGATGGCTGGATGCAAGGGTTGATGATATTCCTCTGTCTTCCCAGGGGATTTACAGAGCAGACCATACTTAATTAGACTTGCTTTTATACTTAATTAGAGTCGCTTTCAGAAAACAGTGCAACTTCTGGTGCTATCAGTGCTTTTCAATGGCAAACATGGGAGGGCAACCAGCATGGAGATACTGCAGACCCTCAGGGCCAGAAATACTCAGACTGAGAGGCGGGAGTGCTGATCCATGAGCTGAATAGTGCAGAATGACTGCTGGCTACTCCCACAGGCATGGCACAGTGCTGGACTGCTGGACATGCTCACTGCATCCTTGTCAGGCTGAGGAATCCTTGTTGAAGGTCTGAAACTGCTGTACGCAGGCTGAGATTACATGGCTGTCAGTGCAAGCTGTGAACTGGGAGGTGACACAGCTTCTTCTCTGGAGGAGAGTTCTTTTGCATATTGTGTGGGATTTATAAACAAAACTTACTCCAATACAGGCTGAGTCTTTCCTGTATTCTATTAAAATATGGGGGGACAGGAGGCAAAAATCAGCCTGTTAGGCTAATTTCTGTCTTCATCTGTATTGAGCTCTGAGGGTATTTGTGACCAGGGATTTGTTGTTTGGCTCGGAGTTCCTGTACAAGGATTTTCTGTCTCAGCTGAGCACTTTCAGTGCTTTCTCTGCTGTTCTTCTCCACAAACATTTGCTGAAGTTTGATGTGCTGCTGATGTCATCTGCAGGACGTTCTGTTCTGTGGCATTTAAATGCATCCCAATTTCAAACCTGCTCCATTGGGCTTAAGAAAGTCTGTGCTGGTGCCCTTGCTGTCACATCACCCAGGCTTGTGGAAGCCTGGATGTTAAGTGGTCTCTGAAAACAGTTTCCTGGTTCTCAGCACCAGATGTGATTATGGTTACACTGGGGAATGGAAGCATGAGAAGCCACATTGTTGCATTAAAGGTCAAGTTCAGTTGATTTTTAATCCTTGGACAGCAGCAGCTTCCTCTCTTTTACACCTGTGACTTCATGTGTGCCAGCCAAGGCATAGGCAAAAGCTTAGAGATTGAGTACCAGGTAGGCCAGGCTTTGCTTCTGGAACTTTTCTGGGGAAAAGAGGCAGTAACATCTTGGCTCTTAGTTATTTTTTTAAGAGAAGAGCCTAGTGCTGCTGTCTCTCAGTGGTACCCAACGGTGCTGCTTTGTGCCTGCCATCAGTGGGGACCCTGAGCACTGTGTGCAGCTGGATTCTGGGTGGGAGTGATGGCACCCTGCTGTGAGACCAGCACCTGGAAACCCACAGGCGTCAGTGGGAGTGGGGCCAGTTTCCAGGCTATGCCTGCCTGGGGCCTGTGGCATGAGGATGTATGTTTTGGGAGGGTGTGGGATCCCATGTTCCAGGGTGAGCGAGCTCCCACGTGTGTACCCAGGGATATGCAGCAGCTCGAGATGTCACTGATGATGTTTGTCACCTTAATATTCATCTCCCGTGTTTGCAAATATTGGCGTGAGCTGCACATTCTTCTGTTAGTATTTTGGGGCAATTTCCTTCAGTTCCTGATTAAAATGCATGTGTTTTTCCTCATTTAAAAATATCATCTGTATCAAAAAGCTAATGATCACAATACCTGACTTCCTTTTCCCCCAACAAAGATGACAGCAGTGATATAAATCATTATGTTGCTGATTGTAAAATTGCTACCTTCAGGCACGTCTTTATTTTAGGGTTGGATTTTTTGGCTGCCACAAT
Source organism: Cyanoderma ruficeps (assembly GCA_008694505.1). Taxonomy (NCBI): domain Eukaryota; kingdom Metazoa; phylum Chordata; class Aves; order Passeriformes; family Timaliidae; genus Cyanoderma; species Cyanoderma ruficeps. The sequence continues at coordinate 5,748,832 of VZDJ01000056.1, read as the reverse complement.
TTACAAGAAAAAGACAGTTAGAAATTTTCTCCCTTTAATATGTAGTTTTCACAACTCTCAAGTCTCTTTATCGTGTCAAACTGCTTTGGCTGCCAGGCTGGAAAAAGCAGAAGATTAAAGTGCCTTTTTTTTTTTTTTCCCAAGCATGCAGCTGTGCATATAAGTATATGGTGTCTTTTCTGACATAAGATAAAGTCATTAAGATTTCCTGGTGGTGTTTTGCTTTGCTCTGCTGTTGTGGTCTTTGCTGCAGTAGACAGTGAATGTCCTTTCCGTGGGACTTTTTTCTTGTCTGATTTAAGCCTCAGTTACCTTTCTCCGGTTCCTGGAGTGATTGTTGTGGGACCACAAACCTTCCTAGCACTGAGGTGCAGCAGCTCCAACATGTGCAGACTCCTGCTGAGAATTTGGATTTTAGAATTCAGATTTTAGAATTCAGAATTTTAGATTTCACTTTTTGAAGTGAAATCTTAAAGGGATTTTAATGTAGCTTTATATGGAAACACCAAAGATTGCTTGTTTTGTTGCTGGGTTAGTTTTGGTTTTCTTTCTTGTAGGTGGTTTTTTTTTTTTCTTCCCACCTCTGTGGGGACATGTAAATGCCTGTCTAGAGAAGTCAGGAGCTGCAGAGACTGTCTGAAATGCCACCACCATCTGACCACCTCCCAAACGGCCAAGCTCTGTGCTTGGTGAATGACGACAGCAAACCCTATGAAGGGTATGGCTTGTATTTAATTCTGCGTTACAATCCCTTTAATCTAGGATTATATCCAGTTGTTTTCTTCATGCAGGGTGTATGCTGTCAGATAAAAGCAGTAGCATCTGGGAGGAGAAAAATTTCTTCAAACAGGGGCTGAAAACCTTGAGTGTCGGTGGGCAGGTGCTTTTTATCAGAGACACAAACCTGTCTCACAGAAACTGTCCAGGCAGGTACAGGGGCTGACAGGACCCTCCAGCTCTGATAGATTAAGACCCTGGGAAGGCAACTGGTTGCAAATGAAACAGTAATTGCTTTCCCCTCAGTGAATGAAATCTTCTCTGAGGCGATTACAGAGATTAAAGCTTCCCACTGCAATGTACCAGAATAAATATAGCCTGTGCCTCTTGCGGGGGCTGCTGCAGAGCAGCACTGGCTGCAGGATGCCTCTTGCGAGGTATGGCAGGGCAGCTGGTGTGAAGGGGAGAAATCCTGTAAAAATAGGGCTGGAAGGACCTCAGGCTGTCTGAATATCTTCTCTCTTAAAGCTGGATTGAGCATGCCCAGGTTGTTCCTGGTGGCACTTGTCCAGCTGGTCCCACTGGGGATGTGGGGACATGAATTCCTGGGTCAGCTCCTCCTGTGCATCTGCTGGGACCCTTACTGGGACAGGGCTTTTTCTCCAGTATCCAGCCTGGCTTCCTTGCTGTAACACATACTTTTAATTTCTTGTTATGGAATGAGTTATTTATTTTTTTTTTGTAGATTTTTCCATACTTTGAGGATTCTTATCCTCAAAGCCTTCTGGAGGGAGCTCTTTGTTTCTTACAGCCCTGCCCTGGTGTCACATTTGTTGCCTTGCTCCTGCTCCCCTTCTCAGGGACTCAGTGCCACCAAAGTGCCCTTTCCCTGCACTGTGAGTATCTAGTACACCCCCAGCCATGCACTTTGCATGTTAAGTTAAGCCATTATCCTAAATAACAGAGGCATTTTACCAACCTGCTAATTGGTAGTAGGTGCCACTTTGACTAGGGTGCAAGGGAGAATTCACTGTGCTTATACAAAATCGTTTTCCTTCTTTATCACAGCATGATTTAACTACCTGGTGCTGTTAGTGGTGTTTGATTAGGTTGCATGCTATATAATTTCAAGTACACTGTGTGTGTGGTAGTTGCATAACACAAATTAAAGTCTGAAATACAGGAGTTGTATATGCGAGAGTCGTAGAGATCCTTTTCCACTCAAATTAGCTTCTTTCCAGAAGAAAAGAAAAAAAAAGCATCAAAAAATACAGTTTACTTCAGTGTGTAGTAGAAGATGAAGCCTTGTGTGGGCTGGAGCAGTGCCACATGACGGAGCATCATTCTGGCTTGTACAGAGCTGTGTCTCTTCCCTGCAGCAGTGTGAAGAATTTGGCTTTTCCTAAAGCGTTTGGCAAACCTGAGGGGGGCAAGTGCAGGTACGGTGGGTGGGGTTGCTGTCTCTCTCCTCTGTGCCCAGCTTGTCCAGACCTTCTTGGCATAAGCTTGGGCTCCCCTTCCAGAGCTCAGCATCAGTCCCTGCCCGAGGGACACAGACTTGTGTCCTTGGCACAGCCCTGTGAAGGGGACTGCTCCTGGCTCTCACAGCTTACCATGTGAAATTATTTGAGTTACGAGTACCTTGGGGCCAGGCCTGGTAGGATTTTCTGTTATGTTCATTTTGTGCTCAGGTTATCAGCACAAAACCAGGCCCTGGAGCTGACCTGGGTGTGAATGTGACAAGGCAGGTGCCTGGCTAGCACAGGCTTCTGGAGAGGAATTTGCAGCCAAAGGGATTTGAGTGAGCTGTGGGCAAGTACTCAGAAGTGCTTTGAATTGTGACAGTGATTGCGGCACCATCACCTCCTATCAAATGAATCAGCAGGAAAGAGGTCTTTCTCTGGCCCAGGGCTAGTTAGTTTAATTAAAGGTCTGTTGCTCTTGCAGAATTTTGATGTACTCAGCTAAGCTGGTTGCTTAAATGATGTAATGTTGTTATGCCTGTTTTTCCTGGAGTCTAAATTTCTGTGACATATGTAACAGGATGAAATGATCTGTTGATGTCTGTGGAGAGCTGATGAGAAAGGAGTGGTGGAGGTGGTGGGTAGGCACTTAGAACTGGCAGGGGATCTGCTGTGAGACCTGGTGGTTTTGCTGCAAACTGTAAGGGCCAAGGCTGTGCCAGTGATTCGCCTCATGTGGCACACTGGGGAGATGGCCACCACAGGCTCAGGACCTGTTTATTAAACTGTTTTGAAGAAAATAGCCTTGGCATCTGGTTTATCCATTCTCGAGGGACTGTGATTTGTATCTGGCTTTTTCTCCAATTAAGAAAAATCTGTTTTTATATCTTGGGGATGAATTTTCTCTAGGCCTTTGCTTATCCAAAAAAATCTTCAATGACTTGAAGTTATAGTTGTAATGACGGCCTTTTCTCTTGGTCTGAACTGCTGGACCCTTATAGGGACCAAAACAACATCTTTAAATTTCAAGCCCCTGTTCTTCCATACGTGCAGTTTTCTCATGGCCCACCTTTTGTTTTTTGTTACATCATCTTATGATCCCAAGTCCTTGTTTTTCCAAACCTATACTTTCTTGTGAACTATCTTATGTTTCTACTGTGGATAGAAATGCTTTTCTGTGCCCCATCCCAAGGAGCTTGGTGGTTGTTGGGAGTAGCTGCAAGAAATGCTGCAGTGGCCACCTGGTTCCTTCAAGCTTCCTGCTGAGGACTGTGACTGACTGCCACATGGACACTGGAGTGGGGTTTGGCTTGTGCCATGGCTGGCACTTCACTGGCCATTTGTGCTGCTCCAGCTCCAGTGCCCCATCCTGGCTGCGATCCAGCCCTTTGGAGTTTGAGCTCTGGCTCTTTTCTCATGCTCACAGCCGTGATCATTTGCCTGATACAGCTGCTGGGACTGACTTAATGCAGTTCTGTACTCATCAAAGGCACTCATCAAGACTGGAAGCCTTTTGGCTTGGCTGCTGCTTCTGTCAGTAGCTCCTATTAACACTAATGGAAATCACACTCTGGCATCAGCAGCACAGCACCCCCTGTGCTGTGCTCTGCTGTCTGACAGGAGTGGAATTGTGAAGTAATTCCTTCTGCATCACACAGAGATTTTACTGCAAGGGGTCTTGCTGTCTCTTCATAAGTACTGTGCCAGCTTAATGTTCTGTTATTTTCTTTCTTGGGAAGAGCCTGTAAAGCTGAGAGGTGTAGTGGGAGTTAATGCTGGTTCCCAGGCACCAAGAATAAGAGAAGAAAAGTCTTCTTTTGAATTCCAGCCTTTGACACAGTGCTTCAGTGGCTTTCCCTGTGGCACTCGGTAACTGCAGGGTATGTTGCTCTCTCTTCAGCAGCAGACCCTGAGCAGGAAATGCTGTGTTTTGTCACCCACCCAAATGTCAGCCCATAGGCAGAGGATTTGTGCACAGCTTAGCAGAGGCTACCAGCTACCAGCCCCATTCAGAAATCTCCTTGGTCTCCCAAACAGGCTGATGGGTGCCTTGCTCTTACTGACTCATGCTGTGCAGGCTCTCGGTTGCTCAAGATAAGCATCTTTATTCTATCATGTTCTTGCTGTCAGCCTGCAATGTGGCAAAGGCTTCTGTCTTTCTTTGTTGTTTTTTTTTCTGATGCTATCTTCCCTTTCTTTGCTTCTCCATTGTACCAGGAAGAATTAGGATTTGTTTTGCATTTCTGTAAAAATGTCTAAGGAATTAATCACAAAGCTCAAAACTAGTGCATGGTTTGTAAAGAAGTAGTCACAGTTCAAAGGATTAAAGGAAATAAAAATTTATATTTGCCACCTAAATTTAAGGGGAGCCTGGGAGATAGCATCAGAGAGAAAAGTGAGATTGCAAAGACAGACATCAACCAGAAGCAGTGACTTGAGCCCAGCAGTTCTCCATTCAGGTTTGGGAAACTGCTCCTGATAAACACTTGGACTTTTAGTCAGTGAAGGCAGAAGTATCTTCTCCAGGACTGGAGCTGGTGGACAGGGATGCTGAAGTTCTCAAGTGATTTCTGTTACCCGTTTCCCTGGCATTTTTTTTACAATATTTCCTGGGGGGTGGGAAGATTTTATTGCTAATTTTGTTTGCTACAGCATGCATAATGTCTGACTTTCCGAGCCCACAGCCAGGGTTTCAGCTGGAACCTGGCAGCTTTGCTGCGTGGGTCAAGCCAAGTGCTGAAACCTGGCTGGAAATGAGTTGGAGGTAGAACAAAGCTTCCCACCAGTTTGGCTTTCTCTTGTCGGTGTGGGCAGGATACTTGCCCACTCAAGAAACCGTTGTGTGTAAAACTCTGAAGTTTGGAAACTGCAGACAAGGAGGGGCTGGATGGCAAATTAATGTTGGCATTGCTGGTGAAAGCCCTGCCAGTGTGAAACCAAGGGGAATGGGCTTGTTTGTGCTGCTTTCTGGCATTTCCCCTTTGTGCACACGCCAGCCTGGCCCAGCTTTCTGGGCAAAAGCTGCTTGGTCACAGTTCAGCCTGGTCCCCTCTTCTTCATGAGGTTTTGAGGCCAAAGAAGTTGCATGAGCCAGCACAGCTGGTACCTGCCATCACCTGCACACCCTGTGGGCTCCCTGCCCATCTTCCTCATCCAGCTGCCAGTGAAGCTTGCTGCTGATATTCCAGAGGGCTGGGAAAGCATTTTTGTCTGAGACAACTGTCAATCAGGGCTGCCTGTTCTGGAGCAGGCTGTGTGGGCCCCCTCTGCAGTGTGTGTCATGCCAAGGGAGAAGCCATTGCTGGCTGTGCTAGTGCTGGCCCAGCTATCAGCAGCAGGAGTGAAACTCCAAGCTCCTTTCATTCAGATATTTTGGGACATTTTCAGGTAAGTGACTGGATTCCCACATCCTCAGTTCTGCAGCTTTTAAGTAATGTTTAAGATCAGTGTTTTTCCTTCCAATTTCTGCAGGTACCAGTTATCTCTGATTCTTCAGCGTAGGCTGAGGCTTCTAATAAGAATGTTTGAGTTAAAAAAAAAGGCAATGCATGCTGTAGGCTGAGGTGAGCTGGAGTCGCTGGGATTGTCTGTGCATGTACAGCGTAATGTGGGATCTGTTTCACGGGATCACAGTAACATGGACCACAGTGGTCCAGCTGCCACCAAGGTCTGGGATCTGCCACCTGCACAGACCTGTTTCCAGGACATAGCTCACTCCTCACACTTATTGGGAGGAGGAAAATGAGAGTAGTGATTCAATGCTTTGTGCTCATTTGGGGAGCTTATTTTTCCTTTTTTTTTTTTTTTTTTGTGGTATTGACTGTTATGGTTTCAGTGATCTCTTGCAGGGCTCCTAGAAGCAGAAGGGAAGCCCCAGGATAGAGAATGCTGTAGGAAAATGCTAGCACAGCTGCCTTTTATGAAGAATAATTTCATTTTGTCTTTTCCTCTTTCTGTATGCCCACATTTTTCTGCACCTACAAACACTCCTCTGATATTATATGCTTCAGTTCTGCAGTACCTTTGCTACTTTCTGTGGGGGTTTCAACTTGAACTCTTAATGTGTAGACAAACTCATTACCAGATGTAGCAACAGGCAATTCTTCCCTCCTGCCCTTTGGGACTGTGTTCTTCTCCCTCTGTGCACAGCCTGCACTCTTTCCTGCTCCTGGTTTTTTTCAGCCACTGTAAGGTAGTGTAAGACACATAGGAAATCTGGATTTTGAGCTTGGACAACATATTCTGGGGGTGTGTTGAAGAGGATATTTACTCCATCTGTTACACCCCCTTCTGCTGCAGGTCACTCTTCTTGTAGCATCAGCTTGCAATTCTTCTGTGCAACCTACAGCAAATGAGGAGCAGAGACAGCTCATCTGATGGGAAGAGGATGGCAGGGGGCTCTGACCCTCCCAGCAGAAATGCACAGAGCTCATCACTCACTCAAAGCCTTTAAAATAATTCTGCCTCAAGCCCAAAGCAGAAAAATGAATCTTTCTTCTTTTGGAGACAGCCTGCAATATACTTACTACACTTCACAGGAATCCTTAAAACAGCTTTCCTGGCTTAAATGAGAGAGTTTTTAATGTGTAGGCATGTGTTTTTGGAGAGAATTTTTATGTAGAGCCATATACAACTGCTGTGTTGAAAATTGCCAGACTTTAGAGAGTTAATGTATAATAGTATAACGTTTAATTACTCTTTTGGGTTTGTTAGGAAAGCTGGATGTGTTGAACTACTATCTCTAACCTTTGCCCAAAAAAAGCCCCACAGGCTATCAGAGGCACAAAAGAAGGCATTTTTAGGTGGTTTGGAGGGGTTTTTTACATCCAGTTTACTGCTGGGTCTGGGTGGCTGGTGCTGGGTCACAGCAAGCAGCTTTGGGGGGTGATGTTCTTTAGCTCTAATTAAACTTGGCAGGAGGTGAAAGGCAAAAGACAGCCAGCATACTGGCCAGAGGCACCAGGGGCAGAGGGCAGCTTGCTCAGGGAGCCAGAATGTCCCCCTTGCCCCAGCCAGGTGCCCCCAGGGATGATTCAATCAAATGTTGGTTGTGGTGTTGCTTCTTTCATTCCACCAGTGGGGTTTGCGTGGGGAAGGTCCCAGTGCCAAGCAGTGCTCAGCTCAGATGCCTCACCCCTGTCCTTCCACTGGTTCCCCAGGAGATCTCCCTGGGTTGCAAGACTGATCACTGCAGACTCCAGAGCCTGTTAGCCAGCAAATGGCCTTTCCCTTATCTTGAAAACCATGGTTGAACTTCCTGCCTAATTTCATACAAGCAGCTAATTGTCCCTTTGCAGATGCCAGTGTGGGCCCTGCCCACTCCCCACGCAGTCTGTGTGTACCATGCCTGCCCTAGCTGGGTTTCATTTATGCTTACAGCCTAAAACTGAGAAAAGGTCACTGCTTCCTCCAGCTTTCACTGTCAAGTGCATGTGCTCCAAGCCTGGAAATCTGAGCACTTGCTTGCACAAAGCCACCCTTGGGGGTATGTCCCCATGGGGCTTTCATCCCATCTCTGTGATGCCTCAGATAATTTGCAAGATTTGCCCCCTTGTTTTCAGCCTCCTGACAGAAACCAGGTCCAAAGACTAGGGCTGTGGGAAACTAATGGGGTAATTTTAACAGTGCCTTTAAGAGTAAATCACCCCAGTGGGATGATGTTTTTGCAGATGACTTTCCCTGATGTCTTTGAAGGAGCAGACAGACATTCTCAGCTATTCCAGGTACATACCAGCCATCCTGTGAAGATATATTCCCATGTCTCTGCCTGGTGGTGGGCGTGGAAAGTTGAAATGCTGTTTCCTTGCAGTAGTTTGTTGCCTCAGAACAAACTGCCTTTTACTAAACTTTCTCCTCCAGCTCCGAACAACATGCCCTTGTAAAATCTGATATTACTCACTTTAGCAGGAAATGTGAGGTGGAGGAGGACGTGCACTACAGTTTCACACCTTTTCTCTTGTTTTTCTATCTAGAAGCAAATTCTGTTTTGGTTTGACTGATTGATTGAACCTTTTTCAAGTGCTGTCTGAAGGAGACAGCTTCTCTTTTACTGGATCAGAGATGCATTTGGCTCTTACACAGATTTTCTTAAAATCTGGAGTGTTTTCTTCCTTTTTTGTTTGTTTCTTGGAACTCATGGCAGATGCACACAATAAGGGAAAATTTCAAACACAGCAAGTTGTACTTAGCCAGGGCCGTGGTGTGTAGTAGGTCATGTCTCCTAGTGGGCTGCTTTGAAAATGTGCTTTCTTTGGAAAAGAAATATTGCTCAGACCTGCATCTGCTTCCTCTTCTGCTCCAGCAGCCCAATTTCATGTTGTTTCAGACAGCAGCCCTCTGGTTTGGGGGGCTGGTGGTTTCCCCAGCTCTTGGCAGGGGCAGCGTGGGCATATGGAGTGTCCACAGCAGGGCTCACCATTTCAGCCTTGTCTGCCTGGGAGCTCCTCTTCATTTCTTGCTATCTTGTTCATTCCCATCAAAGACATTCCCTCCCCTGCTAACTGCCAGGCTGAAACCAGCATTTTCACAAGGCTGGGACACACCAGGAGTCCTTGAGTCTCCATTCATTTGTCTGCCACTTCTGCTCAGTAAGAACTGTTTTGAAAATAGCTTATGACATGGAGGAGAGGCAGAGTTTAATGATGAAAATGATGCAAAAATAACACCAGTGATGGTAGATGTGCTTTTTCTTTCCCTTAAAAAAGAATAGAGAAGCCTGGATTTCTTGTTTGGACATCTGAAGTGTCAGTAGGAGATCTTTAGCTCTGATTGTTTAATATTTTTAAGTCAGCATGAGCTGCTGTATACATTAACCAGGAAGGATGATTGGCTTCTGCAATCTGTAAGGGCTGCCTGGAATAGGAATGCAGAGATGGAAATAGTTCAAATAGTGATTTAAAAGTGTATCTAAAACTAGCTTGCTTTTCTTCTTGGATATGCACCATCCTAGTCTGTGAGAGGCTCTCAGTCTTTTCATGCGTGTAGCCGCTTCTGGAGAGAAACAAAGTGCTGCTACTCTCCTTCACAAATGGGAAATGCAGCACAGAGGGAGCAGACAAATGGGCTGTTGGACAGCAAGACCCTGCCTGAATCCCAGAAGCCCCCAACATAGACCACCTTTTGTTCCCACCTCGTCCCCCACCCCCATTTGTGGATCAGTTAGTTTATGGATATTTAACTGTCCTTGGGTTGTGCCTGGGATCTCCAAATCCACAATATACTGGGCCATTCCTAGCCCCTAATCCAAGAATGGAGATACTTGGGTAGTGTCAGCAGCAATATGGGTTACTGATCTTCAGAGTGCTACTTGTCTTGTCCAAATAACACTGGCCCAGGTGGTGGAAAGAGGTTCTGTGCTATTAGTTACCCCTCAGGAGGAGCTGGCAGAATGTTCCTGGTCACAGGGTCTCTGGCTACATTGACCAGCAGTGTAAAACCATCACTTCTATACAGTTCTTTCTTTTGGGCACCTGGGAATTGTTTGTGAATGCTCCTTTGTAACACTTGTAAGAGATTTTGCACATATTTTTACTATCAAATAAATACAGTATCAGCTATCTATTGCAGATGATTGAGAGGTTTTTGGATATCTGTGATGGAGACAGAGCAGGAGACTTAGGGCTTTGCAGCCACTGGGTAATAGATGTGTAATATCCATATCCCAAACTGTCTTTTTTGTTTCCTTTCACTCAGGCTCTGAACATTGAAGTTCTGGAAGTTGTCCTCAGAATATTCTGAAATAAATATAAGTTCTAGTGGGATCATAGCCTAGGCTGTTTCTGACTCTTCCAAGGGTCTTGACCTGGGTGGCTCATGCAGGAGGACCTGTGATGTTCTCCAGCTCCCTCCTCCACTGCAGCACACCAAGGTCTTGAGGCATGAAAGGATGGGAGGTAATGTCTCAGAAGCTGTGTCACATTAACAATCACAGGCTTCCATAAACCATCTTGTTTTCCATCCAACAGAAAAAATGGAGTGAAAACGCTACTTTCCAAGACATGATCCAGGTGTGATGCTCCAGAGGAGAAGGAAGCTCTTCCCTCGATTCTTTTCCCTGGGTTATGCATTTTTTGAGGTCTCAGAACAGCAATACACTGTATGTGCCATATGTACTGCACTGGTGGAGTGAAAGGGCAAGGCCAAGCCATGTCCATTGCATTTGCAGAGAGTTCCTACAGCAGTCAGAGCAAACATGTCTCCAGTTGCCCCTCTGGCCAGGCCCTTGCTAGTGGGGTTTGCTGGAGCAGGCTGTGTAAGCAGCAGGTTAGTGGCCCTCAGGATTTGAGGTTAATCAGACTGGAACTGAATAAGGAAGGTATTTGAGCCAGAGGGAGGAGGAGGAGGTAATCCAGCCGCAGAGTCCAGTCTGGGAGTAAAGGGATTTCTGGGCACCCAAAGGGGCATCCAGTGCTGGGGGGCTTTGCTTGTCACTCTGCCCATTCTAGACAGCCTCCATTCGATCTTTTTGCTGGATTTATTTTCTAGCTGTATTTCTGCTAGTATTTTTATGGGTTTGTTTTTTCTGTTTTATTAACAGAGCAGCTGCACTTTTACCACAGGCAGGATGACGCTGGGCTTTCTGCTGAAAGCTGCCACATCACAATGATGTGTTTTACCCAGCAGACCTCACCAGGCAAGGTTCCCAGCACAGCAGAAGTCACCAGGGAGGTTTCTCGGAGCAGCAGTCATCCCTCAGCCCATTCTCAGTCACTGGCCTAGTATTTCATCATTGCTATTTCTTGCTTCTGTTTTGTGCTGGCTTCTCTATTCTTCTAAGATCAAAGTCATGTTTTTATTAGCAGAAAAAAACCAGGGGGCTGTATCTGTTTGATCATACACAGAAAGATACCCAGCAGGGCTAGCTTAGTCTGTTGGATGTGTCACAAACTCACTCTGCTAATGGCTTGCTTAGGTAAAATAAGATCAAAGGTGGAAAAAGTTGCAAGTTTTCTGTGCTCTTGTCAGGTGGCTCCATCTTGGGGTTACTTGCCAGCACATCAGCTGCAGAGGAGGGACCAGCAAGGAGGAGACACACAGGAGAAAGAAACTTGCAGGCAGAAGCAGAATTTCCTCACTGGAACCACAGATGAGCCACCTGGTCTAGTGGGAGGTGTGGCGGCCCATGACAGAGGGGGCGGAACTGTATGATCTTTGAGATCCCTCCCAACCCAAACAATTCTGTGATTCTGTGATGTTAATGAAAAAGGGGACCCTTTGCAGGGGAGAGACGCAAGGGGACAGATGCAAGGGTGGTATGTGAGTGTTGGATGGATACCCCTGGTACAGACAGAGATAGAAAGTGAAGCAGGCTGTGGCAAGGTATCCTTTGATGTACCTGCATCGAGCTTGGAAAGCACAAGGGGAAAGTCATCATGGCAAGGCCCAGTCCCAAATCCTGGGATTGCTTTCCTTTTTTAGCATTGTGCACCGTGGCATTTCAGAAAGTAGGAGCAGCCATAATAGCATTTTAGGTCTTTCATGTATGTCAAAGAAGTGTGCCTAGCTGGCAGAGTGAATCATAAAAAAATAAATATAGTCAGGGTGTTTGAGAGGATAAAAAAGGACATCCGTGTATTTCAGAGAGCAACTCAGAGCCTGTGCTTTGTCTCTCCAATAAATCTGCTACGGGATGTAGTCTGGGACAGTGGAAAGAGGAGATGTGCACTGCTTGATCTAGAGCCTCTGTGTCTGCAGCTGGCTTAACCAAAGGGATTGATGTTTTGCCTTCCCATACTTAAGCAGCAATACTTGAGCCTCTTTACAGGAGAAATGTTCCAGCAAGTCCCAAAATCATTTAACACTCTCTGCTTGTGCTGCAAAGCTGCTGTAGTTTGCTCATAATAGCAGAGGTAGTGAGAGGTCCTGGCAGGGATTGGAGCTGGTGCTGTGGGGAGGCATTGCTGGGTGGTAGCCCTGTAGCTGGGCAGAGGAAGGTGCTTTCTTCCTTTCTGGGCTACTCTAGTGAGTTTTCTCTCCCCTTTGGTCACATTGCTGAAGCAGATATTTACCCTTAGCTCAGAAAATACTATTCTTGTGTTCTTGGGCTGCTTGAGAGAGGGGCTGGTTCAGTCTTTGACCTCCAACTGAGTGCTGTGCTGGTGTGTAAGGACCCAGGAGCTGTTTGCATTGTTTGTGCTCAAACCCAGCCTGAGCTCTGAGCACAGGGCAGGTGGGCATGTAGGAGTGTTTCTCCCAGAGAATCCCCATTGCTCTGACCCTTCCCCAACATCACAGGTGGGCTGAGCAGACAGGGCATGAGCTACTGCAGGCAGAAAGGGTTGTGTGCTCTTCACTGCCCACTTGTGTAAACCCAGGCATGGTCGTGGTGCAGTCATTTTCTCTGCAACAAATCACCTCTTCTGAGAGGAGTAGGTGACACTGGGGTGGCTTGCCAGGACCATGTCCTTTTCTTGTTTGCCACTCACAAAGGATGAGTGAGGCTGGAGAGTGGGTGGCCAGCGTGGATTCATCAGGGCCTGGAAAGCATGGACCAAGGGAGAGGCAACAAATCAAGCACCCACAAAGGGAATTGTACAGGCAGCAGCAAAACAGTGGGTGTGTGCACAATGCTTTCTGGTAACAAGTATTAAATTTCTCTGAAACAACCAGAAAAAGCACTGTTAGGTGGCTGGGAACAGTTTCCTGAGACTGGCAATGAATACTGGTCATGTATGTGATCAGTGAAAAGCCAGCAGTGTTCAGCTGTTTGCAGAGCAGCAACATGTGCCCAGGAGAGTTTGCAATTAAAACCCCAAATGCTGGAGCTGTGAGTCACCCCACCTGTGGCCCTCTCTTGTTGCAAGGAAATCAGCATCAGCAAAGGGACAACCTGATATATTTTCCCAGTGCAAAGTAACCTGATTGGTTTTGGTTTTTCCTAGTTTGATGCCCATTGCTGGGGCCTCTGGCCTCTCTCCCAAACCAGTGCTCAGCTGCTCTGGCTGCCTCCCCACACCTTCTCTCCCACATTGTTCATGTTGTGACTGGTTTTCTGGCTGTGAAAGCAGCAATGATGAGAGATACTTATTTGGTTGGTTTAGATTTTTCCTAAATCACCTGGTGCTGAGGAGTAATGAAATATTTATTAGATGTTACAAAACCAAACCCAGAGCAACAGCACAGTGAGCAGTTAAATATTCCTCCTTTCCTCCCTGCAGTGGTCCCTGAGCAGCAGGTGCCCTAAGAAGGAGGAATTCAGTGATGCTTGTGGCTGACTGTTGCTTTCTGGACAAAAGGCAGAGGTGCTTCCCCTGGGAATTACCTGCAATCCTCAGTGAAACGATTCCTTTGGGACAGGGGTGATGCTGATGGGCTGAGCCATTAGAGACCAGTGTGCAGTGCTGCAATGCATCCTCATGACCCGCCTGCAGGAAAGACCCTTCCAGTGGGATGTGCACTGTGCCTCTGTGAGGCCTCAGTGCACTGAAACTTTCAGTCCTTGATCAGAGGTGTTCAAGTGAGGCAGTGAAGGGGGTCACTTCTCAACCACACGGTGTCTTTCACATGGAAACATCCTTCTATAGAGCCCAAATCTGATTGATTTCAGCAGCCATCACATTGATGGACAGGGCTTTATTAGCAGGTTTGAGTATCTGTACAGGTGTGGATGTGCTATCCTGCAACTTGCTACTTACTGACAGATTCAGCAACCTGCAATCTAGGATGGCCCTTCCTTCCAAATCTTCTGTTGGTTATGGTACTGCTGTAGTATAATGTAGGTTGCAGGGGAGTTCTAGAGGTCTCTGGCCCAATTTCCCTGTTCAAAGCAGGGCTCCCTCCCAAACCAGATAATTTTCATGCAGTCAGGCTGTGGAAATTTGCAAGGCTGGAGATACTACAGCCTCTCTGGGCCCATTTTGGTGCTGTACTTATTCCTGCATGCTCAGACTCAGCAAAGCATTCTGGAGAGAGGATGGCTTAGTGAGGCACATTGCGGTGTGTAACTTTTTTCAGGGAAGTTTTCTGTGGCAAACAGCTCCTCTTTGCAGTGCTTGTGCTTCCGTGGTGTAGGCAAAGGAGGCTGGAGACAATGCACAGAGATGGTGCCAGCTGTTCACTGGCTGGAACACTTTGGAGAAGGTGCCCTGGCTTCCTGCATTCAGGTTTGCATTTGGCTCTGGGTCAGACTATGTGCAAAAATAACATAGAGCAAGAAAGCTGCTGGTGAATGTTTGTCCCAAAGATGCTGATGTGCTCTTTGCTGGGATCTGCATCAAGCAAATTCATTTGGTTGTCTCTGTGATTTGTTTGTGGCTGGTGGGTCTTTAGTCAGGTTGTGAGGTCACTAGATTGTGCTGGGCACGTGGTTTTTCCTAACAAAGTTAGACCAAGAAGATAGGAATCATCTGGGGCCCGTGTCCAGTCACAGGTGAGCTCTTCCTCATGATGTAGTCTGTTACGGGAAAGACATTTGCCAAGTTTCTTATAAAAAGCCATGCAATCTACAAGGGATGCCAGCCCAAAAGCTCCATGGGTGCCATGCCTGATACCCATGCCAGGAGCTCACTGCCTCAACTGATTACAGTTTTTAATAGGCCTGTGTGTATCTGACAATTTAAATAGTTCCATGCTTTAGACAGGTAAAGGTCTGGGAAACGCTCTGCTGCATAAGCACACCACAGTATTAACTTGGGAAAGTTCTCTTGGGTCCAGGGTGCTGTGTTCTGTGATCCTTCTGGAATGCAGAAATGACTGTGTTTTAGTGGCTCACATGTTGAAGCAGTTGTAGGGAACATCAGAGAGGTTTGGAAAAGGGAGGAAAGGTAAACAGAATAAACCTCTTCACCAGTTTTCCTGCTTACTTCCAGCTCTCCTGTGTGATGGCACTTGGATTTGTGTTTGCCCGGGAGGCAGCGAGGCTGTGACCCCAGCATCCACACACCTGCTGGGCTTGCAGCCTAACAGGGTTTCTCACCTCCTGCCACAGCTGGTGTGAGGGCTGTGATGTACTGATGTCCTTCCAAGGGGAAGTAATTCTGCTATTTTCTGCTATTTGTGAGCACCCTATGGAAGGTAACTGAGAAGTGGTTTGTATTGGCCCCTTAGTGGCCTTACTGGATCTGCAGAAGCTGTTGGCTTGCTTTATATGGATTTCCAGCTTATCACTGGTGCCTCTAATTACAAGAGATAACACCCTTGCCTTTGAAGCGCTTAAGCTTCCAGTTGAGTGTTCAGGGCACGTGCTCTTTTAAGCCTGTGTCTGAGTTAGTGGCATCACTTGGCACTGCTTCAAGGCTTCAAGGCTCTGGAGCGTGATGCTGGTGCTTAGACTGCCCCCCTGCCTTGCTCCAGCCTTTGCTGGGAGCTGCAGCCTCCCAACTGTCCCAGAAGTGCTTCTGGGATTTGGCAGAAATGCCTGTGGGGGCTGATGGGGAAGGAAAGAGGAGGTGAGGTGTGTTGGGCACCTTTTGTTGACCTGCAGGTCTGGTCACCTCTGCTCCCTTATGGTGCTGGCTTTGTGCACCAAGTGTTTGCTGCTGTGCTGCAGAAGCTAAATTTATATGAAAACAGTTAAATTGTGTCTCAGATCAACTGTTTCCTTGATAACATCCCTAACAGTGGCGCAGGCATGGATCAATACCTGGTGCTGTCTCATGGTTTGGTGGAGGTCTCAGACTGAGGGTCCTGTTAGCTGAGGGCTGGGCTGTGCTGCAGCCTGGTGTGATCAGAGAGGATCTCCTTTTCCCTGGATGGGGAAAATGCTGGAGTACAGCTTGGCCGAGGAGGAGGCAACTGACACTCTAGTAGAGACAAATCCGATGATTCATTTCCACAGCCCCCAGGAGCTTGAGTGTGAGCTGCCTATTGGGAATTTCTAGGAATTTCAAGGAGCATCATTTCTTCTGAAGGTAGCCCATTCAGTACTGAGGAAGGAGGATAAAATACTGCTGCTAGGTGGCATTATAGGAATTGAACAAGCAAGGACTTTTGGAGGTTGTCCTAAGAAATAACTCAGACACAGAAATGTCATAAAAATGCCATGCATGTTGTTAAAATCTCAAATGAAAAGCCTCTTGGCTGAGAGTATCTGTGTTCTTAGTATGTTTTTCCTTGTGCCTCAGCACCCTGATTCAAGGTTACCTGTACTTTTTGTGTTTCTTTCCTTGTTCTTTTTTGTAGCATCTGTTGCCCTGTCATTTCCTTCTGACATTCACAATGCTTGCTAATACAAAACTATCAATACATTTAATTAACATTGTGCCTTTTGCTTCTTCGAGATAATTAAATGATTAATAAAACCAGGCCTAGCACCTTCCCACAGGTGTCTCCCACTTGATTGCTGCATTGTCTCTGGCTCCTCTCCTCATTGAGCCATTTTCAATTCCATCAGCTCAGATAGGTTTGGAGCCTGTTTTACATCTGATGTTGTGCATGTTGCCCAAGGGCTCCTGATGTCTAGGGTGCTGTTGGCAAACACCCCAAAGGGGTTTAGGTGCCTGACATGGCAAACAGGATCTAATTTTTGGTCCTAAAAGCTAGAAGCTTTTGGCAGTGCTTTTCCTCTGGGTTCATGGCCCAAGGCTGAGGTGGGTCAGGTTAAGGGATGGTCCTTACTCCAGCCCTGTGATGCTGAGCTTTGTTGCATGTGTCAGGCCCTGTGAAGTCTGGGCTGGTGTTTTGGGGGTGGGAATGACCCACCTTTGCAGCACCCACAAGGTGGTGAAGGCTGTTCCATGTTTTCTAAAGCAGAGCATAGTGAGTCTCACTTTGTCACTTTGATGAACACCTCTCCATTAGCAGTAGGATAATCCCAGATTATCACATCAAATTGCTATTGCTCACTAACCCCCCTCAGCGTGGTGTTGAGGAATTAATTACCAGTGTTCATGATGTTCACTACCACAGTCCCTAAACACCCCACGTAGCACATCGTGATTGTAGCTCCAGTGATATTTATCACTGCATTTTCCAAATGGTCCCTCTCCTGCTTTTTATTGCTAGTGGTATTTACCAGGAGTCATTATGCTGTAGTTGTTTGAATCTCTGCAGTTTTTTATACTTTATTCAAAGCCATTTAGACACTTAGAGCCATTAATTTTATCATTCTCTTCCATTCTAATGGGCTGGTTTCTTCCATTGGCATACAAATGAGAAAAAAAAGACTCTTCCCTAGTCTTTTTGGTCACTAATAAATACCTGTTGTAATTCCTACTGCTCTCCTTTCCCTTTAAGCTGCAATATATACATATTGTTTGCTTCCTTCTGTCAAAATTAATTCTTATCCTCCAATGTGAAGTAACCCCATGGTAAACCAGCCCCAGCTACATTTCAATCCCTGCAGCTTTTCAGCATGAGTGTTGTCTGCATCTTAAGATATTAGGCTGGCATTGCTGATACATGACTTATGTGCCTGCTGTGACTTTGTCTGCATTGTAAGCTGAAGAGGTGGGTTTTTAGCTATGTCTGCTTTTAAACTGAGAGATAAATTGGAAAAATAATGGCATGTTATTTCACAAGGCTGGAATATACCCTTGTAAACTTTCTATTGATGTCATTGTGACAGAATTAGAATTGTCTTGTAAGTTATACCAGCTGTATGCTGGACAGGAAGTGTTTTGAGCAGCAAAGAGACAGCAGACAATGTCCTTGCTAGGATAAGGAGAACAGGTTTGCTGTCATAGGATTTCAACATTAAATTCTTTCACCGCTGGTTTTGACTGATGTTTTGTATGTGAAAAGCCAAAAGAAATGAGCAAGGACAGAAAAAAAAACCCACCAAAAAAAAAAANCAAAAAACACAACAACAACAAAAAAAAAACACCCAGAAAAAACCCCAACCAAAAACCAACAGCTAGCATGGAAGGCTTTCCATTTGGTATGAAACCTCAGCTTCTGAAGGGGAGGAGAAGCTTAGTGGAGAAGGGGTTGGACCAAAACAGATTCTTCCAAGCACTCACACAGCAGCTTGCTTTTGAATTGAGTAAACCTGAAGTAGTAAAAGTCTTGTGTGCATTTTGTGGTGGCAGAGTTGTTTAGAGATGTTCAGGGTGACTTCAGGTGCTTGTGATGCCTGAATGAACTCACCAGGCTGCAGAGTGCATGTGTGTGTGTACCTATCTGTGGCTGGTTCCTCAGCTATTGCTGTTGTCCCAAAGGAGAGCAGAAATGCATGTCATTAGCACCCCGATGCAATATTGCAGATCAATTACTGGGTTTTTTTTCCTCATACATAAACCTTTTTTTGACTAATCTTTTTCTTTTGGCATGTTTTACAGATAAGTAAGCAGCAGCTTCAGACAATCAAGGATCGTTTCCAGGCCTTTCTCAATGGAGAAACCCAGATTGTGGCAGATGAAGCATTTATAAATGCTGTCCAGAGCTACTACGAGGTAAGGAGAGACAATGCAGTGCTCTTATGAATCCCTGTCCTCACCTCTATTCACAGATGGCATTGAATTCTGAACTAATGGTTTGTCCATTATCACACAGTATGAAGCAAAGGCAAGTGCAAAGTGGCTTCTGTCTGATGTCTGCTACATCACAATGTTTGGGAGGCTCACGGTTTGAATATAAACTGTGGAACAACCATAGCAACCCCTATGCCATGGTGTTTCCTTATAGCTTGATTATGGGGAAGACTGCCCTTGCTTTGAGCTTAAAAATAATTTCCTGACACTTTTAAACAACGTATTCTAAAACAGGCAAGATGGCAAAATCAGTAAAATCAATGTATGTGCTCCCTGTGAAAAATACTAAGAAAAATCTGGGCAGCACATTCAGTTCTTGCTGAAGCTTTTGCATTGTGTTCAATGTGACTTTGGGATTTTCAGCAAGTGTTGTCTTTTCTCTTTGGCCTGACAAGTGCTGCAAAGCAAAAGGGGATGGAGGAGGATATGCACCTACAAAACTAAATGATGCCAGAGAACACGAAACGTCGTTCATAATTGTGCAAAAGAATAATTATGCATATCCATCTTTTTGCACCTCTTTGTATGCAGCCCATAATGCAGCCTTTTATATCTCTGCTTAGAAGGAAAGAGTTTCTGGTTTTGCAAGAAATCAGTGCTTGTCTTTTCTATGAGAGGAGTGTTGTTTATTTTTTTGTTAGCCTTTCTGCAAACCACTTCTCTTTCTCCCTAGAGCTATTCTGTCACAGAAGGTAAAGATTTTGAATTGCCTACGTAAAATATTTCTCCAGAAGTGCAATCTAAGAGGGGACCAAAATCAGATACTAAAACTGGAGAGAATTTTAACTCTATAGGATATGACAGCAGCTGCTTCTGTGTAAGGAAAGCACAAATTATCTCTGGACTAACTCTGTTAAACCAGTCTAGTAGTTCCTGTTCCATCGTTCTCTGTACAGGAAGGAAGCCAAGAGTCATTTACATCTTTTATCAGAAAAGAAATTGCCAAGGGATCATCACAGCTTCACTGAAGAGGTGCTCTCAAAGAAAGTTTTCAAGATGGAGTGATGATCTGTGTTTAGGATGCCAAAGCAGCATAATCTGTTCACATAAGATTATTGAGCAGGAAAAGGAAACTGCTAAAACCCAGGAAAAATACATCCTTGTTTCACTGCTGGATCTGGCTGAGTGTTGTCAGCTCCAGAAGTCCTGTGCTGTATAAATGCCCCAAGTCATCAAAATGAAGAAGAGCAGTAGATTAGCACCAGATGTGCACAAGCCCGTGTCTTCAAGTGGACCCTCCACTGGCCCTGTCCTGCTTCAAACAGGCCACATAAAGTGTAATGCATCAGTCTGTGTCCTTTAGCACAACTTTCTTTTTCTTCTTTTTAGCTGTTGGTCTCCTTTAATTGACGGCCGCGTGCTTTCAGCTTCTGTGCAGCTGAAGCTTGCCTCTGTGGCTGTTCCTCAGCACCAGCTGCAGTGGCACAAGGCAAAATCTTGCCACAGAAAGCCTCTGCCCCTCAGTGCCTGAGCAGTGTTCCCTGCTGAGAGTGTTCTCCCTTCCTGCTCTGCAGAGATGTGCCCCCCTTGGCTGATCCATTGTGCAAATCATGCACATTGTGCAGATCCTTATCTCAGCTCCTGCAAATCTCAGTTTTATTCAATTAACTGCCCTCCTGTTGGATGCTGTCTAGAAATCGGCATTTACCGATTTATAAATCTAAAAGATGGCTTGGAAGACACACAGCTGAAACTGGTAATCTCTGTGCAGGACATGGCTGGTGTTTCTAAAAGGTCCAACTATTAATGGTGCACAGTAAGTTCGTTATCTGGGAATGACTGGTTTTTGCAGAGAAGAAAAGGTAAGGGTGACATTGTAGGTCAGAAATGCATTTGTTGTTGCCCTGAATGTGTTCGCATGGCCACATTTTGCTGTTAATTCTGGCTGTCAGGGTAAGCATGTGGTTGTCAGTCTTAGGCTAGTTCACAGGCTGCTATCAAATTAAAAAATCGAGTGATCTGCTGCTGCTGTGCAAAGCACCGCTGTGCCTGCAGGAATGCTGCAGACCCGTATGCGCAGACAGGCCCAGCACACTCCAACACACTGCAGGGGAGCTTTTCTCAGGTCCTTTGACTTCTAATGACTAAAGCTTTGTCTGTTACCAGCACATTTTGCAGAAGTCACTTCAGTGCATATGATGGGAGTGCTTCATTAGACCCATTTCCACTCTGCTGTGGGCAGACAGAGACACAGTGGCATGGTGGGCTCATCTGTGGGTGTGGCAGGAGATGCCTGACCCAGCTCCTGCAGGTCAGTTCTCTGCTGCAAGATTCAGTGTGTGCACCCATGCTAGGATTTTGTTCTAGGGAATTCTTGGCTCCTGGCAACCCTGCTAAGCAGTCCTACAGCTAGGCAATTCACTTGGTATTTTCCAAAGAAAACAGGACAGAACACCTTTTTTTAATTTTTTTTTTTAATCTTCCTATTTCATGGTTTCTGCTGCTTTTTGTCTGACTGGTGCTCCTCCATGCCTGTCTCCTCCCTGACAGCTGCAGCCTTCCTTTCCTCTGCTGGCTGCTGCTCCATAGTCAGGGAGAAAAAATCAGTGCTGAGAGAATATGAGGAGCCACATCCCACTGCTCATGATGATGGGGGGGAGGACCATGTGATAACAGCAGCCACTGGTGGTGGCAGGTAGGGGAAGTCATTAGCACCATCACACAGGTTCAGGCCTGGGCACCTGGCATGGATGAGGGGACATGGGAGCCCAAGATGTTGCAGTGGGGCTGGTCTGTGTGACCTCCCACCATTTCCTGCATTCAGTGTGCCGATAATTTCCTTGGCTGCATCAGGAGCTTGGGTCTTGATAGCCCTCACCCATTACTTGAAAGCACCTGCACACACCTGGGGCTTTATCACTCATATTTAATCTCCACGAGGAAATGAAACACATGATGCTGTTGTTTCAGCATGGACTGAAGAGGTTGCTGGTGGCATTCTGCCTGTCTTGTCTGCAGGGAGTGAGTGCTCCCATGCTGATATTGGAAGGAAACAGCCCAGCTCTTCCTCAGCATCACTTTTGGTCCGGTCCTTGGACAAAACCCACTACTACTGCCAACAGATGCCTGTGCCATCAAGCATCTAGGAACATGGAGTACTGTGTTGCTGAATGGTATATATATAAAAAAAAAATCTATCATGTCCTTAGGTCACCCTCAAGCTCTTTAATTATTGAGAGCTGACAGATACACCCCTGTGAGGGCACAGCTTCCTCACAAGCTGCTGTATTCATCAGTTCTCAGCATTATTAATAAAATAGCAGTTTTCTTACTGGATAATGTTTGCTCTTCTGTGTTCAGGGCTTGGGAGAGGACAGCCAACACAATATCCCTCTGTTTCTCTAGCCCTTCAGCTCTGTGTTGCTCCCAAGACATCTGTGGTCTGTGGGAGCCTGTCATGTTTTGACCCTTTTGCTGCTATTGCAGTGGGAATAACATCTTTATGGAATGTCTTCTCCCTCCCTTTCTCCTGCTGTCAATGCCCTGCATATCTGCAAAGGTTCAAGCCATGCTGGACCATCTTGCACTTTTCACTCCTGTGACAGCAGGGCAAACAGCAAGGATCTCCTCTGGTGTAGTAGAATTGGAATGTAAACATGGTCTTTGCAGAGGTTTCCCAGGGGCCTGGCTACCAGAATAAATCCAGTGCAGTGCTGTTGGCTTCAGTAAGATGACTCTGCTCTCTCTAACAGGGCAGAACTTGGTTAGGTGAATGTAGTTCACCTAGCTACAAAAACTTCCTTATTAAAAGATCAGATGGAACAAAATAAAATCTTGCTTTCCCGATGGGCATTTATGTATCTAGTGAGGTGTGACCATAACATCACATCAAATCCTAATTGCATCAAAATATTTCATTTTAGTGGAGGCAAAGCAGAAGCTTCACCTGATTCTGTTACACTTCCCAAAGTACAGCTGAAACCTCTGGCAACATGTGGTGTTTTAGTGAGGAGATGGAGAACAGCCTGGCAGTCAATAAGTAGCTTCCCTGTCGCCCTAATTTTTTCAGCCTTCTGATGTTTACATTTTTGTACTGGAGTTCTCATGCATTGTAACATAAACAAAGTGGATGTTTTCGCATTCCTCTCTGTAATAGACTTCCAGTTTGACCAGTAAGGTCAGAGAGGTGTCAACCTCATGACCCAATCACTGATCAAACTCCAAAAACTATATAAACCCAAATCCCAAATAAACATCCTTCTTTTTTGCTTTCACAACCTGACAGTGTGAGTGTAGTTCTTTCGTGCCCATCTGGCAACACTTCCCAGCAGTGAAACCACCTTTTGTGGTTCTTCAGGGGGGTTTTTTTTTTAACTGACACCCTTTTCTTTGCAGGTATTCCTGAAAAGCGACCGCGTTGCCAGGATGGTGCAGAGCGGAGGGTGCTCAGCAAACGACTCCCGGGAGGTCTTCAAGAAGCACATTGAGAAGAGAGTGCGCAGCCTGCCAGAGATCGATGGCCTCAGCAAGGAGACAGTGCTGAGCTCCTGGATGGCAAAGTTTGATGCTATTTACCGTGGGGAGGAGGATCCCCGGAAGCAACAGGCCAGGATGACAGCGAGTGCTGCCTCGGAGCTCATTCTCAGCAAGGAGCAGCTCTATGAGATGTTTCAGAACATTTTGGGGATTAAGAAATTTGAGCATCAGCTTCTGTACAATGCGTGTCAGGTAAGGTGGGAATGGAACAGCGGGTTTTTTTGGGAAGGCTTGCTAATGGGAAATACTGCTGTTATGAACTGGAAACTTTGTGTCTGACCAGACTCTTTTGGAGAGGACTTCTACCAAGAAGGTGGGGGTTGGTTTATGGTGGGACTTCTGCACTGCCAGTGTTGTTCTGGCTATTCAAGTGGGTCTCCTTCTCGTACTCATTTTCTTGTGCAATTCCATAGGGTTGCTGAGATGGGAAAATTTTATTCTTCAGCTCTATATCTGGGCGAGTTGGTCTTTGAGGTGGTAAAGTAGGGTGTTTGCCTGTGGCTTGTTTGCCCTTCCTGTATCACATCACCAGTCTAAATGACAGAGGTTCTTAACAGCCTGTGGTTTCAGTAATAAGTTCCCAAGAGTCCCTGTGATGAGTGGCTTATGCAGACTTGCCCAGTGAGGTTATACAGGTTCTCCTTAAGTAGAGGGAGCTCTGTGACACCTGCATGCTTGTGGTGGAAGGAAAGAGCATCCCAAACCCCCATGACCTCAGGGTAGCTCTGCTTGCGCTTGAAAACCTTTCCCACTCGTCTCTTTCTACCACAGAAGGGCCAGTTCTCCAGAGCTGTATAGCTGGGACTCTGCAGTGCTGCTTGTGTTTCCAGCAGCTCTTGCTGAGGGCTGTCAGTGGCTATCCAGACTTCTGGTGACCCAGATTACGGTCCCCTGCTATTGGATATAAATATCACAGGCGGGATGAAGGATGCCAGAGTCACAGAGAGAGTAAGGTGTGGAAAGTTTTTGGAGGAGGAGCAGACCTTGGTCTCTTCCCTGTAATTCAGGGCTTCAGATTCTTATTGAAGAGAATACATTTGAGACCAATTCTGTCTGTCTTCTGTCTAGACATTTCCAATTCTTTTTAAGACACAGAGAATTATGTTTGATCTGTTTCTACCCCTGTAAAGAACTTGGTTATCTTGCATTTGTTCTTCCTCATCTCAGACCTTAATGGCAGCGTGGGGAGAGGATAATAAATGTCCCTGAGTAATGAGTCTTCACAGCAAAAACTGCAGTGTCCCTCATAAATTGTGTTTACACAGATTTTGTGCCTCCATACTCTGTTGGAAGAATTCTTTAAAGTCAAAACCATAATGTTTTCAGTGATGTGTCAAGAACTGAGTCAGTTCTGCCATGTTTTGGTTTATTTTTTAACTTAAACCAACTCCAGCCCTGTGTTTCTCATTCTCCCTTGACCTACGCTTTGCTAAGGACCAGGGTGGCTTTGTGTGAGAGTGTGTGATCCTTCCCTCCTGGTTTGTGCTTCCCACTGATTCAGAAAACAGTGTTTGATCATGTCTGCCCTGTTTTGTGGTCTCTGCTTGTTAGAACCTTTCTGGCTGACACCATGAACCCAGAGGCTGCTCCCTGCAAATTGCCCTGTTGCATCAAGCAATCTTTTTCCTGCATGTGTCCTGGTTTTAATCTGAAAGTGGAGGATTTAATTCTGGGTCTTTTCTAATGCTTGAAGGCAGTAAACCTGTAATTTAAGCTTTTACAGGAAGACATAATTTCTGATGAAAGCAAGAATTAGCATGGAAGTTACTCTCTTTTTAATACCTGGATAGTGAGGATTAGTTATGCAGAAGGGAAAGCCCTTTGTGCAACACAGACCTCAGAAAGCTGCAAGCTCAGCAATCATTGAGCAGCTGGGTGTTTTCCTGGGATGCAGTGGGAGTGGTTAAAGTGTTGTGGGGTGGGACCCTATCCCGTGGGGAGCAGGTCACTGCTGCTCCTTCTCCCTCTGCAGAGGGAAGGCAGCAGTGAGCACCCAGGGAAACCACAGGCTTTGCTCTGGGGACCCTTTTTTTGATGCTGCTTGTGCTCATGTCATCCAGGCTATACCAGTGGGGTCTCTGGAGCTCTCTGGTGAGCAGCAGAGACTTTGTACTTCTCTCTTGCCATGAAGCACTGAAATTGCTGTTGACCTTTACTCTTTCCTCAGGGACTCAGCCGTTGCTTGCAGCCAGTCTGTTTGAGGTAGTCAGTCACGAGCTTCTCAGTGGTAATTTGGTATGGTATGAGCTACACTTTTTGTGGCCTGTGCTTGTCTGCCATGCATGGGAGGAGTTGGGAAAAGCAGCCCTTTCCCTGGCAGGCTGTCTGAATGCCATCACTCTCTCCAGAGTGGCAGCACTGTGCTGTTCATACAGTTTATCAGTCAGTCACCTGGGATTAGAAAAGCAAAGCCCATTGTCTTCTGTTGAGGGGCTGGCTGGTTTGTGCTCTCCCTTGCCTTGATGTGCAGGGTGAAATTGCCCAGAGGCTGTGCAAGGAGGCAAGGGGTGACAAGGCTTTGCCTAGCTGACCTCTGAAAGCATGAGCAGGAATGGCGCTGAGGGCCCCGAACACTGCTGGTACTTCCGTGGTCTGAAAGTAGGTGCTTTTCTCTATGCAGCCTCCTGTTACATCACACTAATTGCATAATGATTGCATCACTGGGACTGCATTTCCATTCACTTCTGAGATAATATTTTGTTTGTGCAGGAGGATGATTTCTAAAAAGATTTTTTTAGTACAATATCCCCAGGTGGCATGAGATGAGTGTATTCTTAATGTGACAGCAGTGATTTAGAAGGATCTGAGATAGCAGTTATTGATAGCAAGATATTAATGCAGTAGGAAAGGCTTTTAGGAAACAAAGATGGGAAGTGGTGTTGTAGCAGCATAGTTGTGAAGATTACAGTGTTGTTAAGCACAAGCTCTGACTAGAACATTTTAAATAATACAGAGTCTTGTGCTTTTTGCATAACACATGCCACGTGGCTTGGTGTTTCTGCTCCACTGGAGTCAGCATGGGAATTGAGCATCTCTGGCTCCAGCAGCGAGCTCCTCTGCTGTGTGAGAGATGTGGTGGAGGGACAAATGTGTTTCAGTCTGGGCTTTCTGGTCCAGAACCTGTTGGCAAGGCTTAAATTTAGCACTTCTGCTTTGTAATTAACCTGTGGCTGTGGAAGAGTACTAGAGGAGCTGTTTTCTGTACGTGTTGGGCAATTCCAAACTTGGGTTCTTGCTGCAGTTGGCATTTCCTAAGGTACTCTATTTCCTGCTGACCTTCATGATGGCTGAATTCAGAGCGTCTCTGAAAATCAGGCTGTGGTGTTCTCCCTGTCTTGTTCTTTCCCAGCCGTAGGGCAGTGATTTACTTTTCTGTCTCAAGCTGTGTTTGGAAGTCATTTTTAGCTACAGTGAGATGAGCCGGAGCTGGTACAGTGCTGTTCAGTTAATCCTGCAGCAGGAGCAGATGTTCAGATTGTGTCTGTGGTGAGCTGTGCGAGTCCATCCTCCTGCTTCAGAGGAAGAGTAGGCTATCCCTGCAGGACTGCCTGAACTCTCAGGATTCAAAGTCAGACTTTCTCTTCTTTCCCAGGCCTGTCCCATATACTGTGGCAAAATAACCTGTGCTAAGCATAATTCCCTTAGATGTAAGATATGAAAGCAAATAGCTAAATATAGGCACCTGCTGGGTGATGCTAATACATGGTCATGGTTTTTCAGCATCTATTTCTGTCCATCCATGTACAAGGCAAAACATCAGAGAAGTATGCATGTGTGGATGGGCTACAACATACGCCAGCCCTCATTGCTGTCTGGTGGCTATTTCATGTAAAGGCATAAAGACTTCTCACCAGTGCAAATGGGATTGTTTCATAAGTTTTGGGGCGCTGTGATTTTAAGTAGGAAACATTTCAACCCAAATTTTCTCGAATGGAGCTGGCTTAAAACTAGAATTCACTGTTTTGACATTTATTTTCGCAGCTGAATTAGGACACTATGTCCAAAGGCTGACATTTCTCACATAGCAGAAAGTTCCCCTGCCAAAAAAAAACTGACTCAAGTGTTTGATTTTAGCTCAAGTCAGTATTAGAAATGATTTACTGAGGTGATGTCTTGCCTTCTGCCCCTCTCTCATCTCTTCAGTTCATGTGGTTCTACCAAACTTGGTTTCTTCACTTGCTCTGGTGTGTTGAGCCCCTCATGTGCCCATCACACGCCCAATGTGTGTCAATCATGTGCCTGGCACATGGTCACATGGACATCATGTACCCAGTGTGTGCCAAACACGTGGCATGAGCTGACTTTGCTGACTTAGCTGAAAGTTGGAGACATCTCCTTAAAAATATTTCCTAAATCTTTTCTCTTTACAGAGAAGCTGTAGTGGTACTTGGATGCTGCAGCCCAAGTAGGGGCAGAAACTCATGTGAGGCACTGTGACAGCTCAGACAGTGAGATGAAGGCTGGGGTCATCTCAGAATAAATATTTGATTTGTGTATATCCTCCCCAGACCAAGTATTTAATTTAGTTTGTTGTGATGAAGAATTCCCAGACATGCCTTGCAATGAGCATTGAATCCAGGATTGTTGTGCACAGCGTGGAGTTACCTGTCTGTGCACATCTCTGTCCCTTCAGTTCAGGGCCTCAGGGGTTTGGGATCAGATCCCTTCTGCTCCCTGTTTAAAGAACACAAAGGAATTCCTTTTTATCCTAGCTTCATCTTGAAGCTCAATGCTATGAAATATGTATCTGCAGTTCTGAGCATTTAAGCACTAACTCTGGCTGTAATGACCCCCCTACAAGGGTGGGAGGTTTGCTTGGACCCCAGAGCCCCCTGGAAACAGCCTGTCCTGGGGATGGTGGTGGGGAACTGGGACTGCTGTGGGGCTGCAGGCAAGAATCAACGAGTCTCCATAGGCTCCTCTCTCCGAGGCTGGATGCATGTGCCATGGACAACCAGCAGCTTTGGTCAGCACTTCTCTCCCCCTTGCAAATCCCCAGGGCATCAGCCTTACCTTATGCCTTTTTTCCCCCTCTTTCACTATTTGAAACTCCTTTTGGTCGCTCCACCTGTTTTCACACTGTGAGCATCATCCCTACCCTGCCTTCTCCCACTCACTCAAAACAAAGCCACGACCAATAAAAATGGGTTAAAGTGGTTTAGAGATGATCGAAAGCCTCCAAGTGCATAAAGCATCATGGTCTGTTTTCAGTAATTCTGTATTTATTTCCATGGAAACGGAAATGGCAGCCTGGAGCCTTCTGCAGGGTTGTAATTACTCCTGCAGCAGCCAGCAGCAGCTGCAGCTTCCTGTCAGGGCCCGAGCATCTCCCAGAGCCTGCCGTGATTTAGCACCCAGTGGGAAATTGAAAAAGGAAAAAGCGCTGGGAAGTGAACGGAATCTTCCCTGTGATAACAACACAATGTAAATACACACGTGGTCCTTTGGGGAGGAGGGGCAATTGCCCTTCTTCATCAGCTCAGCATGCAATATTTTGAAGAATGATTTTGGCATGGGAGGGCAGAGAAACCGAGAGGGTCAGTGCAATGTCAGGGAAGGGATGAGGGTGGTGTGTGCCTCTGCTGGACCCTCGGTTGCCAGATACATCCTTTGGAAGGCGTTTGCTGATGGAGGTTTTCCAGGAGGTACAGAGAGGTGCCACAATTGTCCTTGTTAGTCCCAGGCAGTGCAGAAACAGTGACCCTATGTGTGATGCATCGTTTGATATCTATAATTTGGTGCAAGAGGGGTGGTTGAGATGGGACATCTGTTAGCTCCAGCATCTAATGAGAGCTGCAGGCAGGGCCTCAACCAGTTGGAGGGACGTGACAGAGCAGCAAGCAGGGTAGGCCTGCCATCCCAGCAGTGTACCACAGTGCTGCTGCCTTTTGGGGAGGACAATGCAGAGATTGTTTTCTGCCAGGGTGGGACCCGAGCTGTCATCATCCAGTGTCTGATTTGTATGACACGTGTGGACCTACGTGTGCACCCATTAGCTGTAGGATCAGCTTATGGTATGTGCTGTTATGGACTTAGAGAGCAATCTTGGCCCCTGTAATTAAATTTAAAGCAAATTAGTTCTTCTATTAAACAAAATAAATCCGATGTAGCCTAATGCTGTATTCTCCAGCTATGGCTGATCAATTGCTCCTGCAAAGAGCAGGCAAATAGTGCTGAGCAGATGGTCTTGGCTGAAGCATGGTCAATTAAACTAATTAAAGATACTTTCATTTAATCAGAGGGTGTTTTAACCCTGTTAGCTGCCAGTTGGGGATGTGTTTTCGTGTACTAGGAACTTCCAGTTCTGGCCCTTCTATGGACTTCTTCTGGTTTTCAGTCCCTTCACAGAAACCAGGCCAAGTGTGCATCCAAAGGGCATATATCTAGCAGAGAAATTATAATGTCGTGCAACAGTAGTGAAGACTTGCACAGGAGAATTCAGTTGTTTTCTTCTAACACTAACTAGAGATGTTTATTAGCCTGAAGAACTCTTCTGCAATGAATCCTTCCCACCCTACCTCCTGCCAGACTTCCCTCTGGGTTTAGGGGTGCCTCTCCACAGTCTAGAAAAATGTCACTCGTTCCACCAAAACAAGCACTGGCTTGTCATGGGGTATTATTTAGGGGACAGAAAATGGTTTCAGCTTCCATTCAGGTTCTGGAGTGGAGAAGCAGCCTCTTATTTCAACTCTGCTGCCATGCAAAACATCTTGGCTGCTGGGAATTCCTCTTCCTAGGAGTTCTGGAGATGGGTTTAATTCATTATTTTCTGCAGGAGTCCACGAGGACTTCTCTGAGCTGAAGCCTTCTTTTCAGATTCTGTGATTTGTCACAACAGGGCACCATCACCATTTCCTGTCCCCGACTTCCTATCTGCTCCCCTGTCCTTGCTGTAAGGGGTGACACCACCTGCCAGCAAGGCAAGAGCCACCAAGAGAGCTTGTTAGTCTGATGGAAGATCATGCCAAACGTTCTCAAGAGGCAGCAGTAGAGCAGAATCCTGCAAACAGCCAATGAATGACCTCTCCCTGGGCTGCACAAAGGGCTGCAGCATGCCAGGATCCCCTTCCTCTGCCTTTCCACCAGCTTGTACACATTAAATAGAAATAGTTGTACTTTATCCAGAGGCATGTGGACAACTCCTGCTTCAGCAACATGGATCCCTGCAGATACATTAGAGCTAAAATCAGGGTGATTTTCAAAATGTTCATCCTTTGTGAAATGATAAAACCCCTTTTTTACCCTCATGTAATTACCAAGGTGTTTTTGTGGTGCAGCATCAGGTGAACGTTTTTTGTTGTCTGTGTGGACTGATTAATTTTTGCAGTTTAAGGCTTAAATTACCAACAAGATATCTCTCATTCATTTTTGTTTCAGTTGGCCCATAAATGCTTTTCATCATCTGCATTCATGCTGCAAGGGAATGCATAAAAAATAACCGTGGTTACCTTATAAAACATCATATTGATGACTTGACATTTCCAATCTACCTTAGCCCCTTTATTTAAGGACTGCTGTTTCTGTTCTTTCATAGAAAATATAGTTGTTGGCATGACTTTGACTGCAAGTGCCTGGCTGCTTCCACCTCTGAGCAGAGGGGGGGTTTGGGAAGATGGACCCTTCTTGGCACAGTTGTGCAGGGAGGTGCTGAAGTGGTGGGGAAGGTTTTGCAAAACCTTGAGAAATAGGAGAGTCCTTGAGCATTACTAAGTGTGACAACATCGGGGAATTACAGCTTGAAACTATTTCAGTGGAGAGGAGATTGGGGGTGGCACAGAGTCCAATAGTGTTGGCAGAGGGGAGACTGAAAAAGGGGGGAGCAAGTGGACAGAAATTGCTGATTCAGAAAAAACCACTTTCCACTGAAAAACCCAATGATCCCATGGAGTATGTTGCCACTGTGCAGGGTAGTCCAGGCTGTAAACACCTGGTGGCTCTGCCCAAGGAGAAGCCAAGCCAAATGTTGTCCATTAGAGGGCAGAGGAAGTGATACCTAAATGTGCTACATAAAAATTAAATGTTTATTGTTAATCTCTCCCTGAAAACCAAAAAAACAAGCCAACATAAAATGCAACTCAGATGGGCTGTAGTACAGTTTCTGAGTTGGCTTCCATGGGGTCTGGTTCCAAGGTCTCCAAAGGTGGGACTTGGCTCTCAAAATGCTGTTTTTATTTTGAGCAATCTCTCTTGCTTCCCTAACTTTGAATTCAGTGCAAACCACTGTACATAAAAACCAGTTTCTCAATGTGGAGAAACATTGTGGACTGTGTCTTATTAGGAAGGGAAAATGTCACTCCTCCTGTTTGTCTTTTCCTCAACCAGAGATGATGAGCAGAAGACATGACAAAGAAATGCCCCCACTGGCCCCTCTTGGAGAACATAATCTTATTTTTTCTTTGAGCAGCATTTGTTCCCTGCAGTACATGTTCCTGTCAATCAGCCCAGGAGGCCTTGGGAGACAGAAGGGGTGTTATCCAGACCTCTCTCTCTTTAAGCAAGGAACTGCTAGCTGCAAAAGAACCCATATGTGATGCTTATCTTAAGGAAGGCTGGAATACTTAATAAGACATAACTGGTGCATGACCCTGCACTATGTTAATGCCTCTCTTTCTCTTCCTCTTCCTTTTGGCTGGAAATACAATGGAGCCGCTACAATTTAATTTTGCACATAGGTCTTTAAATCTAATTTGAATTCCACGTGAAAATCTCAATGCTTTGCAGCACTTCAATCCTCTCTCATGTATTTTATCAGTGATTACCTTCCTGGGGAACTTTTAATGCCTAGCTCAGGAAAAACATTGAAAGATACAGTCATACTTGCACATAGTGGGGGTTATACATGGTCATGCTGACTTGTGCCAGAGCTCCAGGGCCTTCATTTTAGCACGCAATGTCTTGTCAGAGAGACTGGACTGGTTCCCACTGAGCTCTGCTAGCCTAGGGTTACACATTATTCTTTTGGTTTTCTTTTTATCCTGTTATATAGAGAGATCATTCTTCTGACATACATCATCCACTAAGGGAATATTTTGAAAGTTCTACATTAATATTTTACTAGGTTTTCTCTAATCTTATTTCTGTAAGATGTGGTTTTCTCAAGCCTGCTTCTTTGCAGTCCATATTGTGTTCAGATTTCAAGGAAAGGGAATTATTAAAAAAAAAAAAATTATTCACCCGTCCTTTCCTCTACTCCTTACATTTCATTCTTTAGGCCACCAGTGTTCCATGCAACTTGAAAAATGCTTCATGTCACATCTTGAGATGTGATAGACAGTGTAATTTTAATTCAGAAGAAACTTCGGGAGTCGAATGGATCAGGCCGTAGAAAGTACTTCATGAATATAAAATATAGCTGGGTTAATCTTCCAATTTTCATCTAAAAAGTACCAAATTAAAAAAAGAATAGGTATATTTCTTAGCAGAAATGAGATGCCAAGAATTTTCTTCAAAAGGATATCAAAGTAGGCACATATTTGTTCCCACTGAACTGACTATAAATTGGGAGATGATCAACAAAGTAGATTTCATGCATTTCAAAGGATCAGCCTCAATATCCCTAACTTATGTAAGCTGCTCCTTACCTCACTTTCAGTGCTGAGTTTTTCATATTCAATACACTACATTTTTTCGGGAACATCTAATTCTACTCATGTTTCTGAGAAATTAGAGTGCAAGTTCAGTACAGAATTGGAATGCAACACAACTTCTAATGCAGCTTCTCATTTAAAAATCCTATAGTAGCCTAAAACCATGTAAAAACTGTGTTGGCCTCCATAGCACAGGTTTTATTGTATAATGTAGGGAAGTAGTGATGTTTCCTATCAGCAGTGATCTGTGCATGTGTTTTTCAAGTGTTGTAGCCAGCCTTTGGTCCAATTCTTTTGTCTCTGACAGAGAACAGTAAGAAAATGTGGGGGCGATGGCACAATATTATTTATCATGTATTTGTTATGAAGTCTTTGTGGAAACATTGATAGCTGTGACAGGGAAGTGAGTGGAGTTTCTCAAGAGCTCTGTAGGGGTGGTGGCCCAGGAGAGCACGGTGTGGAGTGTGGGGTGGAGGTTAGAGTCTGAACCCTATTGTGCCCCAACCACAGCCAGGTTCCTGCACCCTGTGGGCCCCTGGGCACTGGTGGAACCAGGCTGCCTGCTTGTGTGTTCAGGCTTCAGCCTCAAGCATTCCTCAGATGTGCAGAGGAGGAGACAGCTAAAATTACAGGCATTTCCCACAATAAATGAGAACAAAGAACAAATGCATAATTTTGCTGTCCTCTTCTGAAAGTGCTATGTGTGGGATGATGTTGGCAATTAAAAAAGGTGCTGGGGAGGAAGCAGGCACACTGACAGACAGTGACCACAGGTCAGGCAGCCAGGCTTTGCCCGACAGCCTAACAGAGTTTTGGTTAAGTACCTGCTCATTCTCATGGGTGCAGCTCATTTCTGCATCTTGCCTGACTGCTGCCTGTGTGTGCAGCTGTACTGGCAGCAGCAGCAAAACTGCACATCTCCAATCATCATTAGCCCACGGGAAAGGAAACTGGGCAAGGTCTACATTGATGATATTTCGCTCCAGGTATCAACATAAAAATGTAAAACGTAGGGCCCAGAAATCAAAATATTTAGTCACTGACAAAGGTGGGAGATCTTGGAAGATAGCACAAATTGCAGTGGCATGCTGGAGGGAGTGTAAGGCTTTACTCCTTGGCTGTTCCTTAGCAGAAGGAGCAGTAGTGATGAGTTTTCTTTTTCCCAGGCTGAGGACCATGAGTTGTTGTCTTCTCTGAAGAGTTCTGCTAAATATAACTATCTTCTTTTGTGACCTAGTTAAGTCCAAACTTGACAGGGAGAAAGCCTTTTGGGTGTTTTAAATTATAAAATTCTAATAGTGGAGTAATTAAATGATCTCGTATTTCTTCTCAACACCAGTAATTTATTGTGCTGATATTCCTGCCAGTTTGTTGGACAGCTCATGTTGTGCAACAGTGGTAGAATGAGTTGCAGGCATGTGTTTGGCTGCCATTTCCAGGAGTCTCATGCACTTGCATGCAGAACTGAGACCAGGATATTGTTCACGGAGAAATTATTGACACAATAATTTTATCTATATTATTATAGATGCCTGTTAGGCCTGATGAGAATGCCATTTGCTAAGTGTAGCATCATCACGGTGCTCACCATCCCCTCATAGCTTGAAGTCTTATTCCCTTTTCATGCATATCCAAATTCTTACTGTCAACACAGGCAGATAGTGATAAGACAAGGGGGGGGGGGGAGAATTTTAAAGTAAAAGACGAGAGCATTAGATTAGGTATTGGGAAAAAATTCTTCACTGTGAGAGTGGTGACACACTGGCACAAGTTGCCAGGAGAAGCTGTGGATGCCCCATTGCTGAAGTTTTTAAGGCCAGGTTGAAAAGGGCTTAGGGCAATCTGGTCTAGTGGAAGGTGTCCCTGCCCGTGGCAGAAGGGGTTGGAGAAAGGTGGTCTTTATGTTCCCTTTCGACCCAAACCATTCTATGATCCTGTATTTCTATGAAAAATGTAAAATTTCAAGTAGTCATTTTCATTCGTCTTCTAACTCTGCTCTTTATTTGCCCTTTTTCTCCGTAACAGTGGATTTTGGGTGGGAATAGTTGTGCTCAGATGGTTAGGTATCAGCTGGGTGTAAATTAGCTGAAGGAGCTGTGGCTGCCACTGTCAAAATGATTCCAAAATAACTTTGTGTGGGAGAATGATGGTCAGGTCAGACAAGAGAAGCGTGGTTTGGGTCTGCTTGAGGGGAATGGAGTTAGAGGGGATAATGCCAGTTAGATTAATAGAAGAGCAATGCACTCTTAAATACTGGCTTATATACTGTCAGAGATCCTTTATGTTACAGTGGCCCCTCATGAGTGTGCAGCAGCAGCAGTATTTGGGAAAGGGTCTGTTTCCCATGAACATCTGCTGTATTTGAGGCACACAGGTTTCTTTGAGGCTGATACAACAGCTTTCCCCTGGGAAGTCCCTGCTGACAGCGTGGTCCTTTAGCAAAGCAAGAGGAGAAAACTGGACATGGGTTTTGCTGCTGGTTTGGCTCATTGACGAGCTGCTGTTCTCCCCAGGGGTACCAGCTGCAGCCCTGCCTGCTCAGTGCTGGGAGGTGACTCTGCTCCTTTCTGGTGCAGTCCTTTGCCCAGCTGTGTAACTCCTGATCCCCTTTATTAACAGTCAACATAGGCAATTATTCAGGGTCACTGATTGGCCAATTTGTTCCGGCTTTATGTATGGCAACTGCAAAACAGCTGAGGATGTCTGGCAGGCAGTAGAAGTCTTATTTCTGTCAATTAAAATTGCCAAATATATGTTCAATGAGATAATTTGGATCATTACACTTTCCTATCATAATGGCAGTTGCAGTTTCATCCATTGTATGGAGAAAAACATAAGCAGCATCAATGAAAAAAAATAATATCTATTTCTAGCCTAAATATATGAGTAGAACACTGGCATTGTAACATCAGAGTACGAGCCTGATCTGAGCTTTATCATTAGTGATCTTGGGAAAACCTGATGTGTTTCAAAATAAAAGTGATTTTCTGGATGATGACAATCAAAATACATTTTGTTTAACCAGATCAATGGTTATCACCATCATGTGAAGCACCATGTGAAGCGCTGCAGGCCAGGACTCCCCCTGGTATCTCAGTCTTATATTTTGTCTCGTCTGCAGTCGGGGTAGAACCAGGGTATGATGGAGGGAAGGGCAGTGCAGTGTGCAAGGGCAGGACAGGAGACACATCTGTCTCCCTTAGGCATCCTGCCATACCAGCATGCCACAGCAGAAAAGAGTATCTCTCTCTCCACTGTTGCCTGAATTTGCTTGGTGCCAGATATCAGTCAAAAGTAAATCTCTCCTGTTCAAAGACAAAGAGTTCATAAGAATCTTTAATAACAAAACTGTCCCTGTGCAGAGGCTGCTGGGAAAGGGTGTGCCAGGGTGCTGGGGAGCAGAGGAAAATAAAAGTGGGTCAAATAAAGTTCTGCTGAAAAAGGAGTAAATGCTCACTGATAGCACGAACTCGGGTGTAGCTGTAAACTCTGCTGGACATGAATTGGCCTATGCCAATGTGATCCCTGGAGAAGGGAAGGGCAGCTCACGGCAAGTAGCCGCAAGGGATGGTCCCAGAAAAATTCACCAAGCAAACCAGAGTTTAGCTTGAAACAGGAGGATTTCCTTTCAAAAGTGTCATTAGCTGTCTGCTGCAGGCTGCAATGGTTCCTGCCTTAAGATGAAGTAAAACTCATCCCTCTGGTCTGATGGCAGTGATCTGTGTGGAGAGCTTTTCCACCTGCTCTGGGATGCTCTGGAAAACTCTGGGGAGGGTGTGTGGACACAACTGAACTGGATATAGGGCCAATCCTACCTTGCTGCAGCAGTTTGGCTGCCCTGTTTTCCAGCATCTGAAACCACTGTGCTACTCTTGATTTTCTCAGGATGCAAGTCTGTAACCTTCAAGAGAACCTCCAGCAAAATTTAGAGGAAAATCAGCTCTTATTTTTATCCGTCTTCCCCCTTTTTTCTTTCTGGTTTTTTTTCTGCTTCAGAAGAGGCCCTGGAGAGGACTTAAGGGTAAAACAAACAGTGAGGAAGTACAAGCTGTCATAAATAGTGTTAAAACAAGAGTTAGACTTGCAGTAAAATAACAAGGTACCTGAGGAGGTGGTGACAGAGTTGTGAAAGGTTTTCAAAACTTGTGTCTGATTGATGCATTGTGGGGATCAGCTAAGAATTCTCAGGACATTGACGGGCAAGGAGAACAGGATGCAGCCACAGCCTCGGTGGGTGTGCTGAGGTGTCCAGCCATGGTGCCAAGTCTTGGGCATGTGTGAAGGTACCCCAGGAAACATTGTGAGAAACTGTTGTCTTTCTATAGGGCAGCAAAAACGCCTCTCCTATATCCCAGTCTGGAATCTGTATTATAAAATATGTTGGAAAGGTCTTGAGAGTTATGTGAAGGGTTAAGAACTGGAAGTTTGACTCACCTGGGGAAATGGTCCAAGTAATTTGTTTGCAGATGCATTGGAGCAGTGTTTAACTGTCCGTGTACAGGAACAGTAAAACTGGGATCAAAGCAGCCACTCTTGGCTGCCACTGATAGTCAGGGTTGGGAGAGCTGGGCAAAGGTTGTGACAGTCTTTCTCTCACCTGAAGGATACACTGGATCTTTTTCTATCAGAAATGCTTAAGTTTAAATTGAAGGTTGGGCCTTAACATAGCAATTGTATGCTGAATTTTTACTAGAGATGTACAAGAGGTTGCACAGGAAGAGGTAAATGTTTAATTTTGGGGTGGGAATCCATCTCATGGCCGGGCAGGTTTTGGACTCCATGCAAGTGTTATTGCTGAATATAGAATCAGTTATTTAACTGAACTTTGTCTAGGCTGGTTATTTCATTTTAGTCTGCAATGGAAGTTGTGGTGGGCTCTGAAAAAGAGTCTTGCAGCCAGGCAGATTGGAGCTGTTCCCTGGCCTCCTGCAGCCAAAAGCCTTTGCTGTGGAACTGCCTGTGTTAGCAAGCAGGGCTGGCATGCGTGGAGCACTTAGTGCTGCATGGCAGTGAGGATGAGGTGATGGCAGATGAGGGGACACTACTTTGCCAGATGAAGTTTGTTACAAATTCCCATCTGCTCAGAAGCAGAAGCTATAAGGTTTGTGCTTGTACAAGTAATTATTTGTTATACATTTTTAAACATGAAATCTAGTCCAAACGGCAAATATTTTTAGCGTGTGTCATTGTGCAGTTAAGAAGGCTGCCAGCAGCATAAACCAGAATAACTCAGCGTGGTGATCGGGCTGAGATGGGATTTTCTGCTTTGCCCATTTTCTCCTCCCCACGCTTGGGTACTCGTTCTCTCAGCTGGGCTCCTGCTCACATGAGCCAGCGTCTTGCAGAGCCGGCTGCTTTGTCACCCCCTCCATTCATTTTACCTGTGATGGAAAGCACATCTAGCACAGCTGGGAGGTGTTCAGCTGGGTGTGAAAATGGCTCTGGAAAAAATGGGACAGGATTGCTGCTTTTTTCTCCCAGTGGAATATGGAAGAGGCAATCTTACATCTCTTAATTTTCAGCAAATGCACACTGTGGAGTGAGCCTGCTCATGGTTTATAATGTAGGCACGTTTGGGCTGAATGAAGCATTTTTACAGTTTTTTAAGGAACTGGTTAAATTGTTTCAGCAATGTTTTACCCTCCACTCTAGATTCCACTAAAAAAGAGTGGGAGAATGGATTTAAGATGGATCTGAGCATTTTAGAAACAGTACAGCTTAGGTTTTTAGGGTTGCGTGAAAATGTAGGGAGGAAAACGGTCTGAAGATGAATGCCTTTTGACAGGGTAAGATCTGTTGTGGATTTTGCTCAGCCTGTGAGCCAAATGATTTTGTTATTCCCTCAGCTCTCATGCAAGGTCACAGGATAAACCTCAGCTCTCATGCAAGATCACAGCATAAACCACGATTCCTTTGCACCTGCGAAGCAGCACAGGCAGGCACCAGAGCGTTTCCCAGCTTTGCTGGTTCCCAGCAAGAGCTCCCTTGTTTCCAGCCACCTGTCTTAACAGCTTTCTCAGAATTTGGGTCATGAGCCCTGTCAGAGCCTGCATTTCCTTATTGTTTTTCCCTATAACTCCACTGGAGAAAGAGGGGGATGCAGAGGGTATGCAGCAGGGACAGCAGTCTGACCTCATGGGTTGCACACATGCATTTTTTTTTTCTAGTGCCCTGAGCACTACTCTCCTGCCCTTGATTTCCATAATAGTTTCTTAATAATAAGAAAGAGAGAGG
This sequence comes from Cyanoderma ruficeps, assembly GCA_008694505.1. NCBI lineage: Eukaryota > Metazoa > Chordata > Aves > Passeriformes > Timaliidae > Cyanoderma > Cyanoderma ruficeps. The sequence goes on along the minus strand of VZDJ01000056.1, from coordinate 5,709,949 downwards.
ACGGATTTCAGCTGCAGGTTCCGTATTGTCTATCCCCATGGGTTTATTGCTGGTAACATCTGGTGGTACCTTCATTTGAAATAAGAGGGTGGTTCTAGCAGTGCAATTTTGAACCAGGTTACAGAGCAGGATGCAAAAAAAAAGAGCTGAATTCCATGAAAATGCTTCAAGCATGGCTTTTCTCTTTAATCTCTTCATTGATTTTTTCCTAATGTCTAAAAAGAACTGCAGCAGTTGGCTGAGATGAACAGGTGCTGCAGACCTGCAGTCATGGTTTCACTCTGTCTCACATCTGGATTCCAGCTGCATATTTTGCACTACTCTCTTACATGTCCTCCTTGCATATAAAGGGCATTGTCCTCTATGAAAGCTTAAAGGGAAGGCTGAGGGTAGACTCAGATGAAATGGGATCAGAGAGCAGGTTATCACCTTATTTTTTCAGAATGCTGCCACGCAGAAAGCACCGAGGGACTTCAACAATAGCAGAGACTGTAATGCCGTACTCTGAGTGTCCAGTATATTTTCCCTAACTCTCTTAGCAAAAGCCTCCTGGCCTGCTAACAATTTCAAAGGAAAGAGGTCATGCCTTGCTGAATGTAGTTAGAAATAAACCACATTTCCTCAGAAAGCAGGAGATGACGGTGTTTCTGGCAGAGGAGCTGTCTGGAAGAGTCACCATGCAGCTACAGTGGGACCTGACCCACCACCCAGCACATATCCCATCCTTAAATCCATGATCTGTTGTTCATGGAAGTCTGCTGCAGAGGACTGTGCCATCTCTGCTGGCATCCCAGCCTTCTCCTTCAGGCTGCCCACGGGGTTCAAGGGTGGTGGGTGCTGCACCCTCTTCTCCAGCTGTGTTGTATCCTGGCATGTGCCAAGGCTGAGGTAATCCAGCCTGGGTTGCGATGGACAAGTTGGGCAATTAGTGTTTTACTTGGCTTTAAATACAAAGAATAATTAGTGAAGCAGTGTGAAAAAGAGCTCTCCACCCACTGGGGATGGATAAGCTCTGTGTGTACGTTCTGTCCCTACTGAGAGTTCTATCCCTTACTCTGGGGAAAGATAATTGAGAGGCAGTGGGTGAAGGTCAGAGTGGGACTGGGGGAAAGCTGGTGTTGGTGCTGTTATGAACTCAGTGCACGACCATCAGGACAACAATGGTCTGTTTCCTGCCCTGGTCCCCCATCTGCAGGGTGTTGGGATCCTCTTCACACACAGCCCCTGTGGAGAGCCTGGGAGCATGTGGATGCAGGCACTGCTCCAAAATGCTCCACAGCAGCCTGGCTGCATTCACCGTCTCATCGGGGCCGGAGCTCAGGTGTGGGAGGGGCAAGGGACAGCCTTGGCTGGGGGAATAGGGCAGACAGATGGACACCTGGGGGTGGAGGACAGACTGATACCTCTTCCTTCTGCTCCAGGTGGAGCAGGTTTTAAGCAAACAGCTCTCCTACACACACTGGGACAGCAAAGCAGCGTGAAAGCTTCAGATAATAATATTTCACGTGGAGAAGGCTGTTAATGACAGGGGATGTGATTGACTGCCTGTTTCTGTTGCTGCTGTATTAGCTGTACTTAAATCAGCTTACACTAACTGCAGTTATATTTAACGCTCTCTGTCTACATGGCTGAATTTTTAGATTGTTAATTTTCAATTGCAAATTGTTTAATTATGTCTGAACTTTTCATAAATATTTGGAACGTGAGTTAATATTTTCTATTACATGCAGTACATAGTCTGGAAAAAACTAATTGTTCTTAGTGCTGTGCACAGGGTCTGGCAGTGTCATCAAAGCCTTGATGCTCTCTTATCTGCAGTTTCTTGCCTTCACAGCTGATGTGTCAGAAATTGAGGTCTGTGGCTGGTGCTGTGTGTGTGTTATGGTCAGGAAAGCCATTTAGGATTCATTTGGCACCCTGACAGGAAGAAAAGGAAATGTGATGTTGCCACACCATGCAGTGTGGTAACATGGTAAAGATTGGAGGCTTATGGCACTACATGGATATGTTATTGCTGTGGTCCCTGAGCCTGCTCTGAACATTAATGTGAGATCTGGAAGGCAATGGGTCTAAGACTAGGAGGAATTTTTGGGGTCCTCAGACCCCAGGGCCCCAAAAGCTCATCCCTGTTTGCCCGTCCTTTTCCACCCAGGCAGGGCTGCATACAGGGCCATGGTTTGAGCTGATTAGAGTAAAGCCAGTGCAGGCCTGGGAGCAGCAGTGCCATGCTCTGTGCAGAGGCAGCTGGGCTGTCCAGCCGTGTGGCAGGAGTGCTGCTGACAGGCTGAAAGATCTTATTCTGTAATGGTTATAGTGTCTGGACACGGAAACTATCATACATTTAATGTGGACAAATAGCAGCATATTCTATATTGTGTAGGTGGTTTGCTGGGCTGACTGTCCCCGTCAGTAAGGGCATGAGGATGGTGCACCCCATGGGGGGACTTGCCCCACCTTCTGAGCTCTCCCCACACATTGTACCTTGTGCTATATTCCTCCTCCTCTCAATTTATGGACTTTCTGCTTTTAAAAGCATTGCATTTTTTGCTCCCTGTGTTTGTTTCTTCATACCTATGCCTCTTGCTGCTTTTTTGTGTCTCCTTCAATTCTTCTCACATCCTTGATCCTTAATGCAGGTGCCAGAGCGTCTTGCTAAGGTATTATGTGAGGTTAGATCCCACATGACAGCTCTCAGCTCCACATGGCCCTTCTCAGAGATGCCAGACATCCATTTTGTGCCACTGGTTCTTCAGGGTCCTGTTGGAGGGGATCAGGCAGTAAGAGAGCTGGCAGATGTTCCCTATTAGTGAAGCTAGGATTCTAATCCATATTTCTTGTGATTTTTTTTCATGTTGTTGAATGCTAATTATTTTAAAAAGAGATAGCTTTTCTGAAATGCAATGATAGATTAGCTAGGATTGATATTCTTTCTGTTCAAAACCAGGAGATTCTCTCTGAGGTAAACTTCTCTGAAACCTTTGACTCAGAGCACAGATGTTTGGACCCTGCTCTAAGAAAAGCAAGGAACTGACCTTTTAATTAGCAAAATATAGTAATTTAGCATAGCAATATTGATTGCTTATTAATCATGTATTGTTCTTATGTATTGATCAAAGGGGCTTAGAGATGTGATGTTTCTGTTCTGGATTTTGGTAAGTTGATACCAGTTAGTGAGCAGCATATTAGGTGCAAGTCAGAGGGACTAAAATAGCTGCATCTGCAGTGGAAGGCAGTTCCTTTCCAATTCTCTGTTGCTGTAGGAAGCGGGGGTCTGATGGTGACCTATACAGAGACTTCTAGAGAAGTGTGATCCTACTCACAGGTGAGACCAGCAGCCTCAGCTCTCACCTCCCCTATAGGATGCCATCCACTGAGAATGTGTAGCAACCTCTTTATGTGCTGGAAATTTGCTGCCTAGAGTTTTAATTCTCTTGACTGCTTTCTCCCTGACCTCATGGGAAAGTTTGCTGCATCAAACCAGTGTGAAACACATGGGGAGGTCAGTCTCTTTAGATCTCTGGCTGTGACAAATCTAAACTTCACAAATACAGAAATGAACTGTAATGAGCAGAACTGCAATCTTTGCCATTCTAGTCCTTGAAAAAGTAGGAGCCATAAACTTCTCTTTACATTCCGGAGCCATAAACTTCTCTTTACCTTCCATCTCCCTTGTTTTCTGCTGATTTAGCATATAATAGAACCAAAACATTGCTGTTTCATGGCCAGTTTCTGCTTTGCCAGTTTTTTTGCTCAGAGCTTTCTGCAGAAAAACAGTTATTGTGTAGACGTCATTGGAGATGTTCCCACATCTTATTCCATCACATTTAATCCTGCTGATTGTCAGGGTACTGCATCTTTTCTGGACTAGGTCCTCATGCAACTTGCTTTAGTTCCAAAAGCCAAAGCCCATTTTTAATTAAGTGGTGAATGTGTCTACCATTAAGCTTTTAATCAAAGATGAGGATTTGAGAATATGTAGATCCTTCTTCCATGATGGATTGGGATTAATTAATTACAGTTGATTCTAGCTGTAAAACTTGTTTGGAACTCAATAGTAGTTTATTGCCATATTTAGGAAATTCAAGTGATTCACTTTGCATTCACTGATGTGAAATTCAGCATATGATAAGGAAACACAGGAAAGCTAAATGTGGTGATGTGCCTCAGACAGCATCAACCAGCCAGTGCTCCAGTTTCTTTCATGGTGCCATAGCACAGCGTGTGCTGCCCGCACGCCTCCAAGCATCCTCCTTATGCAATGCCATAAGAAGATGGTATTAAGGCATGCTCAGAGGTCAGAGCCTCTGGACAGCTTTAGTTTTCAATCCCTTTCAGTGTCATACACCTTGCACAGATGATCTTGCAGAGGGATTTGCAGGGTTCAAAAGTTCTCTGGCCACAGATGGAAAGGATGTGCCTTCGGAGTGGATGTGCTCTGCCATCCCTTTTCTTAACAGCTTGCAAAACATTTGCAAAGGCAGGCAGCACTTTTTTCTTCCCCTTCCTGTTTTGCTGAATCTGCTTTCTCATTTACTTTGATTTATCATTGCACATAAATCTGGAGGTATCTTTGCACAACCTGCTGGAAAGATGCATGCTGGGTTTGCTTGTCTCAGCTTTCCTCAGCCCCATGGTGCAGCCTTGCCAAGCTGTGGAGAGTTGTGGTGGTAGGCAGGTTGGGAACTGAGAGGGCATGGAGAGATATCATCTTTTTCTGCACAGGATCCATCCTTGGCACCTGCCTGCCCTTGCCGTGGCACCAGCTCATGCTGGGTGATCCATCAGCACTCTGCAGATGAGCAGTGAGTACCCATGGGTGCTGCTGCCAGCTGCAAAGAGGACATGAGAAACCTCTGCCTGCACATGCAGCAGAGCTGCTCTGGTGGAAAATCATCTCAGTTCGTGGGATAAACAACTATCTAAGACTGCACTCAGACCACGGTGAATCCAAGGATGGACCTCTTGACCTCACCTGGTGAAGCAGACACAGTCCCAGCCTCCACAGGCAGATGTAATGGGCGAGGCCCTGCGCAGTCCCTGTGGCTGCTGAGGCACAGAGATGTGTTGCAGCACTCTGAGATTCACACTGAGGCAGGGACAGGCTGCTCTACATCCTGGGGAATGTTTTCACTGATGAATCTGGTGCCACCCTAAAGTTTGTGAAACATGAAATAAGATTTCTCTTTAAGGGAGAATCATCAGTCCTTACTGAATTATCCGAGTCCTTTCTATTGTTTTAAATCGCCCTCCCAGGACGTCCTGAATGCTCTCATGCAGAAGGTGTTCATTAGATAACCTAGGAGTTTGCTGGGATAGCAGGAGCCAGCACCTATCCACAGCAAACAGCCGCTGTGCAGCCCTTACTGAATTATTATGGAAATGACTGAGTCCCTGCAGCGTAGCCTGTTTTACCTACACATGAGAAAAATAAGGTAATCTCCTCCCCAGGGGAGGGGGTTTGTCACATTTTGGGGTGCTGGAACCCTGGGGTTGAGTGAGGAGCTAGGGCTGACGGGAGGGAAAAAAAGAATATTTTGGTGAGGTAATAGGCACAGGTTCCTTCAATTAAGAGGAGCTTTATGTTGTACTTGGAAGATTCTGCATGACTGAACCTAAAAGGCTGATTTGGGCAGCTCTGACTGGCCAGAGAAGAGGTAGCCTTAAGCATCCCTGCTGTGCAGTGGCACTGGGTTATCAGTCCCCTGGAATGTTGGGGAATCATATGTCACTGCAATCCTAAAGGCTGGTGAAGAAGACATGGTCTGCAGGTCCCTCCAGATCTTTCAAAATCCTCTCTGGAACTGCAGGAGTGAGAGTTGTTGAATCCACAGTTGAGCTGTGCAGATGCTGTTGTGGTTGGTGATGCAGGGAAGTGCCCAGCATGGGGAAGCTGTCCTTGCTTCCTCTTCCTTGCTCCTGTTTCAGATCCCAAGGCAGCCAGCCGTCTGTGGGTTGCAGTTTGCTGCTCAGAGGGTGAGCATGTTGCCCAGGACATTAGTGACTTACCCCTCTGAGGCGGCTCAGCGTCCTTCATGTTCCCAATTTAAAGGGAAGTCAGAATCCCACCTGTGGCTGAAGAGGAAATATTCAGATCCTCCTCCACTTTCTGCTTCAGACTTGTGGGAAGAGGTTGAGGCCTTGAGCACCAGACTGGTGCCATCCCACTGTCCTAGGCTGCTTGTAGAGAGGAATATTCACCATTAGTGGGAAAAGGATGCTGCAGAGCAGTCTGTGACATTGACGTGGAGCATATGTGTGCCACATGGTGCCACTGTGTGCCTCATTGCACTTTATCTCCTAAAACAGCAGCTTTGTGGTAAGAAACCAGGGGCATCCCTGCAATGAGTCACTTTGGGGGCCTTGTTTCTTTTAGCTGGAGCACTCCATGATGCTGATGCCACATGTTGTGAGTACTCCTGGACTGACAGATTAATTATTAACTGATGTGGCTTATGAATTTTTCAGTGTTTTCTCACACTGTGCATCACAAAGTGAAACCACCTTTTATGAGACAAAGCTCTCTCCTAAAGCCCTACATCAAAGCTGCAAAATTGTCATCCATATTGTGATCTTGTTCAACCTTCACCATGAGCATGTTTGCTTTGAAATACTTAATAAACCATTTGCTGAGCTACAGAGCTCCTGACATGTTAAAGGATGAGTACCTTGAAACTTTCTCTTTGAGGGATTTGGCACCTATAACCATGCACGGTGCATGCATTTGGCTGCACTTATTATTTTGGGAGGAGTTAAGCCAGGCTTAGGAAGAACAGGAATGGGTCATGGCTTTTGTCTTAGTCCTCCAACCACAGAAAATAGTTCATAAAGTGACATTTTTTCAGACCCCCCAGCTGCATGGTGGTATCCTGGATACAGGGATAGAGAAAATTAATGTTTGGGATTGCTGAGAGTGCCCCCAGCCAGGACAGTCCCTGCTCAGCAGCCCACCTGATCACCTATTCCTGGATGCCAGTACTGCCAGGGAGGAAAACCAACACAGGTAGTAGCTGGGGATTTCATAGGGACCTGCACTAAATGCTTTCCTTTCCAGAAGAATAAAAGCCAGGTGTATTTCTGCTCCCAATGCAGCATAAAGCAGATTGTTGCAGCTCAGCATTTGCGCTGCCAGAGCATTTAAAATGTATTTTTCCAGAACCCCGTTGCTAATGGCTGGTCCTCTGCAGGAGCAGGTGTCATGGGAGGGCCACTGGATCCACCACCACATTTAACCTTTTGCAGGGGAGGGGAGATGCCCTGAGACAGGCCCTAGTTACGCCTCGGGAGTGGGGATGTCGTGACATCTGCTGCCTTTGCTGGAAAGCAGGAATCAGCATCAGCAGTGGCTGGCAGGGAGGGGTTAAATTGTTAAATGGTCCCAGTGGTTTCTGGCTGGTGCTGGCGGCAGTTACACCAACAATACCTGTCATGTCCATGGCATAGATGCCAGGCATTGATGGTTGTATTTGTATGTTGCATCCTGTCATTACAAATCCTCCTATCTTACAAGGATGTTATTTCATTACAAATCCTTGTAGTTTACAACAATGTTATTCCCAGCAGAGCTGAGCTCAGAGCGTGGGTTTAGCTCCCGTGCTGTGTTTCATTTCCTGTGTCTGTTGGGACCACGCCCCATGTTTGGTGAACAGCCGGACCCACTGTGCTCCTGCCAACCAGCCAAGGGTCACTTGTGCCACCAGCATCACCCCCAGACTGGGGGGTTCATCCCATCTGCAACCCCCTCACTGTGGTCTGTGGCAATAGAGCTGTGCCCTCCTCCATCCCCAGGCAGGTGGGTGGGTCTGAGGTGTCAATCAAACCAAAGCACTTCGTGCACAACAAAGAAAGAAAGAAAGAGGAGGGCAGCCTGGCCTTCTCCAGTGGCTGTTTCGGAGCCATGGCAGCAATTGTAAATGGTTTGGCTTTAGGCTGTGATAACCTGAAACTGGAGTTTTCAATATAAACCCTCCAAATAAAACACTTGGACTCCAAAAGCATGGGGATTTAAAATCCTCTAATACCGTTCATGTCCTTGCACTGCCTTTGGCATTTCCTGGTATAAGTAGAAGTGAGCCTGGCTTTAAAAACTATAAGGCTTAGGCTGGGCGACGTGTGGGTGATCTCTGATGCAGCAAACACTTTAGATGTGGGTTTGGTAGGTGCCTGTGCATGTTATTGAAGATCTTACAGACTAATTAGGCTGGTTGGTTTGTGTCTGCTTCTGCCTTTCAAAGATGTAGAGGGATTATCTCCCATCCTTTCACAGTAACAGGAAGGAAATTCTCTCAGTGAGTTTGTTTCAGGGAGATAGAAGCAAAGGATTGCTTCTGTAGGCCAGCAGCTGTTTCTTACTGGCAATCAAAACTGTCAGACACTCATGAGGAATGTTTTAAACTCATTTCTCTTATTTACTACTGCCCACTAAAAATTATTCCTTATTAAGAGTTTATAGGTAGAAAAACCTGTCTTCTTGCAAGGTCTTTTTCTTGCAATTGAACCCTCACCAGGGGTTAGAGTAGACACCTGCCTTGCAATGCCTGCAGTGATAGGCTGGCTGCAGTTTTGGGTTCCACTTAAAACTAATCTACATATAGTTCTTAATTTTTATTCTTTCGCTTTAGCAACTGTTGCACCAATGTAGATAATCTCTGCAGGGCAGGCAGAGAGAACTGATGTGGTTGCGGGTAGACGTATGAAAACATCTAATTTACCAGCAGGCGGTTGGGTAATGATCAGTTGAGAATTACAAATTATGTAAATCATGTATTTGTGGCATGCTGCTGAAGAAAAGCCCAGTGCATATGACAAATCATGTATATACTGAAATCTATAATACTTTTCACATTTAGTTGACTGGGGCAACGTTATGATTTATATCTTTGCTTTATTCGCAGCACACCCATAACATAGTCATAATGCAGAACAAAACTAATTCATTTTCTCTTTGACTTCTTAAATCATTTATGTACTTGGCTGTCAAGTACTTGAATATAAAGTGGGCATGCATGTGACAGATAATAAATAGCTGATTCTCTAGTTAAGAAATTGAGTTTTAATGATATTAAGGTCTGTGTTGCCTTACTTGGTCTTGCTTAGATGGCATACCTCACATTTGCACCTTGCCTTATTTTGCAAGCAAAGTATGTTTTACGGGTAGCAGCATTACTCTCTTAATGGCCCTGTATAGTGTTATGGCTGTGTAAAATGTACTCTGCTTGCTCTGATGGCAGCAAGAGCCTCCTCCCCAGCATAGGAGGAGATAGTGGCTGAGCTGTTGAGCTGCTGCTCTTAATCACAAGAGATCTGCTGAAAGGTGCCAAGAGGACAGGCAGGGGCTGTCTCATTAGTACCATTCTGTAGACAAGAAGAAGAAAATGTTATTTTGGCTACTACAGACTAGGATTGCTTACCCAAAGATCAGTTTTTGTCATGGAGTTATCATGCAGAATCATTGAAAGCACAGCCTGGAAAAAATTTTTTGTTTCTTTTAAATACCAGGTTACTTGGCTTGGCATCACTGCTTAATCTTGGGAAGCAAAGCCCTGGAAAGCAGCACCTTACCTATTCAACCACAGCCACAGAGACTGCCTAGGCTGCTTTTTGGCTCCTAAGAAAAATAATCTTCTGCAGTCAGATCTTTCCTTGACACCTGTAGCATTACTGGAAAACATCTGCACAATCAAGATAGTGTAGAGAGCGTGAAGCAGTTTAGCAGTTTGTTGGTTCATTATCATACTGTAAAATCAACCCTCCTCCACAGCAGCATCCTCAGCTTCTAAATTTAGCTCCTGAGTTATTTTGGGTAGTGTGTGATTAGCCTCAATTACTGTAGCTCAGATAGAATTCAAACAATGCCCCCTCTTTCAGAATTGCAAAGAAATGGAAATCTGGGTCTGTACTTTTCCTACCCTTAACGAAGCAGCTCTGAGAGGTGCTTCCACACTGGTGCAGGATCGTTGTGAGATACATTTGTTCATGAAGAAACTAACAGGGACAGCTGATCCGGAAAGGTGCTGGTAATCCATGGCTCTGTCCTGGTGCTGGGATCAGGAATATAAAGATGAACCCCACCAGCAGGTTACGTCAGGCAGCTGGTGTGAATGAAACCATTGAAGCTTCAATGGATTGAGATCACAGTCAGGACACTTCGTAGTTTTCCTCAATTAAATCCAGTTCAAAGGCTTTCAAACACTAATGAAAAATACAGTTTCCATCAATCTCAGCCGTAGTCAGTGTTGGCTCTCTGGAAAATCAGTGGTGAAGCAACATGCAGAAATAACACCTGCCCCTGTGCAGATCTGCACAGGTGTGTGCGGGAGAGGCAAGGCAAGGGATGTGCAGGCAGACAGATGAGGAAATGCCATGGAAAGTGATGGGTCAGGGGCAATGTGGTGTTTCAGCTGATCCAGTGAGCACCAACAGATGAGCTCATCATTCATCAGGCTGAGAATCAGAACTTTTGTCATCACGGTAGCTGTAACTTTCCAGACTGCACTGCACCAGACTGCCTCAGGGTGAGGGTGCTCAGCCCCAGAAGGCAGCAGGGCAGGCATCAAAAACTGTCTGTCTTGTTGAACATTGTGTTTGTCCTTTGTGGGGGCTTCTGTTCCAGAATGTGGCCCCATGCCACTCACTCTATCAACAGTGTAGCACAGGTAGTGAGCCTGAAGAACTGAACTGCTCCTAAAGGTGTCGCATTGGTTAATTTTTCACCTTGATTTGCCTTTTGTTTTTATACAGCTGGACAACCCTGATGAGCAAGCAGCGCAGATCAGACGTGAGTTAGATGGACGTCTCCAAATGGCAGAACAAATTGCCAAGGTAAAATAAAATCTATTGTTATTAATAACCTCTTCATTTAGGAGTATACGAGGACTTTGCAGCCCCCAGGTCCTGTCATTCTCTTACGAGTTCCTTCTCACAATAATTACCAGTTAAAAATGATCAGCTTTTTAGCTGCAGACAGAACAACATGAAGCTCTTGTGATGTGCATTTCTTGGAATGTCCTGATGAGCTGGGACAGTTAGGTTCCTGAAAATTCCTTTGTGAATCCTCAGTGGTGTCACATTTTTATGCTAGACAATAAGGTGGATGATGGTGTGTAAAAAAGGACCCAGGAATAATCCTAATGGGATTTGTGTTGTTTGCTGGGCTGATGGGAGCCATAATTTCCTGCCTGTGGGTAAATGCTGCCTCGATGAAGGTCCTTCAGGTGTATTGTCCCAAAGAAGTTCACACTGCACATGAGAGCAGTCAGTCCATCATTGCCCCTGCAGACATTGCTGCTGTTTGAAGCAGCAGGCACAGGACCTCCAAACAGTTTTGATAACTAAGCACTCAGCTGATCTCCCTAGGGACCGTTCTGTAAGGAGCCATCTCCCTAGGAGCAAATCACACCCTCACACAGTGCAGACTCATGTGGGCTCCAGTGGACCACAGATGATGGAGAGAATTCTGTTGACATCAGTATGGCTGAGTGTTATCCTTACCTTTAATCAGATGCTCTGAGTCACTGATAAAGCCCTAATGGGGCTGAAGTCATTTGGAATGATCTATCTGGCTGTTCCTGATAATCAAGAAACCATTACTACAAGGCAGAAAAAAAAAAATCTAATCAGAGAGACAGGCTCAGTCTAGGGACCTGCCTTTCAGCAGCAGTCTTCCCAGTACTGAGCGGGGCCCAAGTTAGGATTTTTTTAATAAGAAAGGTAATATCAGAGCTGTTTGCAACCACACTGATATGCCTGGGTGTGAAAAGCACAGCATATTGATTTATAGTCAGGCATTAACAATGGCGCTGGTGGAGCCTGCACAGCTCCTCCTCACTAACACCTCTGTTAAACGTCTGCTGCTGTTTCGTCTTTGGGGACATAGGCTGTGGTTTTCCCCACTTCACTGATAAAATTAGTGGGATGGCCAAGGACCACATGGCCAATCAATGGTGCAGCAAACCAGCCAACTGACTGTAACTGTTTTGTTCAGCATTTGGCCCTTTGCCACTTCATTCTTGTCAAGAAAACCTACAGTACTTATTTGCAGTGAAATGTAAGCCTCTGCACTGAGCGCAGCTGCTCTGCTTCTGAGATGGGTAGCTAGGCCCTGAGTGCCAGAAAAAGATTGCCTGGTTTTTTTATTTCATTTTCTCTTTATGGCATGTAGAACAACAATATGCATGATTCAGTAGCAGCCAGCAGAAGCTGCAGGTTCATGAATTATTTTTTTGCAAATGACGATTTTCCATTTCCATTCTTCCCCCAAGGGTGCTGAAAACAAACCATGACACTGCTGGCCGTCTGAGAGAGAGTCAGGGGGAAACTCCTCAACAGAACCTGACATATCTCTGTGCAGAATTCAACCTTCAAAATACAACAGTGCAGGTTGGAGAGCGGTTTAGAGTAAGAGGGGCTTACCTGTGTTCCAGTTGGCAGCTAGGGATATTTAATCTCTGTCATGGTACTGCAGCAGACTTTCTCTTCAAAATGTCAGGTCCCACCAGCATCTGCCTGTGAGAAACCTTGTTCTTTTAGATCCATGAATACCATATTTTGGAGGCATCCAAATGACTTTTTGAGTCCTTTTCTGTAGCCTCCTTTCAGGGCAAGGCTGCTTTCCCTGTAACAGAGGACAGGTTCACAATTCAGCTCAGTGAAAGGATGGCATTTCCATTTTTATCTCCAATTTGCAGCTTTTAATACAGATTTGCTGCACAGGGAGGCTTAAAGTGCTTGTGAAACCAGCACTGAAGTGTCTGTCTTGGAGATTCCATGCTCAAGGCAAATTAATGCCTCGTTGATAAATTAAGAAATTCACACTAGGACATTTGCACTTCAGAGGCAGCAAAGGCTGTGGAGTCTTAGGGGACCAGTGGCTCTGCAAGGCTTTGTCTGAGCTGTTGTGCCACCTTGAACAAGTCACTGTTGGTGCCAGCTTTCCTGCCTCTGGATACCAGGACACAGCTCTGGGTCTTTTTGCCTTCCCATGTGCCCAGGAGAGTGCAGCTCAGTGCAGCACTAGGGCAGTACTAGGCAAGGCGCCCCACTGAGCCTGACTCCATCAAAGCACATCAGCCTCGGAGCCAGGCGGATTGAGGATCATGCTCTATGGCAAGCAGATGTTTTAAAGCTGAGTCTGGACAGGCTTTTCAGTCTGCGTGTTGTACTTTTCCAGCAGCTAAATAGAGCAGCATTACAGCTGAGGGCTTAGTGATGCCAAGGCAGACGTATATTTTTCTCTGCAGTAGCAAGTGCTCTGCTGTCCTGTGGTGCCTTTTCCCCCTCCCTGAGTCACCTGGCCTCAAGGAAGGAGCAAGTACAGGGGCAACTAAATGAGACCTTGGGGTGACACTAGAGTGGTATGACTGTCTGGGGCTGGTCCCAATCTTCTCCAGCCTGCTGGACAGGTCTTTCCTCAGTATCTTGACTCTGCTTCTCTCCATGTTTGTGCCTCTCTCTCTATTCCTGATCCTCTCTCTGCTCCCAGTACCTGGGGAGGTGACTATGCCCTTTCTTGCTGTTGTCTGCATCTCTTGATAGTGTCTTACTCCAGACTTCCCACAGCTTTATCTCCAGTATGATGGGTGACTTGAGACCACATCCACATCTCTGCGTTTCTAACATCTGTTAAATAGTCCCAGTTCAACTGTTATGCATCACTTCAAACTACATTTTTAGCCTTAATATAAGAAGTTGCTGGTGGCAGACAGTGAAATGTCTCAGTCCTTGCTGCACTGCTGAAGATGTTTGTGAGGGCAGTGCCAAAATTGCAGTCCCTGGAGAGATGGATGACAGCAGGGTAAAAAAGGAATAATGTCTGAACATCATTGCTGCAGCAGTAGTTCTCAAAATACACAAAACAGTTGCGATTTTTTTTTTCCGAGGGGTGTCTTGCAACTTACATAATGCACAGGCAATGCAGGAGGCTGATAAAGTAGTTTATTTCACTTTAGGTCTAATTTACATGAGGGAACTGCTTCCTAAGATTGAAGCTGGAAACAGATGACTATGCTTCAGCTGCTCTGTGTGAGTGCTGCTGTGAGCTCTGCTTAGTGGGCAAGACCTTGAGGGCTGATGCAAAAACTAGTGCAGAGGAGAACTCTTTCAGCAGCCTGATGACAGTCTTCTAGAAGAAACATGACCTTGTTTTCTTTTCTAGCATACATTTTACAAATAGCTTTTTACAATGTTGTGAATTGCCACCAAGATGGTTTGCACGTCAGCCTTGTGTTCCCTGGCTGCAGATGCTGCCTCACTGTCTTACACCTTGCACAGTGTCTCATAACCCACTGAGAGACACTCAAATCCTGAGCAGATTCAGGCCATGGAAGGAGTTGCCAGAAGATGTAGGGCTCTGGCTGGTGATGGGCAGCAGTTCAAAGCTGAGAACATGCATTGAGGAACATCTTGTTTTGCTCTCACTGTCACCCTTGGTTTTAGAGTTTAAATTTCCTGTTGACAGCAAGCAGCACTGGAGGGTCTCACAGTAAAAGGTGGTCTTCTTGTGGGGAGGCTCAGGCCTTGACAAGTAGTGGAAAGGATGTTTTACCCCTTTCAGTTAGGACTAAACATTCCTGCCCACACATGGCTGATTTTCCCTCTTTGGGCTCCTTTCACACCTAGAAACCTGACGAAGCAAACATTCAGAAGTGTTTTAAAAAGAATTGGCACAACTGGGAGACTGGAAAGCAAATTTCTCACTTCCTCTGAATCCTTAGTAAGTTGCTGTTGGTCACAAAGTTCAGTTGAGATCTGGCCTGGAGTGTTTGTAATTGGGAATACATCCATAGGAAAAAGCCCATTTGCTGATAGAAAAGTCAGTGAAATGCAAGTGCATGCAAGGTACAGGAAAGTTGGACAAGTACCAAGTAGTAATTCTATAAGAAACTAGCAATAATGTTTCTGCATTACTCAGGGGGAAGCTGTAATTTGTCATCTGGTTTGTAGGAGTTCCCTGCTCACAAACCTCTGCAGATGCTTGTCCTAGGGTGACTTTATGATGCTTGTATCATCTGTTCTGTTTATGCTGGATATTAAGTTGTGCACTTTTAAGATTGGTTCCGAGAGTGAAGGGGGGAGAAGAAGCATTGAGTTTGTTTTCAGAAACTGCACTTGCTCCCCTGCATTCCTTCTCCTGGACTGTGTTGTCTGCAGCGTGGACAGGGGGAGAGAGCTCTCCTTTGTTTTTAGTTAGTTTTTAGCTAGCTGAGGCAGAGAAGTTCCCCAGATCGTGGCTTTTATTTTTCTTAGAACTGATCATCCCTGCTCTGGACTGAAAACTTAGAAAAACACCAGGAGCTCACACCTGTGGCCCACTGGGCCTGGGATGTGGCATTTTCCAGCACAGGAGGGGCTGATAAGAGACTGAGGGAGCTGAGCTACACCCCACAACAAAGACTGTCTGAATTTGCCATCTCTTCAGAACAGTGAGAGGTTTTATTGCTTAATATTACAGATTTTTTTTTTTAATGCTTGTGAATACTTTGCTTGTTAAAGAAACAGGTTTTTCCACTTTTCTCCAAGGAAATGTTTTCCTGAACCATTTGGGGGAGGGGCGTCACTTGAATCTGTTTTGTAGAGGGACCCTTCTGGAAGCTTTCTCCCAGATTTGCCCTAAACCAGGACAATGCTCTTGGGGGATTCTCCCACTGCAATGAGTTGTTGTTGTTTGTCACAAACGTTCATTCTGTTGTGTTTGTTTCCAAATCCAAGGAGCGCAAGTTTCCCAAGTTTGTGTCCAAAGAGATGGAGAACATGTACATTGAGGAGCTGAAGTCATCTGTCAATCTCCTGATGGCGAACTTGGAGAGCATGCCTGTGTCTAAGGGAGGCTCCGAGTTCAAGCTGCAGAAGCTGAAACGTAGCCACAACACCTCAATAATTGACATGGGAGAGGAGAATGAGAACCAGCTTTCCAAGTCAGACGTCGTGTTGTCTTTCTCCCTGGAGGTAAGCTCCGTGCACACAACAGTGTGCAGAGTTCATGGGAGTAAAAAGCTCAGCAGCCAACTTCTGCTCAGTTCAAATCCTAGGTTAGGTGGAGAGAGGTGAGTAGAAATCACTCTGTTTACTGGAAGCTTTGCCTGTGATGAAACACTGTGTCCTTTCTGGTGTCTCACCATGTTGTTGGAACAACCTGTGTGACGTGCACTGAGTGGTATTTTGTGATTATGTGCATCAAGTGGCTCAGAAATCTGCATCATTAACTGATCTCTTTATGCACTTTGTTACTAAGTGTAGCCCAGTAACCCTGAGCCTGTATTGTCCCCAAAACCATTACAATAATGCGACACTGTAAATATCAGCATGTTTAACTATTGTCAGCTAGAAGGCTTGCTGTATTTCCCTGTGAGAATTGCTTCCACTTTGAAGAATTGTGAAAAAATCCTGGGGTTTGAATTCTCCCAACAGATTGGTTTGCAGTTTGTGTGGAAATACTGTGCTATGCTGGGTTGCTCTTTGCTCTCTGTTGCTTGCTGACTTTTTGCTCAGCACTCTGTTGAGCAGTTTGTCACTGCAGCCCAGGGGAAGGCAGGGTGCTGCTGCTGCCTCTGACACGGGCTGCCTCAGTCCTGGAACAGTGTTGCTCAGTAGCCGTTTTCAGCCAACTCAGTTGTTTTGTGCAAACACATTTGTGGTCTATTTGTGTGCATATTTACTTCAGGGAGTCATCAGCTCACCCATACAAAATTGTTGTTGTCTGTCAATGAGTGGGATTATATTACATTGTCAAAACCACTACCAGGATGGAGTCAAAACTGTAGGATGCAGAAAAATCAGAAAATTCTATTTTTGTGTTGTTTCCTGTTTATTTCTCTTCCTAGGGAGTCTCTTGTTATACCTATCATGCTAATGCAAAACTTAACAACCCTGGTTGTCCAGTCTCAGAATTTAACTCATTAAGTGTCTGAAACCATCTTTATAGTATTCAGTTCAGTGTTATTTAAAACTAGGGCTGTGAACCCAGAGATGGTGCCTTCAAGACCAGCATCAAATAAGGCTGACTTCCAGGCGTTCCCATATGGAGGAGCAGAGAACTATCACAAAGCAGTAGCCCTCCCAATGCAGAAGCTGTGCAGTGTGTACAGCTGCGTGTGAAGAGACACCCTTACAACAGGGTGTCACAAATGCTCTGCTCCAGTTGAACCCCATCTGGTGGGAAGTCAAAGCCCAGTGAAGCACTGACTTCAGGAGCTGGCAGGTCTGGGCACTGCTCAGTGCACAAAACTCTTGCTGCAAGAAAGCTTTTACCAAAACTGCGCACTCATCAGAGGGTTTGTGGAGCTCTGTGTGCCAGGGAGAGGATCCTCAGCTCCAGACAGATCAGAAGACTTGAGGAGAGGAATTTTAAGCCCTTGTGTATATACTACATAAATAGCTCTAATAAAACATGGACAGGAACTCCCACAGTGATTCATGTAGAAATGTTTAAGGTATGTGGTTAATGGGATTAATCACCTTTAAAAAAAAATTAATTACCTGCAAGAAACCTGCAAGAAACTTAGGTGGTGATTTCTTAAGATTTTCTATAAGCTAGATGAAGAAAGATTTTTTTTAAATTTTTTTTACGAGAGATGTAGAGTGGAAAAGGGGCAGCAGTTTTAAACTAAAAGAGGGAAAATCTAGATTGAGTATAAGAAAGAAAATGTTTTTTATGAGGGTGGTAGGACACTGGAACAGGGAACAACTGGGGGCATAGGTGTTTCGTCCTTGGAATTTTTGAAGATCAGGTTGGATGGGGCTCTGAGAACCTGATCTACTGGAAGATATCCCTGCCTCAGCATGAGGATTGGACCAGATGATCTTCAAATATCAACCCCAAACCATTCTACAATTAATATGGAGAATACGCTTTTGGCACAAGCTGAGTAGGTGCTTTTTTTTTCTGGATTTCACATATCAAGGCACTTCATGGGTCAGGACCATGTCTGTGAAGCCCATCTCCTGAAGCTTGGCACAGCCCTGGGCACCCAAGGGTTTCAGTGAGCCTGTGTGCAGTCAGAGGGGATCCTGCTCTCCATACAGACCTGCCTGGCTGCCACAGTGCCCACTCAGCCTGGGCAGTGCCACTGTCCCTGCCCACCTGCCACCGTGAGCATCCAGCAGCATGTGAAGGACCCCAGCACTGGCTGACCCCGTGGGTTCAGCAGCCCCAGCATGGTCTGAAGGAGGCTGCTCCTCTTACATTTCTCCTTCTCTGCCTGCAGGTTGTCATCATGGAGGTGCAGGGACTGAAGTCGCTGGCCCCCAACCGCATCGTGTACTGCACCATGGAAGTGGAAGGTGGGGAGAAACTGCAGACAGACCAGGCTGAAGCCTCAAAGCCAACGTAAGCCTTGCTTTGCGTTTTGGTTTCTGCACCACACTGTCCTCTGTCCCATCTCTGCACTGCTGAGTCACTGCACATAGCTCTGGCTCCTGCATGGTGAGGGCAGGACACTCAGAAGCAGGGGGGAAACGTGGCCTTCCACACATGCAGAGTGTTGTCCTGCAGCTAAGAATGGAACACGAGCCCTGACCGAGGGGAATAAAGTGTTAATGAGAGGCTTATGTCTCATGTAGCCACGGAGAGATAAATTTGTGCCTATACGTAAGTGCTTTACTAAATAGGGATGGAGTTAAGCATGTACATAGATAAGTACTGGTCTGAGAGTCCATCTGAACTGGTGCCATCAGGTATAGGTACATTATCTTGTCCTCACTGTCAGGGTTTTGGCAGTCCTGTGAGAAAGAGAACAGCTGGCAGAGGCACAGTCTGGCAGCCACAGCCAGAGGTGGAAGAGAGGATCTGCGAAAAGCTTCCATGACTCAGTTAAAGCTTTATTTGAGGCTTCTCTGGCTCAGTCCCATTCAAGGGCAGTCTTTGACCTCGTCTGCAAATCCCCACTTTTGACCCATACTTGGCCTACTTTTGTATTACCTGGATGTTGTTAAACACCTACCAGTAGTGATTGGCCTTTGTTATTTGGAAGGAGAAAATGATGAATGGCTTGTTTCCTTTCCAGTTTGTGGGATTAGTTAACTTGAAACACTGTGGATTTGAGGCACTTTTTTTCTGGATAACTGTAGAGAATTCACACATAAATCAAATTCTCAATGCTCTTCCTCACAGTGGAGAATTGCTAAGGTGGTCTTCTCCAGGGAGCAGTGCTGTTGTACTCGTATCCCATTCCCAGTGGCCAGTCCTCAGAGTTGTTTTGCCAGGAGCTTCCCAGGCTTGTGGGGGGACATCCAGAACCCCCTGGCTGCAGGACGTGGGAGTGCACAAGCACTGCAGGCGGCTCAGGAACAGTGGATGCAGGCAGGACAGAGCAGAGATGAGGATGGGCTGCCTTTCCTCTGTCACTGCTCTCTCACGGAGGCACAGAAATTGCTGGTGCCTCATGTCCTGCACTGCATCAGACCAGCAGGAATCTGCAGCAAGCGGTTCAAAAACAATATTCCCAATCAGGGAAAGTGCTGCAGCCTGGCTGACTTTTCAAAATGCTTTGAAATCTGCTTTAGAGAAGGAAGGAAGAGAGCTGTGCTTAGAGCAAAATTTCCATGAGAACTTACAATTGTCACTATTTTAGGTATTCTTATTGCTTCAGTGGAAAAAGTTGGGCTCTATTTAGGGGAAATTGTTAGTGTTCACACTGAAAAAGCAGACTTCTCCTAGGTTATGTGTACTTGTTTAGATTGGTCTGTTCATTCCACATTTGCACACAGGGTCTTCCATTCCATGCACAGTCTTCTTACTGCAAGATGTAGGACCATTTCCATGAGAATTGCTTTGAAAATAAGACCTTCAGGAGTGAACTCTTTAATTGAGTGTGTCTTTTTATTATAATTAAATGTACAGTGTCTGGGCATAAAGCCATCAACCCTCAAGAAAATGCAGCCAACACTGAGTGCTGCGGTGTGATAAAAGTTATGCAAGTCCATCACACTCATCCTCTTTCTGCACTGGCTTCCTGTAGAGGTGTGAGCCAGGCTCTAAGTCTTCTGGATTGCTCCAGCATTTGGGTTAATACCTATGGAAATGGCTTAGGAGTGGAGTGGGTTTGGCAGTTGTATTCCTCGAGGGTCCTATGACCTGCTCCTTCCAGAACCAAAGACCAGCCAAGCTGAGGCTCTGGAATAACCTTCACAGAAGCCAGAGGCCATCACAAAAAGTTTGTCCTTCTTTCCTCTCTGCAGTAGAGGTGTTTCTTTCACCTTGCTTCCCCTCCCAGGCACAGCTGCAGAGATACAGGAAACCAAAGCAACTCACTGTACCTAAGTTCTCCTCTTGAGAAGGAAAGAGAGAATGAATCAGATGTGACATGTTTGTCATCTTGCTTAATACGAGACTTGAAAGCCCTCAGGTATTCTGGTGATGAGGGCATTGATAGAAGCAGCTCAGAGAAGGTTTTGGTGCATTTTTGAGTGGTGCTGCCTTAGAAACAAAGGATTTATGTCCAGGCAAAACAGCCTTCTGAGGTGTTAGTTTAGATGCCGACATCGATTGGGTCGTCGGAATGACCTCACTGAGGCCATTCACACCATATCTGCTTCTGTACTTCTTGTAATAAGCAAACTACCCCTAAAGAAGGGGAGCAGCTCAGGGAAGGCATGAGGGACTGCTCACTGCCCAGCATCCCAGGGTTTGTGTGCTTTGGCAGGGGATGCTGCCTGGCCTCAGGGTGAAGAACGCTTGGGGATTTTGAGCCTCAGTACTATGAAACTTAAACACTGAAGCAAGTTACCTCTTTACATGCCAGAAGTTTTATCACTCAGAGGCTCAAAAAATGTGGGTTAAGCACCTGTGCTCAGAGTATGCAGTGAATGCAGGTCTGGAAACAGGCAGCATTTTTAAACTGCCAGCCTTGAAACTTTGAAATTCAGCTTTGCCATTGTCTAGAGGCTCTACAGGCTACAAAAGGCTAAATTTCTCATAAGCATCAGGGGAGAAAAATTACATTTGAACAGTTACGTTCACTGGAAGGCTTCACTTTTCTATGACAGCCCTGTGTCCTGAGGTGGAGAGTGTTAGGGGCCACTCAACCTTGTAGGACATTTTTTCACCTAACTGATGGAGTTGTTCAGTATGTTCTCGTGTGTCCTTGTAATGCCAGCCCTCAGCTGGAGCACCCAAGTCACAGCACACTGGTGATGGGGGCTGCTCTTCAGCTCAGTGCCATGCCAGGGGTTCTAGCCTAGCTTCCACATCTCTAATGGCAAAAGGCAGTTCACCAGCCAGGGAAGGATTTCCAAAAGCACTGGTCTAGATGTGTGCAAGATTCTTCTTTCACCTTTCTGGTGCAAAACCAGCAGTTTTTGTAGTGACTTTGAAGCTTGAATCCCATTTGCACATCTTGAGAGAGGCAGGGCAGCAGCAGGGTTAGCAGCCACACATACCCAGAAATCAGATGAGTTGTGTGCAAGCAGTGTGGGTTTTGGGACCGCAGTAAATACTGGCTTTCTATTTCTTCTCAGGCTTCATGTTGGATTCCTGACATTTTAAGCCCAATCCCTTCATGTGAGGATTATCAGCCTTAGTGCAGATGCAAGGGATGGCACAGTTCTAGAGAAAGCCAGACCTGAAATAGCAAGGTTCATTTCAGAGCAGGCTTGCAGTGTTTTATTAGTAGTGCTTTTAATAAGTTGTGTAAGAAAAAGCTTTTGTGTATTATGCCCTAACACGCAGATGCCTCTAAAAGATATCTCAAATCCCAGTGTGAGAAGGATTGTACTGCTTTTTGTGCTGGAACTGTATTCTTGCAGATGGTTGTGGGGTTTATACCTCTCCCCCCCTTCCCTGCATACTGGGCTGTGGTGTGTCCTCTGCATGTCTCCAAAATGCCCTCCCAGGAGCAGTGTTAGTAGTGCTGCTGTTTGTGCAGCCTGGGAGCAGGGTTGTCAAGGGGTTTGGGAATAGCAAAGATCCACGCCCTCTGTCCTAAAGTCTCTAGAGAAGCTGCTGGATGTATTTAAACAGTGACCTGTGCTTGTGGCAGTGCTCATGGTCAGCATCTTGCATCACCTTTCTCTGATGTGAGCAGAACAAAAGAAAAGAGACGCAAACAACAGCAAGGACCTGTGTACCTTGTGAATCAATGCTACAGATTCTGGACTTATTTTGGCACCCAGATAAGATCATTCTCCCCTCTGTCACTGTAGTGAAAATTGTGTGTCCCTGCATTGAACTGAGCTGAACCATTTGAGGTAAAAGCAGTAAATACTGGTGGGGAAAGAATCTGGCCAACCTGTCTGTGCATTTGACATGCCAGGAAGGGACAGGGGTGTGGGCTGCTCCTCTGGGAGTGTTCTCATTTTCAGGTTATATATCCCCCTTGCAGACCAGTCTCTTCAGACCTAGTGCAAAGGTTGTGCAGTAGCTCAGAGAATGAGAGGTGAGGATGGAGCTTGTTTTCTGAAGGAGGAAAGACCACTCTTCATTGCTTGGAATTTTTTTCCATGTAGTTTTCTTCAGCATGTGCTGTAGGGCAGTGCTGGAGAAAGAACACTCAGTGGCTCTCATCTGACTCTATGCCACGTCTTACCTTAGTCATGAGCAAGGACTGGAGCCTTGTGCCCTTTCCAGAAATTTACTCGTGATAAAGTAATGTCTTTGGTAAACTTCTTAACCTCTCTCATCTCCTTTCCCTTAGCCACCTCCCTAGGAGATGGGGCTGTCTGGTTTTATCTTTGTGCTTGCACTGATGCTGCTCCCTGATTTGTTTCAAGGTGCTCTGACAGCTCTGCTGCTTATCTCTGCTGTGACAGGCTGCCCTTGCTCAGATCCCTGCACCAAACCTCCAAGCTTATCACTCAGCCAGAGTTTTTGTTTCAAATTGGTGTGCCACATCCATCAGAGCCCTCTACCTGACCGTGAAGAGGGGCAGGACCTGCCCAGTGTCCTTCTTCAGTGCTGTTTAGTCACCTTCTCCTGCTGGGAGACGGGCACTGAGCAGCAAAGGGAGAAGCCCTGCGGGAAGGGAGGCTGGCAAGCAGGGATGCTTTCTCTGTCGGCAGCAGGGGAAAATCTGGTCTTTTCATTCAGGAATCCCCTGCCTCAGGCCCTGGAGTTGGAAGTGATGCCTGGTGGCTTTGCACAGAGAGGACTGTGATAGGAGTGTTCTGTTGCAGTCAGTGTTTTGCTGCCACGGTTTGTTCAGGGGAGATGGGAGATGCCGTGAACGCTCCCCTGTGGTAAAATGGTAAAAGTCCTTCTGAGAGGCATAAATTCCTAACGAATATTCCATATAACTCATTTGACTCTGCTAAACTAAAGGGTTTTATGTTGATGTGAGCGAGAGTAGAGTTTAATTCTTGTTGTGCAGCCCTTATTACAGCTGTTGTTACTAGACCTGGTAGGTCTGTTCCTGACATGGCAAAGCTCAGGCACAGCTCCTGTGTGGCTACACAGTTTTAAGTAAACATTCATATTTAGGTTTGCATGCTTAGCTAAGCCCTGTGTAAGCAAAATTCATGGTGCTAGCTAAAAAAACAAAGCAAAAGAAAATTTTGGAAATAGCTGCTTTTTCTTGCTTTTTTTTTCCCCTCCTCCTCACTCTTCTAATTGGTTTCGGCATTAAATATAAGCTGTCTTAATTACCCACACTGACTGGATTGCTTTTCCAGTCATATGACTTCATTTCACAGCTGTGCAGATGTTTGCAGCTCCTTCTCCTTAGGAAATCTCTGGGAGCCTTAGGAATGTGTTAAAGCAGGTGACTGAATCAGACACCATTGTTTGTGAGGTACAGTCCTTGTTCCTGGGGTGAGGTTCTGAGCAGAGGGTAAGTCTGCCCCAAGGCATTTGTTGGGGAAATGTCATCCAGGAGAAGTCTTCAGCTTTGGTCTCTATAAGCATGGTACAGGTGCCCTGAGCCTGGGCTAAGAGGTGAAAATGACAGGGACAGGAATGGCAGGGCAGTTGCTTTTAGCCCCTGTGCCTAAGGCTGAAGGGTACAAAGTGGTGTTCAAATCCCTGACATGTGTTTTCTTCCCTTACAGCTATTTAGCATGCCTAGGAGACAGTTTTCTGATGTAACTGTGCATGACTTTGCACCTGAAGGGCTCTGCTGTTAGCTTGGTTTCACCTGCTCTTCAAGTCCCCTTCTGTGTGACAGTATTTCCATAATGCTCCTGAGATTTATGATGTGATGTTCCCATTTCTGAAAGTGGAGGCTGTGCACAAGTCATTAAGCACAGCAAAAACTGCACTAAAAAGTTATTACCCGAGTGCAAGTATGCGATCTATTATGGGAGATCTTGGTGCAAGTGATTTACTACCCTTTTTAATTAGGAATTCAGAACCTTTTCTGATGCTCCCTCATAGCTGTTCTGCAGGATTGGTTCTGACCCAGCTCAGCCACTGTGGGACAAAAATTCTGCTTTAGATTAAGCAGCTGAGTTTTCTGCAGGATTAAGGCAAGATCCTGTAGGGATTCCCTTACCCTGAGTGTCACCCAGACAGCCCCACTGCTGCAGAGGAGCCTCCTGCACAGCCATGGAATACTCTGCTGGGACTGTGGACGGTGATTCCAGGCAGGGCCCTGTTCCCAAAGGTCTCATGTTCAGTCCCTGCTCTCCTGTGCCACATTAGAAGCTGTGTCAAAGAATAATGAAGGCTTGTTTCTTTACACTTACCCCTTGTACTTGGTTTCTTCCAGTATCAAGTAAGTGCACGCTCTGACCGTGTTTTCCCTGACTTTTAGAGCACACACAGCATTGCTTTCACATGGATTCTCTGGTGTCTAGTAAGGGTTGAGCTCATGCACCTTCTCTTTCACAGATGAATGTCTTGCTTTTCTCGCCAGCTGTCTAATTTCTTTAGTGTTCCTATGCACTTGGGAATTATGTATTCCTGTGATAGCACATACATTCAAATTTAAGTATTCCAGAAGGTGTGATGATGCCCAAGGCGATTTTCATCGACACCCGTCTGCTTCATCACTCCTATGCTTGCAGCCTTAAGATGGGGATAGGAAAAACCAAAAGGACATTAAAATGAGACTGAGACTCAGTGATCTGAAATAGTGCTGAATTAAGAAGAGGACTGAAATATGCAAGTTCTGGGATACATTCAGTCATGATGTTTATTATTGCTCATAGTTGGTGTTCTAAAAAAAAAAAATTAAGCCATGCCTTAGCGTAAGTTCAGCACATCATTTTCCAAGGGAAAGGCGGGAGATGAGCCATGTGAAAGGGCCCAGTTGTTGGTTTATTTATTAAGTGCTGTGTACAAGTAGTGCACATTATTATTTGATGAGAGGTGCTGCTATTGCTGCAAAGCAGTGTAGGGAGATAGAGGACTTGCTTTAAAGAGTTGGTACTGTGCCTGCTCCTGTCTGGACAAAGCTCTGGAATGGCGAAATAAGAAGACCAACCTTGATAGTGATTTTTCAACATTTTAGGTTTTTTGTGAAATGAAGATAGAGTGTACTGGCTGTAAAAGCACTTAAAGGGAGCAGTGTACTGTTGTCACTATGTGGACATGACCTGCTCATGGAGAGAGGAGCTTGCAGATGGCTGGGTGGGCATCACCTACTGGAATTGTCCACTCATCCCCACTGACCCAGGAGATGCTAGTGTGAGCTTTGTTTCTAGTGGTCAGAAGTTGGACAAGGCAAACCCAGGTGTCTCACTGGATTTAAGCTTCCTGTCCTGAATTCTGGCTTAGAAAAATCCAGGACAGCAAAATGTGAGGGGTGGCACAATAAGAGATGGTCTCATACTTCTTGTTCCTCCTTTTAGCTGATTTTGGAAGGCTATAAAAGGGGGAGTCGGGAAGCCCCTGTAAGAATATAACATATGTTGAGGCATAAATAAAAATCAGATTGGTCCCTCTCAGTACGTTGTGGTGTTTTCTGCTGTTTGCATTTAGAAAATATTTCACTGCTCTCTATTAAGTTTTATAAAGGAGAGTCTATACTATGTTGGCATAAACCAGTAACTTGTATTTTCAGGCAGAGAATTTCTGTTTCCCTTTCTGTGGTCTGTGTTTATGAGATACTAAGTTTATATAAATCTGGCAGGGTATGGCCTTGTTAAATCCAAAATCATGACCAGGCCTTAACCAATGGCAGTCCTCTGCAGTTGTATTTTCTTCCAGGATGACAAGGTCTGATAGAAGTGATTAATTGTGTTTGGTCATTCTGTGAAGTGAGCAGCTCTGTGGCTGGTTCTGTGGAGCATCTTTGGCCAAAGGAAATGTTGATTAGTATGTGTGTGGCATTGAAGTCATCCTATTCAAGAAGTGGTCACAGACAGTAAATGCACACAGGCATTTAATGAATAAAGTTGTAAACTCATGCTGTATCCAAAGCAGATACACTGGTGGGGCACATACAGTAGGCAGCCCTTGTAAAAACAATTTTTCTTTCAGTTAAGACCACTCAGTAAGACAGTTCTGGGCTTTCATTTCCATTTCCCCCTGCTGTGTTTTCCTCCTCTAATTGTGATAGTATTAAACTAGAGCACAGGGCATTTGAAAAGCAGTCATCATTTAAATCATGGAAAGTAATCATGCAACTTCTTTTTTTTTCCCCTGTTAATACCCAAAAGATTGTGGTGAATAGAACTGCCATAATTTCACATCCAAACCAGCTGAGGGATTTCTGCAGAGTCCAGCCTGGGGTGCAGCAGTCTGGGAGGCGTGTGTGGTCCTGGGCTGGGTGCAGGAATGGCAAAGGGACATCTCTGCTGCAGGAATGCCATCTCGTGGCCATAAATAGCTATTATGTGATTTTAAATCCACCTCCCATCCCTTCTTCTTTCCTCATGGCACTTCCCCAGTGTATCAGTCATTCTCAGGAAACACAATTCAAGCTGTATTTTCTGCATAGCAAAGATCATCCCTTTTTGAGTTCCTAAAGCTGTGCTGTCGGCCTCAGCAGCTCCTCTTGGCTGCGGTGCCCTGTGCTGGCACTGGAACGGGATCCATGGGGATTGTGTGTGAGCCACAAGCAGATCAAGAGCAGACCTTTGCAGGCTTTGCTTTGCTGCAGTCTCTGTCAGCTTTACCCTATTCCTTCTGTGCCTTGCACACTCAGGCACAGATGTGATGCTCTCCAAGACATATTTCCCTCTCAGCCGGCAGTGTAGTGCTGCCGTAGCCAGTTTGAGGATGTGGGAGTTGCAGCTCCTGGAGGGAGAGATGGTCTGGAAGTGCTGTCTGCATGATGTTAAGCAAGATGGTGCGTGCGTGTGTGACACATACATTGTGTCTCAGAGCTGTGGAAACAGAAAAGGGACAGACACCTCCTTAGCTGCTGTAGGAGGAGCCCTGTCCTTAGCAATGCATTGTTTCTGCTCACCTTTTGCATAATGCCATAGTGCTTTCTGCAGTGGTGTTTTTGGGAAAATAAACACCCTTTTTGTAAGCAAAATATTTACCAGTGGTGTTCTATTTAACAGAGGG
Organism: Cyanoderma ruficeps; assembly: GCA_008694505.1. Taxonomy (NCBI): domain Eukaryota; kingdom Metazoa; phylum Chordata; class Aves; order Passeriformes; family Timaliidae; genus Cyanoderma; species Cyanoderma ruficeps. The sequence goes on along the minus strand of VZDJ01000056.1, from coordinate 5,682,570 downwards.
AGTGTTATATGCTGGGCAGGAATCAGGGTGCCATGGGAAACATTGGATTCACTCAGAGCATCCTTAGGTTAATCCATCAGAGCAGACATCAGTGCTCCATGGCCTTGCTCAATGTTCTGTGGCTCCAAGGAAGGCAGGTACAGCCACCTCTGCCAGCCAGTGCCTGCAGGAATGCTGATTTGTCAGCACCTGTACGGGAGCTGCATCAGTGAAAATGCGTTTTAAATCACTGCAAAGTCTGTGCGGGAAAGTCTAGGAGGAATCAAATCTGTTTGTGCTGTCACTCCCACTTCAGCTCAGCTTGTTCTGAGGGGATGGGACTGAAAGGCTGTTCTGGCAGCTGAAAGGAAGGGGAGGAAACAAATGTAAACAGAAATAGGCTGCGTTGTCAATCTGTGTCTGATGTCTTTGGTTATCCTGTTATGAAGGTGAGTAAACACCTCAAAGTTTTACTGTAGGAGGAATCCCAGAGGAGGCTCAGCAGCCCTTGAGTATGAAGGTGTATTATGGATGCAAACCATTCTCAGTGCATTTCTACTGGCAGAACAGAAAGGTGCCTTTCTTAGCACCTGAGTGGTATTTCCTAGCCCAGGGTGTTTTTGCATGAGCAGTGTATGTGCATCTATGTGTTCTTTGAGATTTTCATTTCAAAACTTTTTTGTGGCTCTGCAGCAGTCATCTACAGTACACCTTTCTAGCAGTGCAAAGATAGGGGCCCTTTATGCCAGGCATCATTTCATCTGCTTGCTTCCTTGGGATGAGGCAAATTAAGGCCTAACTCTACTGACTTAATTAGACCTCTCCTTATTGAAACAGCAGGAGCCCAAAGCAGGTGACTGAGGCACATATACATGATAGTACAGTCCCCTAAATTTGTGAGTTTTCAGCAGACGTTTGTAGTCCTATTGCAGGAAATCATAAGGTAGTTTGTAGCTGTCCCCAGCACAGCATCCCCAAACTGGCAGTTGCATATGGCCTTCTCCTTCTGAAACAGTGCTGTGTGTGTGGAGCTGTGTGTGCATCCCACAGGTCTCCAGGTGTGTGACCCTGCCTGTGGGTTTTCTTGGGGTGCCTAAAAAAAGCTGGAATTCTTCTGTGTCTTTGGGTTTTTCCAAATCCCAATGACACAAATGCAATCTCTTTTATCCATTGCCATTACCCACAAGAGCTGTAAAGAACCCATATTTTCTCAAAGGTTTTGGGATGCCCTGCTTCTATTTATTATGGCTTTGTGACCCAGCTGGTGCAGGGGTGAGCATCTGCCTCTGCCATGTGTCATGGACACATCTGTTCTGCCACTTCAGTGCCTCACCTGACTGCTCCCTACAAGGAGCTGTCAGCTCTTTCAGCCTCTGCTTGTGAAGGGCTCACCATTGTCTAGTGCATGGTGTTCCTAGAAGTTCCCAAGCACTCTTCTCGTTTTAAAAAATGGGTATTTTCATCCCAATGGGATTTATGCTATCCCTGCATGAGGTTTTGCTGTTGACCTGAGTAAGTCTGTGTGTGCTCAATTCTAATGAACTATTTCCTCGGTGTATGGGCAAGGGAAGTTCAGATAGATCACTGATAATTGTGGTCATCAACCTCTAGTTCATGTTTTTGAATGGCTGGTATAGATAGAGCATTAGAGAATATAGTAAAAAGCTATCCTGTGTGCTTCTTCATCTATAGTTAACTGTTAAAGATACTTTAAACCTGTTTATTTTCCTCCTCACTTGTGTCTCTAGGAATATGTAGAAAAGAAACACAGCTTAGCATTACATTAGAGGAAAAGGTGCACTCCTCCATCAGCTGCATGAAGGTAGGTTAGCGCAGTGCCTGGTGTGCTTCTGCTCTAACTCTGTTTTTTCCCAGTGCTCAAGCATGGGCATACATGATTTATGGCCCAAGATTTAAAGGTCTCTTCTGGGAGGGGAGAAGTGTGTTAAAGCAATAAAACCATCGTTTGTTACACAGAATTTCTGGAAGAAATAGATTGAGAGTGTATGTAGCATTTTGGTCTCCAGCAATGAAGTGGGATCTGAACTCTCCATCCTCAGAGTAGGATCCAGATCCAGCAGGGACCATGGCTGGGCACCACAGTAAGATGAGAAACCACGGCTGGATTAAAAGCATCACACCACACAAGGTGAAGCAGTCACCAAGCCCAGGCAGTGTCTGTCAGGCTACTGCTTCTGCTGCCCTCTTGAACTTTCCTCCACCAGCCAGTTCACTTAGGAGAGCTAGCCACAGATAGGAGGAACAGGGACACCTTGGGGACACAGACATATCAGAAGAGAAGAGATGAGGGTCGTAAATGAAGAGAAGTGCATGGAGCACAACCCTCTCCACCAGCACTGCACAAGGGAGGGAGGCAGCCAGGCTGGCCAGTCATTGCATCCTCCCCAGATCCCACTCTGACAGTAGACGACAGCAAGGGAGGCTGAGCTGCCCTTGCAAATGTTGTCCCAAACATGGTCACGCATATTAAACACCTTTCAGCTGGGCCTCTCTGCCCTTGTACACAGCCAGCTGCCTGTGCAGGAGGGTAGGTGATGCTGCTGCTGGTTTTGGTGACCCTGCAGGGGTGGAAGCAGCTGCCTGCCATGTCCTACCTTCCCAAGGATGTGTTCCTGTCTTGGGAGGGGATGAGCACTGCTGCTGAGTTGGTTAATTTGGGAAAACTATACCGAGCATGTGACTCAGTAAACTCCTGCAAATCTGATCAACATGTAGGGATATTATTCTGCAAGACTTTTTTACTTAAGTGGTGAATTTATGGGAACAAGGCAGAAGGGCAGCATCTCTGGCAGAGAAGATCTGTCCCAGGAAACTGCCGTGTCCATTGAGCATCATACACACCTGGGGTGTCCCTACTGAGGGGACAGCATAGCTCAGCTTTAGTACACATTTTTACTTTCATTTTCTGCTTTTTTTAATGTTTATTCCATGCAAGCTGGAGAGGGATAAAAGATATCCTCTGTTAATTTTGAAGCCCATGGAAGGCAGCTGCTCCCTGGTTAGCAGGGCTGATTCATGGCCCAGCAACACAACCCACTTGCACTGGTTCATGATTTATATAAATCACAGGCATCAGTGTTCTGGCTACATCAAGTTACAAGAGCATTGGGGGAAGAAGGGTGACTGTTTTAAATTAGGTGGGGGCTGAGCAGACTTGCTGGAGAACACAGTATATGAATGAAAGAATTTAATGCATTTTCCTGGGTATTAAATGTGTGTGTTCACTAGTAGGAAGGCCACGGGTGCTAAAGTTTTCTTTAGAGGAACTTACATACTAGAGTTGAACAGAAATTACTAAAACAGTGTCTCTCAAGGACAGCTGAGAAAATTGTAGGTCATGTAAGTGGGATATTGTGGAGAAAAGAAGCTGAAGTCAGAGACCCTCCTGCCTGGTTTCATTTGATATATGAGTGCAGTCAGGACAGGGATCTTTTACAGAATTTTGCTCAAGCCTTATTCATATCCCAAATAGTATTTCAATCATAAATTTTAACATCGCAGTGCTATGGTGTTTTAATGGTTTTGTCTTTTTAGCTATGTGGCAATTAACTTTTTAATTGCTTTATCTGCATTTTTGAAGGCCTCAGCCCTACAGCCAGAGATCAGTAAAGCACTGCACTTCCATAGGATGAAGACAGTTGTTTCTCCAGTGACCTTATGGCAGGAAAGGGTAAGACCTTGGTACAGCATCGACAGGAGGAGAGTGGTCTTACAGATTTTGGCCATAAATTGGGAAGGGCTAATAGCGTCAACCTGAAGGTTTTTCAGATCAGCAGTGTGAGACAGCTGAGAGCAGCTAGGTCTGAGCAGCCTGGCACTTGCAATGGCAATGGCATCACTGCCACGTGTGAGTAAGGCCAGTGTCTGTGACAGCTCCCAAATGCTGCTGAAGTCAGACAGGTGAGCCCATCCTCCAAGTGCTCCCTGAGACTGTGAAGGTAATGGGAGACAAGAGCTGACCTTTGTTACTTGTTGACCACTCACACCCTCTGGATATGTGTCATTTTATGTTCCATTCAGGATAAAATCCTAGCACTTTAGGCTGTTTGGTCAGTAACTGTGATGGCACCTCTAGGTGAATCTGTAGACACAAGGTCTGCAGTGATGGTCTCCTTGTTATGCTTGTAAAAGGTAAAACAAGGGCCAGCATCTGTCAAGTTAGCACCTGGGGGGTATCTCAACCTCTGGCACTTTGCAACCAGAAGAGTTTAGCTGCTTATCCTAAGTTTGATGCCTAAATAGAAACCCTGGAGACAAAAGTAGATCCTGGTGATAGCACTGGAACAGCACAGATGCCATAAATAGGGTGATGATTCTAGTAAGTTCCCTATGCACAGCAGTAAAGAAACTGATTTCTTTATCAGTTCCGGACTTTAGGATGCACTGGCCAAGAAGAAATGCTGAGCTGAGGGGTTCAGGCAGGATTCAGATAGTTAATATGGTTCTGATTGAGGAAGTACTGCCAGGATTGTTCTGCTTGTGCGCCTTTTTTGTGGTGTTTGTACACCCATATGTATCCATGTGTATGTGTGTGTCCTTTTGGCCAGAGTGACATTTGTCTGTCTGCATTTGCAGATGCTTTATTGTTTTGAAGTGTCAGCATGAGTTCTGTGATGGGGGATGAAATAGCATCACTACTTCATGGCATTTGTCCACAGTGGGTGCACCGAATGCACCCAGTGCACTTTCCCAGCAAATGAACTCCTGCAGTGATAACCTGCTTAATGATTAAATGTGGAAATTAAACCATTACACTGTTAGTCCCTCAGAAGATCCTAATACCTAGCTACTGTCCAGAGCTAATTTTCTGAACAATAATTTAATACACATCCCAGATAAACTTGGTACTGAGATTGAATATAAATGATGTTTCAGTGGCATGAATTATGGCCTTATGCTGAGCATCACTATGGCAACTAATGACATCACCACAGGCTCCAACCAGCACAAAACTCAACTTTTGATGGTCTCCATTTGTTGGCGCAGATCTTCTCAGGGCTTTTGGGGGTATGAATATGTAAGCACCAGTGTTGTCAAGGGTTTGCTATGTATGTTTGCTGTCATTTGAAACATTTATTCTCTTTGTGGTTAATGTTGTTCCCATGAAGGAAACCTAATGAAAATTACTGTTTGTATTTGGTTAGTAACATTTGTTGATAACATATGGTCTGGGAATGCTTCAGCAAATAAGAGCTTTTTAATAGTAAACAGAGATACGAGTTCTATAAAGCAGATGCTGTCAAAATACACAGTGTAAGGTTGGATATTCTCTTACTTTTGCCTCTTACCCAAAGCAAGATAATCTTCTTACTTTCCCTCCTGGTGACAATGCAGTTTTTTGAGAGAAAACATAACCTGTGACCTGAAACTGTGATTAGAAAATTAAGTTGTTTCTTGCTTTTTACCCTTAAAACATTTATTAGGTAGCTGATGGCTCACACATGGGAAAAGATATGATATGATAAAGGACCTGACTGGACCTATAGTGCTGTGGATAATTTAAGCCAAAGTTCTGCTCTCTGGCATTGGTGACGGTTTGATGCATCATCATAAAAAACAAAACATGTGAAACAGTGACACCAGGAGAGGAAGCTTCAGAGCAAAGCTGATGAAGTACCCACGTTTGTTAATCAGCTCTGTGCTGAACATGCTCATCTGCTGAGCTCAGTTGGACAAGATTTGCTCAGTGGGGAGCAAAGCATAAACCCATACTCCTGGTGCACAAGGAGAAGTGAATTATTTTTACTGATAATTTTCCAAATGCTAAACCTGCTTGTTGTTCATCTTTGAGGAATACCTAGTCACTGAACCATGTCTTCTGAGCCTTTTCAAAGGAACTGCCTTTCTTCAGCAGAGGATCTAGTTGGAGGCCAGCCTAAAGTGAGGAAGTGTCATTAACAGAGTGAGGCTGAATACAAGTGGTTAGTGAGTTATGGCATAATCTCTCATTTGACTTGCAGCATTCTGGATTGCAGTGTATGTTCTACCACATCACTCAGAGGTGTTGTTCATGGCAGGCTCTTGGCAGAGTCCCACATGGAATGAGTTCATGTTTCCTGTGCATTTGGGCAACTTGTGATTTCAGAAACTTATAGATGGCCTCTAGAGATATGCATGTCTAGAGGCTGTGGATAATTTAGTCTCCATAGCACTCCTTTCCAAGCCAGGGAATGACTCAGAGTACAAATAGTAGGCAGTGGATCATGGTGTAATTGTAGAGGTGGTGTCTTCCTGGCCACTGCAATCCCACTCACAAGGAGCTGGTGTCCTGCTCTGTAGTCCTAGCAAACTAGGATTACTCCAGACATAATGGCTTGAACTTAAACTTGCATTGGGCTGAGAGTTGGAAAGAGACTCAGATGAAGTTGTAGTTCCTTCAGACAGCCTGGAAAGGAGAGGTTAATTAGCCAAGAGAGGAGCACAAGCATAAGTGATTGCAGACATCCTGGGTGCAGATGTCTTCAATCCTCTACTTCTCTTGTGACTACACAGGCTGGCACTGCAGGAAACATTGTTCTTTCTAAATAAGAAAATTCTCTTAAACTTGGTTTCATGCTGCTTCCAGATGCTCTCTTTTTTTCCTCCCAAGGACCATCATGACTTTTCCAAACATCTGTCCCACATTTCCCGAAGAAGATAATTAATGCCCTTGTCGCTCACACAACCCCACCACTTTGGCTTGTATCAGAGACATTTTAGGTTAACTATTTCATGCCTGAGCAGTGTTGTTGCTGGCCTGCCAGCTGAGCTGAGCACTCCTCTGTCCTTCTTTTCACAGCTGGGGCACCCAAGGAGACTTCACGACAACCCACGCTCTTCCTGCAGTGAAGGTGAAGCTGTTCACGGAGAGCACAGGAGTGCTGGCTCTGGAGGACAAAGAACTTGGGAGGGTAAGGAGATTTTGAGTTTAATAATGCTTCCTTCTGGCCCTGCTTTTCTAGAGAAATCTCTCCTGTACAGAAATATCTTTGGAGCACAACATGCTCTGCTTTTTTGCCAAGCTTCAGGAGGGGGAAAGAAAGCAAGCTCTGCACTGCTGGAAAGGAGTGCATCTCGCATGCTGTCTTTGTTGTGAGTTTTTAATGGCAGCATTTCAGCTGGCTGTGCCTGCTCTGAGCAAAGGCAGAGGATCTTGTGTGCAATATTGGCAGTCCGGAAAGCCTTAAAAGTTGCTTGCGGAAATGGACATTCCTGAGGCAAAAAAGGGGATTATGCTGAAGCAAAAAGAGGGGATTTACCTTTGGCAAGGGACTGTTAAGTTTCTCTCATATCTGCTGAGCCGCCAGTGCACAATTTCAGCTTCTGAAAACACTTTACTGCAGTACTCCCTGCAAAAAGATTGGAGCCCTGGCTTCCCTGGGGATGGATGACAGCTGAACTGGTGGCTTCAGTGGGGCTGGACTGGGGAGTGAAACGTGAGGGTTCATTGCTCCCATCAATGGTGTTAATAGCAAGAGCTCAGATTCCTGGGGTATCGACCACAAAGCAAATCTTCCCACCCCATCTCTGCCCCTCACCTGTGGTCCCTAAACCAGTGTCCTGGCACTGGTGGTCCTTGATCACTGCAGCCCACAGCTCCAGAATATCTGCGGATGGCACTTTGCTATGGCTTCGGGACACTTCGCTTGTCTCCATGGATTTTGTGGAGCTGTTTAATTTGTGTTGGCTCCAGACAGAAGTGGCCGCGAACTCCTTGCCATGCCTTCCTCAGCTTTTCAGGCTGAGGTCAGTATGATGATGACTCCATGAAAATCAGTTTGGGGTAAGAGAACTGGGCACCTCCTGTCATGGTTCAGCATGACCGAGGTGATCTCCAGGGGCAGCCTGGGCTCTGCCCAGCCCTGCAGCACTCCTTGCTCCCCATCCTGTCTGTATGGCTATGGCTGAGAAATCCATGGTCAGGAAAGCCATTGATCCTGTTGCAAGCCCAAGAATGGTATTTCTAGTAAAGGACTAACCTGTTGGGATGTTTCTTGCTAACTCCGTGGCTGTTTGTTCCTTGATAAGGAAGAGTCTGTGTCCATTCAGTGTTTTTCCTAATTAACATGGCTTTGTGTTAATCCTGTTTATAAAAGTGCCAAACATTTTTCCAGGTCCTAGTGAGCTGTTGATTTAAATTTATAGCTTTATGGTGGAGAATGCTGCATGCAATTTTGTCTCATGTAATTCATGTTCATTTTAATTATTTGTGTTTTCATGTTCATGAAGTATCCTTTGTTCTTGCACTTGAGAGAGAGAAAAGCAAAGCTACCCCTTCTTTTCTCCTCTCAGTCTTCTCTTCAAAGAGTTACATCCCCTTCAGACTTTCCTCATCCACACCTTGATCCTTCTTTTCTCTCTGTCCTCTTTTTTTGACAAAAAAAATGACCCCTCTAGGCTGCAGTACTACAGCTGAAGACCTACAATTGTTTTGCTGCACAGCATCATAATATTTTCAGGATTATTTTCAAAACCTCCTACTTCAAACAGCCTGGCACCCTGCCTTTATCCGCTGTGGCATGCTGAGCAGAGCTTTTCACCCAGCCAGCCGTGCTGCCATTCAGGGATTTTCCCCTGAGTGGTTACACTCAGTGCAGCCCCTCTTGCTTTGTAAGTCTTGTTTCCACTGGCAGCCATGAGCAGTGCTGACTTTGCTGGTCTTGGGAAGCAATTAGCTGTGCATGTTGTTCTGAGAAAGATGTCAGCACCCAAAGCAACCCCTCTTGCCCTGAAAGGCTGATGAGCCAGCCCTACCAATGTGCTTTAGTTCCCGGTCCAGTGGGAAACCATCCCTCAGCCCTGATTTTCTGCAGGCTGAAGGACATAGGCCAGCAGTGGCAAGTGTGGGGAGCTGGCAATGATTCCCCCTGGCCCGTGGCCACCAGTGCTTTCAGTCGGCCAAACTTCAAAGGGATGCTCAGTGTGCCCGGAGCGGCCCAAAGATGACGCGTGTCTGCTCAGGCTGCATCAAGATTTCTTCTTTAAAGTAATAATGAAACCGGGAGTGTGTTAAGCCCCGGTTTAGCTGTTGGAGTGGGCAGGAACCTGCCTGCATGGAGAGAGGAGGAAAGCAGGTTTTATACACAAAACACCCCTGCTCAGCCGCCCTTTGAGCAGTGGCTTTGTGCTCTGCCAGGCGGGTACAAAGCCCACTTTCTATTGCCAGTGGTAAGTTGGCAACCGGCCGCCACTCCTCAGCTCGCCACTTTTATCCAAGGGAGAACTGGAAAATGCTCCCAAGCCCTACACTGCTGAATGGGCAGCTGAAAGCATGGGAATACATCCTGACCCTATTGAAGCCAGTGGCAGGGCTCCCATGGATTTTAGCCATGCAAGTACTTCATCTACTGAGGGCAAGGAGTGGAAGAGCTGTGAATTGCAACACCACTGAGAAAAGTTTGTGTCTTTTGTTGAAAAAAGAGTTAGGAATCAAAGTAGAGAGCGTCCCAAACACACTGAGTGTCTGCTGCCTTCGCTAAGAGATGCAGCTTAACACAGGGGTATGTTCTTGCATGACGTGCCTGACACTGGGGTTCCTTGGATGCTGCTCAGATCTTGGGCCCGTCATACTTCTAACACACCCTCCCTAATGTGGAGAACTCATTTCTCATCTTCAGGATTTGCTTTAATGTGTTTTCTTCCAAGAGTGATGCAGTACAGACTGATGTTGCTCAGTTATGTGTGACTAATAACAGCTTCAGATTCCTGACAGAGCAATTCAATAAAAGAAGTGATAAATAACATTAATGGATAAGGGTAAAGTTGAGAATCTACTGATGTTTACCTCAGGCTTTAAAGGAGGCAATAAAATATGTTTTAGAGTAATTCATCAGAGGGTAATAACATCAATGATATTTTGGTGGAAAACAGCCCCTAGATTGTTGACTCAGCAGCAAAGTTGAAGAGCAGAGGAATGCAAGATTATAGTCTGGGCTGGAGTTTGGCAGGAGCATAGATTGGGCATGAGCAAGAAATGAGGGATGGCAGCACATCAGTTAATGAGGGTGAATGCTGCCATTTGTAAGAATTGTGCAACAGTTTGCTTGCATAAAGGTTAATGGATTTAATTCATCTCACTACAGCACAGTGGAAAATTGTATGAATTTGTAGCAGGCAAAGTCACCTCGGAGAGTGAAAGCATCAGAAAGGGAACAGGTGTAGGAGGAAGGGGGTTAGGCCACCTCAGAGGAAACACATGAAAATACCCGGGGAAGATGGTGGATGTGGTGTAGTCCTAGGAGAATACTCTGTGTCTTACTCTCCAGGGAGCTGCTCTGTTTTGTAGTGGTAGTGGATGAGTGGGGAAAGCACAGCTATAATCAGGAGAGACTATTCACCTCTTGGAGCTTTCTTTGAGCCAAGTGCTTGCACTGGTGTTCATCTGCAGCCACTGGTGTTGCACGGATGTGCTCCAGCTGGAGACCCTCCCAGCATTTCCTGCTGCATGAAATGGAAGCAAAGTCCTGCAGCCACTCATGTCATGACATGGGGTGCAGATTTTATCTGCTGTTGTAGCTCAGTCAGATGTATCATCCTGAAATGATAGGAACTGATCGTGCAGTTCTGTCTGCACAGCCCCCTGAGCTGATTGAGGAGCCAAAGAATATATGAGCTAATCTCAAAATAATAAGCTGTACTTTAAAAAAGCAATAAAAAGCCATCCTCACTGATGTGAATAGACATATCCAGACTGACTTCTAGGACAAAACTAGGTCATCTGATATATTTCTGCTCCACATTAAACCCCATTTTGTGAATAATTTTCCCTTTAACATTGTCGGTTTTAATTTTTACAGGTTGTTCTCCACCCTACTCCTAATAGCCCAAAGCAGTCAGAGTGGCACAAAATGACTGTTTCCAAAAACTGCCCTGATCAAGACCTGAAGATCAAGCTCGCTGTACGAATGGATAAGCCTCAAAACATGAAGCACTCTGGGTAAACACTTGTCTCAATCTAAAGTCATTTTGTTTTGAATGTGCATTAGGAAATCTCACTTTTTTAAGATTCTCAAAGAGAAACACTTTTTCGGAAGTTCACAGGAGGTGAAGCAGAAAGATAAATATAAAAATGGGATTAGTTCAGTCATTTATAGTGCACTTTTCATATTCTTAGCATAGTCTTTTTTAATGTGTATGAGCCAAACAGTTTAAATTTTGAACAGTTTTCCTCACAGGAAATTATGTTTTTTCCTGTGAGAAACAGTAGGTGAACTGCCCAACTCTCTTACTGAGAATAGTATAATTTTTTTTAAGTTATTCTGTGTCTCCCAGTATTGATTTCTCAAAACCAAAATCACAGTGCACTTTCCACTTGAAATAAACCCCAGTGTGACCAGCATTATTTATGCTGAGATACACACCACAGTTAAATAGCAGTTACCTGGAGTAGGACTAATAATTGGGAAGGATAAAAGAGACACCTTTCCCGACCAGGAGGGAGTGTCAGAAGATCTGGCAGTACACCACTTCTACCTTCATATGGTTCCAAATTAGATCATCCTTGGGAAGATCCAGCTAAGGTCATTGGCAAGGCTCTGATTGCTCTTCAGACCTGAGGATGTGACAAAAAATGGAAACTATCCAGAAGACTCACTGTTGGAAATAACTCTCCAGTCTATTTCTGGAGATGTAAAAGTAACTTTGTTTCACTTTTATTTTCATAGCATTTTGTTAAATTCTATCCATTATTAGGTGTTTTAGATCACTCATCTTTTCTAATTTCTCCTCCTCCTGTCTTCTCTGCTGATGAGATCAAAGCTAGTAGTCTTGTGTAAAGTTTAATTTTTTCGCCACGATTACAGGCACCAAAGCCAGACAGGACAGATCCCCTGTCCTGTTTATTTCCTTGACCTCAGCTGGTAGGGCTGTTCTCTAGCTTTCTTCAACTAATACTTGATTTACTGCTTAAAACTCTGAGGTTTATACCTCTTGTTACCAGAACTGAGATTATCTTTCTGTTGATGTTAGCAGCAATAGCCAGAAGGACACTTACTGCCCTCTTCTTGGACTAGCCAAGGACTCAAAGCCCACATCAGCATGACTTTTGTGGTTTAAATGTTCACCGAGGGTATGCTAGGTCTCTTCTGGCATAAGGAACCCCTTGCATAACCAAAAATGAAGTGTTTTTTTCTATTTATTGAGCCAGAACTAAAGTAATTATGACACATAAAACATATTAATGCTGAATAATATCCTTATGTTTATTATTAGCCTGGTGCTGTCACTAGTTTTGCCAGTGTTTGTGTTACAGTGTCACAGTGCCCAATTCATCACAGAGATTAAATGCTTATTTTGACATTAATTTTAAAAGTTAATTCTTCCTTTGTAGAAAACAGTAAATTCACTGCTCCTCAGAAATGATTCAGTTTGCTTGAATTATCTGTAGCCAAGCAATTTCTTGGGTTTCATCTTAGAGCTGCTCACTGAAGTGTCCCGGTTTAGTCAGTCCAGTGGATAGTGAGATCCTGCTTACTGGGTTTGATGTAGGAAGTGTCCCTCTGTTTGACAGCTCCCCTCAGCAAAATGGTTTATCAAGGCTAAAGCAGATTTGGGGTTTCTCTCCCTTAATTCTTCCGTTGCAAATGCATTCTTTGCTCATCCAACCATGTTGTAGCTATTCACTGGCATTAAAGGGCTTCAAATTCTGAGCAAGTTGTGAAAGGGGAAGAGAGAATTAATACTGTGTAACAATAAAACTCTGTAAGATTTTTATGTTGCTTTCTTTGCAGGTAATTTGTTCAGGCTAGAAATAAACCCATTCATGAATGCTGCTGAGCTTGAGAGTAATTACTCTCTTTTGTGCATTAGCTTCAGTTTCTAAGTGTAAACAAAATATACTGAGAAGCAAGACAACAATAGATTAACACTTGTGTACTGAATTCATCTGTTCTTTTCCCCTAGGTATTTATGGGCCATTGGTAAAAATGTTTGGAAGAGATGGAAGAAACGATTCTTTGTCCTGGTCCAGGTAACAGATGTAGCTAGAAGTGATCTTAAATCACAACATGAAATACTTGAGTCTGTCCTGTGGCTATTTTCAGTGCCATGTGATTGATGCTGAGCTGTGGTTCTGTGCAGGGTGTTTGTTAATCATAGATTCTTCTTTCCTAAATGTATGGGTGTTCTCAAGGATATCCCAGTTGCAGACTTCTTGCCATGAGTTTCCAGACACACTTGAATGCTTGATAAAATAGAGAATCAATTTTAATGAGGAATTAATGAGGTGAGGAGGAAGCTCAGTCAGTCTTGATTGGAGGTTCTTGGGCTCTCTTTTGAACCTCCAGGTTAAATTTGGAGCCCGTTTGAATCTACAGAAGTTTTATCACTGGCTATGTCAGAGTCAGCATCAAATCATTCTTGACATTTATCTTGCCTTCACATTTATTACTGCTTCTCATTGGTTGCAGCTCTCACTGATGATTTTGCAGTCATAATTTTGCAGTGTCTTCCTTTTTCCTTTTTTTCACTTTTTGTCCTACCAGTTTCAGTAGACCTGTATGTTTGACTACTGTTAAGAATTTAAAGGAAACAGGCAGATGTCCTCTGAAACCTAAAAGGATCTGGTCAGCATTTTGTGTGTTAGAGCAGGTGAAACCACTGCATTGACCAAAGAAGGTGTGGCTCCAATGTGAGTGATCATCTTCACACCAACCTGAGGAAGTCACAGAGTCCCCTTGGTTCCATCTCTCTCTCCCTCCTCTCTGGACTCTCACAGTGTGTTGTCTCCAAGTGTGAAGAATAAAACCTTTGTTGAGGGTTCTCTATGAAAGCAACAGAGAGATGCTCTGATGGAATAACATGGGATCCAACTGAGATCCCACACAGATCCAAACGGATCAGGTCAGAGGGTAAACCCTGCTGCTGATGAAGCTGATGGCAGGTCTGCTGTAGAGAGTCAAAGTGTAAGAACAGAGATGGTATAAAACCAGGTGCACCAGACTCTACATTTGGAGCATGCTTGTGTGCTGTCTATCCTGTGCTGGCAAGGACAGGAGTCAAAGCAGCCCCTCTTCCACCTTAGACACCTGGTTTCTCTGGTCCTAAGTCACTTGGTATAAGCTGGTTCCTTTGTTTTGTGTTAATTATTGCTCCAAGTTCAGCCGTCTCAGTAGGAAGCTTAATTGTGTTCATTCCCCTTTTAGCCATCCTTGCTGGCTTCTATAGCATGAAACTATGGGAGAGATAAGGAAATCCATCCTTGGGAAGTAAAGGGGATTTATGACCTGTGGGACCCATTTGGAGAGACCCATTGAGTACCTAGTCCCATAACCAAGTATGGTCTGCAGAGGCATTTTAAGTGCTGATTTTGTACTCCACACGGGGTCAAAATGGCCACAGAGAGCAGGGAGGTCATGTAAAGCAGTCGCAGGGCATGCTTCTATCTGCCTTTCCCTTTTGAGAACATTATATACTGACCCTGTTCTTGGGCAGAGATTGAAGAATTGTTTTTCTTTGTATGTTTCCTTTATTATGTTCTGAAATGAAGTTAGAAGTGCTATGGTAGTCCATGATCACCAGTACTGCAACTGGTATTGCTTTTCCCTGAGACGAAATTCAGTCCTATTAGACCAAGTTATCAGTTCTTTTTTCCCTGTGAACAGGGATGCTCCAAAGCAGAGTCATTTTTCCTGACCTCATTTCTCCCATAAATAATTCTATTGGTACTGTTCTGTGCAAGGGTTTGCAGGTTTGGACATGGGTTCCCTTGTCTCTCTCGGAGCCTTCTGGCCATTCAGTGTGGTTGCAGTTGCTTCTCTGGTTTTTAGCTGCTATATATTCTTCAGCTTGCTGTGGAATTGAAGCTCTCAGAGTTATTCCATGTTTTCTCATGTTACTAGGTCTGTGTTCGTCAGTTGGCATATCAGAGCAGAATTTGGCCAGAAAAGCAATTCATTTGAATAAGATGAGCAGACTTTTGCCCCCAGAGAGTCTCTGTAGCCCACCTCAGAAATTCCAGCTGCCACTGCAGCTTCTCTGTTATGTTACCGTTTGCTCAACATTTGGTGCAATGTAAAGTGTTCTGCCGTACATCAAATATAAACAAGAAACACTCTCTATGCAGTCCCTCAGATGTAGTTTGAGCATATTGAACATGTCAGCAGGCAATAAAGATGGAATAAAAATACTTTGCTGTCCGTATGTTTGTCATTTGCTTTTCATGCAATGCAAAGGATGGGTGCTGATACGAACAGGGATTGGCAGTAAAGGTGTTGATGTCCAGGATGCTCTGAACTCTGCTAAACCACAGGCAGAAAATAACCCCTGCAGGAAGGTGAGCTGGCTCTTGTTACAGAAAATGCACAAGGAGCAGCCCCTCTTTCAGGAGTTTCAGCTACACCAGGCTCCTGCCTGTGCCAGAGCTGAGAGATAGAGCCCAAAGCATAAGGTCCATTTGGCATATAGTGGTCTGGAGGGCAAGGCTGTTTGGAGGAGTAACTAAACAATTTCTTTCTGATCCCTTGTCTCTGTCCCTTACCTGTAGCATCTTCTGTTGCAGCTCTGTCTCCTCCCCTGTTGCTTGTAGAATAACCTCCCCCTCATGGTCTTGTGCTCTCTCTCCCTCTTACCCCATTTCAGATGGACACAGCCTTGGTTCCTTCGGTGCTATTGGGTGGTACCACTCTGTCTTCTGGTACCAGTGGTTAAGAAATCTGTGGTAATAAATACTCAAACTCTTCATAACTATTTAAACAAGGCACAAAAGTGCCAAACTGCATGGGTGGCACCAAGGAGGAAGGTGTTGATGGCAGTTTGTCTCTTTTGTGTCAGTGATGCCTTGCCGCCATGAACGGAGGCTTTGCGCGCGTATGGAGAAAAAGCAGCTCTGCTGGGAGCGCTTCCACTGCTACTTGGCTTGTGTAAGCCCTGCAGAGAAGGGGAAAGGAGCAATAACTGCCTTGTAATTTGGGCGGAATAATCCCTCGCACCTTCTGTGTCTGTGTAACTGCAAGGGTTATGCAGGAGAGATTTGTTTGGGTGTAGTGGGTGAGAGCAGTTCCTTTGTGTCATTTCTAGACCTGAGTCTCAACTCTCCAGCACCTGCCTTGCTGGGTGGATTTGGCTCAACCCCTCGGGGAAGGGTTATGGCATGGCATGGCTGGCAGAGCAAGTGTGTGTGCTGTTCCAGCACCGATCTGCGCATTAAGAGGGGTTAGTTTTCCCTTCCGAATGAATCGCAGTCCTCTCTGTACACTGCCCACCCTTCTCATAGACACCCTTTGAGATGAGCAGCAGAAGAGCAGAATACTGATTAGATGTAAATTACATGGCAGAGACTCGTTACTTGCCTAATTTTAAATCCTGAGATATGCAGTGTGAAAATGATGGCAGAATATGGCCCTGAGCTTGGATGGAAATGGTCCGCAGCATCACAAGCGAGGAAAATGCTTCGTAAAGGCAGCAGTAATGCCAGTGGCAGTGGTAAGCAAAAGCAATTAAGCTTTTTAGGGCAAAGTTCTCTGTGACTGGTTAGGAAAGAAAATGTACATCCATTGCAGATGTTGTAAGTAAGTGTTTCCTAAGTTGCTGTATCAGCTGCTTGAGCACAGCACACAAATTTCAGCCAGTTTGCCAATTAGACCCTCATGCAAAAGCTGGGATTTTTGATAACTGACAGAGCTTGTATTAATTCTTTGCAAGGTCTGATGTGCTGTACTGGCGATAACACCATGGTTGGTTCTGGTGGGTTTGCTGGCTTTGCAATAGGAAATTTCTTGTAATGATTTTTAAGGGCAAGTGAATTAATTACACTGAGATTTCAGACTGAATCTGTTCATCTCTTATCATAACCCCATTTCTGTGCTCTGGCAGCATATGGGAAGTAACACTCCATGGTACCTGGATGACATGTCTGCTGAGTAGCTTGAAGCAGTTTTCAGCTGATTGTGTCTGGTGGTGTTTGCAGAATGTTGTTGGAACCAGATCAACTCTCTGCAGATTAAAACCAGTTGCAGTGTCTACGCCTGGATCTATTGTTCTAGTGACAGACTCCCTAAACTCAGTATAATTTAGACTAACAGTGACAGTTCTTGCTTTTAGCAAAACTCGGCTGACTCGGGATAAAATGAAATGAAGTAAGTGTTCAGTAACTCTGAATATCACCCAGAAATAGAAAATAATTCAGCAGAATTGCAGTGTGGTACACCAACAGTCCTAGACCATGGTCTTCAAGCTGAGGTGAATGACCCATAGCTTGTCCCCATAATCATATTAAATAATGTTTTCTCTTGGACACTTACTGAGAACTAGGCAAAGATTGTCATTCTTGTGAAATCTGGAATGTATGATACACACAAAATATCTGGAAACTGCTGGTTAAACTGATGCCACAGCTTGTTATGCCTGACTGCAGTAGGTCCTGCATGTCCTGTCCATACAGGAGGAATTCCACACCATACAGCTCTGCCCAGGAGACCACACACATGTCCTCCTTGAAGAGGGAAGCTGGGACAACTGTTTTGTGCAGTTTTTTAGAGGTGACTGGATATGCTGAGATGTGAAAACTGTTGGGTTTGCCTTTTTTTTTTTTTTTTTTTTCAAGCTAGATCATTTCCTCTCCTCATTTGTGTCAGGAAAGGGCTTGGGAGGCAACATACAGCTGCAACCAGAGGACAAGAGCCTCCCATCAAAGTGGAAAGCTGTATTACAGCTGGCAGTATCTTCGCACGGTTTCTCTCCCTTGGGACAAAATGCATGCTGTTAATTTAGAAAAGGTCCATTTAAGAATTTAACCCAAGTAGGGCGGTGTTGTGTCAACAGTAAAAGAGGGGGAGCAAATGACTGAGCTCAGAGTGTGAGGCATAACAATTAACAGGTTTGAGCAGGATCCTGGGGAAAGCAGTGCTCACTAGAGCAGGAGTCTCTGGTGGAGAAACCAGGACAAAGTCAGGACTGGTTAATGCATATCTGTTGTATTTATTAATCAGTTGGATTATATAGCTGGTGACAGAATATGGTCAAGTGCCAAGAAAGTCAGACTTAATTTAGCAGCCTGGGAATAGTGAACTTTGGCATTTGTCTCCTGCTGTCTGCTTCCCCTTTCCTGAATTTCTTTGTCTTTTTCCCCACTTCTTTTTCCCCTTATGTTCTTTTGTCTCAAATTATTTCTCAAAGTGTTTTCCCTTTTTTGTAATGAACCAACCAGGGGTGCCTTGAATTAGTTCCCTTCTTTTACTTTCTCTCAGCTAAGTTCAGCTTCCTTAGATGCTCCTTTCCTGGCTGTCATCGAGTCCCTGGATGAAATCCCAGCTGCTTTGAGATTTTGTCCCTCACTGGGCAGAGATTTCTCCTCTGTCTTCCTTCAGTTTCCTCTCTGTATCTGTGTTTTTTCCAATTACTCAAACCATTCATCTTGCCCATCCCATCTGCTCACTCACTCTCATACTCAGCTATGGTTCAGAGTGAACTCAGCAGGCTGTAAAATTAATTTCTGCTATTAACTGTTTCACTTGTCTGGCCACTTCTGAGCTTTACAGAAAGCAGGCTTTGTAAAGCACAGTATTTTGGAGGACTGATGAAAGGCAAGTGCAATCTCCTCTTGACCCTACAGTGCTGTTCAGCAGCAAAGCACAACTGTGACATACTGAGCTTTCTAGAATCTCATTTTCTTGGGCTTGGCTTTACCACTGCTTGTAAATGGAAGGAGCCACATTGCCCTGGTAGCCCTGGCACCAACTTCTCTCTGACCCCAAGCAGTAAATGCTCTAGGCAGCCGGATAGGGCACACAGGCTGGTCTGCCAGTCCTTGGAGTCAGTAGCTTGAGTTGTTTAGGTGCAGGCACTCTGCATGGCACAGCTGGCACCTCTTCCAGAGGCCATCATTAACTTTGTCCTCTCTCCAACCTGATCCTTGCTTGCTGGTGCCAGCAGGTTTTGTGACATTCCTGAGCTTGGGCTTGTGAGCTGTGTGAGTAGAGAAGTAAAATGTGAACCTGGATGAGCCCTTGCTCACTGCATGTTATAGACCCACCTGGAGGTTTCTCTTGAAGGTCTCTTCTGATAACAATGTTCTTTCAAGGAAATCCTGTGCATCCTAACAGGAGAGATGAGTTTGCTTTGCCTCTGTCCCAGGATGGCTCCACCAGAGCCTAACTGTCTACACCTGTCATTTATAACCTTTAACATGAGAAATACAAGCTCTGAAATGCCTTTTTCCCTATGTTGCCACTCTGTTGCTGTGGTTGTCTTATTGCTAGGGCAATAGAAGAATATTTTCTGGGTCCAAAGAGGAGTGAAATTACTTGTTTATGAGGAAGAGCCCAAAATTCAGACCTCATGTTCAGGGTCAGAGAACAACAGCTGAACTACTGAATAAATTTACCTGTTGCTATAGACCATACAGGAAAAGCAAAAAGCATTAGTGGTATTAAGGTTTTCAATAAATGTCAGCATAGGTTAGCACTGACTCATTTCAGGAATTGTATTTATCATGCAGTCCCTGAAGTTCAGGCTGTCTAACACAGAGAAATCAAATCCTCACTGCTCAGACTAAATCTCTAGGATTTTCCCATAAATAAAGCTCATTCCAGAGTTTCTCCAGGAGATGGCAGCAACATACTGCAAGTATGACTGAATGAACACCACAGGAGTCTGAATGTTGTGCTGTGGGGCACTGGGTTATTTTTAGATTCCTTCGTGTTAATCTTTTTAATTTTTGTGTTGCCCATACGATGGTAGGCATGCAAAGTTCAGAACAGGGAATATGCACTGGTGTGCTCCTGCTATTGGTCTGCTACTTGTCAATCTTTAGTCAGTGCTGGTAGTTTTAAGGAGGATGCAAGATGCTTAAAGCATCGCTTTTAGTCTTACTCCCACAAATGTGTTAATGATAGAGTTTATTCTTAGGTGGCTTTTGGAGCTGTTCCTGGAGGAAAGCTCAGTGCAGGCAGGGCTGCTGGAGCAGGCTGGCAGTGAGCAGAAGCCCATAGAGGGCAGCAATAAACCAAGTGGCGACTGGGAGACGCTGTGCCAATAGACAGGTCCCCCGACTTCAATAAATTACATTTTATTAGTGAGAGATGCCACCAAAATAAGTGCTGCGTGTATCTTTGTAGCCGAGCAGTTTGGCTGGAGTTTGAAGGCAAAACCCCCCAGCTCAGCCATGCTCCCATCTTTCAGGATCTCTCCCAACTTCCAAAAAATGACAAGCACAATTCATTGCCACCCACCAGAGTTTTAAAGTTTCCTCCAGAGGTCAAGAAAATGTCCAGACGAATAAAATTACGTCAGGCGTCCAGGATGTGACACAACCTTAACAAAGTCATTTGAAATCATTTGACANGGGCACGGAGAATTCCTCTCCTCTTCTCCCTGGCGGAGCTCCTTGCCGACCATGCAGATCGCGGCACGCCGAGTACGCGCGGGGCCTTGATGCGGCCTGATGGGCTCCTGAAGGCGATTCGGGAGCCTGGCAGAGCCCCCGCAGCTGAGTCGGCTTCCGTCAAGAGCTTGACATTGAATGTATCGTGTCATGCAGATGGTACCTCAGAGGAGTGAGAGCTGCCATTTACAGCACTGATGACAACAACTGCCGAGATCAGTGGGATCTTAAGATTGCTTTAATATGACTGGCACCTAGCAATTTAGCTCACATTGTTTGTGACAGGGTGTCACTCTTGCACTTGTCTGGGGATGAATGATAGAGGGTTTTAAGCCGTGGAGCTTCCTCTTTTGGAGGAAATTAAACCGCTGTATGTACTGGTGTGGAGAATTAGATATGTGCTGCAGCAGGGTGTGTTAAGAGAGGGCTTTGTGAAAGCCTGGTAAAAAGTTTCGTCTGTCTCTGATGGGCAATGACTATCCAAATTACCCCACCATCCCCGTCCCTGCAAACGCGTGGTCAGCGTGTGGCGTTTGTAAGCACTTTGGATTGCCTTGTGGTGGTCACCCGGTGCCATCTTAGCTTTGTCATTTTCCTCAGGTTAGTCAATATACATTTGCTATGTGCAGCTACCGGGAGAAAAAAGCAGAACCTCAAGAGCTGCTGCAGCTCGACGGATACACTGTGGACTACACTGACCCACAGCCAGGTACGGGGCGGCTGCTGCCGCGCTCACCACTCCCAAAGGGACTCCTCTCTCTTCCCCTCCCTGCCTGCAGCTGAACTCTGATCAGCTTTATTCCAAATATCCTTGTGTTTATACTGATCATTAGCTGTGCATGACTTTACTATAAATAGATCTAAGGGACTGAGCTAGGAGTTGCACCAGAGAGAAAGACTCATCTCTCCTGGAGAGCCTAAGTGAATTAGACCCTTAAAATCCTAGTGAAATTTGATTGTGACCTGAATGCTCAAATTGAGTAATGACTCTAACCTATGCTTTCAGATTATATTTCCTAAATAAAAGGCAAGCAGCTATGCTTGTCTTTATTGTAGAAAATATTTATGGGACCAAGCCAGCATTTTTGCCAGCCCCATTCTCTCTGGGATGGATGTCAGTGCATGAAAGGGACAGGGACAGAAAGCCTTTGGTGCCTGGAGGTGCCTGTTGGTGGTTGAGACCCTTTTTCAAGTGGACAAGCACCATTTTTCTTTTATTTCAGTGAGGCAACATGCTGAGCATGGTGATCCTCACCATGCCCTGGGTAATGGTATCCCCAGAGGAGATAAGAAAAGATACAGTAGGTTGGTTTGCAAGACCTTTATTCCTGTTTAACTCTCATATGAGGGAGATGGGAAGATGGGTGCCAAATCAGGGCTATGATAAAAATAAGGATATCACCCAAAGACCTTTTTCTGCAGTGTGAGCACTGACACTTTTCGCCTAATGGGGAACCTCCCACTCAAACCCCATTTTTAACTGGGCTCCAGTGGTGCCCACATGGGACTTACACAGATGGAGCTGTAGGTGAGACAAGAAATTAATCTGAGTGTGTTGGGGCACGTTTTAGTAATTGGGTTACCTGGGGACCTGTGGGCTTTGTTGCAGGTGAGTTTGGTGCAGGGGAGGGAATTGAGCTAAGAGCAGCATGGGACTGAGTGAAGAGACACCTGAGCAGTGGTGGGGTGGGAAGCTGGGGGAGATCTCCTGGCTGGCCTCAAAGTCTGTGAAACTGCATTGTCACTTGTTTCCTGCCAGGTTTGGATGGTGGTAGAACATTCTTCAATGCTGTGAAGGAAGGAGACACGGTGATTTTTGCGAGTGACGATGAGCAGGACCGTATCCTGTGGGTCCAAGCCATGTACCGAGCCACTGGCCAGTCTCACAAACCTGTGCCACCTACCCAAGTGCAAAAGCTAAATGCTAAAGGAGGAAATGTACCCCAGATAGATGCTCCAATCTCTCAATTTTGTAAGTAAATAAGTTCTCCTAGACAGCCAAAGTCTTTGATGAAAAGATTTTCTGCACTGATGTAAATCAATGTTCACACACCTTTCTGATTTCAAAACAAAATGTTTTTTTCATTATCATAAAGCTTCTTTTTACATCAGTAGATCCAGAAGCAGTTAACCTGTGTGTTTGACAGAACCAAACCCAAGAAACAAAATTCCTTGGGGGGACTTGTCAATGGGTATTTTAAAGTGCAATACTTGATGGAGGAGAGACACTGGGATCTGAGAGCCTGAGACCCACCTTGCTTTCCACAGGCACGTGTTTTACCCCCACACAATAAATTGCACACCCAGATCAGAGCAATTCATTAGCACCATTAGCTGTCTGTCAAATGCATCACGTGGTCAAAACTACAGGTGCAAATCTTGCAAGTATGAAATGCACACACAAAAAGAGGTCTCCTGTTGAATATTCAACTGTAGGAAAACATATGGTATTTTTAACAGGTTGCTTTGCAGGCCAGTTAGATGTGAATTTAAAGCAATCATCTTTTAAGTCGTAGCTATGCTGCATGTCCTATGCAGTTACACACACTTTGCTTCATCTGAAATTTAGAACAATTTCTTTCCTCTTGCAAACGTAATTTGATTATAAACCACACAATTGCCTCTTTTCTCATTTTTCTTGAAGGTCTCAATTGTCTGCAGCCCCTTTGTTATGTAACATACAGCTGTTCTTTCTAGTTTCAGCAAAATTTAAGAATTAATATCATTAAATATAAGTAAAATAAGGAAAAGTGGTAAATAATGAAAGAATTCTTCTGATTAAAATAAATTTCAACTTTTTAAAGTAGTTTCTGTAAAGCAGTTATGGAGTATATTGTTGTAAGGAACTCAGAAAATCTGAGATTTCCTTATCAATAACACTTGGCCATCTTTTATATTTGTTTAACTTCTTCATGTCCTTATTTATAGAAAATAACAGTACAAGACATACAGCTGTAGATCACTGCTACAGCAGAAAACCTCTGCTTGCTGCTTTTTAATTTTTTTGTATCTTCCACACGCCTGCGTGTTTTGGCCTCCCTTCTGCCTTGCATTGCTGTTGCTGCAAGTGGAATGTAGTGGGATGCAGTGTGGTAACCTATAGTCAGTGCTTTCATTTCAGTGATCCTCATCCTCTTCATTGCAGTCACTGACTTTGGGAGTACAAGGTGTAAAGAGCCAGGGCTGGGAAGGAAGGACACTTCTCAAAATGCCAAAATGGGAGGTGGGAATTGGCCTCTCGCAAGTGGGACATTTGCTGGCTGTGATGAACCTCCAGGCCTGGCTGAGTCGTACCGGCCCGAGAGCATTCCCAGGGATTTATGTCCCTCTGCAAAGCATAGCAACGGAGAGCAACAGAGGGATTCTGCTTGTGGCTCCCTGTCCTTACAAGTGATGCTGAAGGGTGCTCTTATTGTGAGGTTGGTGCACAGGGGATGCCCTCCTGTTCATCCCAGCGTGATCCCTGCAGAGCAGGATGAGAGCAGAGATCATCAAACTGAGGAAACATCTTTCCCTCCAGTCTTCTCCCATCCCTGCAGACATCAAGCTTGGAGGATTTTTCTGCTGGGTAAATTCCTCATATTTGCCAAGTTTTCACTTCGCCACACCAATATGAAGGGTCAGGTGAAGTGTTGCTTTCCAAGATACATCATAGCAGCTGTAGCAAAATCTGCCAGGATTTTGAGGAGGAAAAGAGATTACCCAGGGCTGTGGACACTTGGGTGTATGATTTGCTTGCACAGCCAAGCGCTGTGTGTGTGGGAGAGCTGAACCTCTTTGCTTCAGGTACCTGGGGTGGAGAAGGGGCGGCTGGCTTGTTCTAACCCTTGCCATGGATCAGGGAAGTCAGTGACTGAGCCCAGGAGTCATCTCTGCATCTACACAGCCCAGCATGTCCATCAGAGCCTTGTGCTGCTTGTGGTCCTCCAGGCTCTCAGCCTGACTGTGCTCATAGCTATAGAGATGCCACAGGCTTGACCTTTTTTTTTGCATCTCGTTCACTTGCCAGGAGGCAGGGCTTCCTTGTCCTTGCTTCTGATGAAGGCAGCCAAGATTTCACTCCCTGGGCCCTCCAGGGCATTTGAGGGAGTCAGAATCTGGCCTCAGTTTCTCTCACTTGTTCTCATGCCAATACCAGCTCCAAATCTGGATCATTTTTCTTTTTATAACAGCACCACCCTCTTTCCATCCACAATGTATTTTTCTGTAAGTTGCACAGCGTCAGTCTCCCCTTTTTGCTGCAAGAACTGGGAAGCCTTCTTGTATGTGTTGTGCCAGAGCCTGGGAGAGAGAAACTGGTGGGCTCATAGGTCCATCAATGTGATGGCTTATTATTTGAGCATCTCCTGGGCTAGTGTGTTTTGTCCTTGGTTTCCCTTCTTCCTCCCCCTTTGGACCTCTGACAGGTCTTTGTGCACATCCTACAGGAGGAGGAGGGCAACATGCCATAATACACCTTCATCTCAACAGGAAAGGCTGCTCATTTTTCATATTTTAACATCTATACGTGGCTGTGCTCATTGCAAAAGTCATGGGGCGCAGCAGTTAAATGATCTGAAGCAACAGTGAGTCATGCATGCCACATACAGGGAGTCTTAAATGCACAAATACATATCTCAGCTCCTTCAGTCTTGAAATCCAAACATACCAAGTATTGCATTTTTAAAAGGGTCTAAGTTTGTTACTGGTTTATTTGGTTTGGGTGTTTTGGGTTTGGGGTTCTTTTTTTTGTTTGTTTTTGCCTGCCGAAAGGTAAGAACTTCTGTGAGATACTTTATTCTTGTATGTTTCTCTTTATACCTGCCTTTTATTATTTTTTTTTTTTTTTGTGCTTATTAGAGGCTATGGTGAATGAGGATGTGCAAAGAAGTAAATGTTAAGCCATTTGACGAGTAACTGTTGTTACAGCTTCCATGTCGTAGCAGTCCGAGGCGGCTCATGCGCATGCATGCACACGCACAGAGAATCCAGCCCTCCGTGCCTGGCATGGAGCTGTCTGTTGCACAGAAACTTGGGAAGCACGTATCTTGCTGTTTGGGAAACTTGGGAGAAATAGTGAATTCCGTTTGGTTCCCACCTCTTTTGACACAGTAAATATAAAGCTTGAGCAGCGCTCAAATTCTCATCCACAGTTCGATGGCAGCACTTGACTTAGAAGTAAACAGACAGCTCTGAACCAGGGTGGAGTTTATTTTATTTGCAATTTTTAAGTACTGGAAAAAACAGATCCTGCTATTCATTAATTTTTGTATGACTTACAGTTCCTTTTACATGGGTGAACAATACCTGTTAGAGTGAAAAGTTTTGCTTTTTTTTTTGTTTTGCTACAATTTCAAAGAAAAATTCCATTTACACAAAGCTGTGCTTTTCTCCAGTGTTCGCATTATAAAAGAAAAAACCCCAAACTGTTCTTGTTTACTGTTGAAATCATTCACAGTATTATAGCCAATAATGCTGCTAATACATATTACACCTTTTGGCAATATTTAAGCTTCATAAAAGTGGTCTCTTGTCTGAAAGCACCAATCTTTGTTTGTTCTGTGTTAGTGCTGTATCAAAGAAAATTCCCAAACGTGCTCAACATTCTTATTTTTTTTCTCAAAGCCCTTTTCTTTTAACGTGAAAGATTGGTGTGTACTTGTTTTACGTATCCTTTGTGGTTGCATTTAGTTTTTAATGTCTGTTTATATTTAATAACTGTTAATCACACCATATACAATGATTTGGTTGTTTTGAGAATTTGTGATGATTTG
Organism: Cyanoderma ruficeps; assembly: GCA_008694505.1. Taxonomy (NCBI): domain Eukaryota; kingdom Metazoa; phylum Chordata; class Aves; order Passeriformes; family Timaliidae; genus Cyanoderma; species Cyanoderma ruficeps. Next base: position 5,656,521 of record VZDJ01000056.1, on the reverse strand, counting down.
TTCCCCCATAATAAGTAGCGAGGTTTATTGAGCTGCTTGAGAAATTTTCAGCTGTAAGTGGTTTTCTTTTTGGTTGGTTTGATTTTCTTTAAGTTTCTTTTTCATTCTTTGCTTGAACCCAAATATTTAGCTGCTAGGTTAGGGCTCCTGTCTGCTTTCCTGAGCCTTGTTGCTAGTCTTTATGTTATTCTGGTTTGTTCCTTCTTACCCTGCTAACTTCTAGCTGGACTCAAGGGTAAGTGCTTCCCTGTAGCTAGCACAGCTCAGATAATCAGACTAGATTATCTGACATATGCAATGTGCTTTTTTTTTCTCTTAAATCTTTCTCATGTTTAGATTTTGTAGTACAAACTTTCCATGTTATTTTCCTGAATTGAGATTTGAAATGTAAGTTTCCATACTGAAATTGGGATGCATGTGATGTTTGCATAATTGCCTTCTCTCCCTGGCTTTCACATTGGCATCAAGTGATCCTCTTAGTAAAGCCAATCATTAACATTTCTATTTTTCATTCCAAGATGTAAATATTAATTAACATCACAATAAAACTGTAAATAATACCTTCTTTTGTTTCATGGAAATTACATCTAGTTGACTGCTTCCTGCCTGAAAACAGATCATTTTGCACTCTGACAATATCCTTTCTCTCCGTGCCGATGATTAGCTTGGTGCAGCGCACCAGAGTGCAGGGCTAACCTTGGACACCTCAAAGAATAGAAAGGCTGGGCAGGAGACCCCAAGAGTCCCAGAGAAGGTGCAGGACTCCAGAGCAGACCCCCAGAAACTCCTCCACATATGCCCTGTGGAAAGAACCCTGAATCATCGGGGTTTGATTAGTTCCCTCTCCCTTTAACTCGGTAGGGAATGATTTCAGCAGCAAGTGGCAGCTCTCTGGGGCATCCTGCATTTGGAGATGCTGGCCTGCTCTGAATAAAAGGCATTTTTCATGGAGGGGTGCTGCTGTTCCCCAAAAATTATCATAAATTATTGTTTTAGCATGGGTCTCAGTCACCTATCAAAGCTGTTCTAGTCAAAGAATAAGCCAGGGGAATTGCTATTTTACTTTTTCCCACTGGTATACCTACTTTGCAAAAGATAAAAGCCCCGACCTGTGCTGTAAGAGAGTTTCTCCTCAGTTTGTTCAGTCCTAAACACACCCCATACAAATCCTTTATTGGTGTTAAAATCTTCTGTAATATCTGGTGAGTGCCTACTTTCCATAGGAGGGAATAGCATCGGTGGGTCATGAGAGCTGGCAAATATGTATCCGGAGTATCTGAATGCAATTATGAGAAGGAACAGGCGGTGTCATCCCTCTTGGCCATCAACAAGACTCCCTTTTTTCCTTCCTCCTCCTTTAATTTCTTTTTTCTTCTTTTTTCCTATGTGTGAGTATGTGCGTGTGTGTACAAATATCCCCCTGGGTAGCAGGCAGAATTCCTTCTCAGCAGACACTTTCTTTTTTCTTTCTTTATTTTGTTTTCTAAATGTTTGGATTTCCAAAGAGAATTCTTATCAGACTTTACCGCAAAAAAAAAAACCAAAAACCCACAAAAGTTTAATTTCTATGAAATACAGATTTTTGCCTCTTTGAAAGAAAGAAAGAAAGAGTGAATGAATGAACGAATGAATGAACCTGGGTTTGGCAACATTACATGTATTTGCACTACAATGCATCGCTATCTTATTAGATTATTAGTTTTGTGCTTTAATTGCTTTACTTTTTTTAGATAGTTAAAGATATCATGAGAACGCTGCTGTGTCTTCTGTATTGTCAACTTGCAGATGCTTCATTGCAGGAATGCAGAATTAAAATGTTAAATCAGTCTCACATAACTTGCATGAATTTAAAACTATCCTGTAAATCTCTTCTACATGCTTTAAGAAGCCTGGAACTCTGACTTACGAAATACAAATTCACAGGTTACTGCAGCCATCCAATTCAAAATATTTTTAAATAGTTATAAAAATGCTGTGAAACAATGTTTTATATTATAAATAGCTGTTCTAAAACTGTGTTTTTAACTTGCCACACAAGGAATTATGTAAGTGCATACTACAAATTCTTATTCATCTAACTACCAATCCTTAGACAACTTAGATTGCAAATCAGTGCCTGGTGTGTCTGGTGATTTACAGGAGCATTTATAACAATTTATTAAAATTCTAACTGAAACAGAAAAGAATTTGTTTGCAGCAGGGGAAAAGCCATAAGCCATAGGAATAAACAGCCCGTTATATTTAAGACTATCTTCTAACATGCAATAATATGAAGGGGAGAAGAAAGAGCTCTTGGCTTTGCAGCTGAGAGGCAAATTGAGGCTCCTGCAGCAGCCACAGCTCTGCACAGAGAGGAGGTTTGCAGAGCCCTGAGCACACACACACATCACTTCTCAGAGGTGGCAATGCCACAGTGCACAGTGAGGAGGGGATGTGGCAAGTCACTCACATTCCACCTGGCATTTAAATCCAGATACAGGGATTTAGTGTTTCCCCCTCCAGAACACTGGTATTTGCTAGTCAAGTCTCTTGCTCCACACAGGCAAACAAACTGGGGTTTTCAGGAACTTCCTTGGGTATTTCTTTAACAAGTCACAGCCCAAATGTGTCCGTGAGCAGGAGGGGACCCCACTGCCCCCCAGGGCAGGCAGTGGGTTGCAGTGGGCACTCCATGAGCTGCCTGCCATGGTGCACTGCTGGCCAGGCTGGAAAAGTTCTCCTGCTTTGCCTGGCCAGGCCAGCGAAGACTTTTCTAGAAATATCTGTAAATGAATAGCTGCCATCAATCATTGTCATTCCTTTATTTCATGTCTCCTGATGAGGTTGACTAGTGTCATTGTTTGTTACTGTCCAAACCACATCTTCATTCTTGTAATGTCAAGCAGATATGACAAGCACACATTTTCCAGATGAGTAAGATACAAAGTCACCTTTTAATTTACAGTTGTTTGGGTTTTTGTTTGTTTGGCGTTTTTTTTATTGTTCTTGCAACAGGGAAATATGTTGTAAAATTTACTAGATTTTCAGTTGCCTTTGGTACTAAAACAAAGTCACTCATTAATGAAAAGAAACAAATCTGGAGTAAGAAATTCTTACAATAAAATGGCTACCTAAAGCCTTTTATAACAAGAATTCTTTTATGGAGCTTGTCCCCCACTATTAACTTCACTGCTCTCAAAGCAAAATCTGCCAAAATTATTGCTGGAGCAAAAGAAATGCAGAGAGCAGGGAAATACATTTAAGAAAAAAAAAAAGAATGAGAGATTTGACTGGTTTGTCTCTTCTTTTTTAAATAACAGATAGATAAAGAGAAATACAGCCCTCAGAGAACCAAACAGTGGGACAGTCCTTTGGTTTTCATGATTCTTGTTACTGTAGAAATCTTTGTGTTCCTGACACTGGCAGATTTTTAAGACTCTGATTTCAAACACATGTAGGGAGGGTGTGTATGACAGGGGTCCAGTTAATGGAATCAGCACAAAATGCAAACTGGATAAAAATGGACAAAATAAACCCAGCAGTATTAAAGAAAAGGCAGTAACGTAGGGGACAAAATGTTATATAAAAGGCCAGAGTCTGCAGTTTTGCCGAAGAAAGGTTTGTGGAGCCTGTGCTGCCCATGTCCCTCCACTGGCAGCCTCCCTCCTGAGACCACCATCGAACACCTTTCAGCTGCAGTTGTGTGCAGCTTGTCTAAATATGTAAGATAACTTTTGTGGGCCTGCAGCAGCATTTCAACTGGGGCCCCGAACAAAGAAGCACCAGTGAGCTTGGCACGGCACCTTGGGAAGGGATTGCAAATTACTGGAGCATCATATAACTTTCTTTCTTTGGTTTCTCCTTCCTTTTTAGCTAGAATAACAGAGCAGGGTCATAAAAGCAGCTGTATTTAACTGAAACAATTAATTTAAAGTACTTAAAAATTGGCTGTACAGTTTAGGTGTGAATATTAGCCATTCTCATTTTGTACTTTGTTTAAAATCACATTCAAACTGTATAGGCCATTTTGAAAGAATGTGGATTATAAATAAAACTCATTACATATGCAAATGTTGGCATTATTTTAAATTGCAGATATTTGTCTCAAGCTGAGTAATAATATGTTTAGATGTGTTCTTTTCTTTTTGTGTTACCTATGAAGTTTAATGGTTTTGGTATAATTTGATTCATGAATTTCATTTTTAAAAGTGAGCCCATTGGAAAAATCAAAATGCAAAAATAAATTGCAAGGTGCATGGAGTGTTCATTTAGAATAATTAAAGGAAAGTGACTTGAGTATAGAATTGATTTCTTTAGCCTGCTTCTTATTATTTTTAAGAATTTTGGCCCAATGAAGCACCTGGCCCAGAGCTGATATTCCATTTAAAAGAAATACACATTTGTATCACCATTATCCACAGACATCTCCAGTTCACATCACGACAGCTGTATCCCTTGGGTGGGTGACATGCACCCCCCCAGCCCTGCATCTCTGCTGGTGCAAAAGGGTTTGGCCATCAAGAGCTGCAGCACTGGGCTGTGCAGGGAGAGCTGCAGCTGCTCATCCTCCTTCCCATGGCAGAAATCCACGTTTGAAATCACTGACTGAGCAGAAGTCATGTGCATAATGCTTTTCTGGTCACTTGAGCTCACACAGTGCCATGTCTGATGTCTCTCTCCTCATGTGGTTGTTCCGATGAGGAGAGATTGGGGGCAGATGGGCTTTAGAGCAGACACCCAACGGAAGATGTGGCTTTAAAGCGTTCAACGAAAGTAAAATTGCCCCTGATTATGTACAGTTGTGAAGGACATTTAATCACTGTGTCTGTTCTCACACTTGTCAGGGAACTCTCTGTGCCCCTGCCTTGGGCAGGGAGATTGTAAAAAGCCCGGCCAGACCCTCAGCTCTGTGGAATCCAGCGGCGCTTCAGTCAGTTCCCACCAGCAGAAGGTCTGCTCTGTGCCCACCTTGCTCAGAGAATGTAATATTTGAAAAAGCTTATTAGTCTGGAATAAAAAATACTCATTTCAAACATGCTTTCTAGCACATATGCTCAAAAAGGTTCACCAGCTAAAGGGCTAGAGGACTCTTCCAGTTTCCAGCTGATTTACTCGGCTCTCGGAGCCTCGTTGGCTGAGCAGGAGGATTGACAGTGTATCAGGGCTCCTAATTGAAAAGTAATAAAATCTCTGAGCAAAGCTGGCAAATGAAGGCCTCCAGCCAATTTGTCAGCTTGCAGTCAACTCCGAGGAGCCGGGCAGAGCAGCAAGCCATTAAAAATAGTCTGATAATAGCTGTTAAAACATTTTCCGGGCACTGGGGATGGAATGAAAACAGCACAGCCGAACTCTTTGGAAGTGAATGCAATCAAATCCATCTTGGCCCAAAGGGACAGAGACAATGGGGCAGAAAGCTGTCAAAACAGACAGGAGCCAGTCTATGCTGCAGGCCACAGGGCTGGGTGGGCTTCACATCCCATGCCCAGGGATGCTGGAGAGGTGCCATGGAGGTGATGTGGTCCCCAGGGAGGTTATTCTCATCCTCTAAGCCAGCCCTTGTGCTGCCACCTCACTCAGCACCGTTGGCAGCTGCTTCTGTCCTTGTGCTGAATGCACTGTAGGAGGGGGCTGGGATTTGGGTCCTGGAAGGGAGACAAGGGTAGGGGGGCAGCAGGACCCAGCACATACAGCGAAACAGGGGAGCAGACCCTCAAAAATTAATCCTCTGTAGGAAAAACATCAGTGTTTATTCAACGGGGCTATAGTGAGGAAAATTGCCAGCTACAGCTGAATTAAGTATTGCTAGCAGCTAATTGAAATGTTACATGTTTCAATTTGTCTGATTTCTTTCCAGTGAGTGATGTTATTTATACAGTTTGTATATAGATAACGACAGACTATACAGAAAATGTAAAGACTGCTACCAATGATCATTACTATATGAGAGCACTGACACAAATGAGGTATTTGGAAAGACATGCATTCCTTCACAGCTAAATATTGAATAGAAAAACATAGAGAACATTCTCACTCTCATTTAAAACTTTTTTTTCTTTTTAATTAAGGATTTTTGGTTGTTTTTTTTTTTCTGGTAAAGAGGGATTTTGTTTTAAAACAAATACAGTTACCGTATACTCCTGCTGCGGAAAACTGCATTTTTGTGTCCTTTCAGCCACATTGTTTCAGGGCCACCCAGTTCCCCTAGGAGGCTATAAACAGGGGAAGGATTTAAATCCTATTTTCTTTGTCAAGGATTTGGCAAGAACCCATATAGTAGGAAGCTGAGCACAGACAAAACCAAGTGAAAGGTGTCCTTTAATTCCCCAGCCGCTGCTAGAACAAAACCTGCTCCCAGCGGGGTCCTGGCTGGCCGCACCCAGGCTGGCTTGGAGGCTTCATTTCAACTGCTGAATTTGGTGTAGTTTAGTTAACCACGTTGAGATTAATTAATTAGCCCCTAGGAGTTAGTGCCCATAAACGTCACCCAAAGCAGAGAAGTGTGAATACGTTGAGGCTGTTAATTCACCCAAAAATGGCAGCTTGTGATCTAGGCAGAGGACATTCAGTCTCTCCATCGGGATGACTGGCAGCTCCGACGCACTGTCGGGTTACTGCCTCTGTGACAACAAACTACATATCAATTTAACTTCTTAGCAATGCTTAAAAGAGCATCTTTTTATTTCAGTGAGGTAGCATTTAAAGTTGCTGTTAGGAAAAAAAATTGCCGGGGGGAAGACAAACATTGGCATTTGGGGAAAGAACAACGTAACTGGCGTGATACCTAGAAAACCTAGTAAAAGTAGAGGAAAAAAAGCTGTAACTTCGTTAGAATGGCAGAATCTATTACAATTAACCACAACTATCTAAATAGGAGCTAATTTACTTATGTGAGCCAAAATTCTGTTAACTCATAGCCTATTGTAAGATGCAGAGTGAATTTGTGCGTTTGTGTTCTGGTTTTAAGTACAGAATAAATGCACTATAATGAGCAGTTGACAAGATGTTAATTCTAAAATCTTTTGCCTAGATGCAATAATATAGTCCATAACTGATGCAAGTTGACAATGGGAGGTGAAGTGTACTGTATAGCCTGCAAAGAGAAAATTTAATGGCAATGCAGGGAAGAGGAAATACTTGGCTTTCATGCTTCATACTGTATATTTTTTTCTGTTATATTTGTCAACTAAAATGTCTTATATCTCTCTAAATGGTGTCTTTCTCTATATGTATAAATGAACAGATGCAGATAGAGCTCAAAAGCATGGCATGGATGAATTTATCTCTTCCAATCCCTGTAACTTTGACCACGCTTCACTCTTTGAGATGGTTCAGCGCCTCACTTTGGACCACAGACTTAATGATTCCTATTCTTGTCTGGCAAGTATATTCTTTGGTCTCTAGTGATATACACATCAAGCAGCAAAGTCAAAGCTAGTGCGACTGGGGGCTAATCCCCCTGTTGCTGGAAGATTGACTTCTGTTTACACCAGGTTTGAATTTGGCCCAGAGGTATTTTGTTTTGCGAGGCTGCCTGCAGTGAACTGACTGCTGTTCTTCTCCAGTCGCACTGTCTTTATCATTTCTGTTTGCAATGTTTAAAATGTTTCTTCCTGCAAAGAAAAACTCCAGTGTGGGAATGTGAAGTAGAGTGCAGTGTTTTGCAGCCTCCTGCACTTCCTTCCAGAGTCTTCTGGATGAAAGAACAGGGAAAAGATGACGGTCTGATACCACCTCCCATGTCAATGGAGTCCCACCAGGAATAACTGGCCCAACTTTCTGTCTTTTTATGAGCAGGGGTCCCAAGCAGGTAACAGATGGGACTGTGTGGATAACTGCAGTGCTACTGCAGTCTGTCCATGCTTCTTACATAGTTGCATGCCCATCCTGAGTACTCCCATAAGCAGCAGTTGTAGCTCTTTTCCCTGTAGGGCACTGTAGGACAGTGGCACTGAGATGTTCCAGGACAGCTTGTAGCCCTTGGCTGGGGTGCAGTGCTTGGGGGCTCTTATCTACTATAAGGGCTTAAATCACAAATAACCAATAACAATGCAACCTGAGCAATTAATTTTTAGCAATTTCAGTGAGGAGGATGAAGAGGCTCTTAGTTTTTGAGAAAATGACAGGATGAATCCTTTCTAGAGCATCCTGAAACAGAGGACATGTCCTAAATGTGGTAGGGGACAGGTTCTGACCTGCTACCCTCCTGCTGTTGCACAGGGTGGCACACTGGGGTGTCATGGTGGGCTCCTTCAGCAGAAAGACCACACTGTGCCAAGAGCCTTTGCCAGCTATGCAGTCCCTGGAGCTCTTGAGTGCCTTGCTGTTAAAAGCAGCAGCCTGGGAACACAGCTGAGCAGTTGGCAAGGAGGCTGTCGGTCTCAAATCCTGCCCTCCGTGTCCCACTACACCATGGTGCTCCTCTCACTGCCCTGCTCCTTGTACCACACACAAGGGCCAACCTCCTCTGAAGGACTGAGATCCAGTAAATGCCACTAGCAGTAGTGAGTTGTCACCTTCCTGAGGAGAGGCAGGGCTAGGAGGAACAGTTGTGGACATCCCCTGAGGTAAGGATGGGGTGGGGGAAGGCTGCACTTTACCTGCAGATACCAAATGGTATAAGTAGGCTTGGTGGGAGCATTGTCAGACCTGCAGCAGGTTCCTCACTGGTTCCATCAAGGTCCTTGCTCTGGCAGGCAGTGATTTTGGCATGCAGCTTCTGCTCCCCATGCATGGCTGACCCTAGGAAGACCATCCCCATCCATGCATGTCTGAGAGGTTGGCTTGCTGCTGGTTTGTCTCTGTGCAGTCTTGGGCCTGGTGAGAGAGCTGTGGCCGTTGAATTAAACTTATGGAGAGGTGAGAGGCCATCACTGAAAATGATTAACAATGTTTTTCTTCAAGAAATCCACCAGCTGCACTTCTGCTTGTTATGGAGATGTTTAGGCCCTTGCTAGAAGCTACCAGAGCGGTGGAGCTCCCCTCAGCACCACGACTCATCCTCTTCAGAGTGGAGCATCACCAATTAACCATCTTCTTTCAAATCACCCATTGCAGTGTTGTAAGGAACAGAATAATGGCCTGTGTTCACCTATGCTTGGTTTCACATGCTTCCTGACTTACTTTGCCATGTTTTTGTCCTGATTATGGTGTAAAAACTGACTGCCCTCAAAAACTGCAAAGAGCTCCCACTATTCTTGCTGTGTCTTTGGAATGTTGGTGATAGCACTGTGCTGGGTTGGCTGGAGGAGCTGTGAGCCCGTGGTAAGCCTGCTCTGTCCACTGTGTGCCACTGGGCAGTTCCTATTCCCTACAGGACATTCCCTGCAAGGTTTCACAGAGTTTTGCCTCATCACACCTCTTGTTGTTTGCAAATGTGGACGTGGAAGACTTACCCTGGCACAGAGGATAACTCAGCATTGCTTCCTTTCTGTGGAACCAGGTTAAACAACACTATTGTGAGCCCAGTCATGGGCTGAGCCAGGCATCCCTAGGAAAACAAACAGCCTGGCTGACTCATCCCAGCCACGGCAGAAGTGATGTTTATTGGCAGAGAGCTCTGTGCTGGGGAGGGGGAAGAACACTTTTTGCAGAGCCTTACAGAGGGGTCTTGCCCATCATTCACAAATAGATAATTTTGTCACACTCCGAGTATTTCCTGGACTTCTGAGAAGAGTGTTCAGCTGTTCCAGCTTAGTATGGACCCTACACATGCATAGATCTTCATTCTTTTCACTTGGACGTGCGTGTTGTTTCTGAAACTGCTCTCCAACTCTTCCCAAGATTTCCCCTCCCACTGCCAGTGTCCAGCTCACACAGCCATCTCTCTGCTGGAGCTGTATTGCCCATGATGTGTCAGCATTCATAGAATTTGCATTATACAGCACAGCATGTACCAAGGGAAGGTCTTCAGCATACCCAGCTTAACCGAGATGATGTGAGAGAGTCAGGTTAAGAGATCCACGAATCAGGCCACCAAGATTAAATTTTCATAGATTTCCTATGATAAATGGGAAAATTCAGCTACTGAATTGTGTCGTTATCCCTCAAAAACTCTGGTTTTCTGAAAAGCTGAATTGGCCTTTAGACAACTGCCCTATATGTCACCAGCCCTGACCAAGCCTTGCTTTTCCCAGCTCCCCTGACATTCCCTGCTGGTGCCCGGGACGTGTCTCTTTATTAGGGCAGTTCAGCTTGTTGAACACAGTCAGTGGAGCTCCTTGTGCTCTGTGCCCTTCCTCCATTGTCCCCTCCAGGTTTTCTCATGTCATTGGAGACAATCTGTGAGGCCACGCTGAGTGAGCTGTGCCTATCTGCACTGGGGACAGACACCCCATGTGTCGTCACTGTCAGCTGCATTTGCCTGGCTGGCTGGGTGTCAGCTTGTTGGGCCAGGCAAATCTTCATCAAGAGGCAGGATCTGCCTGATGGTATTGGGGATCTGTCTGAATACAGCTCTCCATCAAACCTTGGGGGTTTTTCTGGGGCTGTGGGGAGCAGTGTTTACCGCTCCATTGGATCCTCATTTGGCAGCAAGTGTTTTATTTCCTACTTCTGCCATGCAGAGGAAGATCTCCTGGTCCTCCTGGGCTCTGGATCTGCTGCCTGTGCTCTCATGAGGTCTGGGGCTCATCACTGAACCTCTGATTTCTGCTCACTCTTCCCCTCATTGCACAATGGCAGCGATTTTGGGTGTTTACCATCATCCCTTCTGTTCTCCTGAGAAGCAGCACATCGCAGACCCCAATTCAGGGGAGCAATGTGGCATGCTCCAGATCGCTGGGTTCAGCCTCTGCTTCCTTTGCCTCAGACTCATACTTGACTCCAGTGAAATCAGTGCCAGCCTTCCCATCACTGTCAGTAGAGCCAAGATTTCACCCCATGGGGAGAAATGAGTTCTTTCTTTGTACTAGGTGAATATCACAATTTCAGCTGCACTTCTACCCCTCTCTCCAAAAGCATAGCAATCACGGCATTTCCATATTTTTCACCAAATAGATCACCAAAGACTTACCTGAAGAGGGACAAGAGATGGTCTAAGGATGTAAAAGACAGGCAACACAAAGAACTCCAGAATCAAGCATAATACCACCAAGCAAAAAGCAGACAAAAATACCATTAAAAGTGGTGAAGGCAAATATACCCCTCCCAAAAAATAGCCTTCCAGAGGGCTGTCCCATCTGCATTGTTCTGTATCTTCGTTTTGAAATGTGCACTTCTAGTGATCCCAGCACTGTAGCTACTCCCTATATCTATCATTTTCCCCTCATTATTTTAATTCTTTTCTCAATCTGTTTTGGAGTTGGCCCAATAAGGATGAGCAAATCCTTCTCTATGTCTTTGAGCTCTTAATTGATATTTCTTCAACTCTTTTCAAAGCAGCTATTTTGGCATCTAGAAAAGATTTGGTGTCATCTGAGTGGTAGAAAATATATTTTAATCTTTCACAGCAGTGTTGTTTCTAAGATGTAGCATTTGGGGTAACAGATGGGGTGGCAAAGAAGTTGCCTATAGGGGCAGTGCTCTGCCTCAACTACTCTCCCGCCCGCTGCAGGAACTTTTCAATTAAATGATGAAAGATTTTGCAGCTTGATGCATTCCAGAGCTGCGTCTTAGCAATTGTTTAGCATCCAAATTTCCATGTAAATATTGACGATTTTGCAGCATTTTGAAAAGCAATCTACAAGATTATTCTTGTTCTCGTTAGCCCCTTTCCTGAAGGCAGAGGCTCGCTCCACTTCGGCTGTCCCAGGACCTTCACCGGAGCCATCCCCCTACAGGGAAGGGCGTCCTCCTTGGGAGTCTGAGCGTTGCACCACAAACCTTCTGTCATCAACCCCTCAGGACTGATAAAAGAAATGGTCTAAGGTTCCTGGATATGTAAAGGAACCCTGCTTTTGAGCAGAGCTCCCCTTGTTTCAGTGCCAAGGAGCTGGGAGATGTCAGAGCATGTCGCCAGCAGCACGCAGTAAGGACAGTGGGAAACAGGAAACATCCCTTTCTGATACTGCAGAATTGCCTTTCTCCATCTGCAGGACCTGCCAGATGCAAGAGAAGTCATTTTTCAGTGTAAACCTCTGTCCTCTTCCCCCAGATCAATCTTCCTGCTCCCGGCCAAATATACAATCCCATCCCCAGAATGAGATGACTGTTTCACACTGTTTAAATAACCAAACCTTGTCATCTCTTAAAGGTGTATATTTTTTTTCCCTTTATATTTTTTTGCTAGGCACTGACTTGAACTGGTCTAATTTCAGCATTTTCAATGACATTTCCCTTTAATGATAGCATAATATGTTTTTGTTAACGGTTGCACTGAGTATATGCTGTGTTCGAGTGATGATGTACAGACTGTATTGTTTGGGTGACCTCTCTCCTTTTTCCTTAATGTAGCCTTAGGTTTGTATTTCTTTTATTAGAACAGTTGACCACTACACCTCCAAATCTGATAGCCTTTGTATTTAATAACTTATATTTAAAATCAAGTCTCTTTATTTCTAAACAGGGCTGGTTTAGTCCTGGCCAGGTCTTTGTGCTAGATGAGTATTGTGCACGTAATGGAGTGAGAGGCTGTCACAGACATCTCTGCTACCTCAGAGATTTGCTAGAGCGCGCAGAAAACGGAGCTATGATTGACCCCACCTTACTTCACTACAGCTTTGCCTTTTGTGCATCACATGTTCATGGCAACAGGTAAGGAATTCTTCTTGGCTAGCAGTGCCCTGCCAACAAGGGATGACTTTGTCAAATATAGGTTTCCTTGGATAATGCACAACAGTCCCCAGTTTGTTTTCACAGTGGATGTTTGGCAGCAGCACTTTTCGTGGCATAGTCGGTTTGTTTGTTTGTTTCATTGCTTGTTTAATGTAAGCAGTAAAAATGCACATAGAGGATCCAGAAATGAAGGTTTTTAACTTACTTGCCCAGGCACTTGCTAAGATGCAGTTCTGAACAAGTTAGGGTTGCAGTCCCTGTGACTGTCACAGGTTGAATAAATAGAGGTAAATGATACACTCTGCTGTTTAATTGCTATGCAAGAGGATCTGACAAGTTGCAGCAGTGAAATTTTCAGCAGTATCAAACTTCAGTGTTCAGAACGGCTTTAAGCCCTTGGGCACCCATGTTTCATTTAAAGCCCACGTGACATTAGTTCAGAAATCGCTTAGACATAACTGAAACTTTTATCTTGCTCTGTTACAAAGCAGTTTCAGTTTCAGAAGAAGACAGTTCCTTTCTCTCAAATGTGACAAACCTTTGATGGGAGGAACTGGAGCTGTGCTTTTCCCCCCCTCTCCGTTTATTTTGTTGACAGCTTAGCATCTATTGCAGCTTCTTTTTCTGTTTTCTGTTAATGTATATTGTATATTTTGAAATATCATTTTGTATCCTACATGTGTTACTGAAGAAAGGAATGTTGTAAAATAATTAGGTGTTTTCATATACCCTCTGGTAAATACCACCCTGAATTACGACACACATTGCCCAGGTTTCACATTGCAAGGCTGTCGCTTGCTTTTGCAGTTACTTTCATACATCTTGTCATGGAAACCAAGTTTTGCTTCCTTAGTTTCTTTTTTAGTTCTGACTTGCCGTTGCTCATTCGTTCTTTCTTTGCCAATTGTTACACGATTTCAGTTGTTTCCTTTCAGCTAATTTCCTTTTGTTTTATTTTGAGGTTTTTCATGCTTTCTTCTTGTTTCTTTCGCTTTTGCTGCCGGCCTTGCCCCCCTGCATTTCAATCACTCCCCCAAGCCAACTTATGGCAGAATTACTTGGTGGGTCACAGCCAAGTGCAGACGGTGAGGGGGGCAAAGCCTCTGCCGCTGAAACGGAGACAAAAAAGGATTCCAAAAAGGAGTCCAAAAAAAAGAAGGAGCCCAAAACCCAGCCGAATCCAGAGCCGAAAAGGTAAGCCAAAGTGCGCAGTGCACAGGAGTGTGTTGCAGAGGGCTCCTCAGTCACTGAGCACACTGGGCAGTTGCACCCCCACGGCTCAGGGAGGCCGGATTCCAGCATTCAGGTCACATGCTTTCCTGGGGGCTGGATAGTGTTTGGGCACCCAAATCCTGTAGGGCATCAGAGACTTACGTTCTTAGGTGTGTGTTTAGAAGATGGCTCACATGGTGTTTAGGGGATGGGACTGGGCAGTGGAAGTGGCTGCCCCCTTGCCCTTTTGTCCTAGGCAGGACTCATCTCAGCAGACAGCTGGTGTGGGAACAGGACTTAGCTCAAAGCCCATCTGGCCCTTAACAGAGAGGAGGTGGGATGCTCATCACAGCTACTCCATGTACCTCTCCACAAGGTCCAGCACAGCCAGGGCTGAAGCTTCCTCTTCATCAGAGTTGGTGACAGGAGATATCTGATGGTGTGGGCCAAGGTGACAATCTCCCATTCCCTCTCCATGGGGCTGGAGAGTTGTGGGCTCAGGAAAATGTCATGCTTTCTAACCAGTCCCATCCTGTACAGCTGTCCAGGGCTGTGTGTGGCTGCTGTGCTGTATGGGGACCTGCTGGGCACTGCCAGAGGGACAGTTTGGCCATGGATGGGCTATTCCAGTCACTCATTTAAAATATTCCAATAAAGGAATGAGGTGTCTTGCTGTGACTTAGCTGTCTTTAGCTGACAGTTGACTTCACATCCGAAAGCTGAAGGTTCATGTTCCTTCTTGGTCTGTGCCGTCTCTCTGTTGCCTGGGGATTGCGGGAGGCTCTGTGTGGGAGCTGCAAGGCTGCAGCATTGCGCATTCCCACCAAGGGCAGGCTCTGCTTAACACCCAACAGTTTGCTATGGAGTCTGCGGGGTGCAGCATCTGGCTTTTGCTACCAGAAGGTCACAGAAAGGGACCGCAGGAGGTCTCAGAGAAAAACGCGACTCCGTATCTTTCATATCTACTCTAAGCAATCTGAATATCTGAGTGGAAGAGTCACGATTCCTTTTCAGAGAGCTCTTGAGGCCACATGCATCGTGCATTTGCAAGCTGGCTGGCAGAGAGCGATGGAAAGCCAGTATTCACCCATGCAGTCCTCACTGGCAGTTGTGATGTGTGTAAAGCCACGCTCACTTTATCTCTGTCCCTCCCTCCCACCTGCTGTGGCCATACGTTGCTCATTGCCTTATGACTGGCCCTGCTCTCCCCAGGAAACCTACAGCTCATGGCAGGGCTGAAACTTTCCATGTAAAAGTTGTCAAGGTGGCACACCTGCCCCAGGACCTGGCGCAGCACCCAGCACAACATCTTGGAGCAGCCATGTATTGCATCATTGTTGGGATGCACAGTGGTCTGGGAAAGACTGAGTTACAAGACATTTTTATGTAAACATAGGCTTCTTTTTCCATCAAATCTGAAAAAGTGTTGATTTTCTTCATAAAAAAGAGTTCCTTCACTTTTAGACAGTAAAAACCCCTGAATGGGTGGTTTAACTTTCCCCAGGATGAAGTTGGCTGTCAGACAGAATATGCCACCCAGTAATGAAGGTCGAGCAGGGAGATAATTTCATGTGGCTATCAATCTCCTGTATTAGCAGCAGACAGTGATGGAGCTGAGGTGGGCTGTCTGTTTGTATCGTGTTTGCATAAGGTCAGGCAGCGAGACAACAGTCGCTCGCAGTCAGTGGGAAGTGCAGGCAGGCTGTGGATGCTGAGGACAGCCTGAAGGTCAAGGCTGACAGGATGACAGGTGTCAGTGTGGGGATGATGCCTCCTCACCCGTCCAGCTCCTGCCTCGGCAGCGCTGCCGCGCTGCAGCCAGGACGGGAGCAGGAAGGCTGCTGGTGGAAATGCAGCTCTGGCTTGGGGCTAACCCTGTGGCTTCAGCAGGTGAAGTGATCAAAATGGGATTTTGTGGACTGTTTGTTGCCTTACATGTCAGAGTTTGGTCTCCCCCCTCCTTTGGGCTCATGTGTCTTATTCAGACCCCTGACATGATCTCTCCATAGCAAGGCTGTAAATCACTGCTATGTGCATGACTGTCCACATAATTTTTCTTTTAATTTCATCTTTTTCACAAGTAGACATGGAGTTAAATGTAAATTACTTGCTCTAAGTTTCACCTCCTGAGACACCTGACTGTAAGTTCAAGATGTGAGGAAAACAGGGACCATCAAGAGCAATATCTACATGGTTTACTGTCCTCAGACACTTGCTCTTCACTGAGACAGAGGAACTCAATGCTTTTTAATTGCTGTGGTCACTCATCAGTTGGTAGTGGAGTTTTGTCCACTTGGTATCATAAGTTGCCTTTTGTAAAGACCTAGCATTTTGAAAAAATGTGATTTCTGATGTATTTACATAGGTGACATGTAGTAAAGGCACAAAATTATCCAGACATCTGACAACACACATCGTATGTTTATTCATGTCTCTTTGCTTGTGGTACCACCACAATGTTGCTTTTCTATATCAATAGTCCTCCAGAGAACTAGCAAATGCAAGAGCAGGAACAGTTTTGAAAAGACATTGTGATTTGGGATAAAATTGTGAAAGGGTTTACATGGTCACCAAGGTCTTTCCCTGCCTTCTCTCTCCCTGTTTTCGCTGTCCTCATGTCAGAGGGCTGTGACACTGCTGCCAGTGTTGTTCGACACACAGAGAGGTGATGTGTTAGAGAAGCCCCACTGCTTCCCTGTCTGCCCATAGGAGAAGCATTGGGGAACAGAAAGTTGAGCTCAACTTTTCTAGGTCCAAAGTTAGTGCCTAAATCTTGAGCAGTGGCTCAGGCCCCTTGCAAAGAAGTTGCTTTCAGGAATGGCCTTGGTTCACTTGTGCATTTTTTTTATTTAGGCATAGAATAGCATTATTTTTCAATTTTAAAGTTAGCACCGTGAAAAACTCTTTGTGCTTGTTAATTCCAAACTTTCAAAAATCAGACTTAAATATTGATTGTTTGCATGCTAAATATTAGCAGACTGAGCTTATCAAAATCAGGATAAAGGACTGAATTCCCTCCAGTCTAGTAACAACCAAGCACCCTAATTTTCTCTAAGTTGTTCAATGACTATTTACACAGGGACCAAGCAGTTACAAGTCTCTCTGTTTATTAATTGGATATATTAGTTACTTCCCTTTCTTCTGTAAACTGTATTTTATGGCCTCAAACTTGTTTTCAAGAAGAAGCCATTTCATTAGCTAATGTTACCATTCGCTTTCATTACTGTTTTTACAACTGTAAACCCAGCAGAAATATGCTATTGTCATAAACCTTCAGGAACTGAAAACTCTTCATGACATACCTGCAATTTTTTCTGTTGTATTGCAATTACATATCTGATCTGCTTCACATAAAGATTTCCACACGGCTAGTTGAGACAAAAGAAATACAGGATTATTTTGGTCCCTCAAGCAAAGTAAATACACTTTATCGTGATATCTTCACGCACTCCCCTAGATCTTTGTGTTGAGTTCCCACGTCTCATTCAGATGCCCTGCCCTGGCTGCAGTAAGGCAGGTTCAATCTGGCAGGGTGTGATGCTGTTCCCTGCCGTGAGGTGCCGGCTCCGTGCCCCATCCAGCCCCGCCGTCAGCCCGTGGTGACACAGCAGGTGCTCCCACTGTCTGTCGGATGGGATGCGCTGCCTGTGCTGAAGGGCCGGGTTGCCAGCCACTAGCAGGTCACCAGCTCAGCGCAAGAGGCTGACACGGTTCATCACAATGGGTGTGGGATGGCAGGGCTCAGAAACCATCCGGTGCCGGCGCGGTGCGTCAGGGGTGCGGATCACACATGGGAATCAATGAGCTGTGACTTGGCTCGGCGCTGCGGCGTGGAGGAGAGCCCGAGCGAAGGGAAGGCAGGAGTTGGGAGATTAAATGGTTCCCATGTTCAACAGCACCAAAGGAAGGCAGGAGTTGGGAGATTAAATGGTTCCCATGCTCGGCAGCACCTCACGGGCAGCCGGGGCAGCGCCCAGGAGCGCTGAGGTGAACAAAGGGCTTCTCACCGACATTTCCCGCACGGTGTGAGTCCCCAGAAGAAAGGGGAGTTGGGGAAAATCGATGTTTGCTGAATACACTTTTTTCCTAGGGGTGTAGGCAGGTGGACTCTTTCAGGTCTGGTCTGCTGGGGGAGATGTGAGAGGCAGATCCTGCCCACATCCCCAGAGCCCGTCCTCATGCAACCGGTGGGACTGCGCAGACAACTCCTCCTGCGAGGGATCCTGCGAAAGCCTCTCCTGACACATGCCGTCCAAGGCACTAATCATCGATGTTTACTGTATAGCTCATATGTGCTGCACCTGGCAACCAGCAAGGGAGCTGAAGGCAGCACGTGTTTTATATTTGAGTTGTTACTTAAAAAATCAAATTATTTGCATCAGTTTTTGACATTGTTTTTTTTCCCTTGGCTCTGCATGCCAGGGCTCACAGTGCGTGCAAAGATCTGTTTGCTACGTGTAAGCAATATTTTTCCCAGTAAAAAAAAAAAGTGTAGACAAGTTAAACATAAAAGGTGTAAAAGATGATATGTCTTTTCATTTAGAAGCCGACGTGGTGTTTCATGGAGGCTTATGTCAAAGAGATTAACGCGCTGCAGCTATACTGTGTATTTATAATTGCATACAAATGCATGCTATTGCTTCATATATTAGTCTTTGTTAAAAAATCATTTTGATATATTTGTTTTAGCAGCATAACTAGCCCTGGGGGCACCGGGTATAATTAGAAAAGGGCATGGGGGGAGGCGGGACTTGTAGAATAAAGCAGTGGCCTTAGGATCACAGGTCCTAATTATAATTTATAATTAACCCCGGAATTTGCACGAACCATCTAAGCTAAACAAGGACTATCATTTTTGCTGTTTAAATTGCAACCCTTTTTTTTAATTTCACCACCTGCTTTGTTGATGTTGTTGTTTTTGTGGCTTAAAACTTAAAAACATGGGGGGATTAGGAAAGTGGCATTTAAAACTTTTCATATGAAATATTTACAGTGGGAATTTACTAGTTTAGAGCCAACACAGTGAATCTGCAGCAGAAGGAGTGATCTGAAACTTGTTTACTTATAATTAAAAATCTCGTTAGTTATTTTTCTTGCCTTTTTTGCCCTTCTGCTTCCCTCTCTGCCCACAGCTTCTGCCGTACACCTCAAGTACCCGTGAGCAGGAGCTATAGAGAATTGGGTGGAATTGTCTCTCCACACAGATGGAGATATTAATGTTTTTCGTCCATCTGAATTCACAGACCCAAACCCATTTCGTCCCTGATGCATTTGTATATACCGTGTACATCCAAAACTTCTGCTCCACCCCTTTGCTCTCCTCTCACTTCTCATCACTGCTTCAGTGCAATAGTGATCTGGTTGTGGATTATATGTGAGAACATTAGTTCCTGCAGCTTTGAGAGACGCTGCTCAGTGCAGAAGTTGATGCTTCTGTCCATGAGATCAAATAGTTAGTATCAAAGTTGAGCTGCAGACTTTTGCTGAAAACAAAATTGCCAATAAGCATCAGAATGAGCTGTGCAGCTTGAGCTTCTCCTGGGGATTTTTTTCAGCCCCATCAGCCGTGTACTGAAATTGTCTAGAGCACAGAAGTGAATCTTAAATTACAGTGATGCTAAGCTATATATCCTTTGTGTTCTTGCAAAAAGGAAAATAAATATGTTCCCTCAGAACGATTATATTTTCAAAGTATATTTGACTTGAATATTTAATTAGGTTTCAAAATTATCGAGCTAATAAATTAAGTGGAAGGCTTTGGGTAGTGTTTTTCCAGTTCTATCTATATCCTGCATTTGTCACTAATTAATGAGTTTCTAATGCTTCAGCTTCTGGGAAGATGAGCAACAAAGATTAACATAACTAGTAAATCCAAAGATGTGCAACTGGGTTATAGTATTTGAAATTTGACAAAAACATCGGAAGTATTATTATTTGTGACATGGCTCAAGATGGGGGATTGTGAGGAAAGCAAAGATGACAGAACTGGTGCTAACCACTGTGACAACAACTTGAAAAGCAGCCGACATGACATCTTTCCTATCATGCTGCCGAAAATGTCAACTTTGTGAAGGACAGTGAGAAAATGGTTTGCCGAAAATCTGAAAGGTAGATTCAAGAGATGCTCATCATGTCAGATGCAATATAGTCCACAGCTGGGTGAGAAAGGGAGTCCTTGCCGTGGTGATGGCTCTCGCTTGGCAGGCCCTTCCAGACATCCACACTGCTCCAAAAATGGCTACAGCTGACCTGTAGATTGTCTCAAGTTTGCATGAGACATGAGAATGGCTCGTGCTTACATCCAGCATGGAGGGACTGGGGGCCAGAGCCACTTAGTTTGTGTCCTCCTGGCTCACACAGGTCCCAGCAAGGGGAAGACCGAAGAATTTGGCTTTCAGTGTGTGCACGTGTGTGTGCGTGTGTGTGTGCGTGCGTGTGTGTGTGTGTGTGTGTGTGTGTGTGTGACTTAGGGGTTTGGTTGACATCCCTTCAGGTGTTGCAACTTGGGCAAAAGCCACATCGGCCAGAGGTTTTCTCTCCAGAGCCCACCCTTTGTCTTTGTGTGGGTCGGTGAGGCATCCAGAGCTGCCACTGCCTGGCCAGAACACAGCTAATGCTGTCAGGTCAGCCTGGGCTGGGTGTCCACCATGGGTTGTTTGAGTACAGTGAGAAGCTGAGGTTTGTGTGAGAGGGCTGCCCGAGCTGTCAGATCCTGCCATTAAATCTCACCAGTTGAGGTTACTGACCCAGCAAAGGGTAACACAATTTTCTGACCATTTCCAGTCCTACAGCAAATCACTGTCAGGGCAGGCAGCTTTTACTCCCTCGTTTGTCAGTGCTGAGAAAATTAACCCAGTGACACTCTGAGCTGTTGTGGGTACAGGGCAAGCACCAAGTGCCAAAAGTCAAATGAGGGCTTCAACCCTGCACCTTAATATGTGGCATTTATTGTGGTCTGCCTTGAATTCTCCCTCTCTGCCTGGGAGCAAATGAGGCACTGTGAGGTGCACAGCATCACAAAAGGCATGGACATCTCTATCTGAATATTAAATATTTTATGGAACTTTGGAATAAATTATATTAAGCATGTTAAGACATTAATTTTTGCTCAATATCTAATTTGGGTTTTTTTGTGGCTTGCTCATTTTTTCAAAATAACTAGTACTAATTAGTTACTAATGAGACCAGATCCATACTTCCAAAATTGTTTATGAAATGTGTTCCCCAGCTGAGACATTTTATCCAAGTTTCAGCCTAAATCTTTTTTTCCTGTTTTTTTCCTTAATACACAACTGAATTTGGCAAATAATCAAATAAAGATTCTGATTAAATGCTGTTTAACTTTAAATACATGCCCTGGTATTCAAGTCTTTTTCTGTGTCCATGTTGCAAGTTTTATTTAATGTATATTTAGCTTTAAAATTTTGCAGTAAATATCAAGTACGGTTTGCAAGTTCCTCTTCCCAAATGTTTTAATGGTTTATTCACCTGTGTTGGAATATCAGAGTTCATATTTATGATATTAAGAGCTCACTAAATGTTGGGTCGAGGAGAAGTGATTGCACAGATTTTATAGATTTTAATTTTTTTATCGATTTTTTTTTCTTTTTAAGTTTAGGGCCTTTGATTCTTTAAGAGGAAAATAAAGCCAACCAATTAACCCCTGACAGGAGGTTCATTAGAAGCTTTGTAATCCCTTGCCAAGTCTTTTGTAAAGCCAAACCAGTCTAGTACTGCGGATTTATGCAGCTTAAGCTGAACACTGGGGGAGGCCTTTAAGTAAGAACATTTGTTCAATTTTAAGATGTCTTACATTACCTAAAGATTGCCTGTGCCAGCAGAGTTGCCCAGGAGTACACAAATCCTCAGAGTTTGCTCTCCAGCAATGGAAGCAGTGCCAATGATTGCCTTTGGTGCACGGATGGATCAGGCTCACTCTCTCCTCTCGCCTGGGATGCTGCTGCACGGCGGATTTTGCCGTGTGGGTGTGGGGGAGAGGGAAGGGATTGCTGCTCTCAGCTCCTGGGTGGGTTGGCATCAGCAGAAGTATGGAAGAGCACAGGGATCATGGCATTATCCAGCCCCCAGGAAGACCCTCAGCAGGGATTTTCTGTGCTCTGTGAAAGATGAGAAATACCCCAAGGCAGCAGGACCTGGGTGTCTCACAACACACTCCTGTGCACTCCTCAAATAGAGGAGCATCAAGTAGTCTGAGAAAATTTGCAATAAATTGCATAATGTGTTAATTTTTATAAATTAAAATTAAAGGACCAAAGAGGCATTGCATTTTCAATGCAAAATGCGTGTCACTCTTTAGGCACATTTCAGCAAAATATATTGAAGACGGTTCACTTCAAGAAATCTCTATAATGGAGTGATTCAGCAGCTAGGCAGGAGTGCAGAATTTTATATTCTGTTTATATATATATGTCGTTGATATTCTTTTATACTGTGAATTGTGTTAGATTAGCAGCTGAATTTTTCTGGAGAAATTTAGTCCCTATTTTGCCAGCAACCAGCTCAACCCTCACGGGAGAGCTGACATTGCACTCCCTGCATATACCTGTATTTAGAGGGAAATCTGCTTTTCCCAACTTCTTTAATAATGGCAACAAGGGGGTGGGGGGCTGTCCACATCTAGATTTTCACTGTAAGAGAGGATACTTGTTTATTTGTTTATTTTTGGTACCTTGGCAGTGGTGCTGCTGCAGCCACCCCTGTCTCAGCATGGCACATCCTCTGTCCTGGGTCTCACGGTTGGTGAGGGTCCTTTCGGAAAGGGCAGTGTGCTGTGGGATGAGGTCCCAGGGTGCTGAGGTGAAGTCTGAGTCATTGTGGCATTTCTCCTGCAGGCCTGACGGGATAGGAACTGTGACTGTGGATGAGAAAGAGCGTTTCGAAGAGATCAAGGAGCGGCTTCGTGTGCTGCTGGAGAATCAGATCACACATTTCAGGTAAAGGCACAGAGCCCAGGCTGAATGCGAGAGGAATGATTTCCTCACAGCTCCCTCCTATAAGCAGCAAAGCCAAAAGGCAGGTTTTGAATGCACACAGGAATTTTGCATAAGTGACACAGACCTACACAGGGCAGTGAAGCATGTTTATAGCTGGCGTGTGATTTTAAATATATATCCTTTAAAGGATATTTCAAACCATCTTGCTCCCATAGGCATGGCAAAGCTGTGGATTTTTTCTAAAATATAACAACAAAAAATTCCTTATCCTCTTATTTCTCTGTTCCTCTCTGCTCAGTTATTACCCATTTACCTTCTCCCTAGTACTGACAGGCAGGGCTTTCTGCAGGGATGTCACAGTATGAAAAGGTTTGATACCCCCCCAAAAAGGGATGAATGGGCCCCAGCACACTGGGCAGGTTGGGCAAGCTGTGCACATTCACACACAGACAGGTGATGTGCATTACCTACATCCTGGTGCATTGCCAGGTCTCCAGCTGGAAGTAAATGCCCATTCCAGAGAGGAGCTTTTTTCCCCATTTTTAGAAGAAGATGGTATTCTCTCTCCAAGGAGATCTAAAAACTCTCCAGGTGACACCCAGATTTAAGAAACTGCTAAAACTATCCCAAATATTACTATATATTGCTAACCCATATTCTTTTTTGCTGCCCTACTCTACACCAAAAAGCCCTTTCAAAAAGCAACCCTATAGAAAGACTGCTAATTCCAGGCAGAGAGACTAGAGAATTGCTTGGCCATATTTAGGAAAGCATCCATATAGCTCAGGAAAGGCTTGTTCCTGTGCACTTGTTCTAATGCTAAGATGATGTGCTTTTTCTAGGTACTGCTTTCCATTTGGCCGTCCAGAGGGTGCACTGAAAGCCACTCTGTCACTGCTGGAAAGGGTAAGTACAGAAATAGCAGAGAGTAATTAAAATGACCTGTTTTCATGTATCCTTCCATCTCAAAAAGCTTGAAGAGCTGTTGGCTTTGCATAGGATATGTAATTAATGATCTCTTGTGCTGAAGTGTGGGGCTTAGGTGAGGCTGGTGTCTCCTGGTTCATCTGAGAGGCACGTGTGTAGCCTGGCCACTAAAGGCAGCACGGCCTGTGTCTGTGTTGGCAGGTAAGGGTGAAGGGTCTGCCTGGCAAAGATCCACATCACAGACCCTTGTCAGCAATGGCTGGCCGCTGCCTGGTGAAATTCCCATCTTGAGGCAGACTTGTGTCGCTCTGGATGTATAAAACCTGCTCACCATGATCCTCCCAATCCCCTTCCAGCATTCCTGCTGCTCCAACATCCTTCCCACCTCTGCTAACCTGCACTCTGGCCAAGTCCAGACCCAAACCCAAGTCAGTCAGTAGAGCCTGGAAAGGGCAAAACATTGCCTGGCACTGAGCAAGTCATGATAGATCTTAATGTCATACCCTAAAAAATCATCTCAGACTTCAGGGCATGCCATACAGTGTAGATACAGGCAGGGAATAATACAGCAGGGGTAGGTCCCACATCTTAGGCTGGCCAAGGTGACCTTGTAGTGAGTCCTGTTTATTGTACACATGCCCTGAGAGCCACACAGCACTAGCATAGGAATGGATGTTTGTGCTGGGCTTGGAGAAAAGCAGTTCTGTGTGCCACAACAAATCAGATTTTCTTGTGTCAAGGTTCTGATGAAAGACATAGTTACTCCGGTCCCTCAAGAGGAGGTAAAAACAGTCATCCGTAAATGCTTGGAGCAAGCAGCTCTAGTCAATTATACTCGACTATCAGAGTATGCCAAAATTGAAGGTAAGGCTCTTTCTTTCTGTGAAATTACAATTTTTCTTACATTTCTAGGCGGCAACTTAGGTGGCTGGGAGCTCTTTAAAAAAAGCTCATTTGCTAATTACTCTCTTATCGATGAAACTGTTGTGATTCAGAATCATTTTTTGTGGTGTTGGCTTCGGAAGCAGTTAAGAATGGAAACTATGCAAATCGTTTCTTTTTCTGGAAAAGAGAGAGGAAACAGTTAAAAAGAACTGTAGCGTTTTTTTCCTTTGATCGTTAGTGCGTTTGGCCAGTGGTGTAGTATTCAGACTCACGTCGTGGTTTTAAAAAACAAATTGAGAAATACTTGGGATGTCATCTTTACAGCTGAAGGTATAGTGCAGCTAATTGCTTGTGACACTTCAGGAGAAAAAACGACAAATAAAAAGCTGAGAAACTGTTTAATCTATGTTTAATCATTTGTAGCCAATTTAAAATGTCTTTTTTTCTGGGTGTGTTTCATTGTCTTTGCAGTTTGCATTGCAGTCATTGATCAGTGATCCCATACTTGCATCGGATTTCTTTCTTGTCACTCTGAATCTGGCACAGCTGATATTTTTGACCTTTTAAGTTACGGGAGAAAAATAACCAGTGACCAGAGACACATGTAGCCATCAAAAAGACATTTTAAAGTTTGCTGGAGGTTGTGTGTTACTGAAGCTCTATGATATGTCATTCTTTATATGTTATCAGTTTATGTTGGTACCTTGTTGGCTGCTATTCCCAACTTGAAACTCCCACCCAACTTTTTCCAAGTTCCCAGTTACTTAAACCTGTGTGTTCCAGATGAATGGTATGTTCTGCTGTAGACTCTGGGTTTCTGTCATGTGTGATGTGAAGCTTTCCCACAGCCAAGATTATTGTTGTATGCCTATAGGACAATATTGAGAGGAGAAAAAAATCACCCCAAACTAAAACTCCCTCTGATTTGTTCTTAGTTCTTGTTTACATGAAAAATTGGGTTGTTATTATATGGCAAATTGTCCAGGTTCTGTACATGACATGTCCTCTCTTTTTCCATTTTTTTTCTGTCTAATGATGCAAATTGTGTACCAGTGGTAATGAATTCATTGTTATGCATCCAGTGAGAAACACTTAAGAATTGGGCACTAAAAGGATGTTTATCAACTCTTGACTTGGTAATGAGTGACAAAAATAGAGGAGGAACGAAGGTTTCATAAGCACTGTATTATCAGGCAATTTATCGAAGTACTCAACTTCAGAGGATACTTTAATTGGTGTATTCTGTAAAATGCAATATTTAAATATACTTGACAAGCATGGAGAAGGACTGAGAATCAAAAACAGCTTTTCTGTTGATGGATGTTTCTACCCAGAGCTGGCTCCCTTAGGTTCTCTGTATAAATATCACTAACTCGTTGGTAAGATTTGCTCTCTTCTTTCAGATAAATCTATGCAAAAACAAACTTTATGATCTGTAAGTAAAAATGCATTCATTTCCAAAGTAGAACAGTTAGTGTGTACTTTTCCTTTTGTGCCTCAATTCTTCTTGGTTGTGTTAATTACCTGCCCTCTTTTTGCACTGCGACTTTTAGGTCTGGGAATACTTTGAAGCAACAAACTTATTTTTTTTCCAGCTGCCTTTTCAGGGAAATAGTTCATTCCACACTATCTGCTCTCTTCTGCTTTTCTCCTCCTTTATCTGTGATTGGCCACAGCCACTTTTTGATGCTATTTCTACAAAAGTGGTTGTAACACCAATTTCCAAGCATGCTGGGATTGTTAATTTGAACAACCCAACATCCGCCAGCTGCATGCATCAGGTTTTCTCTCATGAGCATAGTCCACTGTCTATTCAAATACTTCCTTAGAAGAGCAAATGACAAGTTTATCTTGGTGAGATGTGTTCCTGTTCACTGGACATGGCTTTGAAATCTTGCTTCTGAATGACATTTGAATGCCACACGTTTGAGGCACTTTTCTCAGAAATGCAGAACCAAATCAGTGGCAGCAATGCTTGAGGCTATGCTTGTGAAGAAATACCTGTGAAAGCCTTAGATACTGAAGGCTGAAATCCTTAGTATCTCGGGGCCTTGAACCAATGAAATTCTATTTCCCTCTATTCATGATGTTTTGATCATTATATTCTTGCAAACAGTTCAGAGCAAACCTCTAGAGTCATGGTCACAGCCTCTCTTGTGACTCATGGGCATGCTGAATGGTTAATCCAGTAGATCTCAAATTTTAACCCTCCTTTTTCTTTTGGTTCTTTTTTTTTTTTCCTTCTTTTTATCCTGTGTGTATCCCAAAATACTCTGTGGCTTTCCTTTTAACCTGATATGAAGTTTTCCTCTGACCTATAGCCTGTAACCTCTTTACCTCTGACCTAAGCCTCTTGCATGCCCAAATCCTCTTTTATAGGGAAAAAGAGAGAAATGTATGAGCATCCTGTCTTCTGCTTGGCCTCTCAAGTGATGGATTTAACCATTCGTGAGTACCTACCACCCTCCTCTCCATGCTGTCCTCACTTTCTCTGTTCTCATTACCTCAAGAAAGTCCAGATCCAAACCAACTCACTCTCCTTGCTTCAAGTCTTTTAGCATTGGCTTGTCTGTTGCTTCTGTCTGTGAAACCCAGTGTGAGAAGTCCAGTCACTTTCTATCAGCCTAAACCAGGTTAGACAATTAACCCATCTGTTTGTGACAAACTCAGACTGTCTGTAAGTTTTTTCAGTTCTTCTTTATGTCCGTGACCTGAATGCATTTTTACTTTGCTTCTGTGTAACCCCAGTTTGTAAAGTGCTTGTCACTGGTACACAATCAAAAGGTAGCAGCTACATTGTGGAGAAGTGAGCTAGAGGTCAGATAAAGGACACTTGGAAAAAGCCATCCCTTTGCCTGCGTACAAAATCTTTACCCAATCCTGTGTATAAGATCGTATAAGGCTGTCCTTTCTCTGTACATCAGATCTTAATGTCTCCTGTCTGTTAGCTCTCAGCGAAAGGATGCACTCTACTTGCTCTCCTCCTCAGTTTTTTTACTTACTCCTTTGCACCGAGCTCTGGAGGGGACACCCCGACCCTGCTGTCACTCGGAGACCCCCTCTGTGTCCTCAGAGCTCTCCCTCTCTGGTTTTCTATTTGTGCAGCGTTTTCTCTCACCTCCGTGAAAAGGAGCTTCCTTTGGTAACCCCACGCTTGGGGGGGCGGGGGGCGAGAAGGGGTCGACTTTTCTTCTTTTCAAATGTCATATATCATGCATAACTGGGGGGCTGTGCGGTCCACTTGCTCATTAATCCTGCATATCTGTTCTTGTTTCTCTCTTTTCTCTCCTTGTTGCTTTCTCTCTTTCATATAGAGAATCAAAAGGACGCAGGTGAACAATTGTATATACATTATAAATTGTTAGGACTGTTGAGTTATATTTATTTTGTTTTCTATTTTCATAGCTCCTTAAGATATGTACTCCTTCAGGCTGAAAATGGAGATGCATTGATACTTAAGGAGTTAATTTGTGCTGTCTACATAATCTCCTTTTCCTCCTTTCATAGAATAGGGCGTAGATTAAAAATACCCTGTAGAGATGTAGTGCCTTCTTAGGAGACAGTTATAGAGGAGAATCTAGTTTTGTAAAGAGAAGGTTTCTTGTTTTTCAAAAGAACTGCAGCTCATTTTGGGTGAAAAAAATGTTGGTGATTTGGCCATTAATTTTCCACACCTAACAAGCACATTTATAAGTAAACTAACGTTCATCTTTGGTTTTCATACCTTCTGTTTTCTGCCCTGATGGGAGGACTGGGTTTTTCTTTATTTCTTTATTTCTATTTATTTGTTAATGTGTAACAAACAATCTGGTGGGACAGAAGTCGTGTTTGTCTCTTGTTTATAACCTGTGGTGACATGTAACAAGGCAAAGGCTCAGCTCAAGTGCACATCTCTGCAGAAGGGATGGTGGAGCCCTGCAGCCCCTCTTCTCGTTTCTGTTGTATCCCAGAGTCCTAGTTCCAAAGTCCTTGAAACCTGAACTGTTCATTTCTTTTTGTGAGTAGATTGTTCTGTTTTGTGGGGAAAAAAGAAAGGATCCAGTTGATTACAGCTCTGTTTGCACAGGGAAATTGCTTTAGAAGAGCAGTACAAGAGGCTGGGCCAGGTTCTGGCTTCCCCACACCTCCTCAGCTCAAATTTGGCCCGTAATCTTTTGCATCGTAGTAAAATGAATTGTAAATAACATTCAATATTTAGAAAATGGAGAATATTTTTTCCTTACATCTATGAAAGGTACAAATAAACAAAAGTAAATAGGACAGCCCCGATTATTACCGTCAACTGTAACAATTAGAGTGAGCACAGGCTGTTGTGCATTAAGCACAATAACTGCATAGAGCATCTTGCTTTCTGCAACAACCTGTCATGTGCCTACAGTTTAAAAATTCAGAAGGACATTCCTATGGCCCAGCTTGTTTAAAAATAACCTGCTTCTTCCCAATGCTTGGAGCAATTGAAAGGGCATAGGGAGTTGTGACTCCACTGCTTTGTGCCCACAAATCTCCCTTTGTTTTAAATAAAAAATTTTCAGGCAAGGTCATCAGGACTCACTTGGAACTGGTTCCTCAGCTTAAGTGGAGTCAAAAGTGACTGGGGTTTGGCCTGACTTTTTTATTTTGCCAGAAGCAAAAATAAAAATAAGACGCTGACAACAACTTCTTAAACACACGAGTGTTACCCTTTGGTTCTCCTTTCTCCTGAGAAGTATGTAGTCTCTTCCCTTGCATTAAAATATTGGAATAGAACATTAAACAGGAAAGTGTGCTAAAAGAATTAAAAATAAATTACTTACTTTAATTATTATTTAGACAAAGCTACTAACACTCAGATTAATAATTGTAACCTTTTAATAAATGTTTATTTATGTAAGTCAGGAATACATAATTATTTTAGAAAAGAGTAACTTCTCCATCTCTTATGCATGAGCATCCCATGAACACAAATGCCACCTTGCACTGCTGGAGTTGGATACTGGCAGCTTCAGAGGTGGTGCCAGCCGAGCCAGAAGTTGTCAGTTTGACAACTGATTGTGTTTGATGTAAGACTGGAGGGGGGAGTTCAGTTTTCAGACTGAGTAATTCTCTTATTGCAGTGTGGGTTTGGTCTCTGTAGGGAGAGGTTTCTCGTGGCAGTGCTGAGTTGGTGCACAGAGATGAGCAGTGATGGAGACATGGGGCAGGAGACAGGTCTCACCTCGGTGTTTAGTGCCAGGGTGTGGGTGGCAGAGCAGTGGAAAGTAGCTGGAGAGCAGAAGGACCCACTGAACTCCTATTGCTCTGTCCCCAAGGCAAATCACCTACTCTTGGGCTATCCAAAAATACCAGGTTTTTGCTTGTCCAGCAGCTGCTCCATCCCCTGTGCAGGGAAGGGGCCACCTAAGGCACCACATCTCACCTTGCTGCATGGCTGGCACACTCTGTCCTCTCTGCATGGAATCCTGGGGAAGCTTGACCTCACTTGAAAACACACCCAGTGGTGATGCCACGTGGGTGTGAAGGTGGAACCTGGTCAGCTCAGGGGTCAGTGCTGCCCATGGAGCAGCGAGGGGCAGTTTCAGTGCCTGTACAGAGGCAGACATCCCTCAGATGCCTGTGTCAGGCTGGGGACCCGGGTGCACCCATAGGAGAGGGACTGAGCACGGCAGCTTGGGCTGCGTCAGCCCGAGCTGGCACCAACCATGGAGCATCTTGATCGTAACTCGCCCCAGCAGGCGTGAAAGGCGTCCTCCACCGAGGAAACGGGTGCAGGAGAGGTTGGTTTTAGACTAGAGCAACACAGCAGGTTGTTAAGAAGCAGTGGCATTTTCCAAGGCATTCGTACTGGCCCTTGTCACAGTCCCATGCTCACTTTACGTCACTCGCCCTCCCTATTTCTGGATCTCAGCCTGGGAAGCTCTGTGCACATATCCGTAACTCAGTTGAGGAGCTGAACTGCCTGTTGGTTGACCAGGTCCGAGGAAAGGAGAGGTCCTGTGTGATCTGTCAGCGCAACCCTGGCTTGGCAATCACGCCAGCATTTGTGATAAACCACAAAGCTTTAAAAAAAAAAATTGCATTCTTTGAGTAAATAAAAATGTAAAATATATGAAAACATTCATCTTTGTGTGCAGGAGTGGAGGCTGAAGTCATGAATAAATCCTGTACTTTCACTCAGGCATGACTATAACCTGTATCCATGCGTGCTGAAATGCTGCTTTATTTGTTTCATTCCTTGAAGTGGCATTTGGCTGTGTTTAACAAAGAATTGTTACGCAGCTTTCAAGATTTCCTCTTGCCCTTTCGAAGGCAGTGTCTGAAGCAGTACAAAGTTATTGCAAGAGCTTCAGAAATCCGGAGATCTGCATTCTGATGTTTTCTTTCTACGAGTCTCCCACCAACTGCGGGAGCAACTTGCTGGCTGGGGCATGAGGCACAATTCAGAGAGGCACAAATTCTTCACTAGGCTCAATAATCACTAGAAAATCAGGAGAGCACTTTTCTCTTCAGCATGTTGAGGTTTTGAGGTGAATTGGCATCTCTTGCTGAATTTAAAAAATAAAAAAAAATTCTATGATTTTTTTCCTTTCCTTTAAAATAAAACATCTAATTTTGAGAGAAAAAATACCATCACTGTGAAATCCCTTTCAAATCCACGAAAATTAATTTCATGAGTATAATAAAAGGCCGCCCTTCCTTGTCCTTGGGCTAAGTCCATTATGCTTTATAGTTTTCTTGAGAACAACAGCTTTTTCTATAGTTTTGATGATTGGCTCACAAATGAATGCACACATAACACTTGGATGCTAAAGCCTTTGGCAAGGGTCATATATTTTTAATTATTATGAGGAAATAATTGAATCAGTGGCTACGCTTCTAAAAAATATGAAAAATCAATACTATTCTTCTGTTGCAAGTATAATTCTTAATGTCGCTGATATCGTAGTAACCCATGTAGCAAAAATCATAGTGCCGAGGGAGAAATATATACTTCAAAAATCTTCCAGTCTGTAAAGAGTCACACACAATGAATTGTGTGCAATATCTATACCCAAAGTAGCACAGATTTATCAGTATACCTGTTATTGCAGGCTGAAGCTCATCGCGAGCACAAACCCAGAATTTTCCAAGTAATTTGAGCTTCTGCAAGTATTTTATGTGCCAATATCATGCAGAAGCATAAAAACCTTTAGAAGAAGTTTGTCCAGGAAAGCATTTTGTCAGGCAGTAAGAAGCTGCTCCTGGCTCTGATTTCAGTGATGAAGGTGTTTAAATCTTACTCATCTGACACACATGAGCAGCACGTACAAGAGCATTTCTGATACTTAAACTGTAGTAGCTACTGGCTGTAGTGAGGGACTAGAGAGGAAAAGGACAGCGAAAAAAGAGAAGCCGAAGTGAAACAAAACTTGCCACACGCTGCAGCTGATCACTAGCAAGTGCCATAAAACCCATCCAGCCTCAAACATCTCCCTTGCTCTGAGCGGGAGCTGAGCCACCCCTTGAAAGGGACCTCACCTGTCATCTCTGAGACCTGGACCTAGAGAAGTATGTGAACTCTAGTGCCTCATAGTGCGTTTCTATTTAAATTTACAGAGTGCCTCATAGCCCATTTCTATTTAAATTTACAGAGGAAATTAATCCCTTTCCTTAGCCAGACCTTAATCTTTTACGTTTTCTTGTGATAAAGAAACGACAAAGAAAAGCATGAGTTGGGGCTCACGGGTGTTCAGTGCCCCCAGGAACAGAGAGAACACTTCCCCTCCTTCAGCTCCAGGTGGTTCCATAGTTATCATGCCAGAGCCTTGAATTTGGGTCTGAAAAATTGAAATGTGCGAAAGGAGCTGAATATTTGTGCAGATTGGGCCAGATCAGAATTATATCAAGAGTTTGTTGCTTAGCCTGCTCCAGTGCCTTGTGGGAGCTTGTTTCCAAGAGCGGGTGGTGGTGGGGGGATGCCAGGAGCAGGGTAAGGTGCTGGAGGGGTCTCTCACAGGCCCCCCAGAGAAGTGAGAGCCACCCTGGGGCACTGTGCTGACAACTGCACAGCGGGAGCCTCCTCCAAGCTGTTCTGTACACGCTGCACTAGCGACTCGTGAAGATGCTGCTGCATCTCTTGCCTTTTCCTCCTCCTCCTTCTCTATTAATGACTTTTCCCTAGGACAGAAAACACTTGTGTTAATCAGGCCCGTTCAACACTCTGGGGTCTGGATGTCTGTGAAGCCTTGGAGCTATTTTTGGATAGGTAGCTGATGGAGGTGCAGGGGCTAGACTCCAGATTTAAGGATGCTTGGGGTGCAACTCAGATTCCTTTCACCTTGGCTTTGGCACTCATAGGAAGAGCTCTCTGTCTTTGACACCCCCAACTTTGACGCCCAACAGGCTCCCCTGGGTGGCAAGGGGTTCCCACCCTGTGGTTGTCAGACATGGGTGAGAGGACTGGTACAGTTCCTGCTCCCCACCATCCCTTCCCATTCAGAGACCTTGGCACAAACTGCTCTCCATAGTGATGGGCAGTAAAATATTCTTCCTACACCTGCATGTCAAGCTCAGGAGCAATCAGTGAGTAGCCAAATTGAATTCTTGCTTATGTTTTAAAGTAGAGTGAAAGTCATTAGGCCAGCACCCAAAAAGCAGTTATTTTTGTCACTTGAGGCTGAGAGGTTTGTTTCTGTGGACAAAGTCACCCTTGGTAAATATTGAACAAAGAACAGGATTACTCCAGAGATGAATGAATAGATTTGCTTTTCCTGTTGTAAGAAAACAAGGAAAAGAAAGAAAGGCGGTAGCTTGAATCTGAGGGTCTGAATTAATCATTATACAGCTTAAAAGACTAAAAATGTGTGTGTGTGGGCACACACGTGTGCACTGTGTGTGTTTTTATGTATGTATGTATATCTATCCCTGTGTATGGAGAGGGGCACCAACCTAACTCACATTCCTTAATGGTTTACTTGAATATTCTTTATTATACTTCGATAAGTGTTATAGTTCTGTGAGAAATAAAAGCAATCAGAAATCTCCTTTGCACAAGCCAACTGCTTTTTTTTTCCCCCACTGGAAAATGCAAGCAAAATGGCAAGGACTTTTGGCAATAGAATGTCCAGATAAATATGCCAGATTCCTTGCAAATGACACGATTAAAAATAGTCACAATGCTGCTAAAAACTGTTATTAAAAGGAATAGAAACTATTGTGTTAATATATTCACAGTATATAATTTATTCTCTGGGTGTATGTAAAAGGAAAGGCTATTTTCTTTGAATTTTTCCTATGCTGATATTGTAAACTATATGACAGATGGGTCAAGTCCTGATTGCAGTATTCTAACATTTGGAATAGCAAGTAACATATTTGATAGAGCTGGCAAGTTTTTATATATGATTCAACCCAGAATATAAAAGCCACTAGAATTCCAAGTTGAAAATAATTAAATGAGCTGGAAACGATCAGGAACCACACATTTTTAAGTGACAGATTTTTTTACATGTTTAAATTGCACAAGAATATTTTATAGCTCCCTTTAACCAACAGTGACGTTTAATTCTAAAATGTGTAATTGATATTTGCAAAGCAATTAATTCTTATGGCTCATTATTCTATTGCTAAACGTGCCTAAGCGTTGGGGAGCTGACTACAAGTCGTGTTTGTAGTTCACCTTTTCTGAATTCCAGAGTTTTAACTGAATTAACCCATCTCGGTCTCCTCGTGTGACTGTGCAAAGTGAGGTTTCATGCTTGCATAGAATTTTTGCTTTCTGATTGCACGGTACTGTAGGATGTTCGAATCTGCTGACTTCTAGAATATGTGTTGTCAAAATGGTGTCATTACCGTGTAATACCCCAAATACCGATAAGCAAAAACCCAGCAGCTTATTCCATTTGCGTTTGATCATTTCTGCTTATGTTCCTTTTGAAATTTCCATCTTTTTTGTCACTGTTTACGAAGTCATTTGTCTCTTTACTTTTGGCGTCTCTCTCTCCGTCATGCACAACCAGCCCGTCCGCCCAAGCCTAAGCCGCCGGCTGGGCCACCATCATCTCCTCAAACGCAGACTAACATGATAGATCATATGCTCAAAGGCATGGCCAAACAGCCGCCAAGTACTGTAATAGTCTTCCTTTCTTTTATTCAGTGGTTTTCTAGTCTAGCAGCCGCTCGTGTAGCTGTAGAAAGCTAGTCCTCACATGCAGCTTTATACAAAACACCTAGCGCGACGTGGTAGGTTTTAGAGATTTAGAGGTAGCATTTATTTCAAAATGTCCACATTTTTTTGTCTAGCAATGTCTGACATATGCAACATTTTCAAATATCAACGTCAGCACAAAATAACATTGTTGTTGCATAACATTTTGCATGGAAACTATAAATATGTATGAGCTTTACATGATGTTGGATGAAATGTTTGATAAGTATATCGTATACGTTTCATGTAACTGTCAGTGCTCCAGCTATCTTAGCAGAATATTCTGATGTATAGTAACTTAACCAGGGAAATATTTAAAATAAGAAGGAAAAAAATTAAGATTGACATCTGCTGGCTGCCAAAGTTATATAAGCATCAATATTTTCTTTAAAGACAGCATCTTTGAGCAGTTGTTCTTATTAACACTTTTGTCTTTTAGTTATATTTGAGAGCAGATCAATGTTGCAAATGAGAATGGGCCTGATGCTGCACTGATCAATGGAAAAGCTTCCCCTTGGCTTCGGAGGTGCAGAGACAACCAGATCTTACTGAGGGACCTGGCTTTGGGCTCCTTTTCCAAAAGGAAGTGGTTTCTCCTTCTTGTAGCCATTGAGGTGCTGGATCGTATAGGACAAAGACTGAGGAGTTAACCAGGAGCTCTCCAATTTCACTATTTGCTCAGTAAATTATATTAAGGGGAGCCTTGATTTTTTTTTTGTGTTTCCAGTGATACAAGAAACAGCAGAAAAACTGGAGAAGAAACACCCAAGACCCTTATCTGTGCCATAGATCAGTAAAACTGTAGAGTTCATTTGCATGGTGCTTTACCATCCCTCAGCCAAGCTGAGCCCCTACAGTTCCAGGCTCCAGCTTGCTGAACTCCTCCAAAACACAGCCACATTTAGAACTGTCCTGAAACATACAGCTTTCCTTTTCATGGCAACTGTGTAACCTGTAAACAGGTATTCAGGGAGAGCTACGGGCTGGCAAGACTTTGAGGGGGAGAATGAAGTCCTGGACGCTCCCTGAGCCTTCAGCAAGGCAGGGATTTCTTCCTGGGTGACCCCGTCAAGCAGAACAGGCCACCTTGTGCAACCTCAACTTTCTGTCCCACCAGTAAACAAGACCAAAACACTAGGAAAAAAATAATAGTGTGTGGAAGGCTGGAGCAAGATGCCCAGTCAGTACCTGGCCTGTTGACATATGGATCCCAAGGGATCCCACTCCTGCTCCAAACAACCATCACAGGGCAGTCAGCTGCTATTTGATACTATGGAGAGGCCAAAATAACTATGGATGCAGAGATATGAACTGGCTGTGTAGTGAAATGCCCCTCTTTGCCCTTGCTGCTCAGGAGAGCTGGGACTGGGACCTAGATGTGAGCCAGAGAGGCGTGTCTCTGGTCAGCTCTGCGGAAGCTGTTGTTCAGGGAAATTGTGATTATTTTCTTTTCCTCTACATTATTTCTAGTGAAATGCTCTAAATATTCCATATTGTTAGCACCTCATATTTTTAATGTGTTATTAATAATAAAAATTACCTGGAAAAATATAATTTAATTATTTTTTGGAGTTTTCAGAAAACTCTGCAAAATAACTCGACATAGGTAAACACCAAGCTCCAGGATTTAAACTCTTTGGTTTGTTTTGCGGGGTTTTTGTTGTAAAGTTGCATCTCTTTTCCCATACAAATCTTACCTCTGAGCGTGGGATTTACCACTTTTCACTCCCTCCAGCATGCATAACACCTGACCCTTGTGGAGTTAAATCCTGGAGCAAGACAGACCTGCGAGTTTTGCTTTTAGTAGCAGGTGACATTTAAATTGCTTGAGTCTGACAATTTATTACAAGTGCAGACAGATTTGTTTGAATTGATCTTCTTAAAAGAATTTTTAAATAATATAGACATGATTCCTATAATAGCATCATCTACGTCGAATGATACATATTGTTCATACATTAGTGGCCAGATGCTGTCTTTAGGGAATGTGATGTTCTTATTTGAGCTAATAAAATGCCACCATAAAGGAAACCAACTCTGACAGTATTGTAAAATTTGGAGCTGGAGCACTGTATTTCCATAGTATAATAACGAATGTGGCTTTCTGGTTTGCTCAGTACTAATTATATAAGCATTTAACATATGCATGAAAAGATCTTTAAAGCTGCAGAATATTATGGTTCTTTTTTTTAACCTCTAAAATAACTTACTCTTCGTCTAGCTTTTCACCCTGCCTTCCTTTTAACTTGAGTTCTTGTACTACAGAGAATGTAGGCCGGTTAGTCACACCAGCTAAAAAGTTAGAAGACACAATACGTCTGGCAGAGTTGGTAATTGAAGTCCTACAGCAAAATGAAGAGCACCATGCAGAGGTGAGCAGCATCCCTGGCGAGGCCATGTCCCCCCAGGTCTTCCACAGGACCTGGTGGGAGCTTTGTATATTTGTGTGATGTCTTCCCAACTGGTGCTGGGTTGTCTTTTTTAAAAGCTGAAAGTACGCTCAAGTATGACGAAGGCAAAGTACACTTCAGGAGGATTGTGTTTTCAGAGGGGAGGGAGGGCTAAAGGGTGAATTAATTGAGTTGTGCTCTCCTCAGTGTCAGTTTGCAGCCTTTCTGACAGTGCCAGCAGGAGCCAAATCTGGCCAAAATATTCACCACCAACAACCTGCAAGAGCAAGCCTGGCCACTTTCCAGAAAGGTCGTATTTCCAAATCATGGCCTCTGTGTGTGTTCCTCCAGCCAGCATGAGCGGGGTCCCTGCCGCAGCTGCCGCTCCTGCTGTCCGGAGAGGAGCAAGGAAAACTGCAACAAAACAGAACAATTCTCCTTTCTGCCTCTTTCTGAGAATTCAGGTTGTTTCCAGGGGTCTCCCTGGGCCCCTCCAGTACATGATTAACTCTCCTGGTTTCCTGTTGGTCTCTTCTGCCTTGGCTTATTGGGAATACCTCAGTTACTAGTCACGGAGGTTAGGATGAACTGTGCTCCGTTACTCATTGTCTGGGTTATCTAAGGCCTAATACAACCACTCTTAACTCTTCGAAGCACCTTAACAGAAAAATTCATGTTTTAAAACCACTGAAACCATGTCATAGTCAAATATCGTGAGGCTTGGTCTCACCAGAAAATCGTGAGGCTTGGTCCTGGAAACTCTTGATCCCACAGGCAGCTGGCATGGCTGGCTGTAGTCTTGCTCTCAGCACGTCAGGACATTTCTGCCTGAGCAGGTGATGTTGCATACCCATGTAAGTATTTGCAGGATTGAGCCCTGAGTTCTCTGTAAGTCTGGTGCTCTTGAATGCGTTATTGAGAAGTTAATAATTTTAAAATTCAGAGTGAACAGTTATTGTTTATGACTATAGGTATTGTTGCACTCTTTCACTATTTTCTCTTTTCCTTCCCACTGATATATATATATATAGATATACTCACAATATTTTGCGTTAAGAACATTTGATAAATAATCTCACAGTCACCTAAAAATCATTCCAGTGTGTATTAAATATGCAATATAGTTTTACTTATTGATAATACACAGCAATCCACAAAACCCAACTAATGCCTGATTACATATTTAAATTTCCTCCCTGTTTTTCTACTGTTCATTCAATCTTGGATGATCCTGGCAGGGGAAAGAGGTATGTGACTAAAACTGAATGACACGAGTCACTCCTGTCATATTCCGTGCATGCCCTCTCAGTGCCATGTTTCCTACTGGGATCTTACCCTGGTTGCCCTCGCTTCCGTAACTTTGACCGAGGAATGTAACAGCAACTTTGGGTCGGCTGCTTGCAGAGCTGGTAGCCCTACACAGGAGGGTAAATGTGGCATAGCAGTCCAGTCCATGCATGCAGCAATGGGTATATTTTACAAGCGCTGCAGTTACATCCCAACACAACCCTACCTGCCTGGACTCGCTCCTCAGCCTGTTGTTACCTGTCGTTTGCATTCACCCAACCTCTAGTACAGTGTGGTGGAGATGGGCTAAGTACTACACGAGTGCCTAGAATGGTAGTGGTCTTCCTCTGGTTTTGTCTGTATGTGCCTTGTACTGGATATACAGTATTTATATGTAGAGAGAGAATATATGGGGTGAAGAGTGAAATAAACCTCGTTTTTGCTAAAGCAAGGGGTGCTTGAGAGCACTATGCTTGTGCAAAAACTGTTTTGTTCCACTCCTCATCAGCACAGGCTGGATGTACGACCAGCTGGGAAGGAGCTGTTTCTTAAAACAGCTTATTTTGAGAAGAGGAAGCAGTTGCAGGACCAGTCACACTCAGCCAGCCACACTGCCAAGATCCTCACATGAGAAGGAAGGCTCAGAACTGTTCTCCAGCATCTTTTGTGTCACAAGGTTTTGATTAGAGACAGAAGGTTAATGCCAACACAGATAGGAGGCATCCCTATCCCTTGTTCTGACCGGTGACTTGGAAGGATGAAATCCATCTCTCTCCAGAAGCCCGGCACACTGTCGGTGCAGTTTTGAATCCCTGTCCTGAGGGTGGCTGTGGCATTTCAGCCATGCACAGGCAATTGGCCAGCTCTCTGCATTCTTTGAATTGCACCCAGGGAAGAGAGAGAAAAGACTGGGTGGTTTATCACTGGTTTTTGTTATGTGTTGTAGCCACATTATGCTGTTACAGTGCAATGAGCACTGCTGAGGTATTACACTTTCTTCCCCCCCCCTCCCCCCCATATAATTCCAGGTGACTTTTTTTAATATGTTGTCACTCACCTGGAGAAGGCTTGTCCTGTGAGGTATGACTCTTTGGTCTACTTCACTTATTCAGCTGAAAATTAAGTTGCACTGCTTACTGAAGAAATACCTTACTTTACTGAAAAATAATAGTTTTTGCAATTAACACATGCCCCTTTTTCTCTCACGTGGACATCCAGGCAGACTCCCTAATGAAAATGTAGAAAATAAGACTCAGATCATGTTCAAAAATCATTACAAGAGGATATCGTGTCTAGTCTGTTGTTTGTCTTACCCATAAGAAAGAAGCAACCCAGCACAGGCAGAAACAGCAGAATCTGTGTGCCTACCTATGTCTGTAGTCTGGGAGCGGGAGGTCTCTGTCACTGTATCATCTCTCCCATCAGATATCTCCTAGCTCCCCTTCCCTTCCTCGGGATGACTGATGACAAATGCCAGAGACAGTGCCATTCACCTGTTTTTAAATGTGTGTTTTCTCTCTCTATGTATACATATGTGTATATGTATATATGTATCTTAACTCCTTGAGATCATACATATATACATGTGTATCCATGTGTAAAATATACAATAATAGGTGTGTTTGGCTAGAAAGTACACATTTTTCCCCCTTTACATTGTTATTTAAGCAAAGCAGGTAAGTAGATGGTAAATAAATGAAATTTTACCATCTTGAAGGAGGTTTTCTAAGTATGGTGTTACCAATCCTGCTTACAGAAATTAGGGAGGAGGTTGAGGATCCTGACGTAAGTTAGAGAATTACGGAGTTAAAATTTGACTTTGCAAGCAAAAGGGAAACTGTTACTGGTTTGGGCATATTTTTTTCCTCACCATTGATCACATGCTTTTCTTTATTTAAAATAGCTTTTTTTTTTTTCCCCCTTTTCATGGAAACAGGTTCTTATTGCAGGACTCTGAAGTGTTTATGTTGGGATTTGTTACAGAAGACATTCTTTGGCCTCCCCTCTTTTCCCTTCCCCTCAAATGCCGGTTGCCATCAGTCCTTCGTAGCGGTCGCTCCATGCCCCTGGCCCTGTGGGCAGTGTTGGGTGGGTGCCAGCATGGCAGGCTCTGGGCAGGCAGAGGCACAGCCAGAGAAGCCACATCAGAGCAAGGACAGACCTCTCAGCCTCCCTGAAAACCACAGCCAGGCATTGCTACCATAAGAGAGCCTGCACAGCCCCACTGCTCAGCAGTGCTCCTTCCCCACCCACCTTTGTGAGCAGGGTGGAGCAGGCTTCAGGAGCACACCCCTTTCTTCATGGTTTTGGTTCCTCTGTGGTCTCTCAGCAGTTTGGTGCCTCCCAGCATGGCACTCACCAGCATTCAGCCCTGTGCCTGGCTGGACGAAATGTGGAGAAGAGCTGAAGAGCACTATCCCACATCTGAGCCCCACACAGGCTCCCTCACCTTGGATTTGGCTTTTCCAGAGTGGCCAGACACCCAGGGCCACTGTCACCACTACCACTGCTCCCCTGAGCATCCCTAAGCAGGAGATGCTGCAGTAGAGCTGGACAGCTTCCTCCATGGGCCTGAATCTGGGGACAGTTTGCAGACAAAGGACTCTGCTGCAGCCACCTTGTCCCCATGCAATGACCACTGGGGCACTCACCTGCTGGTGTTGCTGCTTTAGGCACGGGCAGACACTGATACTGTGCCTTCATGGCACAGCTCACCTCGTCCACATCTTCACGCCCATTACAGGGCAGACCCAATACTAAGATTAGTTTGGGGGTCATGTGGTTGTTTTGGTTGTTTTGCATCTTGGATGTGCTCTGGCAAGACAATGCCGAGTGCAGTGCCCAATCTATCCATGCCTTCACATCAATTTTATATCAACTCATGGAATAGTAGCAGGGCAGTGTCAGTCTGCTTTATATTTCAAAGGATTGAAGGAGTGGAGATAATTCCAAAGACCCCCTGCCAGTATCACTGGCAGCTGAGAAGTCGAGGCAAAACAGGAAACTTGTGGCAGTAACTTGTTTTGGGGGTGCTGCTCCCTCTCCATGGCCAAGTGAATTGTAGGTAGAGTTGTGCTGTGCATGTCAGTGCAGTTCTTCATCAGTGAATCCAGACTGAAACCTGAGAGAGTGAAAGCCCATTCTGCTCATTCACGTCTGCTAAAATCTGCAAAAAATGCCCCTCCCTGGCTGGCAATTCTTCTTCAAGCTGACTCCTCCATTCCCAATCTCTTCCGTTTCATCTCCACTCTTGTGCCTAAGCTAGAGGTTCCTTTTTCTTGCCAAGTGCCGCAAAGCTGTTCCTTAGCTCCTTTAAGTCACTGAGTAATTTCTTATCCTTTCAAAATGACAGCACATGGTCCTATGGACAGCTCTTCTCATATTGCATGTTCCCAGCCAGAAGTGACTACTGAACACGCATGCATGCATTTGCAGCATTCACATCTGAGCCATGTATGATGTGAATGTCACCTCAGAGAGCCCGCACAGCAAATCTTAAGGACCCATGTGCATGAGAATGAGTTACCTCACTGGTATTTTTTGGTTTTCCAGTTTAGACATATGTTTTTCCTGCCTCTGTGAAAATATAGGCTTGCGGTAGACATTTATTTTTTTTTACCTTGGCATGTTGATAGTAGAGCTTTGTAATGGATTCCTAATCAGTAGCATCATGAAGGTGGTAGTGTATTAGCTAACCATGTAAAATGAACAGTGCTGTAATAACTTTTACTGGTGATGTTTGAAATATCTTTAAAACTGAGTGTGAATGATTTAGGATATATTTTAATGTGTCAGGCTTCTAGTTTTTCAAGACAAATGCAAGTACTGAATTCAAGTAGAATTTGAGCTGTTGAAAAACATGTCAGAAAACCCACAGGCACAGTGAAGAAACTCCCAAATTTCTGTACTTTAGAAATAAGAAATAGCTGATTTTTTTCCTAATAATTATTATCATTAATGATGAATGAAGTCATTTATTGTAAATTGAACAGATGAAACCTCTGCCATGTTACAGCTGCATGCCTTTACAGTGGAGCTCTGAAGAGATCCTCTACAAGAAACCTGTGTGTTAGAACAGCAGTGCCTAATTCTGTGATTAGCACTGCCCATGCAGGTTAGCGCTCCAAAGCACTGTTCTCTTTACAATAAAGATAGTTTCCATGAAATGCACTTTTTCTTTTTTTTTTTTTTAAAGACATGTGGCCTAACATCTTTCCCTGTGCTTTATTAGAACTAATACACATCTTTATTATCTTTTTCTACCAACTCTGAAGGCCTTTGCTTGGTGGTCAGACCTAATGGTTGAGCACGCGGAGACCTTCCTGTCCCTGTTTGCAGTGGATATGGATGCAGCGTTAGAGGTGCAGCCCCCAGACACCT
The DNA here is from genome assembly GCA_008694505.1 of Cyanoderma ruficeps. NCBI lineage: Eukaryota > Metazoa > Chordata > Aves > Passeriformes > Timaliidae > Cyanoderma > Cyanoderma ruficeps. The sequence goes on along the minus strand of VZDJ01000056.1, from coordinate 5,613,634 downwards.
GGGACAGCTTCCCGCTCTTTCAGCTCATAAACGATTCCCTCCGTAGTGACTGTATGTATTTTGTATTCTGATCATTTCCTTTTCAGTGATAATGCTTTCAGCCTCTCCTTACTGCACAGAGAGCACACAGAGAACTGAGATGGGCAGAGATTTACAGATTTACAGACTTTTTTAGCATCAACTTGATTTTATTCCATTGCTACCAGTAAAAAGCATACCCCTTAAATCGCCACCGTCAAAGGTGGGAAGTTGAACTTTTATTTTGCTTCGTCTTCTCAAGTCTCTTGGTAATAGGTGCCTGATAAGCAGGGAATTAGGTACTCTGTATCTTATTGTCATTAAATATGTGTATCATTTTATATGTGTGTACTGCATTTATTTAGCATGGAGTAATCTGGTCCCTGCTTTAAGATTTTATTGAAGAGAGGAAAATATTAAAGTAAATGGAAGCAGGAGTAGTTCAGAAGAATAGTGCATTGTGAAATAAGATAATTCCCCAAGCACTCGGGCCCATGCTTTCAAAGCCATGTGAGGACTTGGCACTTTCCTGGGTAGTCCAATCCTCCCTGGGGAGCTGGTGGCAAAATTGGCATTGCCTCAGCTAGGTCCTAGACCAGGACCCAGCTACCTTTCTAAGACTATGTGAAAAAAGCCAGGGACTCATGCTCAGAAATCAAGTTCCAGCATCATGGTACTGAACAACCAGAAAAGAAATTACTCTCCCACCTGCTAAAGCCATAATATTTGCTAGGCTGTGTTTCTTACACTGGTTTTATTCACAGGAGGTGATAATGTATTTGTAAGTTTGACATTAATTGAAAAGAAGTTCATTGTCTGTTTATTTGTTTGGAGTAAGAAGTCATTCCTGCTGTCTGTGTCATGAACTCCAGCTCCTGTTATGTTCTTGAAGTTTTCCTGTTCACTTTCAAATTCATTGTTTGATGAAGCGCCACGCTGTGGTTTGTTACAGAGGTTGTAGTAACAGTAGTGTCTTACTATACTTTTGTTTATCTATTCTAGATAATTTGTGCAATGGAAAATTCCACAAACACCTCCAAGACCTGTTTGCTCCACTTGTTGTTAGATATGTCGATCTGATGGAGTCCTCAATTGCACAGTCAATTCACAGGGGCTTTGAGCGGGAGTCATGGGAGCCAGTAAAGTAAGGAAACCTCCTTTGATACAATCGGAATTTGGGTGCAAATGGATGGAGATTCATATAGAGGTGAATTAGCTAACGTTAGACTGGACATGCAGAAAATGCTTTAAACGTTCTAGTTTAATGCTAGAAATTAGAAGGCCTGATCTCTTCAGGGTTTTCAGGTTAATGAGGGAAATAGTATTGGCTTTTTGAAATGCATTGCTGCCTCAGTTTGAACTGTGTGCCTTTGAACAGGGAAGCATGAAAATGGGAAAACCTTCTTAACTGCCGTGGCTTTTTGGAATCCATTCTAAAAGCCTTTTCCAACGCTGCTTTTGAACTCACATAGCTCCTTTTCAGAACAAAAAAAAATCTCACTTCACTGTGTTCAGTTCCAGCCCTATAACCCCTGTGAGTCATTGCTGTATTTATTCTCAATACTTATTTTTTCCACCCACCCTGTGGGGGGAATAGTGCAGTGTGTGCCTCTGGCATCAGCCCCATGGCTGGTGGCTGCACATGTCCCCATGTCCAGGGCAGCTCTGCCAGCCCCAGCTCCCCTGCCTGTAGGATTAGACGTGCAGAAACCAAAGTGAAACACGGGCAAGATGATTCAAGCATAATCAGTTCTTACATTTAGAAAGCTACGAGTTTACCAGCAAGAAACTGGGAGCCTGAGAAGAACCCAAACTGAACTCTAGAGGTGGTGAATGATAAAAATGTGACATGTGCTTTGGATTACTGTTGTTATTTCACAGGTTTTGAAGCATTGCTGAACCCTTTCATGCTTGCTCTATAAAGCCAAGTCAGATCCTGCAAAGGGATATAGCTGGTTTTTCCTTCTAATAAAGATATTAAAAGAGAGAGATGGACCCTTTGCAAGCAACATGAGTCTGGCAGTGCCTCATACCAGGAACTGGGACCAGGTGACCTCTGGAGAGACTCTTTTCCTTGCTTTTTTTTTGTCATTCTCTAGGCAAAATGAAACGGCATCGCACTCTCAGGGGTTGCTGTATAAAAGAACGTGTGGTCTTTCAGGGCTTTTCACACCAAATATGTTCCGTTTACAAGGAAAAGAGATTTTGTTCAGCAGCCAGCCTCCCATATGCAACCTGGAGTCTGAGTACCCAGGTTTTTTCCTTTCTTTCTTGTGCATCCTCAGCATCCGTAAGGATTCTGCCTGCCAAATCTCGGGCTTTTTCTTGACACCTGATCATCCCCTCTGTTTTGAGTGGGGTTAAGTGGCTGGCATTCAGGAGCCTCTCTCACTTTCCATTTGCTGTCTTTGGTCTGCAGGCTAACAGGATTAAAGATCCTAAAAAATCTTGTTTCAAATAAGCAGATGTGACCCAGAAAACATACAAGAAATAGATCTTTCGAGTAGGAGAATGCCATTTTTACAGCCACTCCTTCAAGCAGAATTGCACTTCGAAGTTAGCATTAACTTCAGTTTCAGAGCTTTGCTTTAGTAAAAAATATGTATTTCCTTGTCTGTTATGAAACAGAGGCAGTTAACTCTGTGTACCTGTCCACCTGGGTCAAGCACTCAATAAACAAGTCATTCTGCTTTTTTTTCTTTTATCAGAAGCTGTCATCTTTTTGCTTTTTAATGACTTCAGGGAGTTAACTATAGATGTCCATAAGTACTTGGATGTGCTACTTGCCTGTCAAAATGCTTTGTCCCTGGGTATGCCAGCATCTATCACTTCCAAGTTATCTCTGATAGTTATAAAAGATCTTTTCTTAGTTCTCCTGTGATGGTTATTCCCTTCTGGAGTTCCAGTTACAGCGTGCTTTGAGCATTGCATCTCTAAGCAAAAGCCCAGGATGGACTCTTTCTCTTACAGACTTGGGTATTTAAAAGATTTCTTCCAGCAGGAAAGTGGGTGCTTTCTACGAGAAGCTTCTGTCCATCTGGTGAAAAGATGCACCATAGGTTTTTTTTCATGTGTTGATATTTTGTTCTTATGTCTCGCACACAAAATTGTGAGTTGCAAACGCTGGCTCAACGTGATGTGGCCCGGTGAAGGGAGGCACCAGTGAGTGCCAGAGGGTGGCACGTACAGTGCAAAGGAAAAGAGGAGTGTCATTCCTAGGATCTTATGACATTTTTCATGTGCTGTTCAGAACTAAATGTTAAGGCATCTTCATCTTTGCCTCCTGGGCAGACCACCTGCTCCTCTTTGTCTGATCGACAGGGAACTTGCAGAAAAATTGAGGTTAGAGACTTATTTTGTTTGATTTGCCCTCCTATATCTACTTTCTTCTCACCCCACATGTCCATACTGTAGCACACTTTAATTTTTGGCTGTGGAGTCTCAAATAGTTTGGAGCAGACAATTCCCAACCAAATTGTGACCTTCTATTGACACTTCTCCAGCAAAGCTTTTTTGGAAATCAGGAACACTGCAGAATGTTCTCCCACAGCTTTCCTCTGCTTTGGAGGTAGACCTTCAAGTTGGCCAGCAAAGACAGATCATCAAAGCTGACCGTTCCACCAAGCTTTTTGCTGTCCTGGATCTCTAAAGTGCATTACGAGAAGGGAATTTCATTATCTTCTGTTAACCAAGAAATTATTCCACAACACAGAATCTTTTGAAAGGGTTTCTCTGTACTTGTGTTTGCAGTCAAGGCTGAAATATGTAGCCCTCCATAACCTGACCAGATGGCAGTTTGCAAGCATGTATTTCTTCTATTTTCATTACTGAATACTCTGCACCTTATGCTCTGAGGAGTTAGGTATAGAAATCATAGTGAGAGAGATACTGTTAAGTATTAAAAAAAAAAAAAATGGGGGGAAAAAGCATGGATGTTATGTGCTCATGAGGGCTCTGTAATGTGCCTCTGCAGAGCTGCTGAGTTTGCAGGGGGTCCGTGCCCTATAGCTAGAGCAGCTGGTGCGCTTGTATGAATCCACGCAGAGAAATGTGGAACACTTGTCCTTCGCACAGTCATCCAAGTATGCAGGATACAGAGTAGGTCTGTTCTCTGGTGAGTTGAGAGGTCTTGGAAAAGTAGGGTTTGCAATGGGTTTTTTTCGTGCTAGCTTCTCGGAGAGTGCTGATTTATCTCGCAGCCAGCTGACACGTATGTGTGTGTGTGTCTCTCTGTGTGTGTGTCTGTGTTGAAAGATCTTTTTGAGCAAATGCTAAAGCTCATGCGATGACAGCCAGTTTCAATGGCTTGACTAGGACATTACTCATTGACCCAGGGCTCTCTCTACCGCTCTGTAGTCCTGGCTTTAGCATCTAATAATTGCTCACTAACCCTCTGCAAACTATTTATAAATGTATCATTAATATAAATGTCAAAACTTGAACAATATGATTATACTAATCATTTTATAAGGTTGTACAACTGCAGAATGATAGTGAAAAATGTTTCCCCTTAGAAGAAGCACCGCTGTAGTGAAAGTGAGTATTTTTGTTGCTATTCTGGGTATCAGTCACAGGAAGAGCACAGATTTGACTGCCTACTTCACTATCAAGCTCTTTGCTTCACATCAAGGCTTTTGTGAAAAGATTTGCTCTTGAGCATTTGCTCAGCCTCGACAGTGAGGTTGCAAGTGTTTATAGTGATGGGAGAGACAGGCATTTGCGTCTTCCATCACTAAATCATTTCAAGCATCCCGTAGGAACTGAGCATTTAGGTGTGGCCAAGGGTCTCGTTCAGCTCTATTCTGAACCCAGCAGATAGCTCAGTAAAAATACTGTGATTTTTCTGCCCTCCTTTCATTGCTAGGGCAGCTCTACAGGAGCAGCCGTGGTGCAACTGGACGTGTTCCATGTGACCAGTGCTGCGGTACAGTGTGAGCACTGGGAGGTCATGCAGGGGTACACTGCCAGCCTGTTTGCACTGAGGATTTCCCAGCAGACAGTCCAGGTGAAAGCCCTTTCCACAGCTCACACACACAAACAGGGCTGAAGCAGAAGCCAGGAAAACAAGCGGTGCAGCTCCAGAGTGTGTGTCTCTCATCAAACGTATCAGGATCCAGTCCTGAAGCTGAGTCGTCTTAAATCAGACAGCCCTCATCTTGTTGATGCAAATGCCCACATTCCCTGCCTGATGGCTGAGGTTATATTTAGCCATCTATATTAAATGGGCATGGCTGGCTTCTAGAAACAGTTTCTCATCTTGGACCTGTAGTTTTATGGTCTGAACAATTGCGGTCTTCATGGAACATTTGTTGGTAATATTAATCATTTTTTAGAGGTCTCACTGCAACTGTTAGTCAGATAATTAGATCAGTTGAACCTGAAAAACTGTGCATGTCAATTCAGGAGAATATTTTTTTACATTAGTTACTGTATGTTAACATAGCATACTCCATTATTTTGCTGTTTTGTTTTGTTTTAAGAGTACTAACTTATTCTTGCAACATATTCTTGCATCAGCAAAATAGTGTGTTGTATAAAAGAAATATGTTTCCGTGTGAATATAGTATACTGTTTACTCTAGAAGTCATATTTTATTAATACAGTGTTTTTATTAATATAACACTGTCACTTCTTGAATTTTAATATTAAAACCAAAGGTCCTCTGATTTATGTATTTACCATCTGGCTAAGTTATTTAAGTTGCTTTTCCTTATACATTTATATGTTGTCCACCTCTTGCTATTTCTTTATTTATTCCATATCAGTATCTAACCACATGCACTGCCATTTCTGAAGATTTAACACTCTCTCAATCACTATGTAGTCTGTCTCATTCAACAGTCATATCATCTTAGCAGCAGATACAGTATGAATGAAAACAATGGATAGCTTTGTGACAGTAGTAAATTCTCCTGTTTGCCTGAAAAAGAGAACACGCAACAGGAAGTTAAACCTACTAAGAATCATAGAAATAATTAGAAATCAGAACATACACATAGGGCTTTTTTCACTAGAAAAAAACTTCAATTTGTGATTTTCCTCCCCAACAAGGGATTTTATTCACAAAGAATGAAGTCTCTTCCCTAACATCACCACCGATGACAAGCTGAGCTCTTGCAGAGATGTGGTTCACATCGCCTCTTGCATTAGGAAGCATTTATTCAGGCAGCTCAATTCCATTACTTTGGGGGTTGATATATAAAGCTTGCAGTAAGAAATGAAGTGCCAAATACATCTCAGGGAAGTTACTAAGATTTTAATATGCCTTGAAAGACATAGTAAATAATTTGATAGTTTCACAGGAATCTAGGAATCACTACAGATAATGGTTTCTGTAAAGTAACTCATTTAATCCAGGGAAATGGGAGAGACTTCCAAAAGTGGCATATCCTGATGCAGTCACTGAGAGGCAACTTCGTATGCTGAAGCAGTGCCCGTGTGCATCAATAGAAAAGCTTTCAGTAGCTTCAGCAGTGCAGGGTGAAGCTGAAATCCTGAATTTCTGATTCTTTTTCACTGAGTCCAAGTAACAATCTGGCGAAAACGGTGTCAAAGCACCTGGTTTTGTTCCTCACATGGGACTGTGAAACCACCTGTGGGTTGTGTACCAGTGGTCTTTCAGTGTTCCTGGGAGAGGGCAGAAACGAGGCATTTTTCTGAAACTGGCCTCTCTTCTGAGAACCAGGTAGCATGTGAGTTGGGTAATCAGGGTCTGTGTTTTGCTGGTTACCAGATCTCCTGATGTTTTTTATTTTGCATGTAGAATACAACTGTGATGAGAGCCTCATTAAAACAGAATTAGACCAATTACAACATCTAGAGACCTAGTACAATCAGGGTGGATTCTAAACTTTGGGCATGCAGTGTTGTTACATATACCTTTTTCCAGGAGAGAATGTTGCATTAAAACAATACAGCTGTCCACTTTTTAAAGATCTCTATTTGCATAACAGTTGCACATCTGAAAACACAGATTGAAGTAATAATGCCCAAGTACACATACTTCATATTAACCTTTGAATATCTTAATCACCTCAGGGCCCACTTCCAGCTATGAAACAGTCACGTACTAGTCCTGGATATATTTACAAAGTGCAGTTCATTCACAGTGCACAAATAGTGGGGCTGGACAGTCCTTTTTTTTTGCACCCAGGAATGCAAGGAAGGATCAGGGCATAAATCTTCATGGACGAAAAGCCTTGTAGTTCACTGTTTCATCACTCCAGATTAGCCCATCTTTATTTGTGGAGGGTCTAAGACAGAGAGGTTTTGCAGCAAAATTGCAACTCCACTGAGCTTTGTGGCAAGAAAAAACTCTTATTGCTGGAGTTCCAGACTCTCTCTTCATTATTTCAAATTCTTGTCCCTTAGCAGACCTCTTAGTTTAGCACTTTCATCGAGCCTGTGTGTGTAAGAATTGAGACTCTTCCTCAAAAGGGAGATTTTTTGGAAGAAAAACTGCTCTCTGCACTTTGAAATGGTGTCAGGACTTGAAGGTGCAGTTATTTTCACAGGTGTTTAAGTTCTTTGTTAATTTGTATTTTGTGATTCTTCTTTTCATTCTGGTTTGCCTTTTTTTTTTCCCTTAAGGAATTTGAATTTTATAGCAGACTGCAAACACAGTACATTAAAGCTTCCATACTCATGCTTCTTTCTGAAATGTTTTGCTTTAGTTTTTTAACTGTCCTCATGCTGTGAACTTTGCAGATTTGTTTCTGAGTGTCATGTGCTTCTGCTACATCGGCATTGTCACTGTTATGGTATTTTTTCTTTCTGTCTGTTTCTTCCACAGGAGTTTAACAAGTAATCTGCCCAATGTGAATCTACCAAATGTGAATCTCCCTAAAGTACCAAATCTACCAGTTAACATCCCACTAGGCATCCCACAAATGCCTAGCTTTTCTGCACCGTCATGGATGGCTGCTATTTATGATTCTGAGTGTGTATTCAGTTCAAATTAGATCTCATTTAAATTTAAAGTAATCTTGGCATGGATATGTATTGTTTGTTTCTGTGCATTACATGAAACTTTAAAGAGTGATACAGTTAATTAGATGTTTTCTGAATGAGACACTAGTGAATTTCTGGCATGAGTATTTTGAGAGTTTTTTTGTATAAACCTTGAAAATTTGTCTCAACTCCCACGGACAGTTTGAGCAAGTATCTTGCTTTACAAAATAGCTGTCAACAATGGGGCATGGTCTGAATAACATACAAATGACAGAACTTACAATGTGACATTATGTGTCTCAGCAAAGAGTTTTGTCCAAAAGAGAAGATGAACCAATTTCAATGCCAGTCAACCAATTTCTGTGGACCAGATGTAGATCTAAAAATGAATTTTATTGAATGCAAGCTCTGCTTTTCCCAGGTAATTTTTGTCTTGACTTTGATGAAGAAATCTAAGAAAGAGGAGCACCCTGTAACAGTTTTTATTATAGCTGGGGGATGCCCCAGAGAGCAATTAAAGCTCCATAGCCTTCATTACTGCCCAAGGAATGCCATGTCCAAGTAAAGAAAGATATTTTCAATGTGAGTTTTAGATCACGGCTTGCAAAATAGTGTCAAAGCAGTTGCTCTGTAGGAGCCTGGCACTCCCAGCTCCCTGTCTGTGCTCCCAGCTTCCTGTCTGTCTCAGGGTGCATGTGTGAAGCTCAGGGGGAACATTCCACAAATCCTCAGCACAGATTAGGCAACATCTTTTATAGGAGGTTTCCCAGTGAGCAGTGTGGAAGGTGATACACAGTGGGCTCAACCCAAATCTCATCATTTGAGGCAGCTCATCTTCCAAGATGTCCTATTGTGGGAACTGTTATTTGTCTATTCTCCTTCTAAAATCCTAAGGACTTATTTGAGGTTGGCATAGGGTGGTCTTGGTCAGCGCTGTGGTGCTTTTCCTCTCTCCTCTCACTTAATGTATAAAACTGAAGAACTCACCCAAGAATCCCCTGTTCACTTTGACTGAAACACCTCAATTACATCTACACCTGGAGTCCACCAGAATGCCTCTGCCATTAGTCTGGCACAGGCAGGATTGCAGAGCACTGGTAATGAATGGAAGTAAAGAAAACACTGATGAGAGATCTTTTTAAATAGATTTTAAAAACTTTTAAAATATTAGCATGGTTGTTTATGTTTCAAAGCCATACAACTCATATTCATGCTAAGATAGTTATTTTAAAGGCTAGCTTAGGCAGTTGTCTGTAAAGAGTACTTGAAAGTTTTAATCTTGCTCTGTGCATGCTTTGTGGTATTGCCCTTGAAAAGATAAGAATCATGTAATGACAGAAAATTGGATAATCCCTCTGAAAATGCTTGAGCATCAATGGTATATTGCAAGCTGCCGGCGTGATTAGAGTAATTGTGGTGCTCACAAGCAAAACACAAACAGTGTGTTTTGGAAATGAATATACTTCATTGTTTACTTGGATGGAGCCCTAATCAAAAGTGAGAAAAAGACTGAGACTAATTCTTCAAAAATTTTGAAACCAAACGGGTGTCATAATATTGCTGTAGTAAATACCAATTATTGTATTTGTACACATTAAATCACTTAAAATGTAAATTCATGCCGTTCCAAAACTGGGTTTAGGCTGTTACAGCTTGCTTACACCCAAGCACAGGTTTGAACTAAAAACTGTCAGTAGATGAACATGTGAGACTGTTGTCCAGACTGGTCCCCTGGTTAAAGCAAATGCCTGATTCTTTATCTTTTCATCTCCCTGGTTTCCTTTTACTCACCCTTCCCCTCCATCAAGGACATGTTACCTGTTGCTTAGTGTCAGATACGTTCCTCCTACAACCAAGACTATTCATTCTTTATCTTGTTGACTCTGCTAGCCCAGGATCCCGCAGGACCCCTCTGGCATGTTGGGACTACAGTTCTCACCTGGGAATAGCCCTGTTTGCATTAGTTCTGAGCTCCTCTAGCATTAACTCAATGCGGCTGGCATCTGTCACAATAGAAACACCCTCCCTCATCTGTTTCTATAGATGATGTCAGCACAAGTGGTAATGCATGGTGTGTTAAATATCTTATAAATTACTGTGTTAGCATTAGTGGTATGCGAGGAGGGGGTTGAAACTCTTGAAGCTCCCTTGGTAATTGTTCTGGAAAAAAAAAAAGTGAGGGAGAAGAAGAGAGGGAGAGAAAAGGGTTATGGATGCATAAATTTCTCTGCACAAACAGAGTGCAATCCAGTCCTGTATTTTTATTCTGTAAGTGGAGGTTTGAGATATAATTATACTGTGAAAAGAGCTGGTGTAGCTACACACTGCAGGACTAAAGACTTCCATCTGGGCAGGGGTGTGGGTACAAGAATATATGCTTGGGAAAGAAATTGAGAATTTTGTGGCAGACCAAAGTTGTTGCAAAATAAATTTTTAAAGATGTAAATTTGTTGTCCTGTAATTGCCTTTGCAAAGAAAAAGGTGCACCAGTAAATCCTGCCGAAACTCCTGGATATGAGATGTACCCTTAGCTCAATTGACTTACCCCAATTTTTTTTCAGCTGTTCAAGAGATAAAGTGTGTCCTCGCTCACCACTTGTTAGCACTGTCCCTTACCTGGAAACGGGGCCGCACTGGGGGACAAGGCAAACTCAAGATAAAATTTGGAGGGGGGAGAATTGCATGAAACCCTAAATCTTAATAACTGCATACAGCCTAGTATGGCAGTTATTATTGATCAAGGATTTTCTCCCACAATTTCTGGCCTTAATTCTTAATAATCACATATGTTAATGTGGTTATTAACTAAGGCTGATTTTTACCATACACACGTTCTTCCCGTTAATATGTGTAACTCATGATGTTGTCTTACTCATCTGGTCTGGAAAGTTTTGTGGGTGATGACAGCAAGGTAGATTAGGCAACTGTATGGTAAAACTCAAAATCCTGATGGTGGAGATGGCCAGCGTTGTCCTGTGTATGAAACTGCTGTCTGCCTTACACTTGTTGCAGGAATGGTCTCCACATCAGGTTGCAAAGACCCTGATGCCACTTCTGACTTTTGTTCTCATTTTGCCCTGCCAGCAATGGATCAGGCACCTCAGAAGATATGTTCTGGAAACTTGATGCCCTACAGACCTTCATTCGGGATTTGCACTGGCCCGAGGAGGAGTTTGGGAAACACTTAGAGCAGCGCTTGAAACTGATGGCAAGCGACATGATCGAGTCCTGTGTGAAAAGGTAGGTGCCCATGGGTGAGCCAGGCGTGTTTCTCACAAGAGCTCACAGGATGCAAAGCCTGTTCCACCCTAAAACTGGAATTCACCCCGGTGCTATGAACTGTGGACTCTCCCAAGCAGGCACTTCTCTGTTGAGACTCAGGAGAGGGCTTATTCACAATAAGACAATAAATCTTATTGCTTTGTAGGTAATTACTTCTTTTCAATGCTGCACGTGAGGTCAGATCTTTGTAAATGCAGGTTGGTGTGATGATGCTGACTGCTGAAGGCATAGACATAAGAAAGATCCCAGCACCCACCTAAAAAGCACAGATACATGAAAAAAAAAACAGAAAAAATTATTTTAAAAGTGGGGTAATGTGTTGCTTGGCACACAGGTTTCACGTCTGCCGTTGATTGGGAAAAGCTGTTGTATCATCAGCCACATTATAGCATAGTTACCTGCAGATCTTCCAAAACAGAGATATCTTTAAGCAACTTTTAGACATACTGGCAGCTGTCATTTTGAAAGCAAAATATTGAAGTTCCAACTTTTCCACTGCAATTTGTGTCCATTTGCATCAGAGGTAATGAGGCAAGAAGAAAAAATGAACTTTGTATTTCGTTGTGCAAAAATTCATAGACAAAGAGATGAACCAGAGGAAAAATGGATGCCAAATATAGCTGATACATGCTAATATTAACTGCAGTGTGTGATGTGGCTGTTCTGTACCACAATTTCCTGGCCACTCTGCAAGTGTGAGTGTGGCATTTCTTTTCAGTACAATTCTCACTAGCCTGGATGTACAGTGTCAGCACAGGGGAAGGCACATTCAGTCCCTGAGATGCAGGCAGGAAGGGAGCTAAGGGCTTGTTCTCTCTCTCTCTCTGTGTTATTCTGGAATAAACCCCAGTGCATTTTGAGTGCAATGAGATGAATTGCATTTAATGCCTTTGATGTCAAGCAATTTATTGCAGCAGCCCATCTTTGGTTCTGTGTCTGGCACAAACAATGAGCTTTAGTTGTTCTCCAGTTGTCAGGCTATCCTTTAGGAGAAAACTCAGTGCTGGAGCTCTGCTCTCTGCCCTGCCCCAGCACCACCAGCAAAACTTATTTTCTCTTTTTTCTTTTTTTCACTCGGAACTAAGGCTTTGCTGTCCCTACAGCACAGTTATAGCTACAATGATCTGTTAAAATCAGACCAAGTTAGCTCAGCTGAGATAACTGGGAAAAGTGAGCAAATTTCCAGGTACATCTAAAGAAGGGCTTCTGTGCCTGGAACCCAGGTGGGTTTTTTCCTTGATTTGCCTCAACCTTTCTACAAATGTGCTGCCCCTCTGTAAAAACCTGGCCCAGCTTGTATTGGTACAACTATATATAATGGCTGTGAGCATAAGTAAGTAGGAACATGCTCCTTTCCATGAGGAGATGGAAAATCCCAGTCTCCTTGGGTCCTTTCAGTAATTATCAAGATTCTAGTCCCCGAGTCCAGGCTAAATCTGGCACTGGTAATTAAATCAGTTCAAATGCCACTGCTGATGTAAACCAATATGCTGCCTTCCCTATTTATATCACCTGCAAACAGGGCCTGGCTAAGGTTTCTTTAGCAATTTCAGTTTGACACAACATTTTTCTTCGCGTCTGTCTCTGAACTGTTGAATCCATGGAGGAGCCACCCCGCCTTCCACACTGAGTTGTATTTCAGGGCTGTCAGGAAAGCAGCCCTTGCAAGGAAGGCCTGTTAACTAATAAATCCAGGCAGAAGGACCTGTATACCAGCTCAGATCTGATCCCCAGAACGGGAGCTTCACATTCCTAAATGAGTTTTCATTTGCATAACCCTTGGGGGGATCGTTCGAGTTCAGAATTATTCCTGAGCTGCAGCTGATATTATTTGTTATTTCTAAATTGAAGCTCCTATGTTAATTTGTTGGCAGATTCTGCATGATGTGATAATTGTTCTGTGTTAGGTTAGATTAGTGAAGTACCTCTGGAATATGAAGAGGGGCTCTGAAGAAAGGCAAGGCAATGCCCACCACACTGGAAAGCATTCCCGTGTTAGACTCACAAATGCCTTGGTATTTAAAATATGACACAGGGTCGGATTTTGTAGGTTTTGGCCTAACAAAGCTTTTGGTGTATCCTAGTTTGTTACTGCCAGGGATGTCAGATTTGATCTCTGTGAAACCTCAGGAGAATGGGGAGGTGTGTGATGCAAGTGTATTCATATGCACATGATTGTGCCATGCATGCTTTGCAGATATATTCTGGTGAACTTGTGTGGTGCAGGGAAACCACTTCTGTGAATTTACAAGACAATTAAGAACTTCCAACAAGCAAATACTATCATATCACTATAAATGCAATGATCTGGCAGTGTCCTTTCAGTCAAGCAATGAACGAGTTTCTGTTATTTGTAGTTGATATCAGGGAGCAGTAGGAGCTTCCTTTAGTTCAGCAGGCTGTGGTTATCAATCAGCTAATGCAACCAAATTAAAGGTGTGCATTGACACTGCTGTTTGTAACATCATCACACTGTTTATCAAGCATAAAAGTCTCACAGTTTCCCTGAAACTGTTGAACGCTTAGTGTGTATTCTGGAAAAGGGGGATTCTTTTTAAACTGGAAAATCATTTTTAGAAAAAATACCACTTGTAACAATTGCACTATGCCACTCCCAGCAGCATTCAGCTTTCTGGCTTCTCAAACTCCTCTCAGTATTGTTTCAAATTACTATTATTTGCTTTAATATATTTAAAAGCAACTGAAACATCTTTTTCTACTTTCCTTCGCAGAACAAGGATTGCATTTGAAGTAAAACTGCAGAAAACCAGCCGATCAACAGATTTCCGAGTCCCTCAATCAATATGCACCATGTTTAATGTCATGGTGGATGCCAAAGCTCAGTCTACAAAGCTTTGCAGTATGGAAATGGGCCAAGAGGTAAAAATGCAGGTTCTTCCTTTCACAGCTTTTAAAGGCAATGTCATGAAATTTCCTGTCTCCTGTTGTGCTTGTTTCAGAGACGTTGTATCGTTTGTGGATTTAGCCTTCCATAGAGAGTGTACAGATGAATGTACAGGGGGTTGCTCTCAAATCTAATGAATAGAAACATTCGGAATCCCTGTCACTTAGGAGTGGCTTTTTGCAAGGACTGTGGTATGCATACGGTATCTCTCAAGCTTGGTTGTTGCATGATGACCATATAAATTGAGTCATTACCTGCACCTTGGAGCCAGGTGTCAGCAACACACTTTCTGTGTATGGCTATTTTCTGTAGACAAACATAAGGAAAACAGGACTGCCAAGTTGTTGCTGTGATGCATGTAAGGAAAAAAAAAAAAACAACCTGAACCACAAAAATAAATAACTTCCAAAAGTAGATTGAAATTCCGGCTGCTTTGCCTTCCTCGAGTACTGGCTATAATCAGCACACTTGATCATTCTGGATTTCCAGGTTCATAATGACTCAAGTTCCCAAACAAAAAACCTGTTTTAATTAATTGCTGGTTTTTATTTTCTCCTGAAGCCATAGTTGCAAGTTGAAGTTTCTGTGAATTGATCTGTGAATTAGAAAGACATGGCAAATTGGAATGAATTAAATGCATCAGAATGCTTATTTTGCTCCAGTGACTTCAAGCCAAATTAGATATTCATATACCAGTGTAGAATAAATTCACAAATACTGTTTGGCTCACCTAGTCCGCTGCTTGTCAGCATTTCCTAGATAAGCCTTTTCACTACAGCTTTCCATGGTCAGATTTTGCAGTGAATCATTGCTAGTTGTTCCTGTGTTTTTTCAGTTGTTCACTTCAATTTGTTCCTCTGAAAGAACTTGCTCCAAAGGCCACTGGATGTAGCAGGGCTCTCTGCCCTGATGTCATTGGTGTTTGGATCAGATTCAGCTGTTCGTTTTATTTTTCTTATACATATTTCAGTTCTGACATTTTATTTGTGACACACACCTTGTAAGAGATTTCATATTGCCCATCATCAGGTCTTCCCTTGTCCTCCAGTTCAGCTGGAGCAGATCTTGCGTTGGGTTTTGTTGTCCAGGCCTGGACATGAACTTCTCTACCATTTTCTGTTCCATATTCATACCCATTTGTCTTCCCAAACCCCTCAGCCTGCAGCTGCTGCAGCATCTACCTTGGATGTGCCTCATCAGCTGCAAAGGTCCATGTTTGCAATGCTCCCCACTGCAAACCAGGATCAAACCCTTATACTGACACAATCCCTGGGAACAGGGGGATTTTGGAGATCACAAAGACAGAGGAGGCTCATTGCATTCATTAAACTGTCAGGTTATTTATTCAGATGGCCCAAGACTGACAACATCAGTGCTGTGCCTGAGTATCGTGTGATCAGACACTTGCTGCATCTTTCCATGCTGACTTGTGATGCTCTCTGATTGCCACAGTTTCCTCCAAATTCTCACCATCAGTCCCACTGCAGGTTCAGCCTGACACAGACTGCAGGAGACAGGGGAGCAGGCAGCTACCTGGTTTCTCCTGGGCTGCAGCTGGGATCAGCTGCAAATCTGCCTGGGCCACTTCCAGGAGGTGTTTGGTCTGGCAGTTCAGAGACAGCTGAACCCCTGTGGCATGCAGCAGTTGCTGGGACATGAGGTTTTTAACAGATAGCTAAACTAATAGACCTATAAAGCAGACATAAATTACTGGTGCAAAGGTTACCATTTAGGGCTGCAGCATTTTATACACCTTCCCTTTTTGGTTTTTTTTTTGCTTTTAATTAGTGTTACTACCTTCCCCCTCCATTCACTCGTGCCACTCTGTGTTTCAGCTATCTCCATCTCCTCTTCTTGAAGCTGTCTAAACACATATGCCAAGGTGGTCAGGCTGAGGGGGGTAAAAGTTCCCAAATAGATCTGTCATTATAAGCTGGGCGGGGAGGACAAAATGTCACCGCAGCTCTTCCAGTGCCACTGGAAATGATGAGACAGTCAGATACGCAGCAGAGGCATGGGAACCTGGGTTTCCAGCCTGGGTCCTTCCCAGTAATATGGGGAGTTGGGTCTGTGCCTCATTGAGTCCCTCTGTTCCCCCATCTCTGCGTGTAGCAGACACACAGGTCAGCAAGGGGAGGAATGAACAGACAGAGACAGAAACTCGCTGATGGGACCATCCGTCAGTGCCACAGCCAGCACATGGCTCCTCCAGCCCCTGTCCCTGTGCAGACAGTTCAACGGCAGCAAAAAGGGCTCACACTGCCCACCACAGAGTTCAGGCAGGGCCTTTGGCCCAGACCTGACTAGAGATGACATTTTTGTTAGAAACAAACCACTGATTTTGCTGACAGTTCAATCTGTATGTGGGCAGAGATTCTCTCGACACCTTCCCTGACCTTGCTCTGTGGGTTCCCCCCCACCCCAAAGGCCTTCCCTTTCACACTACCTTCAGCCACACTCACTTTAGCAGATACTTGAATGCGTTTTGCGAGCATTACCCTGTGAAACAAACACCCATCATTTCATTCCATTTCCTTGTCTCTAAAGGCAGCTGTTAAAACATTTGGTAAACATACTTTACCATCTTAAATATTTATTTTTCCTCTGAATTTTTAATACATCTAAGGGGATAAATGTATGTATTAAATGTTTCTCAGTTGGTCTAGTATGTTTCTATTTAATATCTAAGGTCAGATGGTCCTTAGAGAAATACAACATACACACAATCTGTTACATGACAAGGCAAGATACTCATCACATAAAGTCAAGTTGAATCATTGTAGTGCACTGATTATGGATTGTAATAATTGAGCTAATAGAAAGCTATGATGAACTTGATCCAGAGTGGGGGCTATGCTGGGTAAAGCAAACCAACTCTGCGATCTTTAACCTTGAGTGTTTCCATGAGGAATGTAGAAGGAGCTGCTGGAATTGCTGGTTTTGCAAGCCAGGCATCTGTAGCAGCACCAGGCGCTCGCTTTCCAAACCACCGCTGTCTCTGACCTGTCCTGGCCAAGGCTCCCCTTCCTGAGGTGGAGCTGGGGCTGTGGCACTGGTGGCACAGGGTGCACATGGCTGTGGCTGCCTGGGGCAGGCCCTGTCCTGCATGGTCACTGCCGGGGCACCGGGGTTCCCTCTGCCCTGGGGATTGCGGCTGCGATGGGAATGAGCGCTCAGGGTACTGCTACACCACCTTGGTGCATGCACAGGCTCCTCTCGTGCTCTCAGAGCTGTGGTTTTATTCCATTGGGGCTCTTATTTGCTTTTGAAACAAGCTTGTAATTGAACATGCATCAGTCAGTGCATTTCACAATGAATTGCTTTGCACATAGCTAGTCATGTTTGAATTCAAACTCATGACTTACTTGATGAAAGCAGTTAGCTGAATTCTTGTTTGCAAAGTTTTACACACACAGAAAATGCAGTTGCAGAAGGAAAACATAATGAGAGAGACACCCCAATATATGCACAACCCCTTTCCATTTCCCGTAGGAAGTCCTGGCTGTGTCTGCCAAGCACATCAGCAGCTTCTACCTGTACCAAGCTGTTACAGGTCCCTGTCGCCCCACAGCTGCATTCCAGCTATGCTGGGAAAGGCCAGGTCAATCCTGGGAGCTGATAAGCCCTAGCTCTGCATTAAAGATTAATCATAACTATGATCCCATAAGGGATTTGTGTATGTCTTGACCTGCAAAGCAGGACATGGAATGGGAGCTGCCAATGCAAGTATCACCCGCTTGTTCGTGTCTGTTTTTCCCCCGCGTGGGCCCAGCAGATCGCAGCCTGTGGCGTGGCCGTGCCGGTTTGTCCTCGTGTCCAGGTGAGGCTGTGAGTGCCCCCAGCCAGGCCGTGGGCTGGGACGTGCTGTGCCACATCCCCTGCCCTGGCCCTGCCGCCCCAGTGAGGGCTGTGCGGCTGCCCCGAGGCTGAACCCTGCCTGTCGACAGCCGGTTCCCTTCCTCTTCGGAGCCAAATAAAACCGTAAGAGAGTGCCAGGTGTCAGCTACAATCCGGTCCCTTCCCACTGTTTTACTGCCACCAAATCCTACAGGTAGCGATCTCTGGTATTTCAGCGAAAGGAGGTTTTGACCCCATTTCATTTTCCATCGCTTATTGTTTCTGTGCATGATGCTGCTGTTCTCATACGTCTCTTTTTTTAAAAGATTTTGGTTTATTTATTGTTTATCTTCATATGTTCTTTTTCCTGTCTTTTGCACTTTCCTCTTTATTTCTGTCCCCAATCATCTGAAAAGTTTGCAAAAGAGTGGGTAAGTGTGTCCTACTTTTATTTTCTTTTTCCCAAATTCCTATATTAATGTTACTGCCGTAGAAAAAAATCCCCTAACTGTAGAGCAGTTCAGAGTACCGATCAGACACTGAGACCAGCAGCTAGCATTTGTAAAGCCCTCACAGTCTTCCTTCCCAAAGTCTGATTAGTATTTAAAGCAGATTTGTCTCTTTCAATGTGATTTGATGTTAACATTTTAAAACAATATTAATGCCAAGTGGTAATGAATATAGTGACTAGCACCAGTGCTTGAAATGTTTGACTGAAAAATCAAATGTTTTGTGTTGGAAAGCAGTCATAATCAGTATTTTCTCAGTCCATTGAAAATAAGAATATACTGTATGTTTTCACTAATTAAATCTTGTATTGGAAACAGGTCTTTTCTAAATTAGTAGAAGACTGTATTTTAGTACCTATTCTAGCCATATTGCAGCTGATTGCATCAGAGCTCCCAAGCTAAGCAAGGTTTGGCATGTGCAGAAATTGGGTTGAAGACTCAGAAACGCTGGTGCTGCAGGCACAGGCCTTGGTCAGCCAGTGCTGAGCTACTGCCACGGGACCTGCCATTGCCCGGGGCTCGGGGCTGCACTGCCTGCTGGCTTTTGCATGGGACAAAGAGGCTCGTCATGGTTTGTTGGGTGGTTTTTAAATCTATCTCACAGTACAAAACAGCAAAGCATTTGAACAAGTGCTTAACTTGAGCCAAGTGCCTGCTGAACCCAGGGTAACACAGGCTCAGCTGCTTTGCTGCAGTAGGTGGGAAGGGTGCAACACCATTCCCAGTGGTTGAGCCCACTGCAAGCTCCCCTGGAGCAGCACATCCTCCCCATTCCCATGCAGAGGGCTGGGTGGTTTGTGGTGCCCTTGGAAAGGGCTGCCTGTTCCCCTCCAGCAGCAGGGGTATCCCACTGTCCCCTGCAATCCATGTGCCAGGACAGGATAATGCCCACAGAAGTGGAGCAAAGGGCCTTCAGAATCTCTAGGAGCACTGGGTCCTGGTTCTCACAGGGATGGTAGAGCCTCCCCTCCAACATCCATGCATGGCTCCCAGAGCTGCTGGCACACAGAACAGGGCAGGGTTTGCCCATGCTTCAATACTGATGCAGGATTCTCCTGAATTCAAGGTCTCTCCTACAAGTGTAAGTAGTCACTGGCCACTGCAGTGGGGCCCAGGGTAATAAGCTACATAATTCTTTGGTTTAATACTATGCATTGTGGCTTACCAAGGGAAGAGACTGACAAGTGCAGAGCTGTTGGCTGTGATCAATGCTAATATTTTCCTCCCCCTGTCCTTTTATTTTTCTTTAGCACCAGTACCATTCAAAAATAGATGAACTAATTGAGGAAACCGTCAAAGAAATGATAACACTCCTAGTGGCAAAGGTAACCCTCGGCTTAAGGTGAAGTGATTCACTGTTAAAGTTGCATCTTTAATATGTGCGTTTCCATTAAAATGTGACACATTAGGATGCTGAATTGGCTTCTTGTTTCTCACAGACAAGATCATACATCTCCCAGTCCTTTCATGGTGACTCTTTGTTGATAAGGACCTGCATAAGACTTAATACTCTGCTAGCAGGATTGCCATGCTGGGCCAGAAGTGGCTTTAAGGAATGGTTGTTGTGTTAATGGGGTAACACCCCATGGTCAGCATCACCTCACAGCACTGGGGTAGCTGCAGTCAGGGGGTGGCACTGCTAAATGCTGCTGCAGAGCCATTGGGGTGGCATGCAGAGGTGGTCACCACTCCTACGCATGAGGTTGTGTGGACAAAATAGCTCATCTTGTGCGAGATCACCATATGCTCTTCTAAGAAATTAATTTAGAGATGACAGTAGTGGGAAATACATTCCAAAATGTCAGGTTTAATTGTTTGGAAATTGTTTTTCATCAGAGTCAGCTTCTGTAGCTCAGCTGCCAGCATTCCCCTTGGGTGGTTGTGTAGGTCTGGTGTGCTGTGCTAACATGGAGGGGAATTGGTATGTAAGGAGAAAGATGGTGGGGTGTGTTTTCCTCTAGTTTCAAACTTTCTGAGAACAAGTCATCCCTATTATACAGTGGAGACCTTTAAACATAATCCGCCAACATATGCCAGTTCAACTCTTCTGCGAGAATACCCAGCTAGCTGCGTGCTTGCCACTGCATACTGGGAGCAGGAGCCACAGCCCTCCCCATCCAGAGAGGCTCTGCTGGATTCCCCACACACTGCACCCACCTCCTGTCCCCTGCACCACCCAGGACACCGAGGGTGTCCTGGTCAGCAAGAGGTGCACCACAGCACTCCTTTCTCCCCACTCCCCACCCACTGTGCTCAGGAGCAGGTGGTCCATTCCTTTGGCAATGCTGAGAGGTCCACTGGCTCCTTTGAAGGTGACACAGATATTTACACCTTTGTCCAATTATTAAAAATAATTGCAGTACTTTTTGTCTTTGTAGTTTGTCACCATTTTGGAAGGAGTCTTGGCCAAACTGTCTAGATATGACGAAGGAACTTTGTTTTCTTCATTCCTGTCATTTACTGTAAGTACAGACTATAGTTTCCTTCTTTTTCTTTTGCTTTTATTTTCTTTTTCTGAGTTGTAACCTCCTGCTCTCCCAGGACTAGATCAGCGACCTAATAATTCTTCCATTCTGTGATGTTTGATCAGTGTAACCCCCACATGAATCCACAAACAACTTGTATGCAGATATACATAAACATCCAGGATTCACAGAGAAAAGCCATCTCCATCCATCATTCAGCTTAGTGAAGTTTATTCTGTAGAGGATACGTATGAATATGAAACAAACCATTGCAGTGTACGTGCAATTAGCTTCATCGTCACTTCACGTGACAGGTGTGTTCCTCTCAGTCTTCTGGCTGTAACAGTGACAACTTTAAATAGTAAACAGCAAAATAAGGGAGAGTTAAGGAGTGACTATGTGTTTCTAAAAGAGAACAAGGTTGGGGAAATGCCGTGAGGTCACAAAGCACAAGGTGCCTCTGATGCCATATTTCTCCCTAACACTGAGGAACCAATCCACAGCTCACCACATATTTCCTAGTAAGGTATAGGACCAGACCAATATCTGTGCAAAACTGGCCTCACTATCCAGCAATGGTTTAACAATCAGAGCTGTATTCCAGAAAATTGTTGTGACAGCTTCTTAGGATGAACACATGGCAGCTGATTTCCAAAGGTCTTCTGAAAATGCATGTGCCAGAAAGTTTACAAGAGTGTCTCTGTGCAAGCAGGACTTCACTTCTCTCACAGACAGTTGTGCACATGAATGCCTGTGGCTGGGCTGCTTGGAAAGTTGTGTTCACATTTCACACCCTGGCCCTGTTGCCTTCATGTGCAACCTCTTCTGCACTGACTTGTTCACAGAGACTGGGCAAGAGGCAGAAGGCACTGCTCTGCAAACTGGGAAGGCTTTCCAAAATCTCATTTTGGAGTTGTCTTAGTTACTTGCAAATGTCTGCTGTTTGCTACTCTTGGGCCCTTTCGCTGAGTTTGAGGCAGTTTGTAGGATCCATCTGGAAATGGAGATGGATTTAGGAAGGCTTAACAGCAGAGGCAAGAAACTGCTCTTGGCAGCTTTGTGCACACAGTCTGGCAGCTTATCTGAACCACCATGGGGTTCAAACTAAGCATTCTGCCTTTTCAGGTGTGCTGGAGGCACTTTGTTCTTTGGAGAACAGAGGAAGGGAGGGTGTTCCATTCACTGCCCCGCAGTGCAGCTCTTCTCCCAGGATAAACCCTGTGTGGTTACAGCCCCGGAGCTGTGCTCACCCATACTCAAGGGGATGCAGGGTATGGCTTGGGGTGCATACCTGGATACCTTCTCTCATCCCAGTGCTGTGGAGGGTTAGGAAATGCTTGTGTGCCAGCAGCAGAGGATGTGGAGGCGGCAGCTTTCCAGGCATCGGAAGTACCAGCATCAGCCCGTGTAGACTGTAATGTGCAGCCCTTCCTTCTCCGTGAATCCAAGCTGTTCCTCGGTTGATGCTGCACTGCTCCCACCACATCCTACTGTTTACACTGCCGAGTGCTGCTCCCTTTGATTGCTGAGCAAAGCCCTGGCTGCACCTGGGCTCTGGGCACCTGTCAGGACCAGCATGTGGGTGTATGGGGTTCAGGCATCCTCTCTGCTGCTCCTTGGACGCTTACTGACAGTTAACTGCCCCAGCAGCAGCAGCAAAGCAGTCTGTCCCACTCCAACAGACCCACAGCCTTCAAAGATGGTCCCAAAGCCTGGATTTCATGAGTTTTCAGTCAGGAAGGGATGTGTATCCAAATAGCTGCTGTGCGTGGTGTGTGCATGTCTCCAGGGAAGTGTTGGTCCCTCGCCCACAGCAAGTGGGCTGGGCACACGACAGAGGAGCAGGATTGCTCCTTCCTGACAAAGGGACGTCTCTCGCTTTGGCCCCCATGTTTGCTGGGAGCCACTGGGAGAGGAGGCTGAGGAGCAGCCCTGACCCCTTTGGCACTGGGCTTAGCAAGTCTCCTCTCCCTGCAGTAGTAATGTGACTTGCTGTGTTTAGTCTTTGCAGTGATAAATACAGAATCTCTCTCTCTTGTTACAGCATGCTTGCACCACCTCCCACGTTTTCCCTGTCTGAACAAATACAACAAAGTGTGATGGTCCAAGCTCCAGAAAGCATTAGTCTCCCACCCCCTTCCACCAACTTCTTTCATCGCGTGTTTTCCAGGCGCTCTGCAAGTGACATGTACTCGGGGGTCTTGTGACAGACAGTTTTATCACCTAGTAGGATATCCTCATTTCCAATTCTTGCCTCGAAATTCAAGATAAAATTAATGCATCTGTTGTCCTAATAAATTCTCACTAGCCACTTCTCCTTGCAGAGCACTTTGAGAGGAAAACACCCTTCTAAATTTGGCCAGACTTTTTTTTTTCTGTTTGTTGCTACATTTGAGTGCATCTTGGCGGCAGCAGCCCAGGCCCTGGCTGGGTTGTCTGCATGTGCAGATCCACAAGCTCACAGGAGTGCCAGCTGCTAAAATTCCCTGTAATCTGGATGGCCTCTGTAGGCAGAGCATTACACCTGTGGTAATTATAACCAAAGATTCCATGTTACCCAAGGGAGACAGAAGTAAAAGATCTTATTTTTGTTCTGCGCAAAATTTGTATGGTAAACTGAGATGTTTCATGGCAAAGTCACATACTTTGTGAAAAACGGCAGCCTAGCAAAAATCACACAACATCCGGCAGTTTGGAAATTTCACTAAATGTAGCCAAATCTGATTTTAAAGAAAAACAAGTAATTATTCTGATTAAAGGAGAGTGGGCAGGAGAAGCAGCTCAGTTTTTTTGTGGGTGGAGGGAGGAGATCGCAGGAAGCTGAGTTATTCTTGTCGCCTCTTGGCTTTGGAGAAGGTAGTTTGAAAGTGGCGCTAAGCTGGACCCAAGAGTGCTAAATCCACACTCAGCTGGCAGGTTTGCCTCTGCCTGGCTTCATGCTCCGTGTAATATTTGAAGGTACAGGTGTAGCCCTGAGCAAGGACCCCAGCTTGAGTTCTGCAGGCTGTTGAGCCACATCGTTTTCCAGGCTTTCCTCCTGGTTGTTGGGCTTTGCTGCTCAGAAAAAACTGCTGGTTTGGTGCTCGCATGGGCACCCTGCCTGCGTGGGTGTGCCATGACTGCCTGCTCTCCTGGAGCTGCATCCACTGGATGGGCTCCAGCTGCCTTCACGCACGGAGGCTGAGGCTCCTCCGCTCCCATTCCGCAGGAACAAGAGATAGCACTTCACCACCTCCCAAGAAAGTTGTGAGGATAAATGCAGAGACAGGGCAAGGTGTCCAGACAGCTGGCTGGAAACAGGAATACCTGGAGACAAGTGTTTGCTCTGGTGCTGATTTTTGCTGCCTCCTTCATAAACTCCTGTGCTGGGACGTGCCCCGTCCCCCTGCAGCCTCTCTGGCAGCCAGAGCCGGGGTCACATGGCAGCAGCAGGCGCTCGGTGCCCTCCTCCTGCCCTTCCCTCTGTTCTTGCCCCCCGGCTCGGCAGCCTGGGCGCTGCCAATACTCGCTGCATTCACCTCGGCAATTACCACCAGTCTGGTCTTTTGTATCGCCTCATTGTGCTTAATTATGCACCCCCCACACACACCATATGAGTGCTTCCACCCACTCTCACATTCTGTCTCACACATACATTCATTCTCTCATTCGGGACACATAATTTATTCATCCCAAGATGCAACTGTGTGCGTGTTATATTTAGGCTGTTTTAATGGTAGCTTTAGAAATATTTAAAAGCAGGTGAGCTTTTACACCCAAACAAAGATGGCCGGCAACGCTTACCCTAATTAAAAGCAGAAGCGTTGTGGAAAATCCCAGCCATACTCTTTCTAGACACTGTGCCTTATGCTACAGTGGGAAAAAGGTCTCTATGGCCAGCTGGGCACTGCTCAGTTGGAAGAGTTGGCCCTGACGTCAGGGGCCACCCCGCCTCCTGCGCAAGGCAATGTGCACCCTGCTGCATGGAAAACCACAGACAAAGTCAATTTGGGTGATCACAAGATCACACCAGCTTGTGATGACACCACAGAGCGCAGTGTCCATCTCTGATACCCTCCCTCCAACAGCGTCTTCTAAAAAGAGAAGAAAATCAGGGAAAATCGAGGTAGCTGTTCAGTCTGGGAAGCAGAAAAGCTTCAGGGCATTTCTGCGTGGCATGGCAGGAGCACGCTGCCCCAACGTGGTCTGTAAGCTCTTGCCAGCATCAGGGCCAGCAAAAACGGGGAAAATAATTTTTGGGTTGAATTCACTGTTGTGAGGGAGGAACAAGTGAGTGCAGGAGAGGCTACATGTGAAGGCAACAGGGCTGGGTTATGGAACTGGAGCACAACTTTCCAACCAGCCCGGCCACAGGCATTCTTGTGCAACACTTATCAGAAAACTCTCAGCCAAGCAGAGCATCACAGAATGGTTTGAGTTGGGAGGGACCTTAAAAATTATCTTGTTCCAGCTCTCCTGCCACAGGCAAGGACACCTTCCACTATCCAGGTTACTCAAAGCCTCATCCAGGCTGGTCTTGACAATGTCTCAGGCTGCATCCTGCACAACTGGGGGAAGCACACTGTGGGCAAGATGATGGGAAGGGAGCAAAATTAGTGGTCTTCGGGTGCTTTCTTGTGTCTAGCTTGATGCAGGCCCCTGTCAGCCTCACCATGCCATCATGCTCCCGCTCCCAGGGGAGCTGCCATTGCTCCTGGGAGACAGCTCCCAGCAGGAGAGGCATGCAGTGCCTTGGGAGACACGTGGCATCAGGTGGAGAGCGAGGCCTCCGAAGAAAATAACGATGTCTTCTTACGAACCCCATCTTCCCCCGCTCGCTGAAGTAGAAGCACAACTCCCACACTATCATCTGCTGCTATTAGAGCTTTAGCAGCAGTAAAGTTACCTCTCCAAAAAAAAACAACAACAAAAATACCACCCTTTTAGACAGGAAAGTGAGTTTCATCACCCTTTTCAACCTACTCAGCATTATGTTGTCCCAAGTCTTGCCTGAAGATGGTCTTACAGAGTTTAAAGAAAAAACAAAGACCTGAAAAGGTACTGATGGTGTTAACTCTCTTCTTGTTCCTTTTACAGGTGAAGGCTGCTTCCAAATACGTGGATGTACCCGTAAGCACAATTTAAACAACTTCTGTCATAGTAATTTGCATGGTGCTTGGGTTTATGGCATGTGTAGCAACCCACATTATGCATTACCAGCCAAGATTGAACCATGGGCCTTCATACTTCTAACATTTGAACTGGAAAGGATATCTCCATTATGTTAATAATGAGCAGTTACCCTCTTATGGAGACCTATGAGGCTGTTTAGGCAACAATTTGCAGATGGTGTCAAAAAGGTACCATATTTATGCAATTGGCTTGAATCACATTTGAAAAAAAAAGAAATGGGAGCAGTGCATTCTGTTAATTCTTCATTTGGACTTGTACAAATACAGTATAATTTCCAAACAAAAAGTCCAGACATGTTAGAACTGAGCCAACACACATCTAACACATTAGCTAATCTATTTTATTTTTGTTCTTCTAATTGTTGGTTTATTTTACTCTTTTGGAAAATGACTTTTTTATTACTTTGGGGAAATGGTGATGAGCTACCAACATGTGTTTGGGAAATTGTTAATGAAAATAAATTTTTTCCATTTTTCTGTAATTGGTGTAGGAAAACTGTACATCGTCTCCTCTAATTAGACCTTGATTCATAAGGAAAAGAGCCCTTAATGTTCTTAGACAGAGCACTTAACTTGCCAGAAATTTACATTTAAATTAAGTTGAAGTGTAATATATGAATGTTGGCTGGAATAAGGGGTTACAGTAACATTTACAGGCAGAAAGATCCTGAGCAACTGCAAATGTAGAAAAATAGATCTTAATATACCACACCAGTTCCTGCACCCAGTTAAACAGGGTGGCGGAAATCAAGAGTGCTCTGTTGAGTTTGATGATGTGAATGTAAAATGTGTGTGTATTTAATGCAGGTGTATTGTTCTGCATGTTCTCACATGACAGTGTGATAAATTTATCAGACATCTTGGACGATATAATCTGCATTTGGTGTTTTCAGCCCTTTAGCCCAACCTAAATGTTGCCTACAAAATCATCGTATCTTGAGCCTAGCATGGAAAAGACAAACTCTTGAACAGTAAGAGGTGTTGCTCGGTTTAAAATACCCCAGTGCAGATCTTGGCATCCTGTTCTCTTGGAGTAATAAAAGCAAGATTTTGAGAGCCTTGGGAAGAAAATCTCAGAATTTATTTCCTGCCCTGGAAATGTGGAGATCCTTCAGATGAAATTCCTAGTTGTGTCAGTGCATCTTAAATATTTTACCATGAGAAATTTGAACACAGAACAGTTATTTTAAATAATTTCTAAGGGCAAAGCATGGCCTTCCCTGAGGCTTCTATGTTCCTGCTCCAAGGCAGCAGTCTTAGTAAAATGCCATGTAACCCTTTCAAGCTTTCCCAAAAGCTTTGTACCTTGGACACCCTTGGGAGGTCTGCAGCTGGGTCTGCTCCTCTCCTCAAAGCCAGACAGATGCTCCAGTTCTTTGTGTAAATCAGAGCAGAAATCATTCTCCTGAGTTAGTTTTCAGTTGTTTCCCCACCCGCCCCTAGAGACAGATTAATTACAGTGGCTTCCCTGACAGCCTCAACGTTTTTAATGAACTCGACCACCAGCCCCACACAGCTCCTAGACCTGTTCAGAGGCCACCCCATGGTCCGTGAGCCACTGCCTTTCCTGGGGAAGGAGAAGGGAAAACCTGTTTGATTAGAGGACAGAGGGGAAAGAAATCCTGATGTTGAACAGACACCCACCACTTAAGTTTAATTCCACAAATGTTAGTTAAAACTAATTCTGTAATTCTGTTGCAATTGTCTTGGTACAAACCAATCTGTCTAATCCTGCCTCGGAATGGGCACGATCAGCAGACTGAAAATTGCTTGAAAGTGTAACACTTGACTACTGCCACATTTGTGTTGTCCTCATTGTTTTTCAAATTAATACCTTGTCATTGTTGCAGTAGGTGTTAAGAAATGTCACTGCCTTCCCAAGGGCCAAGCACTGGCCCTTTGCTTGATAATTGTTTGCTTTGTATTAAAAAACTCCCTTCCTACTGCTTTCCAAACTGTCCTCATTTTCACCCTGGAAATTACACGGATGTGTTAACTAACTTCAATTTACAGCGGCTGACAATCGTATCTTGCAGAGAAATGATACTCTGTGATCTGAGGTAAATCACAGTAATGGAAACTAATGACACTAGTTATTAAGAAACTTACAATGTGCCACACAAATTTAAGGTTTTGTGGCAGCTCTTGTAATGACTCGTGTTACCATGTTTTAATGGGTTTCCTTTGAGGTAAGTTTGAATCCAGTATATCAAACAATGTGAACTCAAACAAGATTTTATTTTTTTTTAAGTATTTTCCCATCCAGCTGCTTCAGTTCCCATGTGCTTTAAAGCAATGCCATTATCCCTAAATCTTGCATGCTTTTAGGTTACTCTTCAAAAATCAGTTTAATTCTGCAGAGAGCTGTAGAAATGTGACATCAGGTAAGTGTCCCTCAGGTAAGGAAAGAGCAAACTGCAGGAGGACAGCAGGAGATAGAAGAGAAGGAAAAGCAGTGGTGAGGCTGCACAGAGAAGCTGCCCCCTGTGTCACTATTCATATTTCTCTCTCTCTCTTTCTCTTCTCTCCTCCATGCAGAAGCCAGGAATGGATGTTGCTGATGCCTATGTGACATTTGTCCGCCACTCTCAGGATGTCCTGCGTGATAAGGTCAATGAGGAGATGTATATAGAAAGGTTATTTGATGTAAGTAAATGCCCTCTCCTCCTTGGACACCAAGCAGGAGAGACACAAAATGTGACAAAATAAGACAGGAGGATAAGTCACATTTTGAGAAAATTTATTGGTTATAGCTTCAAAAAATAAATAAATCTTTCCTTTCTTTCTGACTAAGACTCGTATCTGCTCTCTGCCTGCTTTGAATCTCTACTCTAGTCTACTGTGTCTTAGTCTGTGTGTGGATTTTAAAGAAACAGTATCTTCTAAGAGAGCTCTTTAATGTATTTAAGCTTGTGTAAATTTCTCTGTATCAGAACATCTCAGTCATTGTTCTCACTGTTCAAATTTGAGCCAGGTTTTTGGCAGATGTGTTTGCTAAGGGCTAGCTCTTCTCCACATTTTGCATTGTTTCATTGACAACCACTCCGAATCTGATGGAAAATTTAACATACTAAACTATAATTTTAAAAGCTAATCAAAACAGAGCTGATTATGAATGGGTATAAAGTAGGACCATGTTGTGGTGTTTGCCACCAAAGGTAAATTTGAGACATGGTCTCCTTGATGAAGATTAGGAATTGTTCCAGATGTTCACGGCTAATTTTCAGTTGCACAAGATCAGTTTGTTGGAATGTGAGAGAACAGTGACCTGTGATGCCTGGGTTTTTTATGTTTGAATGCATGTTAAAGGTATCTCTGTTTCCGTTGCTCTTGTTTTGTTACAGCCTTTCTGTCCTTGTAGCTGTTCTATAGTAAAGGTTTTCTGTTGATGACCAGCCTGCAGCATTAGTGTTTCAGTCTCTCTAGGGTATTTGTCCATATCTCAATTTCTGTTTGAAGCAGCTTCTTTCCCTACTTTCCTTCCTTCCATCTCTCAGCAGTGCCATGTCTCAATCTCCTGGCTCTGGAACTCTAACAGCCTTCTGTGCTTTCCTTACCCACTCTTTTGTTTCCCTGTGTGCAGGGAAAGCTGCTTTTTCCCCAACCAACCTCTTCCTTCACTCGATACTTCTCTTTCTGCACATCACCTGTCCCTCAGAAACCTCTTCTTCCTTTCCAATTCCCACTCTTTCTTTCCCCCATAACTTACCAGATTAAAATGGAACTTATCTCTCATGTCAAATGTTTTATCACATTATATCAAGTGGCATGAATTAAGAGTCAAATAATCTTACTGTGTACATCTACTAGCATGACCCATATCCACTGAGAATGCCTCATTCATGCGCAGAGCACAGCAGTGCCTCCTCCGGGCTCGGCTCATGCTCGCTCCGGGGAGAGTTTGCAGCGTGAGCACCAGACGCAAATCACCCATCAAGCAGGCATGGGGAGAAAAAACAAAACATAAAACAAAAGACTGTCGCTTCCATCTGCAGCGGGCCTGCGAGTGCATTGCTCGTTTGTGTTGAAATTTATTCCACGAGCAGTTAAATTTCCAGAGCTCATCTGGACTGTTCTTTTCAATGCCCACACTGCCTTTTCCCTCATCCTTTCCCTATGATTCACAGTTGCTGTGTTTGTACCGATTTGGGCCATTATTTCCAATTTTCAAAAGGCTGTAATTAACACAAATATTGATTACAGTTTGATCCACTCATACTTGGTTTTACCAAGCCGTATTTTAAACAAATTAACAATTAACATGAACAAAAAAATGAAAGAGCAGCTACCTTGGTGGAAAACAAAAAATGCAAAACCCTTCTTTCCCTCCCTGCCTTCCTCAAGTTTCCCTGATCCATGTGGAATTAAATAATCAAGGATGGGGTTTTTTTACATTGCTCTGCCTGTTTTGACCTACACCGGCTGCAGGCAGGAATTGCAGCATGTGGGAGCTGTTCCCATTCCTGTTCCCATTCATGTTCCCATTCCTGTTCCTGTTCCCATCCCAGTGGAACAGACTTGGAATCTAATGCTACTGGCATGTTTGCATGTGTCTCATGTATGTGAGTGTGTGCCCTTGAGCAGGGAGAGCTGTGGGGCAGTTGCTTTGCAAGGAGGGAATGGATTGTGCCAAGCCCTTGTCATGCAAAACTTGGAATTATGTTTTGAGCAGTCATGAATTGTCTTTGTCAGGTTGCAGCTGAAGGAGCTGGCTCCTGTGGTCAGCTCCCATCATGGCTCAGGTGCTCCTGGTGGGTCAGTACCTGCACAGGGTTTACATGGGGGTCACCAGACCCCATTTAAATTGGTGCTGTGTTCACACATGTTTGGGTAAAAGCAGGAGCAAGTGCTTTACTCCATTATTGAGCTCAGACAGAGCCCTGCAGCCTTTTGCCCCTCTCACCTAACCCAGCAAAGCAGCATGGTCATGGGGTCTTTAAGCTCCTTTGGTCTTATTTTCCAAGGACATTTTAGACACTAACTACCTCTTTAATAAGAAAGAGAAGAGGAATTATCAAAAATGGTATTTATGATGCTGAGTTACAGTTGGACCTGATTTTGTTCCCTCTTCCCCCAGCATGGCAGGGGAGCAATCCTCTTAGCTGCAGTTTCTCCAGGCAATGAGATTATTAACACTTTCACAGCCAGGTCCTCAGCTGGTTTAGTGCGATGGCACTGGCTTGCCCCAGCCAAGTCTCAGTCCAGTTTAGGCTGTTGTATGACAATAGGGGCAGCAGTGGCAGCAAACATCTTAAACCTGCCTGCAGGCAGGTGCTGTGCACCCAATGGGGTCCCAGTAAAGACACTCACAGTGTGGGGCTACATCCCTTTTCTGCACAGTCCTGAGCAGTGCAGTAGCAGAGGTGCACAGTGCAAGGTTGTCTTGTTTGAATTCCTGGGATATCCCTAATCCCCACACTTCTCTGCAACCCTGCCGTGTTTCCATTTATTCCCCATTTGTTTCCACCTAGGAAGAGAGGCTGCAGAGTGTGTTAGGCCATGTCCCCAGAGAAGCTGGGTTAATATGTCTTGTCTTGGCATTTGCCATGATTTCCTAGCTCAGAAACCATCTCTCTTCCCCTGCATCGCCTCACTTGCTCGTGCCTGCAGAACAGGGCTCTGCTCTTTGGGAGATACGGGTGTTTGTGGCAGATTATTGTTATATTTCTGTGTGGTCTCTGTGTTAATCCTCTTAATTCTGCAAATTAGTCAGGATGGGTTTTCCCCCCTCCCTGAAATAGAGTCATCTTAATTTTAAAAATCTGTATTCTTGGGATCATTGAGTGAACAGATTGATCGTGGAGTTCTGCTGGTAATCAAAACCTAACTAGCTTTTTGGCAGTGCTGTTTACTGCAGAGTAACATAACTTATTTACTTGGCCTGGCTCACTAATTTGATAACATTTAAAGCTAAAACACTGTAATAAGGCCCATTGGTAGAGAGCAGTAGTAACAGAGGAGTTTCAGAATAGCGTTGTAGCATCCGCCCCCTGCGCTCCTGTCCCTGGCTGGGTGCTTTGGGATTTAAACCCTATGGTACTTTGCACACAATGCAGAAGGATCACAAACTCTGTGTGGTGCTTGGTAGGAAGTTAAATTTTATCACTTTTTGCCCAGAGAGGGGAGCAGAGTTGACATGCAGAATGGAACTTTTTATAGGAACAATGAGGCAGAAGCAGGTGGGTGTATCTTAAACATGGGAAAATATCTTCAGTGTTCTTGAGTCTTCAGACCAATCCTGCAAGAATCAGGTCCTCTTTGTCTTAGGTCACTCAGAATTTCATAGGATCAGAGTTTATACATCCGTCATTTTGTCTGAAGGCAGTGGGAGTTTTACTTGTGAGGGTTGTGCCCTTTGGCAGAAGTTATTTCTAGATCCATGTATGTGTGTATATCTTTACAAACACCCTTAGATACTCACAGTATAGGTTTCAACCCGTCGCAACATATGTGATCCAGAAAGTCTATGATTGACTAGTAGATAGTGTGAATGCCAACCTTTCTTCCACATAAATTGGTAAACACTAATGTAAAACATAGGGTGACTATTTCTCCCCAGCCAAAGTGAGTAGCACATACACAAAAGGCTACTGAACATCGGGTGAGCTCCCCGAGATCCTGCGAATTCCAGCATCCTGATGCAGTCCCTGAATAGCGCAGATGGCATTTTTCTCTCTGATGATTAATTCAATATCTTACCGAAAAAAACAAAAACATGCTTTTGATATGAGGGATCAAAACACCAAGAGAAGCTCCTAAGATTGCGAGGACCTAAAAAAAAAAATTAATTTATTTTTTTCCTCCTTGTACTTCTTGAAGACACCAGCCTGAGTAGAAGATAAGGATTAAAACAGATGTGCTTAGTGCTAGTTCATCTGCTTAAATCTAGCAGTCTCTGAGATCAATGATTAAAAAGCCATCTCTAACTTTGATGAAATCCACTGCAATGGTAATTCTGTGTCTCTGATCGCTGTCTTACGGGCCTCATGTCTGCCTAAACCGGACATAGAAAACATTTCACTGGAGATGATACATGGATTATATGGGTCAATTATACACTTAATCTGCCTTCTGGAGATTAAGCGTGCATGGATTGACCCTGCGTATTTGGCTTGTCCTTGGCAGTTATCAGATCAGGAAGGTTGCCTTTACCAGAAAGTCTGGTAAGAACTTAATCACGCAGTGATACCGCCCGCCGAGGTGGCAGCAGCCACCGTGCTTTTTGCAGAAGGCAGTTTTACCACTTCACTGTCACTGTGAGTGCTCGGCTCCCTCGGTCTATGTCACAGCCGGGATAGCAGACGGAGAGTTTACTTCGGAAATGAGAAATGAGCCTGTTCTTCTCTGCAAGGCAGAAACGGCTCTTGGTCTTGATGGCAGGGCAGGATTAACAGGGTCTGGCAGGTGTAGCAGAGAGGACAGTGGGGAGAACAGAGTTTGCTCTGCCCTCGGCTGTGCTCAGTGCAAAGGATCAGTCACTCCAGGTCCTCTCATCAGCTAGGGGAGCCAGCATCTCCTTCCCACCACCTTCAGGGAGGCAAAAGCCCCTGGCTGAGGCTCCAGGATCAAATCCTGTCCCTCAGGCTCAGTTGAGTCGGCCTTTTAGGAAGCCCCAGCGATATCCCAAGGCAGATGTTGCCTGGTGAATCTGGTGGATTTTGATGGATTTTGGGTTTCTTCCCTCAGCCAGGAGCCCAGCAGGAGTGCTGCGGGCATGGTGCAGGACTGTCCTCATGTTTCCAAAGCAGGCTGCCCTTGCTGGTATCTGATGTCTAAATATCAGAGACAATAAGGATGCAAGACACTGTGTAAGTCTCAAGACTTCAGCAAAATCCTTATACACATTTCCAGGAGCCTGCATAAACATTTATCACTGGAGGATCCACAGGCAGCTCAGCATATGTTTCAGTAGCTACACATTAAAGCCTGATAGCACACCTGAGTATATTGAAAAAATACAAAACACAGCTAGATCGGTTAATTCAGCAAGTCCTCTGCAAACACTGAGGCATTAGCTTATTCTTAAAATCAAAGCTTTTGCCCTCAGCAGGGTTACTCACTTGAATTTTGGCAGCTCCTTCAAGGCGTGCTTGCAGGATCATGGCATTTCTTGCTAGACCGTAAGCCTTGCATGGCACAATCAAATGCCAGAACAGAGCCCTTCCCATCCTCCCTTCTCCTTCCCCTCTTCAATCTCAAAAGCCTTGGTTGTGAGTCAGTGGAGCTACACTGTGAGTTAGAATTACTCACAGGAGGCCGGGTTGCAGGATCAGGGGAAGAACGGATATCAGGCTGCGCGCTGGGCTCCCATCTCGTATCTGCTTGTAGCCACACTCACCGCTTTCTCTTAGACAGACAACAACCTGTTTCCCTCCCACGCAGCTAGACTGCTCATTAGGGCACTAACTCTCTCCCACTCCCATCCTGATATGGCCTCCACGGAGCTATTTCTTCTGCCTTGTTTTTTGCTTTTTTTTTTTCCCCTCTCTCCCCTTCCAGAGTGAGTTGTGAAATGAAGACAATTAGGCACGTTGATCTCAAGGGAGCGCAGCTTACTTTTCCCTCCCTGTACATCTTTGGAGGAGCCAGAGCCTTTTCTGGCTTGGCAAGGCTCAGACCTGGACCTGG
The DNA here is from genome assembly GCA_008694505.1 of Cyanoderma ruficeps. NCBI lineage: Eukaryota > Metazoa > Chordata > Aves > Passeriformes > Timaliidae > Cyanoderma > Cyanoderma ruficeps. The sequence goes on along the minus strand of VZDJ01000056.1, from coordinate 5,578,869 downwards.
AGTTGATCTCACTGCCTGACTCTTGCTGGAAAAAAACATGAAATTGTGGTGGCAGTTTTCAGTATATCTTGTAGGAGACAAATTCTCTTTGTCCAGAGGGAGCATAGCGTGCACTGTTCTTCTGCAGCCTCTTTTTCTCCCCATGTGCCATCTTGGAGTGACACAGGGGTGGGGAGGGGAGCTTAGCACTGACACCACTCCTCAGAGCCAGCCCTTGTCCTCTGGTATTCCCCTCTGTTAGCTTCACACAGCCCAAGCATGCACTGGGCACATGGCCTCAGCAAGGCTTCTTTCCTGAAGTGCTCATTTAAGTAGGCTCCATTTAATTTATTTTAGGGAGAGTCTTAATATAATAAATCCTAGATCTGTCACTGGATTTTACATGCTTGAAAGAGGTTTTTTCCCCTCCTAAATGTCTTTATCAGAACAGCTTTTCGTGTTCCAGTAGACATTTGGTTGAAGACAGTTAATTTGATTTCTTTTCCAGAGGAGATTTTCCATTAATCATTCTAAGAAGGCAGACTGATTGCTCCGTTACGTTAAGGTCAGCATAGGCTTGCTAACATCATCTGCACCGTGCTTTTGAGCGTCAGAGATTTGTGTTTTGGGGCTGACACTGACTGAAAGATCATTTATTTCCTGGTAGATGTGAGTAGCCAGGGTTTTGGGGAAGCAGGAGCACGCAAATCTCCATCCAGAGCCTTTTTCTGAGCAGCCTCTGACCGGGAGCTCTCTGCACATTTCTGACTGCGGATGAGTTCCACGGTGCACTCTGCCTTCCAGATAAGTTTAAGAGGCTGTAGCTAATTGCAGCCCCAGTCCTGTGGGTCATCAGAGAGGAGAGCCTGGAGGTGGCCGGTGAGCCGCGGCTCCTGCGGGTCCCAGCTGCGTCCAGGGGAGCGCGGAGCGTGGGAAGGGCCGGGACGCGCCGGTGCCCGCAGGTGTGCGGGGCTGACCCCAGCCCGCGGGGCCGAGCCGGCGGCTTTGCTCCCTCCCTCCAGGCTGTGCAAAGAGCCTTTGCCCTAAGGAACTCTCGGTGCACACAGGGGAGAGCCTCTGAGCGGACAATGACGAATTGTCTGATTTCCAGCAGCGCCTTCAATCCATCTTTTCCTTTTCTCCCCCTGCATCCCAGCCCCACACAATCGCTGCTCAGCCCGCGCCAGCCAGCGGTGCGTGCCAGATTAGCCGTCCCAGGTCATTTTGTTTCTCTTGATCTGCGGCTCTTTCCTTTCCCGGTGCTCCCTTAAGCCTGGCCCTGGATGTATGATATCAGCGTTCAAAAATGCCTGGTGGGACTCGGGCACGGAGCGCGCTGCGTCCGGTGTTTAACCCCAGGAAGGAGACCAGGGGAGCTGCTGCAATCAAGCCCGAGATGTCTAGGAAGCCTCTAGCAACTTTTCTGGAATTTGAAGGCTATAAAAGAAGCAGATAAAGTTTATCAAGTCCCACTTCATGACAGCTTCCAATTTAAACTGATAACAAGTATAATGAAAGTGTTCTATAGCATGCATTGCTGTGCATCTTACTGAGCAAGTGTGCAGCCAGTTTTATCATCACTGCCTCACACTAACAGGGCTCTGGAATCAGGACAGAAAAATAGCAGTTGTGTGGATATTGTGTTTTACTAGGCTGCTTTATATAGAAACTCAGATTTTAACATGTCAACTTCATTTCTTTTTTGAAAAATGGAAATAAGCAGAGAATATTTTGTAGGTTAAAAATGTATTTGAGAACAAGCATCCATACAGAAGTGGTTTTCTGTTTGTGCGCCTTTATAGGTTTTTCTGCAGAAGCTCTTTCATTTAGGAAAAGGGAGGTCTGCAAATTCCTGCAAAGCAGCAGGTTTTTGGAGATTTAATTTGGCAGTTCCTAGTGAATGCTGTGCACTTTGCAGAGCTGTATCTGCAGTGAAGGAGAGGGAGCTCAGCACCCAGAGCCCACCTGGTGGTGTGCCCAGGCCCCCACTTTGTGAGCAGGGATATGAGATGCTCCATGCCAGCACAGCCTGGAAAGGCAGGGTCTTCCAGTTCAGGGGTTCATGTAGCCAGGACAGGCTTTACCTGTTACCTAAAGGGAGCATTTTCTGGAGGGTGTAATTCAGTGTATAAACAGGATTAGGACTGTCCAGTCTCTGAGAGGAAATGAGGCACCTGCTGAGGCGCTCAGCCTGCAAACCCGACAGGTTTAACCATGGGATGTCCCTGGTTTGAGGACATTGTGGATGGGAGAGGAGTTTGGGGTGGCAGCCTGCTTCCTTCCCAGATCACCGTGAGCACAAAATCCTGCACCCCCTGCCACAGACCAGTAGCTGTTTGCACAGGGCTCTCTCCTGCAGTTTTCTCTGCCTGGTGCCCTCCATCCAGCCCTGACCAGCACATGGCCTGGTGGGTCTGCCCTCCTCAGAGGCAGTGCAGCAGCACGTGGCTGGGATGGATTCAGAGATGATCTATGCATGGGCTGGCATTGGTGTTTGCTCACAGCAAACCCCAGCAGATTGGTACCAGGATATCCCTGGCTGTAGGAAGAGAGGAGCCAGCACTGCGGTTGCTTTTACCACGAGATTCTCCGCAGGGCAGGGATGTCATTAGCACATTCCCCCATCATTTCTGCCGGGGATGTGAGTGCATGGCTCTTTGCTAGGCAGAGACTTTGGTGTCTGGCTAGCAGAGCAGACCATCCTGACATACAGCTCGGGGCCACCTGAATGAGTACAAGGCATCATATCCTCAGCATCAGAGTTGTTCCTCCTCCCTGAAGGAGCAGGAGCAGCTGCAGATCCCTTTCTGGCTGTGTCCCTGCTGTGGAAAGCCTTTGCCTGTGTGCTGAGAGTGCTTGTAAAGCCACTGAGGGTCGGCACAAACAAACCTGCACCCACCGTGTCCTGTGGAGTCACAGCTGCACAGGACGTGTCGATGTTACCGGTTTGTGCAGCACGGAGAGCAGGGGCTATTAGGGATGAGCTTCTTGGGCACATCTGTTTGCTGGGGACCTCGGCCCCACCAACACAAAAGACATTGACCCTCCCTCTCTGAAAAGGAATAAAATTTTGGGTTGAGAGCAGGGAGAAATCTGCAGCAAGGAGCACGCAGGTCGGGCCGTGCCCCTTTGGAGAGCAGGGGATTTGTGCGATCCCACCAGCACAGGCAGCACAGCCGGGAGCCCCGGCCTCCCACCCATTAACACCTGTGGCACCGGCCTGCCGAGCCCCGCCGGGTCCAGCCTGCAGGCAGTGCAGGGTGAGGCGGCAGGCTGAGCACACCCCGGAGCCCAGATCCCCGAGCGGTGGGTGCTCTCAGGTGCCATATGTACTGCAAGGAGCGTGCGGCACTTCCCGGCGCTGGGGTCTGCGCTCTGTGTTCCTTCTGAGTGCTCTTCCCCGTCGGGAGGCAGAGCTCTTGCGCGATTCAAAGTTGTTTTGTGGTTTATTTTTGGGAAAGGGGGGGAAAAAAATAATGTAATTCGGTGATGCCATTTGCATCCTAGACAGATGATGAGTTGCTCTGGCTAGCAGCTTAACCCTATTAGGCAACGTTAGGGACTGTGACTTTATTAAATAATAATACAAATTATTTTCATATCAAGACCCTTTGACTTTGCAACTTCCTCATATTGGTACGTTGTCAACAAGAATGAAATTTCTTAGTTAAGGAATATAAAATAGAGTAAAAGGCATCCAGAATTCACAGCTCTGGGGTGGATGTTGAGGAACACGCTGTGTGTACTTGCAGTGATAGCATTATAGCGGTACATAAAATACCAGGAAAAAAAGTACTTTTACTTCAGTAATAGCTCAGTGTGAGTGTGACCTGGTAGACTCCAGACTTACTCGCAAGGTTTTGGTAGAACAAGGTCAAAATTTTATTTAAAAAAAAAAAAAAGACCCTGAGGTTTCAGGGGATTTTTATCAGATTGCTAGCACTTTGCCGGATCTCTAGAATTTAATGTGGAATTTTATAGAGAGGTTTAGTTCTGAAAATGAGGGTCGTGTTGCCTGCTGTGAGGACCACTCGCCCAGAGCCCTGCTGAGCATGGCTAACAGGGGCTTTTCTCCCAGGGGAGAGGTACAGATGTGGGGTGCCCAGTTTGGCAAAGGGGTCACGAATCCCAAACACTGACTGTTCGTGCACGCGGTTCCTGAACACACCACGGCAAAGACCCTGCAGAGAAGTTAAATTAGCACAGTGCACGCTGTCACCAAAACTTAGATTAATTTTCTGAAAGATACTTTCCAAAGGGTCTGAATTTGGGGGTGAATCAGCAACCCCCAATCTTTCTACCAGCAACCCGAGGGCTGCCTGAAGCCCTCCCAGTGCTGTGCTGTGTGCTCTGTGGAGCCACACCGACAGACCTACTTTTGATGTTGGCTTTTCATATCTAACTTAAAGAATTATGTGCCACAGAAAAGCTGCCTAATGACCGGACAGCATTATTATCTGGCATGCAGCAGCATAGCAGGATGATAACTATTTATTTACTCTCTGTGGATAATATTCTGTTATTTTCTAGTCTTTGGCAATAGCAAGAGAGCATCTGATATATACAATATTGGTGTGTATCCAATTGTTTGTGAACATCCCAAGTTTTGAAACATGGTTGTAGAGAGGAATATAAGCTTAAGCTTGAAAGGCTAAAAAGCAGAAAGCCCCACACGTAAATGCTATTATACACTTAATGAGGCAGGGTTTAAAAAAAATCAGCCACACAAGTTGGTTTTATCAAAGAAAATGTATAAATAACAACCAGTGATTCAAAGTGCCTCACAAAGGAAAAAGCAGGGACGGGAAGCTAGCACTTCACTTGTGGCATTCAGATAATAGTATTTACTACACTAATCTTTTGGGCTTAGCAATTGACAATCAATATATTATTATCAACAAGCGTTAATGCAAACAAAAAGCTTCTATTTCTTTTTTTAACTGTGTTCCCCTAAGTCCCTTAAATTTAATTAAAACCAGACAGCTCTCCTTCTAGTACAAATTAGAGTTAAAATCATATTAAATATTTGTTCCACGGGAAAACAAAAGTGTCAGCTTGTGCTACCAGGTTTGGCTGTTTCTTTTTTTCTCCCCTTTTTTTTTTTTTTTTTTTNGGGAAAAAAAAAATACCAGCTACTCAAAGTTAAAATAAAGTCTCTCTCCCTCCCTCCCCGTCTCCCAAGACTACTGTCTATAACATGTTGTTCCTTATAGAAAGTGGGATATGGTGGCATTTGCTTGATTAACTTGCTCGACAAAAGTGACAGCTGCTGTGGGTGCATGTAGCTAAGCTGCACAGCGCAGTTCCGCCTTTGTACATCTGTCAGCAAAAAAGGAGGAATAAAGAGTGAAAAGAGACAAATTGGTCCCAAAAGGCAATCCATTCAACTCAGGAGGTTTGCTCTATTCAAGCACTCGCTGGGAATCTCAAGTGCTAGGTAGCTTATTCAATTTCATTCATTCTTTAGAATGAGCCCTCAAGTGTTTAATTTCTTATTCTGTTGAATAAAAGGGGAGCTTTTTTTTTTTTATTGGAAGCATTAATTGTAAGACTAGCTGATCAATGCCTGCAATATTAACTCATTGCTTATTTTATGGTTAGCTGTGTGCTCCGAGAGTCGCAGCCACTAAACTTATTTCTGTAACGTGGGCAGTGTCACACCAATTTCTTTGCCTCTGGAAAACCCGGGCACTCACGGCAATGTCGTTCTCAGTGCCCTGAGCCTTGTGCCCTGCCCAGCTTGGGGGAATGGTCCAAATCCTTGGCAGGTGTAAATCCAGAGAGTCACTGGGTCATTATTGGTGCCACCCATGGCTGCGGCCAGGATGTGACCGAGCCAGATGCTCTTTGCCTGGGGGTTCAGTCCTGAGCCCACTGCAGGTTTGGCCCTCTGTGCTGGAGGAGGTTTTATAGCTCCAAATGCTGAGCTGCCTTTGGGTGGTTCTTTGGTCTCGAGCGAAGGGCAGGGCAGAGAGCCCATCATCAGGGCTCTGTGGAGAATACCCAGAGCACAGTATGGATTTTGTTGAGCAGTGGCAAAGAAAGCTGATGAACAGATGGGATGAGGTTTGCTGCATGGACAGGTCTCTGCTTGCCATCCAGAAAACGTGTGCTTGCCGGGGAGAGATGTGCCTCTTCCTTCTTCATTGTGTGGCAGAAGGTCCATCTCAGTCTCATGGACCCTGGGGACCAGAATGATGTTTGTGCTTGAGTGCCTGTGGCTCTTCACCCACCTCAGCTCTGCCACCTCCTCCTCCAGGGCCACTGCCACAGATCTTAACTCAAGTATTTCAGACACACCTGTGTCACCGAGGCCCTGTCCCTGCTCTATCCCCACTCTCCCAGCCTGGGGCACAGCACATCTTCTGCAGCAACACAAAACTCGGGTTTCCAGAACAGCCTCAACAACAGCTGGCCTCAGCTGTGCAAGCCTGGCCAAGACCTTGGTAGCAGTGCTTGGAAGCCAGGCAAGAGTCACACTCCATCCCACCACTGCCCTCATCCACATCCAGCGTCCCAGCAGAGCTGGCCTTTGGAAAAGGGATTGCTTAAGCTGCTGTGTATGTTCATGCTGGGAACACCTCTTTATTTCTGATAGACAAGAGTAGGAACTGCATTGGCTGTGAGGCCCTTGGGCTTGCCATCTTTACCCAGTTTTTGGAACAGCAATGACTGCCTGGAATCAACAGCGAAAGAAATGTTGAGGGAAGGTGGACAGGAACAATTTGGTGGCCACAGAAGAGTGAATGGACAAGAATGATCCTTCCATGACTGCCATAGGGCAATCTGGGCTGGAGACAGTTCTGGTGTACAAAGCTGGCTGTGCTACTGGGAGTGTCCTTCACTGAGAGTGAAGGAAGGAACGCGTGCCTGGGGCTGGCAGGCTGCTCTGCAGGAGTTCCTGCTCCCACTCTCCACACAGGTCCTCCTCCAACACTGGCAGGTGTGTGCACAGGGCAGGTCCCCAGACAGCATGTCCATGTGCTGCTGTGGCTATGTCCCTACCTTCCCTGTGGAGATGACACCTGCTCAGGGGAGGTGGCTGCCGTGAATACATGTGACAATGCTGAATACCCAGTTTGATCTCAGGGCCACCCAGGACTGGGATGGACGTGGCTCTGTCAGCTGTCACCTACTGTCAGCAGCTGTAAATCATCACAGCCCCACTGTGCCTTCCACCAGCTGAGCTTCTGGCCCATTGGACAGGGATGCAAATGCCAGAAACAAAGAGTTGGGAATTTTATCTTTTTTTTCGTCCTGGCTGATCAAATTGCTTTGAGCTGCTGCCTCAGAGCAGGTTCAGGGTTTTTTTCTTATTCCTGGGAAATAAGACTCACAGTCAGCCTCTTCCTCTCTCCCTTCCCACCTCTGTGGTCCCCTCACTTGGTGCTGGCCAGCTCAGGGATGCTGTGGTGGCGTCTGCCCAGCATTCAGTTCCTCATCTTTGAAACACCTTGAATTCAGGGGTTCATTTCAAAGCTGCCTTTCAGCATTTCAAAACAAGCCCATGTCCTGGACAAAGAGAGGGAGCCAGCCAGCATTCGGAGCCTCTTTGTGCAGTGTGTGTCACAGTTTTAAATAGATTTGCCCTGCTTGGATTGGTTCTGGTTGGAAAGCAAGTACTGAAATGAGAGGTCATAGGGGAGAGTTACTATGGTAATTGAGTAGTATCACCAGTAGTTTTGCTCTTATGAGCATTAAAGCACATAATAATAGACAAACAACAGTGGTTAAAGCAAGCAGGTAGGATTACTATGTTCTTTTGTCAGAAGTATATAATGTCTTGTAGTCAGTTTTAAAGACTTCTCAACCCCAAATCCACCCAGCAGTCACCTGCTGAGTAATTTTGTATGCCTAATCTCTAGCCCTTAACTACAAGCTTTCTGCTAATTTGAGGCAAATGGGTATTTTTGACACTAAATAGGGCAGTAAAGAATCCCTGACCTAGAAAAACTCCGTTCCAAGGCACTGAGAGCAGAAAAATATTCTTTCAGCATCCTTGTGAGACCTTTGGAATGACATAAAATAGCTTTGACTAAACTGTGCTGCAGCCTTCGATTAATGGTTTGCAGAAACTTGCTGAACATCCCTACTACAACTTCCCCCATAAAACTTGTCACTTCAGATTGCCATCAGCCACCACAACAATAATCATTTCATGCCTATTGCTAATTGCAAGCACAGCTGAGGCTCAGCAGGGTGCTCTTGCACAGTCCCAGGCCTTTATACCAGCCTCAATCTGTTGTATGGCACTTGTTCACACACAAAAAAACTACCAGTAAAGGCAGAAAGAGGCAGAGTCACAGGTTCCTTGTAATCCCTCTGCTACCCTGCTGACAACCCAGCCCTATAAGCATTCCTGGTTTTGTCCCACTCTTTACAAAAGCTGAAGTGACCTTAAGCTACTAGTATGTAAGCTTTTGAATGAAGAATACAGCTCCTTCAGGTGCCTTAAGAACCAGTGTTGCATCTGGCTTACGAGATTCTGTTTGCAGCACTCCTGGGGTGAGCTGTGGCTTCCTGTAACATGTAAAATATGAGTGTGAACTCAAGGTTCATGGCAAGGAACAGGAGGTCATGCCTCTATTCAGCTCACACCAAAGAGAACGGGGTTTGCAGATGTTCCTGGGTGTGTGTAATGACACCACCTCCCGGAAAGCGCAGGAACCCAGCACAGGGCTGGGTTTTGATAAAATGTGCCACATTCAGTGTGCTACTTGCAGATTTATTCATACCAATTTCTACAATTTATGTATTCAGAGAGAAACTTGCTATTTCAGGAACTTATTGATCATGTTTTTGCATTCAAAAAAAAAAAAGAAGGCAGAGGGCTGGGGAACAAGGACGTTTGTTGCTCAAGCTGGTTGGGGTGTTGGATGGGCAGCCATAGAAGTGCCCTCTTGTAATGGTCCAGCTCCTCTAATGCCCATCCTGGTGCATCCCAGCTGGCCCATGGCCTACCTCATCTACCCAGCCTAGCACCCAGCAGTGAGGGTTGCTGTGAAAGACAGGAGAGCAGGAAAACAAACCTCAAAGAGGAATTGAATTCCTGTCTGTGCAAACACAGTACCTGCTTGCCATGACTGGGCTCTGATAGTGTGTGCATTTCCTCTGCTGAGGTGGGTCATGGTGTGCAGCCATGGGGCTGTGGTTTGCCTCTGCCAGAGCCCTGCTCCCTTCCCTGCTGACATCCTGCTGGATGAGTTGTACCCACCACGCATCCATGAGGATGCAGGCTCCACAACCTGTCCTCACACCGAGCCCCCTGACTGAGTGTAAATTGTCCCCTAGGTGAGGAACAGGGATGCCAGCAGCACCAGTAACGTGTGTGTACTACAGTGAGTTACTTGTGGGGTTTTATCCATGGGCCTGGACCATCCCTGAGGTCTATTTGTTCTTTACAACCAGGCACGAGGAGTTTTTTGCAGAAAATATATTTATGGTATTTACTTAGGCGTGCCCAAGCCACAGCTGTGGTGTGGCTCCAGAAATGTGCCTGAAATGTGTTGCATGCCCCTTGGCAGAGCCCCAAAGTTCAGTATTTGGGCTGTGGCCTCTGCACCTTGTGTTTGGGGACAAGCCACAAGGCTGGAGCTGGATCTCCAAGGGGACCCTGTGTCCCCAGCATTCCTGAGGGAATGGCAGACCCCCTTGGGGAAAGCAAGGTGGCCAGTGTCCCCACAGCACCACTCTGCGCTCTTTTGTCTGAGGTGAATATGTTTCTGTTTAGGAGCATTTGGCTTTTTTGTTGTTTTTTTAATAATATAGTCATATGCAAATGTTATCTTCTTTGGTAGGTTAGTCATGAATCAGAGGGCTTATGCGTCTTATAGCACATCAACACTAGCGATAGCTAAAGGGAACATTTAATTTATGGGCTAACTTATTTTTATGAATATGCAGGGCTTAAATTCAAGCAGTTGGTGTGTGCTCTATGAAGTGACGTGACGGTTTTGTGTATCAAGATCAATGAATTAGACTTTGTCTTTTTCTCATAAAGCAGAAAGTCTTAGGAGTAAGTTGGCTTTGAGAAAGAGAGCTCCTTTCATGCAGCCGAGCGCTACGCCTGGCTGAGCCCTTGTCAGCCAGTGCTTCAGAGGAGAGGGGTGCAATTCACATTTGGTTACAGGGAGTTTGCGTCTCCCCAGAACCCAGAGTGTTGAAGTGCCCCGCAGAAACACAGAAAAACATTTCATTTTGCTTACTCTGAAGGTCTCGCAGCAGCAAAGTCACCTTGTCAATAACCTCCAGGCAGAGGTTATAATTTCTGTTTGGGATCACTTAGCTGTGTGGGTGTGTGTGGCGTGGGACAGGCAGAAATGGCAGGACCTGCCCCTGCCAGGCACTTCTCATCTCATGCAGAGTTGACACAAACACCCAGCAGTTCATTCTGTGGAAGATGGGAGGCGGCAGGGGAAAGGAGAGGGCGTGTGTGTGTAAAACACAGTTGTGCCCTTCCTCTGGGGGTTCCTATTTGAAGAGGTGGCAGAAGGGCAAGGAGGTGTTTGGCTGACCTGGGCATCCATGTGCCAGTGCATCCCTGGATCACAGCTAATGTCACCCAAGAGCATGACTCAGTTAAGTTAAGCACTGATTGCGGAAAAGCAGCTCTATGAACAGTAACAATGTCTCTGTTCTGCCCGCCTGGGTGTGCAGCATTTCATGGGAACCCAGGCAGATCCCCCAGGGACAGCAGTTGCTCTGAGCCACCCAACCACCAGCTGGCTGCTGGCTGTCCTGGGTCAAGGTACCTGGGATCCTCGGGGGATGTCCAGGGACACTGACTTCTCAGACTAGTCTGAGGGATTGGAAGGTATGAAGCCCCACCAGACATTCATGTCTCCTGTGCTCATCAGGTCCACACCAGCTACCCAGGTTGCTTCACTCGCTGTTCAACTCCAGTCTGATGCCAGGACCTCAGGTCACAGCTGAGAGCTCCTGCTTGCCAGTCTCAATTAGTCTCATCCAAACTCTTGCCAGCTTTCTGTCCTGGAGATGAAGGGTCAGCAGAATCTCTGCCACAAGTTGCACAAGGTGTAAGCATTGAGCATGAGGTCACCACATGCCATTTCTTCGGTGACTCTTTCATCTCCTTATTTCCTCCATTTTTTAAAAGAGGTTGTGTAGAAATTAGAGGAACATCATTGGAGCTGGGGGGAAAACTCTTTCCCGTCCAGCTACCAGGTGTGCTGCTACACAGTTTGGAGATGTGTTGAGCACAGATTTTTGTGGTGCAGGGCTGGTTTAGCTTAGACTTGTTTACTTTGGTGAGCCTCATGCCACCTTGTGGGTGCCAGTGTCTAAGGATGGAGGGTAACAAATCACTGGCCTCAGTGTGGCAATTACAGAATGTTCAGTTGCCCCCATTCCCCTGCTGTGCCAGCAGCTTCTGCAGCCAGTGGGAAAAGGGCAGAGACCCCCGAGCTGAGGGGGCAGTGAGGGGAGCAGAAAGACCTGACTTGGACACTGCTTGTCGGGAGGCAGCTGCATCCCAGACTAACTTGGATGGCGCTCTATCAGGATTTCCATCAACTGGTCTGGTGGGGTTTCTTTAGATTTTTAACTGGTTCTAGATTATTTGCATCTGGTCTGCAGTATGGGATTTGATCTCTGCATGTAAGAGAGATCACGACAAGGGTGCAGCCGTGCATACAGAGGTGTGGTGGGTTTTTACCTGCTTTGTAACCACCCCTTGTGCTGAGCACCGTGGGGAGATTTTGTGGTTCCCCATCCACACCCCAGCCCCTGCTCTTCCTCCTCTGGAGGGCTCGCTGCTCATCTGTGTGGCATCAGACATGCCGTGTCAGCCCTGCATGAGCGGGGCTCTGATCCAGAGCCCACCAGAGCCTTCCTGCACTGCGGCAACAACAGGCTGCTGCCACACTGCTGCGAGCCTTTTTCACAGACAACAGCACAATTTCAGCCCCTGGATGGGCCCTGTGAGTTCAGCAGCTTGAAACAAGCTGATTTCTTTGCTGCTTTTCCATCTTTCCTAACTGTGAGGGTGAAACCAGAGCATTTCCCACACAGCCTGGGCAGGCACCTGTAGATGCCTACACGGGCATCCTTTCCCCCAGCAAAACCTTGACCCCCATGAGCCTCCCCTGTGCTCACCCTCGGGGACCCAGACTCATCCTGTGGCTGTTTATTATTGAATTTGAAGATGGTAAGTAACCTGAGTGTGGGACCGACATCCTTAAAGGCAGGACTGTGCTGTCACTGTGGGGGAAACAGGTTAAAGCATGGCTCGAGCCAAACACACATAACTGCTGGCAAGTGCCATCAATGGTAGAATCACATTACTAAACCTTGTGGCACTACTGGTGGCCGTTACCCTCCTAAGAAATTTATTGTTGTTGTTGTTATTAAAATTTAAAGGCTCATGCATGGAAATTCTGATGCCTGTCTCCCCTCTCGGTCTCTGCGCGGGCTGGCAGGTGGCAGAGGTGGGCGTGAGGGGATGCTGGGGGCACAGGTGTCAGTCAGGGCATCGCACCAGCCCCGGGTGCTGGAGAAGTCGTGTCTCTCTTGCAGCAATGGTACACCAGCTCCATGAGTGTCGTGTGCACTTGGCTGACAGACCGCATGGACCTGCAGCTCCACATCTACCAACTGAAAACTCTCATTAGGATAGTAAAGGTAAGCACCCGAGGGGCTCCCAGTACCCCTCCTGTCCCAAGGAGCGTGTGTGTGTGCCTGCATGTGTGTGGCACATGCTCTTAGGCAAACTGTCACTGGCAGATATTAATGATTCGTTAAAATCCTTTAAAATAATTAAGATAGCTATGTCTATAGGTAGCACTGGATAAACAGGAACTTTAAATGCAGAGAGATGTAAAACACAGGTGTGCAAGTAAGAACAAAGTAACTCTTTGCATTGAAAATTAAACTCTCTTGCTATTTCGCCTTACCTGCACAATAAGTGCACCAAAATTAGCCTTTTTGTGGACTAATTCACTGATCACACCAATGAGCTCTGGTGTTAAAATGGGTTAAATCAACCCAAAAGTTTTTAACGCTGTTTTGCTAGAAACGTTTAAGCCCAGCTATGGCTTGTGATTATTGTCAGAATGCAAATGAGATTGTTCTCATAGTTAATTGAAGTTGTTTCTTTTACAATGGGTGTATATAATCAACTCTAAGAGATCACAAAGGTGAGATAACGTACCCTGAAAGTGGCTTTTTTCTTTAAGTGCACGTGTATGTGTATATGTGTGTGTGTGCGTGCCTTGGACTAATGATAATTATTTCAGTGTGAAATCACAGTGGTTTACATGAAATAATAAGATCACAGAAGGGGGTAAATATATTTTTGATCATTTTAGGTTCTATCTAATGCTTTTTGGTCTAGTATTTCATAATGTTTATGGTCTTGTGTGCAGTGAACACATTGAAGGCATGAATAAATTAAAACTGAAATGTATTAAATGTGCTTTTCATAACTGAAAACAACAGGCACAGACAGATTATTCCTACTTGTCAGCTAGCTGAGGAAAGCTTTTTTCCTTGTGCTTTATTTATACCAATATTACATTCAGAAGCAGCTATAACAAACCCAAGGACTTTCTGAAATAGCAGAACAGTAAATAGTTTCTATGCAGAGTGCAGAGCAGAATTAAATGAACAACGAGACCAGAGTTTTATCTCACAGAGTTGAGAAGTTTTTAAACATAAATTCAAATAAGAGATGTTAATTGTAATACAATTCCAGATTGAAGTGAAGAAAGGGAGATTTAAGAAACACATGCCCCGCGCTTATATTTATACGTCAATAATTTTGTCCAGTATCCTGGACTTAGTTTATTTAATCCCTATACTGTAGGTAGGATTGTTTAATATGGAGCATTCCGGGAATGTGTAATCATGTCTGTGGGTACAGGGGATAAGTAAGCATCCTGCTGCTTGAAGAGAAATAACTGACATTAGAGGCAGGATGAACACATCCAGGAGCAAGGGAAGTCAGTTGAAGCACAGCCCTTATATTGCTTTGCTGTCTTTTTAGACACCAGCCCACCCTATGCAAAGCTCCCCTGAGCTGCTTTGAAGCTGCCCTGCCCGGCCCACAGAGGCAGGGCTGGACTCACAGAGCTTGAATTTGTTTCCCAAGGCACCCTAAAGGTGCCAGAGTGGTGGCCAGCAGTGGTGCTCCTGTGGCCTCTGCGCTTCCCAGGCGATGCAAAATGTCCCCAGGGCTGGGATTTCCCTGGTGTCCCAGCCTCTCCCATTAGTGGCCCCAGACCCCCAGCACAGGGGCACAGGTTGACTCCTGCAGCCAAGCAGGGCAGCAAAGCAGGGCAGCAAAGCAGGGCAGCAAAGCAGGGCATCTGGTGGGCCTGACCTCTGCCCGTCTCTGCTTTAGAAAACGTACCGAGATTTCCGATTGCAAGGCGTGCTGGACTCCACCCTGAACAGCAAAACCTACGAGACCATCCGGAACCGGCTGACGGTAGAGGAGGCCACGGCGTCGGTCAGCGAGGGCGGGGGGCTCCAGGGGATCACCATGAAGGACAGCGATGAGGAGGATGAAGAGGATGACTAGGGAAGCTGCAGCACCGGCTGGGGGTCGCCTGGTGTCCGTGCATGTACCTCGTCTTTAACTCAGTTAGCCACATTAGGAATTTTTATGTCAGCTCTAAATGCCCATGAGAAGTTTACCAATACAAATGCCATGTTAGCTGTGTGGTAATAAGATTAGCAACTCTCTTTGATTCATCAGTTTCCTAATTTCATATCTATATGTTCATAAGCAATATGGAGCACCATTGTTTAATACTGTTAATGGAAAAACTACATAGAAAACATCCTAGGTGTGTCCCTGTTATTAAAGTTTAAACAATGCTTCATTAATGTACTGTATATACATTGATGGTAAATTGTTGTGAAGATGAGTGACTTGAGTCCTTTCATTTTTTCTCTTCTGTGGATGCCAACTGCTTAAAATTAATTTAAAAAAACAGCTTTGTTTTTAAAAGAAAAACCAGGCAATTACAAATGATTTTTTTGTTCTCTCTGTTCATTTGAAAACCAGAAAACAAACAAACCCAGACAGCCGTTTGAACCATTCTGCATCCTTGTTAATGTACCAGGCTCTTCCCTTCAATATGCAGTTAACTCCATAGAGACTACATCCCAAAGGATTAGTCATTCTAATTGCCACACCAGATTAATCCTATCATTATAGATATATCATGCCACATTACAAGTCCAAAGCAGTTGTTTTATGTTGACGTTTGCTCCTCCTAATGTTACATTTTTGTTTAAATTCCAAATAACCGTGTATGTACAAAGACAACTTTAATTACAATCTTAGACTCTACAAATGTGTTTATAATAATATACTGAATATTTATTTCGGTAGATTGTAACCATAATTTACAATTCCTCTGTTTCACAATGGTTTTTATATATGTCATGTACATTGCATTTTGACCAGTAACTGCATGTCCATCAGTTCCTTTTCCAGAGCTTTTACTTTCTGTGTAAAATAGTGATCCATCTTGCTTTTTTTGCCTTATACAAGCCGACAGTTGTAAAAGTGTGAGAACTGTGGCTTCTCAATAAATAACTATTCAGATGTCCTAATAATAAATTATGGAGTCTTTTTATGTCTGCCTTAGAAAAAAAACCAAACCAAGCTGAGATGTAAGAGCCCCAACCTCACAGAATAAAGGCATTTTCTTTTCTCATGGGTGTTCTTTAGTTTATTAATTAAGAAGATGGTTTCCTGATTTGCTCCCGAAGGTCAGGGTTGGGATCACACTGTCTGTTCCCCAGGTACAAGGGCATTTCTGCTATGACCACCACAGCTGTTTCCGCCATTATTTGCACTCTATGTCTTGTGATTTGTCCCTTGACATCTAATTGATGTCTGCTCTGGTTCAGCCCCTGTTATTATATGGCCATCAGCCTTAGCACACATTTACCTTCCTTCAAAAGGCCTCAACTTGCATTTTAACTTCTCCCAAAACAGCCAACGGCAGCAGCACTTAGACACACAGGGCAGAGACAAACCCTGAGTTGAAGTTAAATAAAAATTTGGTTTGATGGAAAACATGTTTAATGGAAGCACACTTGAACTGGCTGCCCAGGGAGGTCATGGATACACTGTCCCTGAAAATGTTCAAGGTCAGGGGCTCTGAGCAACCTGGTCTTAGTGGAAAGTGTCCCTGCCCATGGCAGGGGATTGGAACTAGATCATCTTTCGGGTCCTTTCCAACCCAATCCATTCTGTGATTCTCTGTTAGGCTGAGGGTTTTCTGAGAGGTTTGCAGTCCCTACCTCCCATCAGCCGATTCACATCAGAACTGGTTCCTGCTGGCCCAGGTCTCAGTCATTTGGGAGAGCAGCAGAAGAATTGGTGTGCTTTAGCCCCAAACACACCCCCTGTTGCCAGCCTGGGGAGCGAGGGCAAATGTTCATCCCTCACAAATAAAAGATGGGCAAATGGAAAAACATCCTACCTGGATGAGCCTTCCTGACATAATGAACAATTAAACTAAACCATCTTCCAGAGCCCAAAAGACATGAGACCCACCCTGGACATGTGGGAGGAGATTGGGACCTCTGGAACTGCCTGTGGAGGGGGTAAGTCCCAGACTGAGCTGGGATAGTTATGGAGCCTGGAGCATATTCACCCACAGTGCTGGATTTTTGGGTCCCTTCCCTCTGTGTCAGAGTTTAGCATCTGCTGTGGAGGTGCTGTGCAGCCCCACCCGGATGGCCACACCCTACACATTCAGCATCCACCTTTCCCAAGTGTCCTGGGAAGACCACCCTCTTGGAATAGGGGCATTAGCAGGGGCTTCACTTGAGAAGTGGGGTGGCGCACATTTAGCACCATTTATATGTTGAGAAGCCATCTGATGCACCAAAATAGATGAATTTTGAACCCTGACTGTGGCTCAGAAGCGTTGATTTTTGTCTTGCTCTGTGCTGCTGGTAGAGGGAAGCATTGCCAGAAAGAGCTCCTTCTGAGGACTTAGGCAGGAATATGGCTTTGTGACCACTGACACGGGAAGCTTTTCCCTCTTCTTACCCACCCTTCATATGGGCAACTACTTGGCCCTGAGTCCTTGGAGGAACTGGGGTAGTAGTTGAGTGTTTAAGTCATAGTCTATCAAAACCAGGTTAGATGCCTCTGCAGGTCTGTCACTGGCATGCAAAAAAAAAATATCCCTTGACCTCATTATGCTTGGAGCCCTCAATCCCACCCTGAAGCCCTCCCAGGACTTCCCTGACTAAGTCTCACAAAATACAAAGCAAGGAACAAACTGCAAACACCACCTGGTCCTTTTTCTCTAGGGGATTGAGACCCACACACATACTGCTGCACACGTGTGTTCGTGCCCTCTTTATCCTCTCCCTCAGCTGCCCCAAATATTTATGTGTAGGACAACAGCTCCAAGAGGAAGTCCTAGGAAAGCCTTACTGGGGTGGTCACCGGGCTGGTAGCAAAGAGCACTGAAGGACATAGAAATTTATAGCTCTGCTGGCAGTCAGGCAGAGCTGGAGAAACAGCTTGATTCTTCTCGGGAAATGTATCCCTTTTTTTTTTTTTTTAAACACAAAATATTTATTGGGTAAAAACACAGCCCACTTCCACCTGCCACCTTTCAAAATAGTGAGCCCTGCTCAGTTTTTTGAATGAGAGAGTGTGGGTGCAGCCTTCAGGAGACGCTCCTTGGCTGTGCATTGCTAATGCATGTCGGTTCCTCTCTAAAGCAGCAGTGATTGGACACCCTCGGCTGGGTGCCTCTGTCATGAGCACTGACCCTATGGCCTGGGACAGCTTTCTGTGTCCCCAAAACAGCACCCCAGAAATTCCACAGCCCTGAAGCTTGACCACGGAACAGGGAAGCATTAGCCAACTCACTATTTTTAAGGTGTTTGGACCCAAAAGATGAGCTTCAAGGTTATGTACTTTAGTGTGAGTGGGGAGAAGATCTCGTGTACAGCATTGCTGCAAATCAGGATTTAACCTCCCGCTCCACAGCCTGCAGGCTGTGGCTAAGCAAAGGAGTGCACTGCATCCTGTTCCCCACTGCCTTTAACCCTGCACATGGCCAGGGGGGCTGGCAGCCCAACCCTCTCCTAAATGGGTGCTGCACTGTGATACCGGGAGTGGGAAGAGCCACCTTGGGTCCATCCTGCAGAAATGTCAAATCCAAAATGGTCTGGTTTTTCCTGAAAAATATCAGTGTATGTTCATATCCCTCCTGGCCAAAGACTACAGTCTGGACAGGGCTCAGCTCCTGCAGAGCAAAGCTACACCTTGGGCAGCACCTATAAGGGCTTGTGGATAGATGAGAGTACTGGCAAAGGTGGCTGAGCAATGCAAAGATCTGCTGCTGGTTCACTTCAGCCCCTTGCTGTGATGGAACAAGCTCCAACAGTCAAAGGACATTCTGCCAGTACAACTGCACCTAGATGAAGAATCTGCCTGTACAGTTATGTCAATCAGTTCTGGGAAAAGAGGAAAATTTCATTCTTCTGCCAACAAAATTTTAAATGATAGATCAGGCCAAAACTTCTCTCATATTTACAGGGAAGTCCAGCGAAAATATCCTCTTTTTGACAGACTTACTTAAAGCATGTGGCATGGAGACTGAAAATGCTATCAACTATTTGACTGACAAGTGTCAGCAGCTGTTCATCCAATTTGTTTTATATTTCACCAACTAACAGATTCTTTCCCCTCTGCTGTAATGCATGTCTTCTGGCCCATAGGCATCTTAGAAATTGCTTTTCTGCCTTTCTAGTGACCAAAACGTCAAAAATATTAGAAGACAATTTGTGTGCAGAAGCATAAACAGGCACGCAACAAAGCAAAGATGATTTTGCCCGTGTTCAGGCTGTGTTATTTTTTTAAAAGTCACAGCAAACCTAAGGCAAAAAATTATTTCTCTAAGCTTTAAAAGAAAAAGCTGATGCAAACAAAGCACATGATAAATCAGCACAGGTTAAACCATCAACTACCAAGGGGAAAAGCTGCTGTCTAATGGCCAACCAAAATGCAGCTGAGCTGTATGTCAACCTCTGCACTTTGGCTGTGAAGTTCACAACTCTGCACTTCCATCACCAGTATTTGTTCAAAAACCTGCTCCATGTTGCCAAGATTCAACAAAGCCACTGTTGTATCAAACCAAGCTTGGCTAGGGAGAGTCCTTTGAGCCATTCACAAAACCCAGCCCTCTTCATCTTGGGTCTAGCACTGTTTTCAGAACTCTTCAATCCCGACTGCATATAATATAATATAATTATTGCAGCTTTCACCCATCATGAACTTGCAGGTCTAAAAAAAGCCTGTGTGACACCTCTCTCTGGTGAGCTGTATTGTATGATATTTCTTTTAATCAAACACGGTTAGGCTTTCAAGCTAAACCTGAAAGTGATATTTTTCTCAGCCTTTCTAAAAGATACATATTCCATTTCAAGTCGTAAATCCGCATTTGTTGTAACTATGCAAAATATGGGAGAAAAAAAGTGCAGAGATTATATGCAATCTGCCAGCAGAGTTGTGTGCCATGAGGAAAATGCCTCACAGGTCAAAACAAAGAAAAACACTGAGCAACAAATTAGTTGCAGGCAGTAGCTAATATGGAGATCAAAAGATTAAAATCAACATACAACAATGAAATCACTGGAATAATAGGAGCACTTAAGAAGATTAAGTCAATAACAGGGTCCAGTGCTACAAAAATAAGGTTTTGATTATACTGTAAAATTTTATATTGGGAGAGCAAAAGCAATTACAACCATGACATGCTTCGCTATCCCCGCCTTAGACCATCTTGGCTCATTTCCTATGCAAGGAATACAGTTGTTGAAATAAACAGAAATGTTATGACTCAAGTGCTCCATTCAAAAACAAACCAGGTGGTCAGATCAGATTGGGGACTGTCAAGATGGGGTCTGCAAAATCAGGACTTGTTGCAGATCCTGGAGGATATGACAGCTGGGGGGAGCAAAGGCCACACCGTTTAGAACTGGCTTTCTGCCCAGAGAGCTCCACAAGCAGCTGATGTCAGGGCTGTCCCAGGCTGTCAGCTGGAGAGGAGAGGCACACACTGGAAGGGAGGTAGGGGGAGATAAATTGCTCAAAGACTGGTAGAGAACGTGGTGATGAACTCTGATAACAGGGAAGGTATTTTTCTATCCAGCTAAACAGGCAAAGATTTCGGGTTTAGTTTTACATCCGGGGCAGAGCATGTGGCACCTCCAAGCCCATCCAGACCTTTACATCAGGGACAGGAACATCTCCCGTAGCCATATTCAGCACTTCTGGGAGTCAACCAGTGGCATAGCCATGGAGACCCACACGACAGATCTACTCTTTATCAAGTGCTTGCTTTATAAGCAGGAACTGATAAGCCAGTCCCTCCAGCACAAACTGGCCATGGAACGCCTGCCTCATCCACGGACTGTGGGACCAAAGGCCTAGAGCTCCCCATGGAGAAACAGTTACCCTGGTGAGGTCCTCCACACCCGAGAAGTCTGAGCTCTTGGTGGGTTCTGCAGTGCTCTGTGTTTTGTGAGGAAGAGCTGAAGCAGCTCTTCTGTGCCCCAGGGCTGATGACTTGCCTGAGGTTTTTTTGCAACTGTTTTTTTCAGTATCACTATCTCCAGCCCCACCCCCACCCCAAAATCTCAATCCAACCTCATAATTAAATAAATAAATTATCATCTATTTTTACATAATTTGTGGGTGTTCTTGAACATTCAGGAAATACTTGGGTTGCGCATTGAAGTTTCTTCCTCCAGTAACAAAGTCTGGATTTTTAGTTTGGGCTCTCAGTGTGGTGGGGATTTTTTGTGGTTTTTCTAGACCATGTCTTCTGGGATGAAATCAACCCATTTCTCATGCCCAAGCAGCACAGTAGCACTTTCACTTGTCAATCTGGGAGTCTTGCCAGGCTCTCTCTGACTTAGCCACCGTGAGGGATAGAGATGCTGCAGTCCAGCAGGTCCCAGACACCCCAGAGGAAGGGGACAAGATGCTGCCATCCACTGCCACCTCCATACCATGCAGCCCGTGGAGTCCAGCTCTGCAGCACATGGGGACACCTGTGACAACAGTTCAAGCAATGGCAAATACAAATCTCAAACAATCTAGCGTGGCATAGCCAGAAAGTCTGGACAACACTGAGTGAGGAGTGAGTGGTGAAACGACAGTGGAAAGATTGGTTTTGGAAATATTCTTTCTCTATTTGGTTTTCTTCATTGAAAAAGCAAGTAATTTCAAAAATGAGATGTTTTTCTACCTCATTAAGGGAAGAATAATTCAAAACACGTGGAGTTTGTCCCACTTACTTTTTTGGCTTTCCTTCTTTCAAGCAAAAAAAGGGATGGAATAGGAACATGAATCTGAAGTGGGCTTCTACCCATTTTCACTGTTTTTTGTTCCTTTTCCTGAAACGTTTTCAGTAGGAAAGTGAGAACAAGGCCATCCCCCCATTATATTCTCCTTCTCTACTTCCTCCCACCTTTTCTCCTAAATAGAAAATAAGGGGAAAAAACCCCTACAAACCTAGAAAAACGTAGAAGCTCCCACTCTTAAAAAAAAAAAAGTACAACATTTCAAAACATTAGGAAGGAACATCTTTCAGTTTCAGTGTTCAGAAATGAAACGCAGCATTGTTCCATTACTGCAATGCGAAGGATGACTATTTCTGACAATAAAGATGGAGAATAGCAGCTCACCCTTTCAACAATTTCTTCCTTGCATTACTGGACAGGTTGGCTTTGGACATGGTGCGGATTCCAACGACTCCTCACCTGCCTCCTGGGCTAGACCAGTCTGGCGCCAGGAACAAGATTTCCCTCAGGATGTCTCCCTCTGCTCCTCGCAGGCAGGCAGGCAGCGTTTTTGGGGCATAAAGCCTGGCTGGGATCGAGCCGTTAGTTACCATTCCTGTTGACAGGCAAACTAGAATAGGCTCTGGCTCACTTTCTCCGAGCTGCGGAAGGAGGAATGAGCCGGGAAAAGAGTTCATTCAATTGCTTCTGTTTGGCAGCTCTGCAGGACTCTCCGCACAGACAGAAAGAGATGTGGCAAGTAAGGAGTTGCCATTTTTAGAATTACATAAGCCCATTTGATTGCCATCGAGGCACTCTGTGCAGCTCCTGCCACGGTGCCCTGCCGGTTGCTCTGCAGTGGGACTACATTTCAAACAGTTTTAGAAGCAGGTCAGAGACCAGCTTTTAAAACTGAATTCAGGTTGAAAATGTCTGTTCCTCCTGCCATCACTGACAATACAGACCAGTGCAGCCATGCAAGGACCCTGAGCCAGTTTCCAAAATCCCACTAACCACACTTCCTCTGGGACCTGTACAATGCTCCAAAAACTTAACCCCCCAAATAAAAATAATAAAAAAGAATCTAAAAATATAAAATAAAATTATCTGCCTATACATAGGCAATAACGTACATAACTCAATAAAAGGGATGAAAAAATACTCTGGAGGGTCTCAAAGCCACTGTTCCATCCAAGGTGGCCTTGCCGGGCACTACCCCTGCCCCAGTGTGGCAGTGTCCATCGGGTGACAGGGCAGCAGGGTCACCCCCCCAGTGCTGTAGGTCCTGCAGGATAAGAAGGACTGCCCGTGGGGACTGAGGCACACAGCACTGCAGGGGTATTGCTCCCGCTGGACAAAGTATCGCGATTTCAAGGGAATAACTGGAAAGATTCACATGGGTAACGACCCTTGTTTCACCTTTAACGCCCCAAACTTTGCTATCCTGACTTCTCTGTTCATTGCCCATTAATTTGTCCAAACAGTGTCTATCTCGGACCACTGCAAATTGACTTGTGGCCGAACAACTGGAGAGCAACCCTGGGCTGACCCTTCGAGGTCGTAATTGCTGCCTTGCACGGACACAGACCCAAACTCAGCACGGTGGGGCCAGGGCCGGCCAGCACCGCAGCTCGGCCCTCCTTCAGCCCAACGCTGGGCCCCTCCAGAGCACCTTTGCACAAAGCTGCAAAGCCCCAGAGAAAGCTGCTCCCCCACCCTGGCTCACAAAGACAGCCCCATCCTAATTGCCTAGGCCGGTGGCTCACCCGGCAGTCCACCACCTTCTATTAAAAAATAATACGAAAAAGAGTTGCGAAAAAAAGTATTTATAAAAATACCTATAAAAAGCAAAGCAGCATGGAAATCAAAGCCACCATTTCGGGGAGATTGAAGGATAATGCTAATAACTTTCGGCAGCTTCCACTGCGGAGTTTAAGCAGCTGCCAAGTTAAAGAACTAGGAGGATCCTAAGTTATCTTCCAGCGGACCAGAAATGCCCAGCGCCGACTGCCTGGGCGGAGGCGGCCCGACGGACGCGGGGAGCCGGGCCGAGCCTGCGGGGCCCTGCGCTCCCGCCCGCCCGGCTCCCACCCGGGACGAGTCCCCGGGAGCCCCTCGCCAAGCAGGTCTGGCTGTCGAGGAGCGAAAGGGGAACCCCCGCCTGTTTTCGATGTCAGCGGCCAGAGAGCCCTTGGGGCTGGGGCTGCCGGGTGCGTACGGGACCCCCGAGGGCAGCGGGCGCTGGAGAAGATCCGGGTGACCTGGCGTGTCCCGCCCGGGGCCGGGCCGGCCAGCCCGGGCACCGCACTCGTTTTTCTGGGGAGGCAGCGGCGTAAAAATAACCACAGAAGCGATCGCGTCCGCAATGGGAACGTCTTTGCGGCGTGCTCCTTCTTGGGAAAAATCCGCAAACCATTTCTCCCTCCAAATGTCGGGGGTGAAGGATTAACACCCCACGGGAGAACGGCCACCACGGGAGAGGCGGAACGCGGGGCCGAGCCGGGAGCCCGCTGCGCGCCCGACGTGCAGACGCTGCTGCCTCCCAAAGCCGGGCTGGGCCGCTCGGCCCCCTCAGAGCCTCCCCTCCCGCTTGGCGCTCCGGGAGCAGAGGGGCTCGGGCTCGGTGGTGGGCAGGCGGCGGAGCTGGGGCAGCTGTCTCGAAGTCAGTCAGTTGTAATATGCTCGCCGGAACAGCAGAAGTCGAATCGATAGAGACGGCCTCCAGCTGTGCCTAAACCTGCGATTTCAATTAAAATACTGAGCTCTGATGCCCGGGTCTTAGCTGGGATCTCAACGCCCTGATGCGTAAGGCGTGTTGTGCCCGGTTTCGAGCCGGCCGGGAGGCACCGGCACGGCCCGAGCCTGTACCCGGCCTCGGGATGCACGGGAGCTTCTCCGGGCTGCTGGAAGGAGGGAGGCTGCCCCGGGGCTCCGCAAGGGCTCCCCCGCCTCTCTTCGCCCCCAGGAGCCCCGAGGCCTGCGGGACCCGCTGCCCCGAGCAGGGCGGTGGGTGCCCAGCAGAGAGCGGGCAGCCGTCCCCTTGGCCAGGAAGGGAGGGAAAGAGACCCGGTTCAGCAAACACCCCGGCAAGGACGAGGGCGGCTCGGGGAAGCTGGCAGCGAGCTCCCGGTCCCGGCTCCACAGCCCTTCTTTTATCCTGCCCGAAATCATCTCGTTTACAGAAAATATTTGTTTGCACTATTAGTTGGTACTGGAGTTAATTACTCAACGTGTGAGCGGGGAGTAATATGGATAAAAGCAGCCCCAGTGTTTATTGTGTGGGTGAGCTGTTTGAGCGGTGCTTGAATAAACTGCAATTAGGGTTAGATAGAGATTAATTAACATGTGAGTGGCAAGGTGTAAAATAGTTCCCAACCCTCCACTCAGTATAATCTGCAGGCGAGGAAAAGAAGTTTGTGGAGGCTAATTAAATACTTCGCTAAAGCCGGCGAGCCCCGGCAGTGAGCGGAGTCCAGCCCAGCGCAGCCGCTCCCGCTGCCCGGAGGAGGCGCGGGCTAGGCGGGCAGCGCGGTTCAAGCGCGGCGCGCCTCCCTGGGGCTCAGCCGGGCTCTCCCGCAGCCCAGACACCGGGCACGGCTTCTGCGGTTCTCCGCGGTCCCGTCCCAGCCTCTCCCCCAGAAGCGGGACGGTTCCGTCGCTCCCTCGCACGCTGACCCGTCAGAGCCGGGCGGGCAGGGCTGGGCGGACGCCAACACCTGATGCTCCAGGCGGGGTGTCCCCCCGGGGCTGGGCTCTCCCATCCGCCCGCGGGCAGCCCGGGACGGCCGCCGCTTTTAAAGTTTGTTTCTGGAGCGTGTTGTGGTTCGCAGGTGAAAAAGCCTGTCTGCAAACAGCCGCCGGCGAGCTGTCCCGGCGGGGAGAGGAGGCGCGGCTTTGTCAGCGCCGCACAAAACCCCCGAATTCCTCTAAACTTTCTTAGACGCGCGAGGGAGGGGGAAATACATATATATATATATATATAGGGGCCTTTTCATTGCTTGCTTTACCTCTGGCCAGGCTCAATCTAAACCCTTCGCTCCCCCCCTCTCCCCCGGATAATCCTCCCCTTTATTTTAGAAACACACAAAACCAGGTTCCACGCAGCGCTATAGTGGCTACAAGTGAAAGAGAATTGAGCGCCCTGAATCGCCGAGGGAAAATTGGTTCGGCTGAATAGCCCCGGCGAGGGACGGGGCGGCTAATCAGAGCCCGGGGGGTGCTGCCCTGCAGCCGGGCCCCCCCCAAACAGGTGGACGTGGGACTCTCTCAATTACCGCGTCCTCGCATCTGAGGTTTCTGCAAATCCTCCCCTCCCGCATCACGGCGTTTTAATTGGAGAGAGGAAGGAAAGAAACCCCGGCATCCAGGCGCTATAATGTAGCGTCGCCTATTTTGGGGGGGGAGGGGGGGCGGGGGGGAATGGGGATAGAAGAAAGTGCNGGGGGTCGACGACGAGAGGACAAGGGCTACAAGGGCAAGGGAGAGTCGCCGGGTGCCTCCCGGGGCAGCGGCACCTTTAGGGGGTAGCAACTTGCAGAACTTCCCTTCGCTGAACACGGGTCTTTTTTTATTTATTTTTTTTTCAGCAGCGAAATCGAGTCCTGGACACGACTCTCTCCGCATTTATTTAAGGCTAATCACCAGCTACCCTGAGAGGGGAGAGGGCTGGAATTAAACTTAGTTTAATTAACATTAATACACTGTCCTAATTAATGGGTTGGCTATTAATTTATACATGCTGGAGAGGCTCGCAGATAAGTGACAATTTATTAATTATCTTCCAGCTCGGTTGCAACGGAGCTGATTGCAGATGGGTTGCCAAAATAACTCGAGCATGGTTGCGTGGTAGTTGCTTTAGAAAAAAAAAATCATTCTCCCCCTTCTTAAAAAAAAAAAAAAAGGAAGAAGAAGAAAAAAAAATCCTCACGCTCATTCGGAGTGGCTCTTCTAACCCCAGCAAGAACTGGAGCACTCTTTTCCACCCAACTTGTGAATCGCACTTGCCTTCTAATTTGCCACATGCAAAACGATTCCTCTGCTTTGCAAGTTGCTTTTTAAGAAGGGAGAGAGAGAGGAAAAACCCAGCTCGCACACGAGCGATTTGTGCGTCTTAAACTGGAAGGAAATTGTGCGTGGAGAGGGGGGGCTCGTCTTCCTCTCTCAGCCCCAACCCACCGCGCTCCAGCCCGGCGCCTCGGCTTGGGGAAGATCCATGGTGGCATCCCCATGTCATTCTGCTCAAAGTGACTTCATATGATGTCAGCTTTAAATGTTCGAGACCGTGATCTGACGCTCAGGAAGTTGTTTGCTATCAAAATGTGACTGTGGCCACACCGCGCTGCTTGGATGAGTCTCGCCGGCGCTGGGCAAAGGTAAGTGGTCCCAAGGCGAGCCCCGCCGCCCCTCGCCTTGCCCCCCGCCCCTGGCTCCCGCATTTCCCGGACCGTGGCCATCGGTGGGGCTCGGCTGGGTGGCATTGGGCTGGGGGAGGTTTTTCTTTTTCTTTCCTTTTTTCTTTTTTTTTTTTTTTTTAATACTAACAAGGTCTAGCCTGCATGTTACTTTAGCGTGTTTCGCTTAATGAGCAGTAATCTGGTACCCTACGTGCCATTGTTCTTGAATATGTTCATTTGAATGTAAATAGGGAGGGGGTGCCGGTGGGGGGTGGGGTGGGGGGAGAACAAGGTGCTTATTAAATTGATTTGTCTCCTGGCTTTTCTGGAATGCAGAGCCGAGCGCGGGAGCGAGTCGCTGCTCACACCAAGTTCCCGCACGGCGGAGCGACATGGCGAGCCCGGGGTCGCTGGAGACGGTCATGCCTTCCTCCTGCCCCCGGCACGACGGCAGAGCCGCCACCGCTAACCCCTCCAAGACCCTGGCCTTCTCCATCGAGCGGATCATGGCAAAGACGTCGGAGCCCAAGCCGGCCTTCGAGGAGCGGCACGGCGGGCCGGGGCCGGAGCCGGGCAAGAAGCCGCTGAGCCTGTGCTCGCCCCTGCCCTGCGTGATCCCCATCCCGCCGCTGGGCTATGAGCTGCCCTCCAAGACTCTGAACTACTCGGAGCTGTGGAAGAGCAGCCTGCGGGGCGGTGCGGGGCTCTGCAAAGCCAACTGCGGCGTCTGCTGCAAGGCAGAGCTCGCCCTGGGCCAGCCCAGCGGCCGGCTCATCAAGCCGCAGGTCATCCACCAGGCGGGGGCCGTTCCGGCTGCCCCCCGCTCCCTCTACTACTTCAACTACCTGGACGCCGCGTACCACCCGGCCGACCTCCTGCACGGACAGCTCTTCCCGGCCGGCCTGCTGGGCGCCCCGCCGCCCGGGGGGCTCTCGGCCCACCAGAAGCTTTTCCTGCTGGAGAACGCCAAGCTGGCGGGGCTGGCGGCCGAGAAGCTGCCGCCGCCGCCTCCCTTCGCCCACAAGGAGCGGCTGCCGGGACACCTGGACCAGGTGATGAAGGAGGCGGCGGCGGCGGAGCGCGGCGGCCCCCCCAAGGGCCACGCCAAGATGGGGGGCGGCGGCGGAGGGGCGGCGGAGGGCAAGCCCAAAAACTTCACCTGCGAGGTCTGCGGCAAGGTAAGGGGGACGCCGGCATCGGGTGGGGGGACCGGGGTGGCGGCGGCGGGGCCGTGCCTGACCTCGCCTTCCCGGCGCTTCCCCGCAGGTGTTCAACGCGCACTACAACCTCACCCGCCACATGCCGGTACATACGGGGGCCCGGCCTTTCGTGTGCAAGGTCTGCGGGAAGGGCTTCCGCCAGGCCAGCACCCTGTGCCGGCACAAAATCATCCACACCCAGGTAGGTGGGGGGCGGCCGGGTTGCGGGAGGCGGCGGCCGCCCCTGCTCTCCGCGCAGCCCCCACTGACGAGCTTCTCGCACCCCGGTGCAGGAGAAACCCCACAAGTGCAACCAGTGCGGAAAGGCGTTCAACAGGAGCTCCACGCTCAACACCCACATCCGCATCCACGCCGGCTACAAGCCCTTCGTCTGCGAGTTCTGCGGCAAGGGCTTCCACCAGAAAGGTGAGCTGAGCCGGGGCGCGCCGGGGCCCTCATCCATCATTAGCAGGGATTAAACGCGGCGAGCCCTGCCCGGCTGGGGGAAGCGAGGGGCGCAGGCAGATCCGCCGCCGCTCCCAATTACTTTTCCTCTGAGCTGGGCCGCATCGCCGGGCAGCGCTGACGGTTCCCCCTAAATGCTTTTTAAATGAAAGGTGCCGGGCCTTGGTCCTAATCCAGAGCCCTCCGTTTGCCGCGGGTCACCGGGTTGACCCTACCTCTCATTTGTGCCGTGCCAGTTGCGCGCTGCTCCGCGCTGACGAGGACCGAGTTTGACAAGTGGGACGGGGGTGCGGGTGGAGGCACTTCCAAACGCCCCCCTTACCTGTGCACCGTGCGGCCCGGGCACCCTCGGGTAACTTCCTTTTCCATCTTCTTCTTCTTTGGCAGGCAACTACAAGAACCACAAGCTGACCCACAGCGGAGAGAAGCAGTACAAATGTACCATTTGCAACAAAGCCTTCCACCAGATCTATAACTTGACTTTCCACATGCACACCCACAATGACAAGAAGCCCTTTACGTGTGTCACTTGCGGGAAAGGATTTTGCAGAAACTTTGATTTAAAGAAGCACGTCCGAAAGTTGCACGACAGCGTCTCCAGCGCTCCTCCGCCGCGGGACCCTGGGCGCAGCGGGCAGAGCTAAGGGCCCGGCGCGCCGCCACACTCGGACCTGCTCAACCAGGCCAGCACTATTTATCCAAAACAGCCTTCGCTTCTCTGTCCTTTTCCCAGCGAGCTCAGCCGCCGGTAGCAAGCGACCCCGAGCCGCAGTTGTATATAAGAGGAATCTTATTTAATGGCGCGTTGCGCCGCCGGAGCGGGCCAGGATGGGCCGGGCTGGCCGCCCCCCGCCCGGCGCCAGGACAGCGCTCTTTATACGTGTCTGTAAATCTCCATTTTAAATGTACGCTCGAATAAGTGAGGAATATATCTATATCTATATCTATCATGGGACAATAAACCGGCCCTTCGCAGGTGTCTCATTTCCCACCTGGGCCCCGGCCCGAGCGGGGACCGGGCTGCACGGCGCTATCCCCGGTGTGATCGCGGCTTGCGGGAGCCGGGCCCTGCCGCTTCGGGGCCCGCCGAGCGCCGCGAGCATCAGAGGAGCGAAACGAGGGCGGGAGGGAGCCGGGCGGCTTCAGAGGGCTGCTGCCGCCCCCCGGAACGGGGTCAGAGCCCTTGCAGGACCCCCGGCGGGGCTGCTCGGCCCCGACCGGCAGCGCGAAGGGGCGGCTCGGAGTTTCCCAGCGCCGCTTTTCGGGGTCGGTTCATTACGGCGTGTTTAAACCGCTCCTGAATGACTATCTTTCCTTGCATGCAGATAAAATGATCTCACGCTTGCTTTCCGAGTAATGACCCAAATTAAGAGAGAAAACACAGACCCTTCAAACCGCATTACATTAATCTAATCACTCCCAGCAGGCCTCAGAAACTCTTTGTGATCAGAATATGGATAATCAAGCACTTGGATTACACTAAATATTCCCTTCTCATCTCCCCCCCTCCCTCACTTTTAATACGCAAGTGTCTATTCCGGCCACGTCGTTAGGAACAATATTATTCTAGCGGAGAAAGGAGATTGAGGAGGCCGGGCGTGTACGTGCTGCTCGGGCCGGGCTTGCCAATGAAGAGGGGAACGAGAGAGGCACCGAAATGCCTGGGGACGGCGTAATGGGGAGCTCACCTTTCTCCGCTTAATTGAGTGGTTAAATAGAGGGAGGCGAGGACGAGCACAACTCGCCGCCGAGCCGCAGGAACGGGAGTCGACCCCTCGCTCCGGGTTTCTGGATTCATTATTAAATAGGCTGCGATGTTCCGCGTTCTGCAAGGAGCGGGCTGGGAGCTGGGGCCGGGGCTCCGGGCCCCGCTCTCCCGCTGTAGAGACGGGGCGATTTTAGAGTTTCTCGGGATTTGCATTTTCTTGTGTCTGAAATTGCGTTTTGACGGTTTGAGGAGCGAAAAACGATGTCCAGTGATCCTGGCAGCGGGGAAAGATCATGACCGAATTTGTTAAAAAAATTTGGGAGAGTTTTATGTTAAAAGGAAATTTTAAAAAAGAAAAGAACAAAACAAAACAAACAAACCCCGTCAGCGGTCCGGAAACCCTGTCAGGGGAAACGGTCCCGCAAGTGAAGGGGCTGCGGCTCAACCCCCGGCAGGCGGGAGCCGAGCCTGGCTCTCCCGCCGCCGCGACAGACGGGGCGGGACAACCCACGGGCCGGGGACGGCGGGAGGGACCCCCCTCTCCGTGAGGACACTATGCCGGGGGAGGCCACGGCAGGACGATGTCCCGGAGGACGGCAGCGGGGCGTGGGCATCCCGAGGGGTGCCTACGGAGCCATTCCCGCTGCCAGGTCTGGGGGAAGCGCCGCTTTCTCCACACCTCGGGCGCCGGGGAGAGGTCTGGGCTGCCAGCCGGGAACCGAAAGCGGGAGCCAGGCGCGGCTGCGGGCCCCACAGACAGCGCGCAGGCTGCTTCCTCAGCTCTCCTGATGGGCGAGAGCTGTGTGAAACCCACTCCCAGGAAGGGAATTAAGGAAGTGCGTTCTTATCGCATTTTTATAAAAAGCGGCGTTGTTTACAGAGGCGTCTGGGGGGAAGGGCGGCATCCCCGTCACGGCTCAGGGGATCTTCGGGGCACCCTGAAGTGCCGTGTCCACCACCGCTGGTGGGCTTGGTCACCTGGCCCCTCCTGGGGGGCGGTGGGCAGCTCTCCCCGGAGCAGCTGTCGCTCCGGTTTCCCCCCGATCTCGGACGCACTGGGAAGGGGCCGCGGCAGCGCGCTCGCCACCGGCCGGGCCCGGACCCCCCCCGGCTCTCGCCCGGATCCCGGCACACACAAGCCGCAGATCGCGGGGGAGGGGCGGCTCTGTCAGACACACACACGCCAGAGACTCCAATTATCTTCTCCCTCACAAGATGTTTCTGCTGTCCACGACTGCTCACACTTCGGCACTCTTGCCAGCAAGCCTCAATAACACAAAACCCGCACAAAAACCCCTTTCCCGGCGCCGCAGCCGCGCACACAACAGATTGAGTGCCGGTGCCTCGGGGGGAGGGTTAGAGGTGCCTCTGCGGAGAGAGCGACGTGCCAGCGCCTCCGTGCTTTCCCCTCGGCCCGCCCGGCCCAGCGCTTCCCCGGGACCGGGCGGCTCCCAGGTGCGTCCCGGCACCGCGCCGGGCACCGGGAAGCGACCAACCTACAGGCAGCTGCGTTGCCCTTTTCCCTGCACTCCGCTCTCCAAACGTCTGAGCAACCAGTTTGCTGCTAGAAACATGTTAATTGCCAACGGAGCTCATTAAGGCATGCACATGCAAAACACAGCGAGGGAGATTAAATGGACAAAAGCGCAATAATGAACTGTCAAAAATCGGACCCATCTACACGACCAGGAGCACTCAAGAATGAGGCATTTAGAGGCAACAAAGGATTGTCTGGGACAGGAAGAAAGGACGACCTAGACTTTTGTTTAGTCAACACAATTGATTACAAATGAGAGATTAACAGGATAGCTTCAGAGTTTTTTTGAAGGAGGCAGAAGAGAAAAGTCCAATTAAGTGCACCGAATGTTAACTACATTGATTTCCACGGCCAGCGCTGGAGAAATTCTCATTAAACCATCCCTGGCGATCCCTTTTGGAAAGTAATTTGTCTCCCTGATGGAGCAGAGAAAGGGAGCCATGTAAAGAGAAAGAAGCGCTAGTTCTTGGCACAATGAGCTTAGGAGACACACTGGAAAGAGCCAAAGGGGGAGTTAATGAGCATCTGACAAGCCGCTTGGACCCGGGCCTGGAGAGCAGCGATGAAAAGATGGAATTGGCCAACAACTATTCTTTATATCAAACATAAAAAGGCCAATCTGAAACAGCGCTGCTCAAAGCTGGTGGGGAATAAAAGAAAGGCCCCCAGTGAGGGGTGGAGTGGAGGGCTCAACTGCCCCTTTGGGACAGGGGAAGAAATGCACTGGCATGTCCCTCTCTGATCGAGCGGAGCTACTGGCCCTCGGCACCACACCCCAGGCGGGCACGACAGAGCAGGCCCGGCAGCCCCGGCCCGGAGGCGCTTGCACAGACCCGAATCGCCCCAGGGCAGCCGAGCTGGGTACAGTTTTAAGAAGTTATCCCGCGGAGAAAGATCACCAGTCAGCCCAAATCACGGCGGCACGGCTCTCCCCGAAACCCGCTGCGTTCCTCCTCCCCGGGGATGCATTCGCCCGACCCCTCCCGCTGCCCCGGCTGCGGGCCCCCCCCCGGGGGACCGGGCACCGCGGAGCGCAGCGCAAGGCAACGCGCGTCGTGTAGACACGGGTCGCTCGGAGGCTCTTAAATCAGATTAGAGCTCGTTAATAACAATTTTGGCTTAAGTCTGTATTGACTTAGGTTTAGGAATGGCTTAGCACTTTCGCTTAAGTCAACACCAGGGCTAAATTGAAGCATGCCTTTCCCAAACCGTCGTGTCCCCCAGGACGCCCAGGTGCCCTCAGGACTTGTCCTTCTGCCGCTTTAAGCTGTTTTATGGAAGTATTTGCATGATTTTGAAGTAAGCCTGCTGGGCCTCGACTGAGCCAGCCCACCCCTGCGTGTCACCCACGAGGGTCCCCTCTAGGGACGGGTTTCATGGGCCTCACCCTCCCAGGGTTACGATCAGGGCAATTTCTGGTCTTTCAGGCTCTTACTGCCAGCCCTTGTGCTCCTTTCCCCATCCCTCGTGGTGTGGCTCCTGCCCACTCCCCTAACACCTCCTGCCTCTCTCCTCATCTCCCCTTTAGCCCCTTCAAATTTGTACCCTGGATACCCCCAGAGCCAGCGCTGCATTGCCATCCACGGCCGAGTTCTGTGGAGAGACTGAGGGTCCAGTGGCAGCTGCCCCTGCACCCGAGGGAAAAGACGGCACGGCGAGTCCCAGCGGAGGCATTCCCTTCAGCCGGCATCGACAGCGGCCACAGCGAGGGCTACCGGCTGCCTGCCCGGATACTTTAGACCCATTGAGAGCCACATGCAGATGGGAGAGCAAGGGACAGGTTCAGGCAGAGGGGGCCACCAACAGGGAAAGGCACCCACCCCTTGGACTGCGCTCCTGGGCGGGGGTTATTGCCTGGTGATACGGTCACCCCACGGCCCTCCTCACCTGAAGATTCCCGCACACAGACCTCACACCACGGCCAGCTTTGCCCTAACCAGTCGCCCTCCCACCTCCCCCTTGCTGCCATCGTCCCCACTTTGTCACCAGCCCTCTCGCGGGTACGGGGCTGTGCTGATGAACACCATCCCCACGGGGCCTTAGAGAAGGGGGAGGGGGAAATGCTCTTACCAGCTGGTTTCTACCATACACCCTGATTCTCCAGGTGACGCTGTCCCATCTTTTACTCCATTCCTAGCCTACTCCTATTGCTAATCCTGCCTAGCCCAAAGGCGTAGCCAGCCTCGTGTTATTTGTATTTATCTCATTGATTTACTGCAATTGCTTAATTGATTGAATCACGGGCATCACGTGCCCTCAATTAAAAAAAAAGCAAAAAAGAAAAAAGGGTACATTTAGATTTCTGTTCTCTCTGTTTTACGGGCCGTCTCTCCTCGTAAGGTGTTGAAGCTGCGGCTGGGCCATGTGGCTCAGCCCTCAGGGAGCCTCGGGCGTGCTTTCCAGGGAGCTCAAACAGCCGTTCAGTGCGAGTGTTTCAAGTCACCAGTGATCTTAAACTTTGCTTTAAAGTGACTCCGGTAAGAGCATGTTTAGTCACTGAAGCACATTTTTGTCCCCAGTGGGGACAAAATGCTGTCAGACCACAAAAAAAGTCCGTTCCCATAATTCTGGGTGTATAATCCCGGAACAACACAAAACTTGACTTCTACAAATATTTACATCTTTGCCGTCTTCTGCGTTGGCAGAAGAAGCAGGCCGATGACAAACTTTAAAAGAGATCCGATCCGGGGGCAGAAGTACTCCCGGCCGACGGGACAAGGAATGGGGACCTCGCTGGACCGGCTTCTCCTCTCCCGGCTCCTCGCCGAGCCTCCCGGAGCATCCCCGGCCCCTTCCGGGCCGCCCCAGCCCGCGGGCCCTGCGCACAAACGGGACCACAGCAGTGCTGGGGGCGCAGCGGTACCCCCGTCCCAGCCCGCGGGACTGCTCTGCCAGCAGCGGCCGGGAGCCCAAACACAGCGGGGATGGGCGCTTTGAACCACTTGGGAGACCGAGGCCACGGGAGCCAGGTATTTATTTCCCCGCATCAGCGCCGCTGCAATGGACACGATTGTCCTGTGAAGGGCACAGGCGCTGAAACCGCAGAGAGCACCTGAGACCTCCGGCAGCCGCGTTCCCCAGGTCCCGCTAACTGTCTGATACTCCTTCTACTGTCTTCCTCACTGCAGCCAGTTGCCAAGATATTTCACATAAATAGAAGCTTTCTGATTTATTATCAGCCTCTTCCTTCTGATTCATTATGTTAATGAATTGAGATATTACCAACACTGGATTATCGCATCTATCAATGAATCCAGCAAAAGAAAGCTAATTATAGAGGAAAAAAGGAAAAAGCCAAGTGTACCCGGAAACTTAATACAAAGAAACGTCCGAGAAATAGAGCAAAGCGGCTGCAGTAGTTTAAGCGCCCTCTAAACACAGCTTCCAGTTGTCTGGGGACACTTTGGGTCACACAGACAAACCCTTTTCCTAGGGATTTACGGATACGCTTTTTACCGTTAGCATCACTATTACGAGCGTTTCCAAGGAATCAAACCCGCTGCCCAGAGCTTTCCTGGGAATCTCGGCGCCGTTGAGTGAGGGTGGACACACACAATGCGCTTCCCGTTCCCTCTCCCAGCGCACCGCTCCCGGCGACGCGCAGTCCCCGCGCCCCGATCACGACCGACCGGCACCCGCCTGTCCTCCCCCGCGCCACAGCGAGCTCGTTTCACACCGGGCAACCACCGAGAAACGGGGTTTGGTTTGTCTGGGTTTTTTTTTTCGTCCTCTCCTTTCTCCCTTTCCCAGAGTCGCTCGGCTCGGCGTTTCCCCGGCTGGAAGCAGCGCTGCCCCTCGGGCAGAGCCCGCACCGGCGGGGCGCGGGGCGAGCGCGGCCGCGGAGCGCAGCGCAGCGCGCAGGTTCGCCGGCGCTGAACAAAGCTGCCGGCATGTGCTTCACTTTGAACACATTATCCTCCGGAAGCTTTTATTGAGCAACACTCAGAGTTCCGTGAATGAAGCTATTGGAACGCTTACGAACTAAATGGGTAAAGAAAGGCAAGTCTGGTTACCAAAATTACATTTCTCATTTCCCATTCACCGCAGTGAGGCAGGTACTTATTTACTGCGGCTTCAAGCTACGGTAATTAGGTAAAGGATACTGTAATTTACCTAAAGGAAGACAATTTTTTCCTTTTATTAATTCACAATAGATTTGTAAAATAATCTTACAGCAGCTGGCTCTGCTTGAATCTGTTTCAAAAGTGTGATGTAAATACTGTCTCACACTATTTTGTTGCTTATTAGGCTTTCTGGTAGGTGATACGACTGAGAGTGAGGGGAAAGAACACCACACATTTATTTTTAAGATCATCATCACAGCGATAAAACTTACGGGAAGAAGTGAGCATACTTTCTATCTGTATGCGTTAAAAACAGACGTGTTCAAAGTAAGTAAAATGTAAAAGCTACAACTGGAAGGCTACAAACACAGCGGGTACAGCTTAGCGCATTTTCAAGAGCTGTTTTAACTGTGTTTAAAAGGAGTAGCAAATTCCCAAATTAAATCACCCTATTTATAGCAAAGACAAAGAGTTTCACACAGCAGGAGGATGTACTAAAGAACCGTTTTCCCCCACCTGTTTCCTTAGCAAGGGTTTAAGTATCTATATCTACATATTCCTAGTAATTGTGTATCTGAAGTAATTTAGCTTACACATTATGAAACTATAGGAAGAGTGCAAATAATCGATCTGGGATTCATTACATTTGGATTTTTCATCAGTAAACTTCTGAGATTTTAATCTTCACTCAGCAGATTAATATTTCATATCAGAGTCAGAGGAAAATAAACACCGCACCTAAGCGAAGTATTTATCACTGGCCTACTCGCTGTTCGCACTTGGCTGCAGCAGGCACCAACTTACATCCAACTCATACATGCAATGCAACACTGAGATCCAAGAGGATCAAAGCTTTATTTCAACTATAACACAGTATATCCATGGATTATAATCCTTCAGCAAACAGAATATCACAGTAATGAAGACCTTAACATTACAAATATGTTAAAACAGCTTGCATTTGGGGTGATATTTAAGGTCAAGTTGTATC
The DNA here is from genome assembly GCA_008694505.1 of Cyanoderma ruficeps. Lineage (NCBI taxonomy): Eukaryota > Metazoa > Chordata > Aves > Passeriformes > Timaliidae > Cyanoderma > Cyanoderma ruficeps. The sequence goes on along the minus strand of VZDJ01000056.1, from coordinate 5,542,239 downwards.
TGAACACAACTATTAAAATATTATGAAAATTACCATTATGGAGTAAATAATGTTTTCTTTCAGTTATAACCTCTAAAAGTACATTCAATTTTAAATTTGGTTTTCTTATTTTTCAGTACCAACAAGCTCAAACTGAGCATCCCAACCTGCTCTATGAGAATAAAAAAAGACAGAAATGAAGAACTATAAGCTCAGCCTAAAAATTAGCTCCCAACTTCTATGAAAATGTGACCCTGAATAAATACAATCAGGAGGATACTATAGTGTCAGATATGCCTCCAAACTGAGTATTTCAAATGTATTCTCAAATTAAATTAATAGGCTTGGGAAAGATTCTGCAGAGTAAGAAATTTCTTATGCTAGGGATAAGTAACATGCCTTGCCTTCTGCTCCTGCCCCCACAGCCAGAATTACTGAGAAAATAAAAAGCTTGGGAATGTGATGGTAGAGGTGACAAGATGGGTGAACAGGCTGTGCCCCTGGGTTAGTATTGGGGTTACTCATCTGTGCATTAACCTAGAAAAGAATGAATAATTATTTCTTCTTGCAAGATACTCCAAGATAAACTTACAAACACCAAAACCTCTGGGTTTTCTCACTGCTCTTTACTCTGTTGCTGTCTCCCACCTATCAGAAAAGCACAAGAAGCAACAGGCCCATAGGATCACTGCACCTTGTGTATACATATATTGGAACACAAAATGGCAAGCAGCGAGTCAAGACTGTAGAGGAAGAACTTTGGGGTTTTTTGTTATTGTTGTTGTTTGTTTGTGTTTGTTTTTTGTTTTTTTCCTTTGTTTTTTGGGGGGGTGTGGTGAGGTTTTTCAGAAAAAAAATTACGATGAGTAGGAAATTATAGAAGATATATATGATGTAATTTCTATATTTTATATTTTTTGATATATATATAATATGTATATATAAAATGAGGTATAACTACATAGAATCAATATGTTTGAGGTGCCTTGAATGGTGAAGAATAGCCATTCAAGATCTCATAGAAGACCAATATTAAATCATATTAAATATAAATCACTTTGGGGCATTCTTAATTTTTTTTTTAAGCACACCAAAATTTAACATTTGCTTTCTCAAAACTGTATTTATAAAAATGTAAGCATCAAGCTAACCCAGCCATGGTAAATTAAACTCAACAAATCTAAGTAGAACAGGAGATATCATATAATTATGGTCCCTGCCACTGCATGCCCCAACTCAGCAGACACTTGCTCCTGTGCCTCAGTGGCCCTGCTATTTCACAGTCACAGGCAACTGCATTTATTTGTTTCATAGCACAGGCCAACAGGAAGGCCCTTGTCACTGAGAATAGTCACCTACACACATTCCCGCTTTAAATGTTTCTCTTCATTCAGTTTTTCCTTTTCTGCACATGTTTTTACATAGTTTCCCATGAACTAGTTGTCCTGTTGCTTTTTAAGTTAAGCAGCAGGAAATAAAATTAAATTCCCTCTTTGAAGATAATTTCATTTTACCCTCAGGCATGCTATGTGAGCACCTAACTGCAGCAAGGTAACTACTCCAACCCTGCTTGCAGGTTGCCAAACTCTCATGCTTCCAGCTGCCATGCACTCAGTGTCCACAGCCCTAGATCTCCTTCCAGGGGAAATCACAAGGCAAGGAGACAGTGAGCATCTGCATTGTGTCCCGGTGGTTAGGCAGAGTCGGAAGAGATAAAGACCCAGATTATTTGCATGTATAAAGTACTTAGGGGCCCAGATTTTTGTTGAAGTGACTCCCCTTTGGATGCAGAGAACAAGATGAATCCCATTCTTTGTTAGTAGCTAACTGCTCATCCATCCCTTCATTCTGAGCATCATGTATAATAGGTCTTCCCTTCTTGTGTGCTCAACCGGTTCCAATTATTTGCTTTTTAAATATGAGCTCTACAACTGTAAGATCCATACACATTCCCACTAAATCAGATTGAAAATCACATTGTGAGTTTACAGAAGAAAATATTACCAAGTTGTCTTTGTGACAGAACACTGAGTAGGTATAAAATTGCAATGGTCTCTATGCCAAGTTTTTTTTAAGCTCTCAGCTTGTAAGATGAAAGCCTAATTTGATATTTTTGTAGTTATATAACAGTTCTAATATTTTGTGACATTTTGTATTGTGACACTATAGATGAAATTGTCATCGGACTGACACCCTTTACTGTTTATTCCTTAATTACAACTGTTAACAACACTGCAGAGAAGCGTGCTAATCTGCCATCACATATTATGAAAACAACGTTATTGTTACAAACACCAACACCCACTCAACAGGATAATTCTAAGATGGCAGTCTCTGTAAAAAGTTATCAGTTTAATGGACACTTCAATAGAAAAAGTTTAAAACGAACTCTTAATATTCCTGTGGAAAATATACAACAATTTTATATTGCACCTAAAGTTTTGATTTTATCGTGTCAGTCATTCTTCATGCTGCATAGGGATATGTCTTTTGAATAGTGGGGTCTCTCTCTCTCTATAGGATGAAGATGTAGGATGAAGCACAGATAACTATTAGCCTCGCAATATTTGCAATCATTACATTTTCATATCCTCAGACATTGGCAGGGGTACTTTTTTTTTTTTTTCCTACTACTTCCAGGTTGGGGTGGAATGATGTTGTTGCAGGAGACAAAATTTTAAAAGTACATTGACTCAAGTCCAGGTTCTTGACAATAAAAGAAATTATTATTTTGTAGGCTTCTTTTGGTCAGGAAAGATTAATTTTCTGCAGGCCATGTCACACACCAGGAAGGATCTTCCACTGAACTGACACTTTTAGAAGTTCATACCTAGTTGGCTCAGTACAATTAAAACTCACTGATACTGCACCTCTGTAGGAGGAAGCTGAGAAGTTGTTCAATGCTGAAAATGAAAATATTATATCCTCAACTTCTGTGTATGCTTCAAACTTTTCATGCCTCAGAAAAAGTTCTCACTTGTGGATTTTATCAGCAGAAAGAAAATAGCATTAAGAGCAGTCTAGAAGTAGCAAAAAGCCCTAGAGATTTGTTTGGCCCCTCCTTAGACAAGAAATACAATGTAGGCAGAAGGAGGTTGGGAAAAGCTGCCTAGAGTGAGCTGTATGAATGAGGAAAGTGGCGACGACAAAAAAAAACAGGGAAAACAAGATGCAGAAATTCAGGTTTGTTGCTTCTACAACTGCTCTCATGAAGGTTCCTGCACAGATTCCTGGTGCTAAACCAAGGCTACTCTGATGCACAGTCTGCCTTTTCTGCTAACAGTAAATTCTTCCTCTCTCCCTCATCCACGAGCAGGCATGCAGCACAGATGACTGAAGTGCAGAAAGATAATGCAAGAATCTGTCTTTACTTATCACAGTTACATGTAGAAGCAGAGGATTAAAAATAACATAAAACTCTTTTCACACTGAAAACCCAATTGCCTTGGTGGAAATCTATACACCAGTGTTGCTCCTTTGTGATCCTAAAAGCCCGTTTGAGGATTGCTTCTCTAGCACGGAATAAAAATAAGGATTTGTACACAACGCAACAATGGAATGAAATTATTCTCTATAATTAATTTTCCTTTAAATTATTTACATTGCAGTTTAATGGCAAGATATTCTGTTGCCCAATCTGGGTGATCTTCTCTGCTTAAGTGATAAATCACAAAACCAAATGAAACGAAAATGTTTATTTCTGTGAATCTTCTTCAGGGTAGTTTATGCTCTGCTTTGTAGCTTTCGTTTTCTTAAAGCCAATAGGAACTTCTGCTCTTCCTAAAAGAAACTCTTCCCACTTGGGAAGAGATTCTTTTATTGATGCCCAATAGAGAGTCTGAGAAAGATATAAGAAAAAAATAAACTTAATTTCAAAATATGTGTCGGCCAGTTCAAAACAATATAGAAATTCAATGCATTATTAAATCTTATTTTAAAAGCAATTCAGAAAAGAACAATGTACTCAACATATGAAAATTTTAATCTCTTGTATGATACAAAATATCAGTTTGGAAATATTTCATTCTGCAGGACAAACTGCGAAGTGACTGAATGTGCCCTCTTGTGGTAAGCAACACATTAGTTTAGACCTTACAGTACCTTTAAAAAACTATTTTCCTTGATTATATACTTTTCCAAGAGCAGCTTTTATGTTTAAGTATGTCTGTTACTGGAATTTCACTTTGCAGTGGAAAAAAAATGTTAGAAATGAAAGCTGCACATTTACCAATGTAAGTTTACAGTTCTATACGGAACTATAGTTCAAAATATTTGAGTAAAATTTTAGACTTGATAACTCACTGGCAAAGTAATCATCTCCAGTATTTGGATCACAAATCAAAATAATAATAAAAAGGTGATGTATTTTTAGCATGTGGTTTAGGAGAATCACTGTGGATCATCTAATCCTTCCTCTTGCTTTACACTGATTATTCATCATTCATCCTTTTTGTGTTGGTATCCTAAGGATAACTGTTGTTTGCAGGATTTTCAGGAAAATTTTAAGTGCCAGGTATCACTTTTCCCCGCTAAATAACGTGATCTAGGAACTGTGCCAACACTATAATCCACCCACATATGTAAGTATTTATTGCCATTGCTGTCCATTCAGAAAAATGTAATTTTGCAGTAGAAAACAGTTCTGATACATACGTAGTAAGCCTTTTTTCTTTGCTTAAGTATATAATGAAGGAGAAGTGCGGCATAAAACTGAAGATCTCCCTGCAAAGTATTAGATTCCTGGCTAATCATTTTGATCCTTACATGTAACTCATATATAACTATGGCTCTTGCAGGTTTACAAAAATATTTTCTTCAACAGATTTACTCAAAGAATCTTTTTTGACAAGCATATGTGCTGTCACACAAAACTACTCCGACTCAGCAAGCTGGGGATCCATTATAGCCATAACTTTCAGAGTATATTAATACAGACACATATATGGCTGAGTGAAATATGCTCAGAAGTGTTTTGGAACAAAGCATGCACAAGAATTTTGTACCATGAAAGAAAGTTTTCTTTTTCCACTATTTATAGCACTCTTCTCTAGAAGCATAAAAAAAAAAGCTGAAATAGGATCTTCTCCTTCAAATAGTAACTCTGTTCTCTCCAAAATTTCACCACTGCTGCAGAGTGCAGACATTCTGCAAACAATCTGCAGCCTCCAATTTGTGTGGACTTCACTCAACAAGCAGCTTCACACCTACCACGGGACTAGCTGACCCAAACAACTCTAGTGGTGTCTCCAAAGTCACTGAAGAGTCTAAAACTACAGTCAAAATAGGGGGAATGTTTAATATTAGAAGGTTGGCATCTTCCTTAGCATCATTCAAAACGTACAGGTACTCAGGAAAGAATGTACCCTTTTGCCTGAAAATGTCTAAAAAATACTAAAAAAGCCACTGAAGGGGCACACCCAGTGTGCACCCTGTCACAGTCACAGTAGGCTATTTACAAAATGCAATGACAGATGAGAACTTTGAACAGTAACCAGAACAAGAAGTGATGCCTCTCCTTTAAGTAATAGCCTAAGCATGCCAACACATGCCCAGCAGGTGTGAAGCTGAGGTACAATGCACCTCTCTTCACAGCTGACAGCACTGAAACCTGGCCCTGTGCCCTGCTCTGATAGAGCCCGGCCCCCAGACCAGCACGGGACACTCTGCTCCTGTGCCTTTGGGAACCAAGCCACCACACAAACCACTGGGGCAAGAAACAGATGGGAATCTGCTCAAAATTTTTATCTTGAAGTAATGCTTCAGGGACTGCAGGTTGAGAAGGGAAAAAAGGAACCGAGTGTTCCTGCTGCAGTACTTTTCATAAGCTTCTATACAACTCTAAAGTAATTGATGTGAAATTTTCTCTGTTCATGCTGAGAAACTGTTGACCCTGAAACGTAAAGATGACAGTCTGTGGTAAACTGAGAATGGGATGACCATATAAAACAAACTAAATAGCTGTGACATAGTAAACACAGTAATCATCTGCTACTCACAATATTAATTTTTTATATTTGACTTCATTTTTAAATAGAAGTTCATATAGATCTGAAAGCTGCTGAATATTTCCACCAGAATGCTCCAGAATCTAGGGACCTTGTCCCAGAATTTAGGTTCAGCTTGCTACACAGTACACAGGCCTTTGGCTATACCAGTCACTGGATTTTAAAATCAATTATTTTCACTTTAAGAGCATGCTTCAGGGGGAAAAAAAAAAGCGCAAAATATTTGGTAAACAGCAAATGAAAACAAATGAAAAGACAGAGTTCTAGGACTTACTTCCAACTTAACAGTATCAGGATGTGGAAGTAAATACATTCTTTCTTGCAGCCTTTTTTCTGCTGCTTCTATATCCTAAAACACAAGCAAAGTACATTTTAAAAACAAGCACTTGGAATTTTAAAAGGAAAATACACATATAAAGACATTTAAATTAACTAAATAAACCCATTACAGCTAAACAGCATTCAAAAATTAACACTGAAGTTCAAATATTTGTTTAGTCACTCTGAAATACAACTTGTACTACTTAGACTAACACCCTACAGCTGCTAAATATGTTTGCTGCACCTTTTTCATACATTTCACAAGCAAGTAAGACTTTTGCTGTAAACACTGCTATTCTCTCTGGACACCAGGGTAAATCAGCTACACCCTGTTGTATAAAACTTAAGGAAACAGAGGGAACAGAACATCTTTTTCTGTGCTGCATAAGACTGAAGTATGTATTCTAGCTACTGTAACTGTAAAGTAACTAGGCAAATTATGTGCAAGATCTTTACTTCTCAAGACAAAGATGACTTGCTAATATGCATGCATAACATGTGCACATAAATGTAGAGCTGCAGCAAGCTGTTCACCAGACAAGCTTGGATGACAATGCACCTCACATAGTTTTCTTACAAAAAAAATCAGTATTTGGGTTTCTGCTTGTCCAGTGGATGTGTGCTGGATTCACAGAGGCCCAGATAAATCTTTTAAAAAAGAAACAACCAAAAAAAATTCAACAGCAACAAACAAATCAAAGCATGCCCCCAAACTAACCACCCTCCCCCTTTAAAGTTCTGACCTGTTCTTGTGGGCTTAGTTCCATACCCAAACATTGAAGAGATTGAGTGGTGGGCAGATGAAGAGAGACAGAAAGGGACGTGGGAGTGGGGTGTGAAGAAGCCAAAGCTGAACAGAGTGGAGGGGGAAAGAAAGTATAGCAGATGGCAGAGTTGGGAGCAGAGAGCGGGTGTGAAGAGTACAACAGAAAAACTAAATGAGAGAGGAAATTCCCCAAAGGGACTTCCCAAATATTCACCACCACTGCTGCTGAAAAGAAGAGTGAGATTCTGGAGGAGCATATCCACAAGAGAGACCAAACATGATTACTCGTATTGAATAATAGCCAGTCTGAATACATCAATAAGTAAACAGTGTTCAACTCAAGTTTAGTTCTGCAGAGTATGATTAATAAAAGCAAAAAACCTCAGCCTTGCTGAAGTTCAACTCAGTGACACACATACAGTCAGATTGTTCAATTTAGTGCTCATCTTATTTTATTTCATTAAAGCCTTTCACAACATTCTCTTGTACATAATTACAAACCTGATCCATGCAAAATTGTTCCTCCCTTTTCTACAGCAAAATCCATACCACTGTAGGAAGCTAAAGGAGTCTGAGAAAGGGTAAACTAATTCTCAGATTTATCCAAATTCTCAGAAGCAGCAAATGGCTGCCCCTTCTCAGGTAAGAAAAGACTAATGGGATAAACATATAGAGGGAACAGGATAAAGGACATAGGCCATTTGAAATCATGATGCCAAAATAAGAGGCCAACACAGATTTCAGTGACTTAAGCAAGGAATTTCTCCGTTGCACTTACTTAGAACAGATACACACAAACAGCACCAAAAGAAGCTTGCATCAGAATGGCTCAGGCCAAGTCTGGAGAATTTACCACCATCACAAACCATACTGAATAAAGGATCATTCAGTAATGTTCACTTCATATTCTTCCATTGGATTTTTCTCCTTTCTGATTCCTTCTTCCTAATTACTGTAGGTATTTTAACAGGAAGGAAGAAGACTATCAATCATTATCTCTTTATAGACTCGGCCAAGTAACTGGAATGTTTATGGTGATAGGAAATGAATGTCTTTCAGGCAAGAAAGGAGACAGCAGTAGTGCATATATGCTTAGTAGAGAAGGTCACTTTGGCATAGCCTAGATATTGGATGTGTCTTTTCATTGCTCACTCCAGTTTGTGTTGTGCAGTCTATTGTCATTCAGAATACTGATTTAATGACAGACAGTGAAGGAAATTTTTGCTGGAAGGTGTAGTATGCTTTAGAAAATAACTGGAACTACAAAAAGATTAGATGGCACTTCCTGTGTGTCTCCACAACTGGTAAGCTTTGTAGGAAAAATAAATCCCTGTCATCAATATAAAAATAAATACATCAGCAGTATAAAATTCCTTGAAAAAAACCCAGCTAATCTAATATGTCACAGTACTGAAAAAAAAGAGAGCATCTTACAGTGCTTCCCCTAAAACCACAAGGACTAGAACAAAAACAATTCAAGACCCTTCCCCAGAGGTAAAATGGAATGCATGACACATGCATTGCTTTTAGGGGACCAAATTCAGCTGTCACTTATATTGATATCAGTCTGGCACAATCACACTTAAATAATTCTGGAATTGCATGCCCGGGAAGGAAAGCAAATTTGTTTTAAATTACCTTTCCAGTACTAATTACTATATAGCATACTCTTTCTTTTCTATTTCATGGTACAAGCTGTTGCACAGTAATACATATTTCTAAACACAAGAAATATCACTGAGAAACAAATGTCATAAATTAGATTACAAATACTAGTCTAATTTCTGCTTTTATTACGACAACATTATATAAGCACCAAATGATACAGATTTCCCTAATCTGCAGTCTCCCTCTAAAGACACTGAGGAAAATACTCTGATAATTATGCTAAAATGCTGAACAAATGCTTGTAATGTCAAAATTTCAATTAAAAAAAAAAAAGGTTAGTTCCTTGCTTCCTACTGATTAGAATTTAAATTAATTTTGAAATCTTTCCTGCGCATAAATTCCAACTAGCACAGAGAAAGAAAAATGGCTTTTGCTATGATCTATTACTGAAAACAACTGATTTTGCTTACATGCAGAAAACCAGAAATGCAAATAAAAAAATAACACTTCGTCATGTCCATGTATTTTTGAGTAGGCCAAATCAACAACTCTCCACATGGTAACTGTGAAATGTACAGTGCCTGGTATCAGGAACAATATTCTGAAGCTGGCACATTAATCAGTCTTGTTTTCAAGCTTCTCATATATTATGCTGCATAGATTTTTTTTTCCTGTTTTCTTCTGTTATCAAAAAGCATCTGCAGGAGTGCATGCTTGTTAAAACTAGGATAAAATTAATAGATTTAAATTGATTTATGCTATTTTATCCTGCAACAGAATTTGTTTTGGTACATATGTTTTTGCTTTTTTTCTGTACAAACACCAACATTTTTGACACTTGAAAGGAACAATTTTGAGGATGTGACAGAAGATAGCAAATATCTGTTTAACTGCAGAAATATTTACACTCTGTATATGTCTGAGCTATTGTTACCATTTCCAATACAATAAAGCTTTCAGGATGCAGAAATAGACTCTGCATCTATTGCGTTTGCCTGCATATGTAACCCGAGAGTGCATTCATAAACACGTAATTTATAAAACCCTATATTTACAAAGTAAAAATCTAACCTAAAATGCCTGTGGAAAATGGGAGTCATAATGGCTGAAATTACTAAATCAACAGAGTAAGAGCTATGGAAAAAACACCAAAACCATCCATTTGTCCTCAGCCTCTCACTGAAGCACTTACACTTACTATACCCAAATAAAAATGGGCTAGATTGCCCCTGTCCAGAATGCACCAGTTCACCAGCCCAAGCTGAAAAATCTTCTTTGTCACAGAATAGTTAAGAAGGAATTCCTGGCTAACTGTTCTCCTTGTCTGCCCCTCTCTAAATAAACCTCCCATTTAAATACAAACTCTAACGCAATAGAATTATACCCACTCAAAATGTGAAATGTCACATTTAAAATGTGAACATTTAAAATCTGAACCAGGCTCTGCCAAAGAAATTCTGGCGACACAAATTCATCTTGTAATTTTTTAGAGTAAAACTCACTTTTTCAATAAACACAATACACGCATTACGAACCCTTAATAACTAGGAGCTTAAAGAAAAGGCACAGGAGATTCAGTTTTCTTAAAGGAAAGGCACAGGAGGTTCAGCTTTCAGCCTCCTGAAAAACCGACACACATTTTTCAAATGCATCATGTCAGTGGTCAAGTGCATCTCTTCCAACGCAGATTCCTGAGCTAGGGGTTCCAGAGGAGCCTTTCAGCATTCCAGTCCTGGCCATCAAACTTAGATCTTTTTAATTGCCTAGGAAACAAATCTTACCTAATTATGAAAACAGGTATGTAGATCAGCTATGACCATTATTATTGGTGTCGACCCCTGTGAAGAGCTGGAAACACCAAACACTGCTTTTACAGACTTGCAAGTAAAATGCTTGAAGTCACCTCACACCTCTTCAGAGAAAAATATTAAACTGAGAACCTCTTCCACAACTTAACCACGGTAGAAGAACAGTTCCTACCCTTGGCCCAAAGCACTCCAGCCTGGTCAGCCCATTTCCAAACATACCCCCATGTCTTGAATCAGAGCGTAGAGGGGCTGTGAGTCCTGACAGAGCCCCAAGTTCTCTCAGGCAGACATGTACTAGCATGTGTTACATCTCTACATGTGCTTAAAAAAAAAAATAAAAATACATAGTAGCAGCTGCCACCTCGAGGTTTTTGTAAGAAGGGCACGGGAAATAGGTAGTGATGCCATCGGATAATAAAGACTTGTCATTTAATACTTTTTGGGCAAGTTCCAGAAAAGGGAACCTTATAGAAGAGAATTCAAATGACAACTATAGAGCAAACACCTTTTTTTTTTAATTATCTAAGCTACATAACCGTGACATTTTGATGTGGTTCCTGGTAGTTGCAGAAACTTACATTTAAAAGTGCTGCATTCCTTTTACGAGCTGCATCAGCTGCTTGAGTTTGCCATGTCTTTTTAGTCTTTTTGTCTCTTAGATAAGTCTCCATCTGCTGTAGCAGCTCTGATCTCTGAGACAGTCTACAAAGGAAAACATTTTGCTAAGTGGGTAGAACATTTTGCTCAGGAGCTAGAAAATAACCTTTTTACCTTACCCAGTTTTCTCAAAACTATGGGGCTAATTAAACCGGCTGCAGGGTGGGTGTGCTGGGGGAGAGAAAAGGTACAGGCAGGCATCACCTGCTGTGCTTGTACCAAGCTATAATGTTGCAACCAGCAGTCCTCAAAAGCTGAGGTGTTTAGAAACACTGAATCTCCCACAAGAAGGAAAGACAGGGTGGGTTGGGGTGACTCCATCATTACTACACTTGCTCATTGGCACCTACTGTTGTTACAAGAAAAGCAAATTTTCCTGAATCACTACTGTATTTGCCTCACAATTTGAGTTTACAGGGCAACAAAGAAGCAGTTCTATAATTGAGGCATTGAGTGAGAGAATCCAATTACCTTCCCCAAATAGGAATTTAACGGTGACAGGTTAACAATGGAGATCTGAAACCAGTACCACCATTGGAAGTCAAAAACCTCATCAACCTAAATACCCTTTAACGGCAGGCAAGGATGCCAATTCCTATGGTTCCTGAAGGAAGAGTGCCACCTCCTGGAACCCATTGCTGAAGCATCACCGTGCTGTGCAGAGCTCAGATTCACCGGCACCGAGGGTCGCGGGCAGGGAGGGAGAATATCACAAGACACAACACAAAGTGCTGCGAGGCAGAGCACAGCTACTCACATCTCCTCATGTCTTCTAGCAAGGTGAACCTCCTGAGCCAAACCGGATGACATCTTCAGTTGTTTGCTCCTGTTTTGTACTCTATAAAAGGAAAACCAAGTGAAATTAAAATCGTCTGAAGATGTACATTAACATACACTTTTCAGTATTAAACAATTCTGGTTAAAAAGCTGCACACATTATATCTATATGTCAGCTATCTACACAAAACTTGCCACAAGACATTGCTACAATATGCTTTGAATACATTCACACTACTAATGTTCACAGTATGTTTTAGGAAAATGCTACTGTATTCTAATAATTTATGAAAACCAAATATTTTTCAGTTCCAGATTCAGCACTGAGTTTTCTCGAGTTTCAGATGATTACAAACACACTCTGTGCTTACATAAATTGTCTATTACTGTTTACACTACTGATTTCTGGCTTTTATCATGTTACACTGAACACAGTTACCCTTGTAAACTACTTCTCACAGATACAGGGACCTGCTTATAGGAAACTGTGCTTATATTATCTAGAACTTACTGGGTTTTTTTTCTAAGCTATTAAGGACATCAAGTGCCCGCTGATGCAAATAAAGATCCTACAGCACTTCTCAGAAGACCGAAAATGTTTTGGTTATTTCTTTTCACCTCAGAGGAGACTGCATAATTGTTATATTATTGTCACATATTCATGTCTAAGGGTGGGAGAACTAAAAAAACTCATCAAGATAACATTAGTTAAGGCCTCCTCACTATCACATGTCACACCTGACTCTGAAACCAGCGATTTACACGTGGCCTCTGCTGAAGTTGGGGTGCATCTTCTAGGGATGTAGGTTTTATCACACTCTGAAAACACTTCTGTCCACCTGGCCTGTTGTTAATGCTTCACCTTGTTTAACACGGAGCACACCACTATGGGCTCCTTCCTTCAGCCGGGGCACTTCGTGCTCTTTGTGACACACCTTTACCGGCGACAGGAGAAGCCAGAGCATCCCGCCGCACGTATCTCCTATCTTTAAGGGCACCTATAGCTTACAACCGGAGCAATAAACCAGCACCACGTGAGTGACAAAACGGCACCAGCCTGAGCATCCTGCGCCCGCTGCACCGTGGGGCAACCGCTGCTCTGGGCGGATGCCAAGGCCTGAGGCAGCCCGGGATGAACCCCCATGGGCAGTCCCCGGATCTCTAGCCGCACCAGGGAAGCCCCTCGGGCCGAGCATCTCCATCCCAGGACCTGCGGCAGCCCCCCCTCAGGCCGCGGCCCTAACAGTGCGGGAGCGCCACGGCCGCAGCGGGGCCGCGCACCGCCTGCGCCCTACCACTGGGAAAGAGGGGGGGACGGATTTACGATCTCGTTGAAAGACACCATCCCGCATGGTTACGGGAGAATAAGTCAGCAAATAAAAAGAAAACACCACATACACTAGCTAGTTTACCTTTAGCCACGCCGGCTTCGGAAAGGAAAGCAACCATCCGCACCGGTCTCCGGGACATCTTAAAACACCCCCCACCCCCGCTGCCATGGAAACGGCCGGAAAGGTGGAGCCGAGCTGCCGCTGCGGTGGGCGGGATCAGGCGGGGGCGGGAACGGGTTCCGCCCCTGGGATTGGAGGAGCGAGAGGGCGAGAGGCCAATCACGATCCGGGGCGGGAGAGCGGGAGCGCTGAGGGGCGGCCGGGGGCAGTGGGTGGTGCCCGCGCTCACCCTCAGAGGGGTCGCGGCCCGGAGTCCCGGGAGCTTCTGGGGGTGTCTGCGTTTAGAGCAAGTGTTCGTCCCTCTGTGCAAGGCACAGCCTTCCATATCCGACCCGGGAGAGCACCCGGCAGGGCCAGCCCGTTTCTCCACAGGGTTTCCAAACCTGGTGCGTGTCAGAGCTGAGTTCCTTCCCGGCCTCAAAGCTGAAGAGCTGCCGAGGCGAATCTAGTCCTTTAAACGCAAACTTACATCAAAATATACTCCAAATAAAAAAGCACAATCAACCCACCTCTTTTTTATGGTTTTCTGTAAATGTTTTATCCTTCACGGAAAACACAAACAAAAACTTCCAAGCTAGATAAAGCTGAAAAATATTTTTTTGTCAATTTCATTTGTGCCCAATAGATTATGCAGATGTGCAGCTGCAGTTTTCTAAAAGCTGCTCTGAAAGTGCTTGTCTTTCTATCTAAGCATTCTCTCATCCTAGTTTAAAGACACCTCATCACAAGCCTTTCTTACTGCTGGTCAGAAGCTTTCTTGCAGTTTTTAATCTCTTTATGTTTTCTAATTTTTTCCTATTTTATATTTCTGCAACAAATTCACATTATTTCACTTCATGACATAAGTAGAAGTTCTTTAATGTACTTGTCAACTTTAGCCTTGTTTACTGTAGCAGTTAGGATAAATTGTACCAAAAAAAGTTATTTTAATTTCTTTTTATCATTGTGATTTGAAGACAAGACTTTCCAATAAATGTGGCAGAGGTGTAGGAGTCAGTCCTCATTTCTAATGGTGTGAAAAGCTAACTGTTATGGTCACACTAAATGTAACAGAATGCCCGAGTTTTGCGTATTTTACTTTGAGCTACACCTGCTCTCTGCAATGTCTGCGATCTTTCTTTGTAGCATTGAGTGAATTTCAGGAAGAAAAGAGACAAACTGAAGTTTGGTTCACACAGACCATTATAGATGCCATTTGTGACAAGAATGCCAAGAGCATTTCAGTTAAGTCACAGATACTATCAGTTGTTCAGTGTTGCGGAAACAGAGACAGGATGGAAGCCATAATTTTCTAATGGCTGGCTGATGTGACAGTGGGTGAAGTTCATAGCTACTGAGCTATAAACTCTTATTTTAACCTAGATTGGTTTTGAAGTTGTCAAGAATATAAGCTTTAAACTTCTTGAAAAAAAAAAATCGTGCTGGTAACAGCCAGAAATCCCCATGTGCTGGTTTGGGCTGGGGTGGAATTAATTTTCTTCAGAGTATCTGATCTGGGGCTGTGTTTGGAATTTGTGCTGGAAACAGCTGATAACTCGGGGATGTTTTTATTTCTGCTGATCAAGGCTTATACAGAATCAAGGCCTTTTCTGCTTCTACCCCATCTTGTGGGAGTGCATAAGGTGATGGGAGGGACACAGCCAGGACAGCTGATCCCAGCCGATCCCGGTGACATTCCAGACTGATCCAGGTGACATTCCAGACTATATGGTGTCATGGTCAGCAGACAGAGCTGAGGGAGGAAGTCCTGTACGTGGGGAAAGGCTTTCTCCTGCGTGTCTCATTGCACTGGCACCTTGCTGTAGTGTGTCCTACAGTTACATGTGTGTTGTGTCATGTGTGCCCCTGCCTTAGCTTCCAGTTATGTTATGGATCTTTCAGAAAAAACCTCACCTTTAAAAATTTTTATAAAAGGCCTTTTTTCCACCCAGATTGTGTCTCCATTAGACACTTCTATCTTTATGTGAGTTTACTGTTGGATCACTGCTATAAAAATTCGAAAAATTAGATACCTGCCAGTGGGACCCAGAGATTTGTATTTACTGTCCATATGGATTAAGGACTTAATGTTAGCACTGAAATGGGAACATTGTGACCATCGCTCTTTTCTAACCCTGCAACTTGATTTTGCTCTGAAAAAGAGGGTTTTCTGAGTGAAATTGGTGGGTTGGGACACTAGGTGGCACTTAAATACAGCTAACAGAGATTTTTGTCTCTGAACACACACAAAAACAGTCTAGCACATCCTGTTTTAACATGCAGTTAATTATATCCTCAAAATGATGTCTTGGATTGATATTACTAAACAAACATATAAAAAATGTAATTACAGACAACTGAAAAAAATATTGTGGGCTTATAATTGCAAGATATGTTTTTTGCTTGTAATATGCTACACACCTGTGCGTAGTTTATATAGATAGTATTTTATTTTGTCATTTTTACTAACATTTAGGATGGCACGATTTAGCTTTATGTGCGTTTATTTACTGCTACCAATTTTTGCCATATGTCAGTTTTTAAAAAAGGAAATGCTTTTATATATTGGGATTGCAAGACACCAGTATTTCAAAGGGAAAACTGTAAGAAAGGAGTTTTCTTATATGAAAGCACTTCAAAACTTTTTAAAAGAAATGCACGTATTTTAGATTTTTTTTTTCCTTTCTTTCCACTTCTTACTTCCCTTACCTTTTGGAGGTACACCTCTGTTGGTACAGTCGCTGAATATCCACTTTGAGGTCTATCTGTTCATAAACATTTGTTGAGTGATTTCATTGGTAAAATGCAGCAGGCCTACGGGACATTCTGAGAGCTGTGAAATCCCGTCAGAGAGAGCAGCTTGTGCCCATCACCTGGGCTTTTGATGGTTTTCCTGTCAGCTCCAGGGGCTGTCGGCAGCATTTCAATCAACCTCACGAGTCGTATGCAAAGCTGCTTTAAGGTACTACAAGCTAAAAGGTAAAGACTTACAAGGAAATGCCCTCCCAGAGCAGGAGTGAGCTAATAAAATGTCAAACTTGGGAGGGTAAAAAATGAACTTCTAATTCCTCTTTCACATTCCAATATTTAGAGACTGGCTTTCAGCCTTTCTGTTGGCAGGTCCCCTATCCTTCCCTGTCCTGTGTCACAGATTGCCATCTTCGCTGTAATAGTGATATTAGGGCTGAGACAAAGCTCATTTGAGCTCATGCCTCAAATGGTAGGACGACTCAACAACACATTCCTGTATTTACATTTTGGGGTTTTTCGGTAGCTAAAGGTGTGTATTTGGTGTGGGAAACACTGGTGCACATGTGGAAGTCATGTGTTGTTGAAAAAAAATGTTCAACACATTACTCTAGGCTTAAACAAACTAATGTAATCTGTGTTTGCATGTTGGACCTGTTTCAGGCGAACCAGAACCCAAAGAGCATACCAGGATGGGCTCAGCAACCATCAGCTGGTGCAAAAATAGCCCAAACTAGAGCCAAGTTCACAAAAAGAGTTCAAAGAATTGTGTGAAAAGGAAGGACCAAGAGCTGTGTGTGTGAGGGCACTCCAGCTGCTCTGTGTGCCTGTCAAAATGTTCTATAAAACTGTGCATCAGGCCAGACCAGACTCTGTCCAGTGTCAAAGAAAAAAATACTGTTCTTGATAAAAAGATGTTAACAAGACAGTATTTTCTTCATGCTGCAGGTAGGTATGGAAAATAGATAAACAGATAAATAGATAATAGAACAAATCTAAGAAAACCAATATTCAGCTGCAATTTTTTTCCTATTTTTTTTTCTTTTGAGGGAAGTTCTTTAAGGTTCTGTAAATATAAAATAGACTAGACAATTCTTCAGACCATTTTGCTGATACACCCACTCAGGCTTGTCAAGGGGATACGTGCCCCAACAGTAGTGTCTATGGTATAGCTACTTCTTTTTGAAGAGTTCATGAAAATAGCTTGGCACTTAAGTAATAATATTAAGGCTTCTCTTTAAAAAAAACAAAACTACAGGTCTTGACTGACTTTAACAGATGTACAGGTAGTTGAGTGTTTTACAAGGAGTTATAATAACTATTTACAGTAATTAACTTGAATCTAATTGCTTCTCAGCATGTTAGGATAGTAAATTAAAACTTTATTTCAAACAACTCCTGTTTTCTGTTTTCCCTAAACGGCGCAAAGGAAACACAATAAAACAACCTCTTGGAGAACCACCAGTCTCTGTGCCTGTTTGGAGTACTTTGAGTGGAGGTGATTAGCGTTGATCTTACCACCAGCACTTCACTTCCCTGTGTAGACTGGATATTTCTTCCCCAGCATGGAGACCAAGCTCCTTCTGAGAGCAAAAGAGGTGCATGTGAACAAGAGGGACAGAATTACCCTTTTTGGCTCCTAGGTGAGAGAGTCATGTCAGATGGTTTATACAAGGGAAGGCTGATTTTCCCTGGCTCCCTCCCTAATCAGTGCAGAGAGCTCAGCTCATCTTGCCCACGATGTAGGCCCGAGGCTGAGCATTTGGAGCTGCTCTGAAGGACCAGAGGTATCTTTCTTTACAGGCTACGTAGGGAGCTTTGAGAAACTTTCCTCAGATTGGTGCCTGTAATTATGTACCTGATCAGTGTCTGACCATCTGCTTCAAAACCATTCACAGCTTATGTCTTTCACACCCTGGTGGAGGTTCATTGGAGTTCCTCAAGACTGACATTGCCTGCTGCACAGACAGAAAGTCTGTCAGCTTTGGCCTGCTTTGAGACTCCTGTTTGAAATCATAGCAAGTTTACTGAGGGGGAGGTCAGTGCCTGCTAACTTAATGTGAATTCTATCACATGCAGGTACTGCTGGTTATTTAAACACTCTTCCAACTGCATTCACACAATGCTTCAAACAAACTGGACTGTTCAGCTTTGTGCTCTGGGATGATGATGGACACCATCTTCAGTTTCAGGCCATTTGCATTGGGTGTACAAGTCCCCCTACAGCTTTTAGCCAGTCTAAGTAATGCTATTGCCATCTGGTTGTACATTAAAATTGTCTTATTCTGTAATGATGATACATCTACAGCAGCAAAAAAGTACTTTGAATTTTAATACATGCATTTATATGACTGTCAAGATGCCTGATATTAATAGCTTGACTTTTACTGTAAGCAGAGGTAGAAGAAATAACACCACCTTCACAGTTCTGGCACAGTTTCCTTATGAGCTGAGTTCTCAGCCCATTGTTTTTGGATTTTGCCATACAAATCTGAGCAGCAGTGTTCTATTTTTTAATTTCAGTTTAGATTTTGAGTGCTTTTATTATGAATTTCTTTGGTTCCAGAGAAATTAGAGAGCCAACCGTGCTTCTCTTACTGCATAACACCAACTTTTACTGACAATAAAAATAACTGAACTTGCACAAGAAGCCAGTTTCTGATAAACCCTTTTACTGGGTTGTTGTTATGAAGCTTGAGCTTTTCTTTTTTGACAAAAAAGAGCCCCACTTTTTAAAGAAAGGTCAGTCAATCTTTTTAGAAAGATTTAATAAATGACTTTTCCCACCTCACAGAATTTAGTCCTTTGTTGAATTGTTTCAGTTCCTATTAAAGGCTCACAAAAATGTACTCTCTATTATATTTCGTCTAATAGGTTTCTCAGCCTTATAACTATAATAAATTTGTCAGTCTAGATTTGCTGAACACTGGAGTTGGAAATCCTACCACAACAGATTAAAAATATAACCATTTCTAAACCCTTTCAAGAAGTTTTACTCTTTCTTTCAACACATTTTATGTACTCAGAATTCAATGAAAATAACCTTTCAGAGTCATCCTTTAAAGTCTCTTTCTTGGTGATAGTACAGTCGAGCCATTTGATCAATCAGTCAAAAAACCTGAATTCTGTTCCCATCTCTGCCAGAGTGGATTCATAGTCTGAACCAACTTGCTGAAAGCCAACATTTTCTTAAGTGTTCATTCAGAGGAAATGACCAACTTGACCCACATAGGACCTGATTTTTTGGAACAACTGAGTGCTCAGACCTGCAATTTCAATAATTTTGAGCAGTACCCTTAGCACTGCTAAAATGGTTTAAAAAAGTCTAGTAGTATCTTGTTTGAAAGCCTCAGGACAAGCTTTTATAGCAGATTTGAAAAGATATGCAATTTTTTTTTTCTTTTTGGCCTAATCTCTTTCCTCTATTTTGTTTCTATGAAATTTGGTTGTTGGTTGTGGTTTTCCTTTTTTTTTAGGAGAGAAGTTACATTTCTTACAAACACAAAATACTGGTTTGATAAACAATTCTCTCCAGGAAATGTCTTAAAGTGTTAGAGAATGTAACAAAACCTTTAGAATATTAACAACCATCCTAAAAGCAGAGAAGCAAAATCACAGATCACATAAATCTGATAAAAGCAAACAGAATCTATGTAACTCAAGCCTCGTGTTATAAAAAGAATCAACTTTGCTTTATAACAGTGTGTGAAGTATAAATGTCAATGTATCGTATTTCCTTTGTATGAATGAATTGGAAGGTGAGAGAGGCAGGAGTTATCCAACTAATATAAAAGCATAATTAATGAATACCTCCAAGGGACACAAATAATCTGTGCTAATCCCAAATTACAGCTCATATTCTATCCTTCAATTTAACCCCCTCCCCTCAGGTTTACCTATAATCAGGAAACGGAAGAAAAGGTGTATTATCTTATTCTTCTTTACTTTTGAGAGAATTGTTCAGCTGACCCTCTTGGAAACCTTATGGGTCATTCTACTTATCTGACCAGCTGTGATGGTTCTGGTGTGTTTTTGGTCACCTGAGTTCAAGAGAAATGAAGAGGTATAGAAGAAGCTTTCAGGATGATCAAGAGAGTGAAGCAAACTTGTTTTGTGAGAAGAGATTAAAATATTTGGCTTATTTATCAACACAGAAGCAGGAAAAAATCTGATTGTTTTGTACTAACAGTAGAATGATAATACTCATATTGGTGAAAAAGAGCTTTTAAAACAAAATTATAGTGCCACCAGAAGAACAAAAATGAGTGTAATGCATTTGTGTCTCTGCCCATGGCCAGAAGGGTGGAATGAGATGATCTTTGAGGTCCCTTCCAACCCAAGTCACTCTAAGATTCTGTAATGAATAAACCTTCTATCGAACAGAGAAGTTTCAGGGAAGTGCTTAAGCGTCAGATAGATGAACTTCTAGACAGAACAGAGAGGGAGGGAGAGTGGGGTTGTTTCAACACGGACCTTCACCCACCTGTGACTGGGAGTCTGAGTTGGGGCTTTCTGGTCACCTTCAGAGGGAAGCCTGACTTGCAGAGCCTTTCCAATGAAGTTTTTCATGGCAGACCTGCTCAGATGAAACATGCTGGTGAATACCAGAATCCCACCACCAGTGTCAATATTGTTATCAGCTGCTGGCGTTCATTGAGAGAAAACTTGGAAATTCAAGCTCCGAGCCACCTGCTGCTCTGTGTCTCTGGCTATGGATGGTATTGCAGAGGGAAAACCACACAATGCATAGCTCATGCAGTTGGCTGGGCTCTGCGTGCCAAACCAGGCTGCTTTTGCTGACACCGGTGCTATGTAGGTGTGCAGGGCATTGCTACTCCATTCAGGCTTTGGGAGGAGAACGTTTTGAACACAGCATCTCTGTGTTGTGAAGATCCTGTATGCATAGGCTTCCTAATGTAACCTTCTAGTTGCTGTGATCTCACTATGAGCTTTACATTACAAAGTCCTACATGACATTATTTGTGGTTGGCTGTTTGTCTGAACTGATTTCATAGCCTAAGGCAGAGAAAGGCAGGTGAATTTAAATTTTAGCTTTCAAGTTGGTTTTCAAATGCTGTCAGTTTAAAATATTTAAATAACAGCAAGTTCTAACAGCATTCGCAGATTTTCTCGCACAGTTGACTGTCTTTGGCCTTACTGAACCAGACTCTATTTATGATAAGAGTTATGGACAGCACTGTGGAGTCCAGGCTTTGAATCGCTGGGTAAAAATGTCAGTGCTGCCATTGACATGAAAAGGGTCAATGCTTGCTTTTCTGTAATTTATGTTTCAGCTTAGCAATAATGTAGCAAAGGAGGCTTTCTTTGGAAAGATGAGGCAGTAAGAGATATAAGAAAAAAAATACATTCCAAGGAATGAGAAAATTACTTTCCGTGGGGAGTACCATCTATTTTCTTCATTAAACCTTATCAAAGAATGATATCAGTTGATAGTTGGTGGTTTAGTTTCTGAAAATGGGCATGATGGGCAAAAGCTGTAGAGTTGTGGCAATTTATTATCAGTTTCTTACAGGAAATGATTTTCTATTTAAGCACAGCCTATGTGTTTATACTCTGTGTGTGTGGGTGTATGTAGCTGTGCAAGTTGGCATGCACATGTCTCTATTTCCAGTCATTTTTGAGGCTAATCACTTGAAGCCAAATTTAACACCAAGTTAAATAGTTTACTAGTCCCAAAGACAACAAAGTTCTAAAAGTTTTTTCTGAAGATAGATGGCTATACAGAGAAAAAGAAAAGTAGTAAGGAGAGTTTCAAGTTCATAAGATGTCGAGGGTTTATGTAGGTTTTTTTCCTACCAACTGAAATCTATAGAAAACCAGGCTCCTTGGTTCTGTTGTTCATAGAGCTGTGTGTCTACTTAGTATTTTTCTGTATTTAAATCAAGTGGAACAAAACCAGTTCATATAAGCAATCAAATGATCTGTTGCTAAAATATGACTGGTGTATTAATCAAGCCATTACTGAGATGCTCTAAATTTCCTCTCTGGAACTGTCTCTCTGTAATTGGGTAATCTCTCAAAATAATTTGTGATACCTTTTTACACATTGTGCCAACTGGAATAATCAAACAGAGCTGATTAAAATTATACTTTCCCAGTTATATTTGAAAAACGTGGTGTGTAAGTTTTATATACTTTGAATTGTCTTGGACTGTTACAGGTTCTGAGGAGGGACTATGGTCTCTGCACTAAAAGACATGTAAGCAAGTGTAGAAATGGTTATTAATGTCTGTTCATGTCTGTCTATTAATGTCTGTGTGAGAAAATATGAGTGTTACTTGTAGAAAAGATCATGAAAGCATGACTAGGATCTATGGCTAAATCCCACAAAGTATGCTGAAGATAGCAAGGTACATCACCACAAGATAATCTCTGCCAGTAAAGGATCATTTCCCATTAATTGCTTGTGTTTAGAATAGAGTGGAAAGGAAATACACATCTAAGGAGAAGAGGACTTTTTCTTTTCCCTTACTGTTTATTGGGAGTTTTTCTTTGTGTTGTCTCACTGCGTATGCTTGCAGGACTATAAGGAAATACAGCTCTGGCAAGGCTGGAAAGTTATGACTACGTGTGTCTTCCTTCTCATAATCTACCTGGTGTAGTCTATGTTTAGATTTCATTCACTTTAGATTTCATTCACTGCTCATAGAAAAGCAACTGATTTAGTTTTAGAAAATGACTCAGCAAGATATGGGGGTGAGGGGGAAGATAGACAGTGAAAGATCTCACAGCCTACAAGACTGAGATTTATTGTAAATGTGGCTTGGGAAAACTGTTTACTTTGAGTAAGATTTTTAAAAGGCAGATTACTGGCTACTTTATGGGCCAAAATATATGTAGAAAATCAGATTAATCTCGGTGGAAACACAAAGTTAGAAATGGTATCATTCATTGTGAACTGTAAAAATGTTCTGCAATGCCCCAATTATGCAAAAACAAGGCAACATAATAGTTCTTCAGAAAGAATCATCCATTTGCTGTCCTGGTGCAGGATTGTGATCTGTTTGCCACTACACCAGTGATGTTCCAGACAGATTTTCCCAACATAACACAGGCTGAAAAATTGCTGTTACTGACAGTATTGGAAAATTCAGACTGTGTCTTGTTTTTAAGAAGAGACCATAGAGAATACCCAGGGAGGGTGACAAAGAGCAGCAGACATCAATTCTTACCAGGCTTTGGCCGTCTGTAGACCAGACACATCGTGAACCAGAGATTCTATCCACGCCTTTGTGTTTACTTCTCACTTTAAACTCCTTCATGTCAATGTCTGAGGATAAGGTAAAGAGCACCATACATAAATAAAGACCTAAACTGTCTCTTTATTATGCATCCACACACTGCTGCTGTGGATGCACGTGGGTCCACAGCTAAGGTCCCAGGATACTACTACAACAGAATAATTACTATTCATCATGAATATCTTTGTCAGGCAACTGAAATAGGTTTGCCTAAAATTGCTTAGAAAAATATGCAGTAAAGTTGAAAGCCAAGAAATGTAGTGATAAGGTGACAGAAAATCTTGGCTCTGCTGAAGTAAAAATGAACTTTGCCCATGGCTTTGGTAAAGCCCAGATTTTTGCCTTGAGAGTCTGCCCAGACCAGCTGCTCTTCCTGGATGTCCTGAGAGTGTCTCTTGCCCAGTGGGGGCTCCAAGGAAAGGTGTGCTTTCATGTATTCAGAACAATGGATTTTAACAAGCATGTGTGCACTGTGGATGGCTGTACTGTTCTTTTTGTGAAGAACCCACTCTTTCCAGCTTAGCTATTTATTTTCACAAAGCCAGATCCTGCAGCTGAGCACTTGTGGCTGTCAGTGTTCTTGTGCCACTTTGTGAGGGAGGACTGGCAGAAAACATTCAAGTGCAGAGGATTTTATAAAAAAAGAGGTTGACTTGCTATTTAGATAGCACTGGAAAGTGACTGTTGTGAAAAATTGAAGACTTGAGCATATACCACTTTTTTTCTCTAAGCTTTTCCCTCTTCTGTACACACAAATCAGGAAAAGAACCACTCCCTGTCCTTTGGGAAATTCTTCATCCATTTTGCAGCAAGTGCTTCTGCTTGTAGGCTTAGTACTTTGTGTTGTGACCACCTTAGTGAGATAAATCTGTGAAGAGCATGGCCGGGAAGGGAAGCACAGTTTAGTGCATTGGTGAAGCTGTATCCTCAGACACTAGACAGGTGTCCTGTGAAAGGAAGATTGAAGGCAATAACCCAGGGATGGGCGTTGCTGTGGCCTCACTGCTGCACTCAGACCCATGAGCCCGTGTAGAGCACTACTAACTCTGAGGATTGTTAGCAAACTCTTGGTCCTGTTCCCAAACCAACACAATGGCAAGAGCTCAGCTTCTGCTGCAGGCATCAGTTGCCATGTGGGAAAATGCAGCCCACAGATTATTGAGAACCATGCCCTAGGGGGAAGCGGAGCTCTCCAGAGTATCAAGAGCATGATAAAATTCAATGAGGAACGTGTAATGAAGCCAGGATTAGCTGCACAGAGAAACTTTTTAGTGCCTGAGTCCTGCCTGTTTTTGCTGAAATCTGTTGCAGTTGATACCACAGCCTTATAATGAGGTTAGTTTATAAATTATTAATAGATAATATGAACATCTAGCAGATAAGGATAACATGGGTTACAAGCTCATCAGCAGATAATGCTCTATGGAAGTAATAACCAACCTGCAGACCTCTGCAATCGCCTATAACATTTGAGACCTATTTGTGAAAATATCTATTAATTCCTATTAAATAGGGGAGTTTAATACAAAACATGGCCATAATGGGTATACATATAGCATGAAATCCCTTTTTCCATACTGTTTTGTCTTTAAGCACTTGCTTATCCCCGCCAAGATCCTTCTGTAAGTAGGAAACGTGCATGCTAGAACTCAACCTGTGAGGAGAGGGAGATGTGTTTCTCCTCCACTGCTGCACTATTGGGAAGCTCAGGTTTTGAGCTGGGCAGAGGCAATGATGGTTTCAGAAATGGTTTGGTACCACAGAGCGTGGAACAGGTGTGAAAACCAGCAGCCAGCTGAGTGACGTGATGTCCTCTGAAGTCCCCCTTGGCAGCAGCTATTCCATGTCAATCAAGTGGCATCCCACAGTTGTAGGTACAGAGCTGGACATCTAAAGGGGTCAATGTCCTCCTGTGCCAGCCTGGTCACTAAGTACCTTGTACCCACCTTGGATCTCATGTTCCTGTGGGTGACTGAAAAAAACTTTAAAGTTCTTAACACAAATATCATAATTGCAGGAAGGCTAAAATTCCACTCTTCTGAATCTCGTTACTTCCTAAAATGCCTCAAGTCTGGGACTCAAAACAGTGCTTTTGGGCTATAGTGTGAGCTGTAATGGTTGTAATGACATGTTCTGAAGCCAATCCCTGTCCTGCTTTCCACAAGGTGAAAAGAACTTTTTAAAATCCAGTAAGTAGTTAAGAGTGAAAATAAAAGATCTGGGGATCCTTTATTTGGAGGTCTGCTGCCATTCAGGTGAGGAAGACTGTGATGTCCCCAGTGCTGCAGACCTGCCACCCTAGAGGGTATGTGGATTTAGTGACACAATTTTCCAAATCCAGCGTGGAAAACCTGACTATGGAAACATATATATATATATTTCTCTCCTGTGAGAAGCCAAACTACAAACATACTTCCTGCTCTGTCCTGTGGCTGGGACAGACCCTTAGTTGTGTGGATGCAGCCTGCCTGGAATAACAGTAGGTCCTTCTCCATATTGCTTTGCGAAAGTACCTCGTATCCTTCTCAGGAAACTGAAGCCAACAAAGCAATGGATAGGAAGGATTTTAGTGATTGGCTTATCTTCTGATATTATAGCAGTAGGTGAAATTAAACAGAGAAATCCCCAAACCCACAAGACCCAGAACAAACTCGTTCCCCAAACAATAGCCTGTTCAGTCACTGAGTGGGAATAACATGCACCAGTAGGATTATGATGCCTGCAAATGCACCATACTAAAATAGAATTAGTTTAAAAGGCAGGGACAATATCATCATCAGGCAGCTTTCTTGCAGAGTGGAAAATAGCTTTAATAACTTCATTGTTGGAACTAGTATAAAAATATAAAAGCTCTCCTCCCCCCAGTACAGCAGTGATTGTGTTAAAAGCATGACCTCTGGGTCTTGAGGGCTCTTTTGGTGTCCCCAGCATATGAAAAACGAGGGCTATGGCACACAGCTGGAAATCAGCAATGCAGAGTGTTGAAATCTCATTTAGAGGTGGGTGTATTTCAGAGTACAGAACCAAATGGGAAAATTCATTATATGGGAAGTTAATGCATCATGCTGCCTAGGAGGATGATGAGAGGTGGCACAGGAAAATCAATAAAAATTGAAGTGCAGGCAAAATGTGGAATAAGAGCTCCAAAAGACAAAGAATCCAAAGTTAGTATTACCTTTTTGGGACACACTTTTTGGACTTACTTAGAAGGAAGTGATGTAATGGGACTTTATTCTGTAGTTTGGGTAGGGACCGCTGTATAGTCTGAGGAAGAAAAGAGAATGAGACATGGTTCAAGCAGAAAATTTGGGCAGGGGTAGCTGTGTGCTCAGAAGTCACCAGCCCTGCTCAGGGCTGTTCACTGCTGAGGCTGTCATTAAATACCTGGCAATAACAAATATCTGCTCAAAGCACCCAAAGTGGTGAGTTCTAAGCCATTTGTGAGAGAACAGACTTTTCTGATCTGGCTCAAAGTCTATGGGGATGCAGGTGCCCCCAAAACTTTCTGTGAACAAACTGGAAGCCACCAGGAAAGCATAGGTCAGTGTTTTGTGGCATGTGTCTGAGACTTTGTGAACTTTGATGTAATTTGAACTACTTTATGTAATTTATATTGAATTACCATGTTCTTTTTGCTTGTCATTTTGGATCTTGTTCTATTTCTTTTTGTCTTATCTTTAATGTGACAAAATTCCAGCTTAATATCTTTTTTTGACAGTTATATACCTTATCTTTGTGGTGGATACCAGCACAACAAGGTGTTTCAGAAACTATTGAAGCTGATGAATCAAAGACCAGTCATTGATCTCCAGGGGGGACTGGAAGGTGCTGAGCCCTGGCTGATCAGGCTGCTGTGGAAAAACTGGAGGAGAATTTTGACAAATAGAGAAAACTGTGTTGTGACAGGGCTCTGTTCATCTGACCAGATTAGCTTGAGTCAGTTATTCTTCCTAATACATGCTGCTGGGAGGTCAATAGTGCTCCTGAAGTCTGTATAGGATCTATAGCCCGACAGTAAACAAGCCACCTGCATCCTTTTTAGTTCGGAAAACAGGGGAGGGGGAAAAAAGGTGCAAAGATTTACTTATGGCCAATTTCACAGGCTGCAATCAATTTACAGGTCACTGGGAGACTTTCAGGCAAAGGCATAACATATGTCTAAGAGGCTCAAAGTAAGAGGCTATCTAGAAAATTGGATTTAAGTTATAAGGAGGCTTATTTAAAACACTAAAATTCAGAAGGCAGAGCCTTTCATAACCTAAGGTACTGAACCTTTAAGAGTTTTTACGATTCCACCCCAGTCCAATAATGGTGTTTTTCAGCTTGAAGTCTAGTATTAAGCAGCACTAAGGGCTTTCCTTGCTAGTTGCAAAAAGTGATAACCTTTCTATACCTAGATAAATAAAGTGTCACCTTTTATTCTGTGTCACCATGTTTATACAGCTACATATATTACAGCTACAAGCCAACAGTCTATTTTGGTCACAGTCACACTGTATTCAGATTCATGACAAAATGATATTTAATTTAAATGACATTAAATGTTCATCTGATGATTGGATTCAGAGTTTATCCAACAGTCCTGACATTGAGCCAATACCGTTGAAGGTAATGATTTGAATCTGTTAGGAGAATGAGGCTGTGTGGTGCTGATGGTCCCATCAGGCTGCATGTAACGAAGGCCTCAATTTATTGTTTTTCTATGGTTTTCTGTTCTTCTTGATTGTGTGCTGATGAAACATGATAAGCACCTTGTTACAGAAAAATGCTCATTTATGTAGCACATGAAGGACACCTCCATTCCATCCCTCTTGTGCACCCCATAGGAACCCCACAGAAAAAGCAGCCAGGCTTTCCTTAAGAGATCATAATTTCCCTCCCATGCATTGGCTGAGAGAAGAATAAAGATCTCATTTTATCCTGCAATCAAGCTCATCAGCTCTCCCTTTGCTTTTCCTTCTCAGCAAGGAACTGGAAAGGATCCCCTTTCATGGAAGGGACCTGCAGCATCTCAAAATTCTGGACTGACTGACTGACAGAACCTCACGGTGGGAGACTCTGGGGGTCTTTGTGATGCAAGACTGAGAAGCCACCGTTCCTCTGTTATGATGTGAAAATATTTTTAAAGAGTCTGTACTAGATTTATTATTTGGGCTTTATTTGGAGGTTCCCACTGTTGCCTCAGTGTCTCATTCCCTGCCTGAGCAGTCAGAGCCTGCTGCTCTCATCTTGCAGACAGGGCATCATTTTAGAACAAAAACCCCAGTGAAACAGATGACGGGGGGCTGTGCCATGTTCCCTATATTGAGCCTTGGGCCTCCAGCCAATACTGCCTTCTCTCAAGACAAAAGACACATATCTTCTGCCTTTCTTCTGATATTGACCCAAAAACTCTCTCTTTCAGCAGCTCTGTAGACAAAGGAACAAAGTATTTATGATTAGGATATATAAGGATATTCTGTGATAGGGGACACGGGACCAGCAGGGTTTGAATTGGGGAGTGACAGAAATGATGAGCTGTGCAGAAAGAATGGCTCACAGACAGGGAAATGTGAAATATTTGAAACGGCTCCCATAAGAGACATGGAACTGAAATGCAAAATCTTTCCAAAATTCAAAACCATAGCATAAAGCACAAATGAAGCAGGCATTGACTCCTAAACAAGGATTTCAAGCCATAAGGAAGATAACAACTTTAGAAAAGAAAAGCAAGCCCAGTGACTGTCAGATTGATTGAACACAGTGTCAGGAAAGATTGCTTTGTGAGTGTTGCTTCTTAAAGCATTACAAAGTCAGAAAGACATCAAAAACATTGACTGGCAGCAAAGGGGAGCAGAAATCACCAGTGATCAATAAGGTGGCTGCCAGCAGGTGGGGATGACATGTCAGTGCAGGAAGTACTTAGTGGGGCTTCAAATGGCTAAGTAATAGGACTGGGACCAAGCCATTGATCAAAATTATTTTTATGTTGTAAAAGGTCTTGAAAATAAACCTTCCGGCATTTGAATCCATTTAATAAAAATGCTGCTATTATTTGTGCCTGCTTAAGATGACTGCTAGCAGCCTCTGGAAGCCTTAAAGGCTAAACTTGTTAGCTATTTAGTACAGAAGATGTTGGGATCTCCTGATGCCACCAATTAATTCAGGCATATTGTTAGTAATGAAAGTGCTGGTAAATCATATCTCTGTTGCCAAAGTATTAATGAACTACTTCCTAAATCTTTCCACCTGGTACAAGTCTCAGCCAAGCCTCTTCCCTGAGCATTCCCAAGCATGGAATCCAAGTATTTTCTCCAAGGCTTTGCCTTTTCTCTTGTCCTCCACTCCTCCCTCTGTTGCTCACCAGGATGTGTCAGGAGGAGCAAGGGCCTCCTGGAGCAAATGCTGCATGACCTTGGCAGTGCAGCGACCTCTGCCCCCTTTGTTGTCTGTGCAACAATGACCTGGCTGGCAGCACATGAGGGCTCACCTCAGAGGTGCTGCTGTCGAGTAAAAATGCTGGGTTTTTGCATTTAAGGAGCTGCCTTGGTGTGTTCTGATTTCTATAGCTGTTACAGAGCTGTTTTTCTTGTTCCATGGCTGCCCCAGATCATGTTCCCACTGCCTGACCTCCACCTTCCTTGTGGCTTGTCAAAACTCCAGTTTTTGTCATATCTATCAAAGATGTAGGAACAGTTCTACCCTTCCTTCAGGAGTGGTGATTTAAGTACCAGGAGACAAGGAGATTTAAGTACCAGGAGCCTCTCTGCTCCTGCCTCTTCCAGACCCTCTCTCTCCATCATTTCAGTAGGCAATGCCCCAGTTCATCCTGTCTTTGTTCAGATTTCCTGCTTGCTAACCAGCCCCATTGCTCTCCTTTTGTCTGTCTTCAGTGGGGCTACATTTTTTCATTTGTGTGGTTCTCCCTTCCCAAAATGAGATGGTTTTAACCCTGCTGTGAGCACACTGGGAGGTGTCCTTACCTGGTCCCAGTGTAGACCTGCCAGACCTGCAAGTGTCTGCTTTGCAGCCAGTGGGGTTGGCTCATGCTCAGCTTGCCATCCTCTCCATCCTTCAGGCACTTCCCAGGATTTACAGAACTTTTCCCCATATTGAGCTGTGAAATGTCGTGCACCCACCTACCTGTGCATGCAGAGGCTGCCATCTCCTCCATGGAGGTGAAGCAGCCAAGCTGGGCAGAGGAACCTTTCCCTGGGTGCCTGCTTCTGGCCTGGAAAAGAGAGGACACTGGAGGTGCTGGAGCATCCCCTAGGCAGGCTGGGAAGCAGCTCCCTGCTGCTCATCCATGAGGCAGCAGGACCTGCTGGCAGTTCGGTGTTGAGGTGCTCCTGGGGTGCAACATGAGGCAGCACCATGGAGCAGGGGCTGGAAGGAGCTCCCTACGAGGTGGGGGGCTTGGCAAGGGTCATCAGGCTGCTGTGCAGTGTCCTGCTGATCACAGTCCCCATCCAGTGTTCCAGGATCCCTCTTCCTTCCAGTCAACCAGAACGCAGACCTTACAGGTGAGAATGCAGCAGCACAAAAGGCAGCAGATGTATTGATTTTAATCAGCAATTTTACACCAGCAAGCAGTTTGAGTTATTGATGTTTTTGTCCCTGTGCAGGTGCTGCTCTGGAGGCTGAGTGCTGCCGTGTTTCTGAAGGCGCTGCCAGCCTGGGCAGCTGCCGTGCCAGCAGCAGATTGCAACAAAAATCTGTCCACGGACCCGAGTGGCTTCCCCACAAGAACAACAAAATAGGTAACACAGCCCTGAGCACAGAACCAGAATGGGAGGTGGCGTGTGCAGCTGCCAAGGTTTTGTTGCAAAGCACCGGGAGCACTGATGGCACCACGTGTGCCCACCTCAGTGACAGCTCCTGGCTGGAGCAGCAAGGAGCTGTGACTACTAACACACTCCATGGGGGATATTTGCTGCACTGTCTCTAGGATTTGGAACATCTGCACGCCCCCAGTCTGTCTGAGGTGGGAATGAGTACTTTTGCTCTTCCTGCCCACAGTGCTGGGGTTAGTGAGCAAAGCCATTCATCACAGTAAATCGGGTGATGGTGGCTTGGTGGAAGCCCCTGCTCCTGCAGGCTGGAAAGCCAGAAATAGATCAAAGGAAGGGCACGTCAAAGGAGCTGGCAAGAAAGCTCAGGATCCGAGGTCCTGTTCTGAATGGAGACAGTTCCCCTTCCAAAAGGGATTTTGATGGGTCACAACTGTCTGGGGAGGAGCCTTGGTGGAAAGGGATGGGGTTATTTACTGGCAGCTCACTAATAGTTGGAGACAATTAAGAAGGGAACAGTGAACTCCAACTGTCACTGGCAGTTCCCAGCTGAGTACTGCTTGGAAATTTGAGATCTAATTAAAGCAGGCCTCGGATTTCATCATTCTTCCTGCACGCCTTGGACAATGAAATACTGACTCCTGCATCTGTTCCTTATGTGTACCCGATGCAAATAAGGAAGAAGTCCGTAAATACATCAAAAACCATACTTTATTTTATGTATAGCAATACAATTTACATATTAAATAACACTATAATAGAATGATTTGATATAGTTTAACATAACAAAAAGAAGATTCTTCAAGTTACAAAAAACCCCCAAACAAAAACCAAAAATGAACAAAAAGTCTCCCTCAAAATACTCCCTCCCACCCTTTCCCCAAACCAAACACCACATTTTTATTTTTCTTCTGAATGGATCAATGAGACAAACGTATCTAGTGACTGGCTAAGTCTAAATCCTGTTGCACACACTGACAATGGAATAAAAAAAAAATTTTCCAACTTTCACAATCACTGCCCCAAAGAAATGACATTGCGGAAATTATTTTTGGAGTGTGATGATGGCGTCTCACTACCTTGAAACACAGAAGGTTTGTATCCACATAACCACCACAGAACTAGGAAGGAGGTGAAACTAGAAAAAAATTAGCTTTATATGAAAATATAAAATTCTATGATTATATACCATAGATACAAAGTTCCCAGAAGATGCTTATCTAAGCAACAAAATATTTACAGTTTTAATGACTTTTCTATTTTAAAAATGAAGGAAAAGAAAATAGGAGTACACATGAATGCTTCGGTCTTTAGAAACAATGGCTGCGTGCTAGTCTCAAGTGTTCTAACAAAACAAAAAAGTCACTACCCCAAATGTTGGAGAGTTGTGACATTGTATAAAATTGACTATCTCCTCTTTTGGAGACGTTTATTCTTAAAACTCAAGACATTTTTCTTGAAATTAATTATCCTCTGTAGAAAATGCTTCCCTTTGCAAATAGTTAACAAAAACACTAAAAACAGTTTAACAGCTAAGACAAAGTAGAGGCCAAATCTCTTTATTACAGTTCCTCTCTTTCCTTATTTTTGCATTCCTTCTCCTTGACAAAGTGAAGCCAATGGAGTTCACACTGTTAGAATGGCAACAAGGAGAAGAAGAGCAAAGGGGTAACAGTGAATTACATCTGAAAAAAAAAAGGAGAGAAAAAGAAAAGGAAAGCAATGCAGTAGATTAACAAATATGCATTTTCCCTTCATATAAAAATTCACTGGCACCATTTGAACATAAACTTCAGAACAAAAGATCTGATGTCAAAAGACATGAATTTGAGAAAGACTGCTAAATCTTCAAGACGACTACATTTATTTTTTAAATTAAGTTGGTTTTGTTTTGCTGAGAATTAGTAGCATGTATCTTTGGTAGAATCCCTATCTATACTTTTTAGCTTTTAAATAAAATACATCAGCTTTAAAACAGATTAATGAGAAGGCAGTTGTGCTGTATCATAAAGATTCTTCTCCTAATGTACTAATGTATCACTCTGTGTTCAAGCAATTCGAGCAGTCAGAAACTGGAAAAACAACTGAAATTTTGCAGATCCTGTAAATGACTCCACTAACCTTGAGTAGACCCACAGTACAGAAACAGTCACTTACAAGGAAAAGTTTAAGGGGTTTGGATTTTTCTTTTTCCCTGTTTCTAAATTAGCATTTGGAAACAGACACTGAAATACTGACAAATGCTGTTTAAAATGAATTCTTCTAAAAAAAAATGAATTGTTTAAAATTCTTTAGACATTGATCCTGCAGAAGACTTGGTGCTTACTCTGCACACCTGGGCAGTCCCACCAGCTCCTCCAGACCTTCCTGCCAAAGCCAAGCTCACACACAGGAGTGTTTGGAGGATGGGTTATTCTGAGCCTGCCATCTATTTCAGATGTTCAGACCACACAGAAACTTTCCAAGCATTCCCACTTGGAAAGCTTGGCTGCTTTTATGGTCTCAAGACACAGTTCACGTCTTTCACACGGTCTGTGGGCACAGCACATGTGCAATACATGGAGAAATGGTATTTTCTAAATGGAGACACACGTGTGCTTCAGTCCTTCTGTTCCTTATTTCTGAGGGCTGGTGCTGAGGGCCACACTCTGCAGTGATATAGGAATGTTCCCAGGTTCTCTTAATTTGCAGACCTGCACATTGCTTGGGAACCTCTGATGCTTGAAAGACATCCTGACTGAATGGCAGGAGCTGGGTACAGCAGAGGGGTTGGGGTCCCAAAAGCAACGTGGTGATTTGCACAGCAGGACTTTGGCTGGACACTCGTGGGAGCATCAGGAGAGTTTATCAGTGCCCATCTCTGAGCAGACATTGCTCCTTCTGCCACTCACTCAGTCCCAAGGAAAGGGTGCAAACCTGTGTAAGAGAGCAGAACTGCAGCTGCTTACAGGA
Source organism: Cyanoderma ruficeps (assembly GCA_008694505.1). Taxonomy (NCBI): domain Eukaryota; kingdom Metazoa; phylum Chordata; class Aves; order Passeriformes; family Timaliidae; genus Cyanoderma; species Cyanoderma ruficeps. Next base: position 5,508,157 of record VZDJ01000056.1, on the reverse strand, counting down.
GGACAGATTTGGCTCTTCTGTGTGCTTAATCCTGACCTTCACAGGCAATTTCTGGCTTCACCCCTTCAAGCCTCATGCATCACTACCATCTACTGGCTACGTGGCTATCAGCACAGCACTTAACATACAGCTCGAGCTCCCTTACAAAACAATCCATGGAGAACTCAGAGAACGTCAGTGTACGTTATTTCCCCATGGATTAAACCCCAAGGAAAGATTTCAGGTGTTGGAAAATGCCAATGCAAATGCATAGATTTCCAAAGCATCCACCAAAGTTCAACCCCCGCAGCCTTCATTCATTGATGTTTAAAGCTTGGGTAAGTTTAAAAGGTAAGGGATTAAACCCGGGGTATTCAGGCAGTGTGTCACAAACCACAGTTATCTTCCATCATGCCAGTGAAATGAAAAGTAATCACCTGCAAGTACTGAACAAATCCAACCTCTTGATGCCTGCAATAATCTTTGTGTCACTTAGCTGTCACAGTTTGAATTTCTAACTTCTCCCTACATCTTCCCAGGAACTTGAAATACTTTTAGATTAAACTGATACAACTCATGAGTCCCTTTGTGCTACCAGCTGGCATTGGCTGGGTCCAGGTTCAGACTGGGGACACAGGGGGGCTCAGCAGCCTCTGAGGCTGATGCAAGCTGGCCAGAAAACCACTCAGCAAAACCTTCCAGCCCTTGCAGGGAGCAGCACTTGAGAACTTACTTAAACCATTCTGTTACTGGGGTGCAGTGACTGGAGGGCCAGCCCTAACTCCTACTGACTCCCACCTCCATGCAGTGCAAAGGGGATGCAAACTACAATCTTTTGAAACATTCTGCATATATTTTATTTAGATTAGCTATTGCTGAAGAGCTTATTAAATTGTGATTTCCTTACTGAAACCATGGGCTTATTAAATTGTTTGGTTTTAGCAATTATTGGGATCGCTCGGATGGAGGGATTTGACAAACTGAGAAGTAAAAGGCGACTGTGTAAAAGGTTGCTGATGAATCCTTGAACACTTTGAACTGTTCTCTTATTAAGATAAAAGGCCAAATGTCAGCACATACCAGTTTGCACAACCCCTCTGCTCTCAGCGAGGCCGTATCAGTTTGCACCTTACGTGACTCTGAACCAACATATCTCTTCTCAATATCCTTTTAAGCAGTTTGCATTCAGCTTCCTTGTGAGTGAAAATACACAGAACCGTGCCAAATGTCTGTGTTTCAGCAAGATGGTACTGGCAGAAACTAATAGGCTTACATTTAAATGAAAAAAAAAAAAGCTGTAATATTTTGAAAAGTCCTGAAAAATTACAGTGAATGCTTTCTGGAGTTTAGAATGAAGGAATTAATGCCACATATAAAGGATAGTGCCTTTAACTGTACACCAAGTGTCAGGATGGCTGAAATCACATATTTCCTTTTCCAGGCAGATTCAATAACCCCTCCCTACTCAGCCAAGCTATGAAGGGCACAACTAATTTTAATTTTCAGGAGAATTAAGCATTTGCTTACTTATTTTGTTAAACAGGGATTGACCTTGTTGAATTGCAACCAAACACAAAGGAAGAGGGAGCCAGTGAGGATGTAAACTTAAATGCTCCAAACAATAATTATTTACATAATCTGGGGGAAACCATTCTATTGCCGTGGGAGGGTAAACACAATAAGCTAAGTTTGTGCTAAAGAATTAGTCTGGCAAAAAAAAAAGAGGGAGAATGTAACTTTATAGGTAGTTTTTTTATTAGTTTGCTTCACCAGTAAATATGGATCAGTACTTTATGTTTTAGCACTAAAGTATGAAAATTACACACCTGTAAAAATGGCATCTAACAGTTATGAAATTAAGAAACGCCTGTCATCATGTAACATACCATTAGGTGTGAGGTCATATTCAAGAAATAGTAAGGAAATTAGATGTGTTTAAAATATTGAATAGCTTAGTAATGTAAAATATTGCTACCTTTAATATATCTGAAAACTGGTCTGATTTTGGGTTGTCGTAGATTTCTCACTGTATTGGCTCCGATGAAAATAAAACCAAAACACTTTCCCGTCACAGGGCTGGTTAAAAACCAAAATCAACATTTTCCTGAATACATGGGGAAACTTTGAAATTGTGAATTCAAAACTTATCACCGCATCCCACATATGAATTGCATCTAATTATAATTATAATTATATTGTATGTAATTTATATATTCCATGTGAAGCAAGTCTCAGGCCTCTAAGTGTACAACACAGCAATTTGAAACAATACAGAAATAATTGTTTCAGCTCCACAGGGCTGTTAGACCTTCACTATAGCTAATAATCACCTGCCACATTTTGTCAAGAAAGGATGAGCACTGCTCAGCCACTCCACTGGAATGCAGAACACCGTTACCAAAACTTGGACATGATCACTAAATAATAAATATGGTACGAAGGGGTACAATATCTGTTGTAGAAAGAATCCATCTGGCCTAGCATTCAAGATTTAAGATTCGAGGGTCACTGTAGTTAGCAAAACTTCACTGCATTTAAACAAAACAGAAAAAGCGTATGTTTGTTGTCATGGAATGTCACATCAGGGCTTGTCTTGTATTATGATATTATAGGCAGTAACACTGATCATATAGTGCAAACTAGATAAAATTGCGTTTCACTGTGTGAAATAAACAGAGGTGCAAATGCTCAGTAGGATACCATTAAGACATAAAATGGCAAAAAATAAATATCAAAACTTTTATCAGTGTAAAAAAGTAATTGGGTTATTGTATAACCTAGAGTCTGGCAAAAAAGGCCTCAAAAAAGTTCAGTCTTCAGAAGTTCTACAAATTAAGTGCCTTTTCAGGTTTCCAATTAGACAAGAGACTCCATGCTTTCTGCGGGATCCGATTCGTCACTGGCCATCACAGCACCGTTTTTGTCCAGTGTCATGGGACCATTTCCATTTTCCTTAGTGCTGACCAAGCTTAGCATTGCCTTATAAAGAAACTGGTACTGTTCCTGGAAAAGAAAGAACAACTTATTTCAATCCTTTAGGTGTACGTAAGTGATTGGCACTTTAATTTGGCGTTTCTAGGGAAGGTCATGGGTATTCATTACCGGCAGCATACACATAGCAAAGAAATAGACTTAGAGCAATTACCTCTGTTCACCCAGTTTACCTTGTCAACCCAAACTCCAGGTTTGGGTAGGTTATATTATTTCTGATATACTACTAAACACTTCAGGAGGGCAGGACAAAACCTGAGGCCACAGCTCACCCCCAGGTCATTCCCTGGGTGACAGAACCTTGTACCACACACACTGAGGCAAAGGGGCTGCTCTTGCTGGACACTCAGTGAACAGCCTCATCTCCCTGCAGCTTCACCTGCCCTGAGCCTCCCTTCAGACCACAACCTGCCAGACCTAAAGAGCACAGCTTAGCTCACAGGGCTGGCAGGCAGATGGTGACAAGTTGAAAGGTTCTCCTCTGCCAGGACTTGCCTGTATGATGCTCCCCTCCAAAGTATGAGAAATAAGTTTAAGTGCAAATCAGAGACTTACAGTGTGGCTTGGAGGTTAAGAAAAATTTACAACTACACAAAAGAAGCTCAAATGCAAATTCTGCTTGGTAGAAGATGCTGTAGGGCTTGATAACATACACAATGCATGTTTTAGTTCATCCTTTGGTCTCAGATGAAAACCTTGTAAACCGTCTATTTATAGTCCATGTAAAGACTTACAATGTCTGTAAATACTCCAGGCCGCATAAGATTGATCATCTTTGCCACCTGGAAAACATCGACAGCATTTTCATTCTCCAGCTGCTGAGACAGAGTGGTAAGGGCACATAGAGTTCCTGCTGACACAGCTCCATACCTGGAAAACCACACCAAAACAAAGAGTTACTCAGAAACACAACCCAGGCACTGACACAGAGTCATGAAAGTGTTGTCATAGTCTTATCTCATTACTGTAGTTCCTCTTTGTATCTACCAAATGGTCGTTTTATAGTTGCTAATTTTTTGTAGTTTTAATTTATAGAAGAAATTTGATGGCACACCAGTCATCTCAGATTATCTGCACTATTCAACACAAAGAACTGTATCAGCAGCAGAACATGAGCCATTCAAAAATACCCAACCTGGAGACTGTAACACTGAAATGAGTTCTCCCACACCACATGGGCTGAGAGCATCTGCATTACAGTGGAGTGTATTTTAAATTCATTAGTGGGAGCTCAAGCAAAACATGAGTGATTAGAAAGAAATGAGACTTTGCCTCTTCCTCCACATCTGACAATTGCAGCAAACTAACACGGCTCTTTGCTGCTCACAAGTAAATGGGGCACATCTCAAAGTCTTGCCTGGGTCTGATTCATTGGTAAAGGCAACATCCCTGAGCCAGGCACCCAGGAGACATCACAGATTTTGAAGAGCTGAGCTGTGTTGTCATGTAATAAAACCCCAAGCAGCAGTTATTCATCAGGAGCATGACTCAGTCCCTGAACTATCCTTGAGATACTGGTCAGGTAGAAACCTCACTGCAAGCCTGGGGGTGTGCTCAGGCCATAGGTGCAGGCGTGAGGCACACCATGAAGGATCCTACACAATGGCTTCGGAGGAGTCTCCACTCTCCTCTGCTTTCCTGGTACTCAGGAGACTGGAATTCTGTCCTGGCTCTGCTCTGTGACTTTGAGAAAGTCTGTGTTTAAATGTCCCCACTGGTAAATGGGGTCATCACTGCTGACCTGCTCTCTAAGCCACTTGGAGAGCTTTATGTGAAAACTGAAATAATCAGCAAGTGCTGCAATGCCATCTTGTATTGCGAGATTACCATTAGGATTTGTACAGCATTGCCATGGAAATCAAGACATATGCTGACCTAATTTTATGTGATTTTTTGCAAACTGCAACTCAGTTTACCTAGAAATGAGAAACAGAACTCAGATGACAATAGATGTGCTGCACTGGATGTGAGGTCTACAGGAGAAGCAGCAGCACCATACAGATGGCTGTGACTCATCTACAGGGACAGTGGACAAAGTGCCCAGTGCATGTACTTGACAGGACACAACTAAATTCTTCTGAGGGTGTAATGAAGTCATTTTCACTTGGGCTGGTAATTTCCAGTTCCCAACGATCTGAAGACTTTTCTTGCAGAAAATTATGCAGCATGTCTTTATGTAGTTGCCTACACTTGGGCAGTTACATTTAAAAATCTTGACAACTGTCTCAAGTTGGAATATTTGAACTTTAAAAAATGTTATCAAGTTCATCCCACCATGTACTTCCTAAATACCACATGAATTCAGCTATCTGCAAATTCATATATTTGGAATTAATCTGTGGTTGTAATTATTAGTGGATTATGTGATATAGTTGTTGCATGTAGCAAAGGGAAATTTTCATTTTCAGCTACATTTCCTTAGACTCCAATGAAAAGGAGAATCCACATTATGTATTATGCATAAAGATAAAATCATTGAATATGACAAATAAACCAAAAAACCAATGTACAGAAAGAATGACTCAGCATTGCTTGGAATGCAATGCAATTTTGATTTTCTTTTTTTTTTTTCTCATCTAGCAATGAAATGCCCAGATCAATAATGTTTCTAATTTTGTAAAACATAATCTTAAATACTGCAAGAGCAGCAAAACTTCACTTCAGTCTACCCAAAGCATGAATATTAAAACCAGCCTGGAATTAATCAGTGCTGGTGAAAGGCAACAGAGCTTAAAACTCTGCATAAGCAAGGCAGGAGGAGGTGGTGGGAGAAAAACTACTTGCTGCAAGCCCAAGGCACCATTTGCAGGAGTCAGTTGGGAAAAACCTGTTGCAGCAGCAACACAAGGATGTGCAGGGAAAGCTCTGTGGACATGGATGATGGATATGAATGTCCTCCTGGTACACCAGCACAGTGCCTGCTCTGAACCACTGACACACCAGAGTGTGAGGCTTTAGCAAAGACTCCCAAGACCTGCCCAGTGATTTTGTTTGTGGCAGTGACAAAGTCTAACAGGCTGCAGTACAGGGGGGCTGCAGGTAGGACAGGCGCTTGTGCTGGCTTGGTGCTTGCTCTTAGGACAACATGAGCACTGTCAGAGGCTGGGCCTCCTTGGGATTTTAAGCACAGAATGTCTCCAGGAAATGCTCTGCCCACCAGGAGACAGTCCCTCCAAGGAGGTCAGGTCACACCCAGGCTCCAGCCTTACTATAATGGTATTTTGAAGCTCCATAGTGTGTGCAAGTAATAATACGCACCGCAGTATTTAGCACCCTTTATAACTGGGTGTTCAAGCACAGCTGGTGGGACGATGCTCACCACTGTGCTACAAAAGAGGCAAGTGTTGGGGCACACTGGCCCAGAGTTAGTGGGCCCACTCCCTCCCACTTTTATGGGTACCTTGCAACGTTTTTTGGAAAGCAAAATGAGGAAGAATAAACCTGCTTTTAGAAGACCTGGGCCCTTTGTCATAAGACACTTCTGCTGCTCATCATGAGACACAGCTGAGCTGAGCTTGTTCTGTCTTGCATGGCACATGAAACCTGAGCTGTTAGACAGGACCTTGGGCTGTTTTGAAACTTGTTTCCATCAGCCCATATTAGGCTGCTTAGAGCCTTATCTAAACCAAAGCTCTGCTGGGTTCTGAAACAGGTTGTAGGATTTGCTTAGGATACTTCCAGGAGCAGAAGAACCCAAAATGCTTCCAAAGCAAACAGCCTCACCTCCTGAGTCCACCAAAGGTTATAACCAACACAAAAACTACACTAAGCAAAATGTATTTGGCCTCAGATGCCAACTGAAAACTCATCCTTGGAAGTTTATATATTCTTACTCTGTTCCCTGGACTACCAAATTCCACCTACTCCATTCAGGAATGGACATCAGTCCTAACAAGTGTCTTTCAGCTGAGTGTACAATATGCACATAAATGGGAGAAAAGTGATGACATACTCATCATGAACTATGGTGGGGCCATCCCTTGTTAAGGCCTCTTCCTTGATTACATTGATAAGTTCAAAGGTACTGCTTATGGGAGCGTCAGGGTTTGGCCATTTGGGACACTGAAAGTGGCGGACTTCCAGAACGTAGTCATCCTGCAACGATAAACCAGCCTGGCATTAGCTTCCTCCACTTCACAGGCATCACTCCAGGGACAGAGAGGGAAGAGCCTCACTGCAAACTGAAGGGAAACTTTCTTCTTCCCCACAGTTTACACAGAAAGACAATACACAGCTCCGGCATGGCTGTAATGGTGAACACCCTAAAATAATGCAAGTTTGACAAAAATGTTAATCAATAAAAGATTTTGTATTTGAATTCAGGGCTCATATCAAACCTCACTCAGAGTCCTTACACCTCGAAAGTCAAACAAAAGCAACCAAGTCAAATTTAAACCAAAGCAAATTTAGCTTGCAAACTAATGCCTTGCAGCAAAGCCCAGCTGCAATCCAGACAGCAAACCAGAAACAGGTTTATAGTTCAAAAGGATTGTGCTTACATTTTTATGATGAATTAAGACCCTCAAAACAATTAAACTATAAATGATGAATTTTGTAAACAGAAATAAGACAATACACCTTGGTAAAATCACATCTTCACTTTCCAGCAAGACAGACAGTTAATACTAACCTTACTAGCTAGAGAAATCTACCTGGAAGTAGAAGATGTGAGAGGGAGGAGGAGCCAATGAGAATACCTTTCCCCTGAGAGCAACATGCATCCGTGTGCATTTACAAGCAAATCCTTTTCAAAAATTTTCTGAACTCTTCTTCTTCTGTATTTAAATGGCATCAACATAATTTTGGTGAAAAGCAAAGACTCACATATGAAGATTTACTTTACCTGGGTAGCTTCAAGGATAAAGTCATGGATGATAATCTGCTCTTCGTTAGAGAGGCACAGTCTGTCTTTGCTGATAAGGGTCACAGTAAAGGCCTCACAGTTCATGGATTCCTCACGACTTGGCCAGTACACAAACTCATCTTCTGCCTGGAGAAATGAAAGAACACACTACTGCTGCCTTTCAGATACCTTGTGTGCAACAGAAAAATCCAGTGGATCAAAAAATTGCTTTGATAAATAGAGATGATCAGGAACTGACCTTTAAAAAACACTTCTGTCTAAAACAAATTGACTATTACAGTAGGCAGTAAATCTGCTAGATCCTCCCTTTGTGTGTTCAAACAGGTAACATCTGCTTTTTAATTAGTTTCACAGGGAAATGGTTATCTTAGCTCACTCACACTTGACCTTTGTATTGTATCCCAGGCTTTATGACCTCCTGCCTACACAGTTTTGTTTGAAAGTCAGATATTTGTTTAGAAAAAACTCACTGACCTTTAAAAATTAATGACTTGTTATTTTAAATTTGTGGTTTTTGTGGTCTAATCCAAAACTCAAGTGCTGTGGATCAGGCCTAGGCACAAGATTGATGGATACTTCTGTAGGGCTTGAATTTTAAGGAGTGAGTGGAGGAATGAAAAAGAAGAGAAAAACCCAAATATTCTTAGCCTAGAAAAAAACACTGGCTAAACTTAATGCAAGTTCTCCAACAAAACACCTCTGTCAAAGGGATACTGCAAAACCTCAGTGAGACTGGGAAGGCTGAAAGAAGTTCAGTGCTGAAGTAGCCTGACTGGCAGGGTGTAAGTCAAAGCTGTTCTTTAAAACGTAACTGAGAATTCCTAATTCGCTGCAGAGCAAGGAAATTATGGTCTGTCACCACATACATGCAAAGTCCGTTTCTTCTCCTGGCTTCAGAGGTCTGTGTCCCTGCAGCAGGGGCACAGAAGTTGCCCTGGCCACATGCACAGAGCAAACCTGTGTCTATGGACATCCCACCTTTCACTCCTGAGCAAACATGAACCATCAGCTGATGTCATCCTGCTGTGGCCATGCACATCCCTCTAAAACCAGGTGTATTTCTGTGGGTCTGCAGCTCTGATGCACAAGACACTGTTGAGATTTGTGCTGTCAGGTGTTCATTCTGAAAATGTGACTTGTGCTTTTAAGTCCTTAAAATTCTGCCCTAAATAAGCAGAAGCACTGGGGAGCAGAGTAATATTGCTGAGTGCCAGACAAGGGACCAGTCCTGCCACCTGACAGGTCCTCATGCACAAGTGCCTTGCATTATTGTCTTGTCCTTTGGCAATGCACATCCAGCACCTTGGTGCTGCCTGAATCCTGTGCCACTCCTTCTTGCCAGCCAACACATCCAACACTGACCACTGAGCTGAGGTCAGACACCACTACCTTCCTGGCCAGAAGGTGAAACCACTGGGGCTGAGCCCAGGATTCCTCCTTTACCCTTTGATCACTGTGGTTCTGCAGAGCTACTTCATGTACATGTGAAGACAAGATCAGCCTCTTCATTTCCACCTGACATAGTTTCATTTCATAAGCACTTTCTGATCCTATCAAATGTCTCTGAGCACTCCTTGCAGTGCTGCACTCCCTTTCATGCCCACACACAAGCAGCATATTGACTGCTGCCTCTTTAGTAGCCCCTCATCACTGCTACTTTCCTGCTGTAATGAAGGAGGTTTCTCTTCCACTTTCAGCTACAATTGTCTGTTCACCTCAGTGATGCGTGCACGAAGAAACGAACCGATTAGTTCCTAATCCTTTTCAACACGCCCTCTTGAGACATGCTGGTAAATCTGGAAGTAGTGATTAGCACTTCACCTGTGTCTCCTTATTCTCTCTCTCTGTCTGACTCATTATTTCCACTTAAATTAACGTACTTGTTTGCTTTTTACTTTCATTAAAATGGCATGTGCAGCTTTGCACAGTCACAATCTCGCACGGCCTGAGGCTTAAGCTCAGGGGCCAACAAGCAATTATCCTCCTGTCCCTACCTTGCATTTCTGCTCCTCCCAAAGCCCTTACCCATAACCCCAGCCTCTCCATACCCTCAGTACTTGCATCCTGCCAGGCAGCCCTCAGGAGCCTTGCAGCTGTTGACAGCACTGCTGTGCTGTGCTGTCTGTGAGCACCGTGGACCTCCAGCCCTGGATGTCCAGGGGTGACTGCAGAAGGTGACAGCAAAAGAACAGCCCCTACATCATGGAACTTCTATTTCTGTAACCAGGTCATGGCAAAGTTTGACTAGGTGACTCAAAAATTGGTTTTGCTTTCAGCCAGCAAACAGCCCCAGCAGGCAACTGAGTGACCCTGTGCTGTGCCCAGCTGGGCTGTGACAGTGACACCCCGCAGGAAGGGACACAGGCGACTCACCAGGCTCTGGTTATCCGGCAGCATGACAATGATCTGTGCATTGTGATCCCAGATCATTCGCCAGAAATCTTTAGTTGTATGTGGCAGTGGATGTTGGGTTATGATGAACTCGTTACTCCTGTAGTAGCCCTTTTGCAGCAAAACAAACACACAGTTACTTATTGCCTCCCACACTTTTAAAGCATTAATTTAATTTCTGGGGACACATAATGACCCTATTTCATTTTACTCCACAATATTTTCACATAGACTGTATTTTCTTAACTCCATTTCAATTCTACGGAGTCCCTACTGCTTTAATTTACTTTAAATCCCAGTATCTATTTGACTGTATCTCACAGAAATACACATTCCATCTAAATGCATCTTGTAATTAATTTTTTTAGGCAAGAATCTTTAATAAAACACGGTTAATAGCTTTACATTATGGGGAAGGTGTTAAAATCTCATCTGTTAATACACAGCCATTACATACGGAATTAAGACAATTATAGGCATCTGGTATTTAGCACCTTAGAATTGATTTTACTTTGTAATTAGGTGTTGGCTTCCTCACCATGATATAAGAGGCATTAATGTAATCTGTTCCCTTCATTCCAGGCAGTGGTGCCAAGCCCACTCTAGCACGCTCAGCTATAACATTAAGGGAAAAAAACACAGAGGAAAAAAAAAAAGATCAAAGTCTGATCATGGCACAATGCAGAAAGTAAGAATTTCTCAGCTGTTAACAAAGCAAACAGTGTGCAGCTCCCATCTCCCACAGGAGCAGGCCAGCACTTTAACTGCGTTAAAGCACTGCCTGCTAACACAGGATATAAAAGAGAATGTTGCACAATATTCCCACAAGGACAAAGTAATTTCAGGAATCAAATTTTACTATAGCAAAGATTTTCACAGCAGGCTGAATTACCAAATAACAGTATATGCAGTGATAACAGGGGATTTCGAGTAATTCTTGTGTGTAGTGTTCCATTTGTCTCCAGCAGCACACAAACCCAGCTGATTTATTTTGTTTTCCCTACCACTCTATAGCACTGCCATCTCTCACAGGGTGAGAGAACCTCCAGAGACAAATATCTTCCCTAATGGAGAACCTCCCAGAAGTGTGTGCTCTTCTGCATATCCATGCTTCTCTGTGTTTGAGGGCTGGGTTCAACATCATCCTCAAACCCTCTGACAACCCCCAAAAGACAAACTGAAATCCGTGCAGCTGCATGACACAAAGGGCCAGATCAAACAGCCTATTTCTAGCCTGTTTCCATCTGTTTTTAAGATGCATTCTGATGACTTCCCTTTTTATTAACAAACTTCACGATGGACTGTATCTGTGCCACTATTACTCTGTGCTAGCTTGGCTATCATCTGTCCTCTGTGTCCTGTTCTCTGGGTTATGTGATGGGGATGACATTGTGTCCGTGCTTGGTCTGGTGCAAGTTCATATTGCTTGACAGCCGTGCACAGATTCCATTTTAATGACAGTGAAACTGTGTCCTCAGGCACTGAACACCCTGAAATCTGGGGCGGCTCACACAGAGGAACAGAGTGCAGTAGCTGAATTACAAACAACTGGTGCCAATCACTCTGGGGGATCTCACCAGAGCTGGGAGCTGGTATCAAAGTAATCTCTCAGTATTCCATAGATTTATCCCCTACCTGATTATTCAAATTCTTAAGCACTTCAAATTAACATTTCACTTGGACAGTATATCTGGCTGACACTGCAAGTATTTCCTTTTGTTCAGTTTCATCAGGGTAATACTGAAAGACAAGACAGCTCGGGCTGAACAAAAGATTACATTTCCCCTTCCTAGTGGCTATGTCTTTTCATGCCTAACACCGGGAGAATTAGGTACAAAAAGTTATGCTAGGCAGGAATCAAACCCAAGATGTGATCTTACATGGCACAACTGATGAGTTCCTGTTCTTCTCTTTGTTGCAGTCTTTCTGAGCACTGAAGCATTCCACGTACTTTGCATTACACTGTGTAACCAGCTGAAAGAGAATAAAGTAGTAAGTCAGCCCTCTGAGCGCTCCAAATGAAGAGAGAAGGTTTCTTTGCCAACTCCTGCAAAGATGCATTAGCAGAAGAATAAACTGCATTGTTAAACTTGTTTAAAGTACTCAAGTTTCCAATGGAAATCATCCTTTTCATACAACATGTTTAATAGATAAAAAGATCTCTGCAGCTCTCAGCTTTGAAACATCCTGCATTTGAAGTTCCATCAAAATGTATTTTCATAGAACACTACATTTTGTTATTTTTGAGAATGTATTTCACAAAATTTCAGATATGTTTAGTCAGAAGCAGTTCTCAAGGAATAAAAGCTAGCAAAATAGAACAACGAAACTTTACGGTTTTGTTGTTTTGTTTTTTTTTTCAAAATAATAGCCAGACCATTCCTGCAGAATGTCTTTTTCTGCCAGAATTCTGTCTTTTTCTTTGGGGAATCCACCACACAGGCATCTGAAATCTGAGGCCATGGGCTACATTCTCTGATCTGCCATATTCATTCTGGGCTGCCTAGAAACACAAAGAAAGGCAGATTTGTATTTGAATATTCTCCCAGTACATGGGGAAACTCTGCCAGAGCAAAGAGAGTAAAGGTGGCTTTCACATCTCCTGCACTTGCACCTCATTACTCAGTGTCATTTCACTCTTAAGATGGTTGAATGTACATTGCTGTACTGGGGCATGAGCACAAGTTATTTTCTACCAGCTCTGTGGCAGCAGCAGAAACAAGAGAAAGATCTAATAATTGTTGCTGGTCACATCCCAGTGTGAAATGCACTCTAAACAAGACAGCACTCAACTCATCTATGCACTGGCATAAGCCCCATTAGAAGTTATGGGGTTTCTAAATAACTGTCCAATGTTGTCAGAGAAAGTAATTTCTGAAAATGGCACTCAGGGTTTTTAAACTTTGGCACGAGTCATCAGAAAACATATAATTTATACATATAATTTAGGATTGTTTGTAAAAGTGCAACGCTTTTTAAAATAACAAATCTTCACCGCTTACTGCATTTTGTGTGGGTGTGTGTGTGTGCGCTTGCACTCATTTCTTTAATTTAGTAATTAAGCATCTGGAATGTCTTGAGTGATGGAGAAATACTGAGGTTCCTACAAGTGAATTCAGATTAATTTTTTGAATAGCTTGGCACCTGGTGTAATTTAACAGCTTCAGTTCCTTGGGTAGTTATTAACTGAGTTTAGCTATGAAAACAGATGTCATGTATCTCCTTGTCATACAAACTCTCACAAAATATTTTACAATGTATTCAAATAAAGTGCAATCAGAAAATCTTAGGTTTCAAATTAAGAGATCTGGGAAAAAGAAATTACTTTGGCCAGGAAGGAAGCAGCTATGACATAGCAGGAAATGCAGCAAGCGTCATGATTAGCAATGACAAAGGCACATTGTGTTTCCTGGCCTTAAAACATTTGCAATTCCTTATCTACACTGACGAAATAGTAGGTGGTGCAAAGAACCTCATCTCTTGTCTTTCCCCGTATCTTTATGCGTGAGATCCAGAGTTTGGAGGAAGACTTCCAGCCAAGCTAACCACAGACTTGGGAACATCCAAGCCCCCTTGGGAACAGGGTGACCAGCAGCACAGTCCAAACCAGTGTCCATGTCCCTCTTCTCACCTCTGACTGAAGAGCATCAGCACTGATTTCCTGCAGTGAAGCTAAGACTGTATAGGACTGAACTTCTCAAGATGCTGTAACTGTGCTGATCAAGTTTTCTGGTTTGGCTCCTTAGCCACAGCAATACAGTGAAGACAGGCCATATAGAAGAGGGTAGGAAAATCAGGTCCCTCTGGATGGCAGTGATTAAGACTTACCTTGAACTGTTTTTCTAGCCGTGTCTTTCCTCCTATGCCAGGAATGAGGATGCTGTTAACATAACTATGCAGCTGGTTTGCAGACACTTCAGTCTCCTTCCCAAGGATGGCTTCCAACAAGGCATCATGAATAAAAATGTACTGCTCCTAGAAAAACAGCAGCATGTCAGGTAGACATTTCAAATACCCTGAAGAGGTGGCTTTGTCTGAGGAGCAGTGCACAGTAAAGGAAAGGGTGTGCAAAACAAGCCACTCATGCAAATACTGCCAAACTCAGAAAAAATATTTATAAATGTAGCACATACAACTCTGAACAAGTCAAAACCAAAATCTGAAGTTTCTAGTCTAGAAAAAGAGAGATATTCTAGTGCAGAAAAATATCAGTAATATATTCAATTTTTACAGGGATGTAATTGGAAAACCTATTCTCTTTATGATTACAAAGCAAAGATGAATAAGGCTTTAAATTCAACCCCACTGCAATTTTTACCTCTGTCTGGACGAGGTAGTTGCGCTGCGTCCTGATATGTTTCAGGAAACCCAGGACATTAACTGTGCTTTTGTCTTTTATCTGCTGCAGCATACTGTCTATCACAATGTAGGTACCAGTTCTGCCAACACCAGCACTACAGAGAACATAAGAGAAACCCATGAAATACAGCCAGATGAAAGCAAATGTGGAAGTAGAAGAGAACTATGCAAATATTCACGTATTCCTGTTCATGGGCTTTCATTTTACTCCTAGCTTCGAACATTAAAGTTTCCCAGCAAAATATTTTGGGTTTCTGGAAATATTACCAGGTATATAATTCCTCTCTTCTGTGGGTGTTTCTGTGCTTCAAGATGAGGCTGAACACAATACAAGCCATCACACCTGTGCCAGCAGCATGAGGATGAGGCTCCTGGGGTCCTGGACCTCACACTCTGGCTGTTCACCCTTGGCTCCTGTTTCCACTGCTGCAGTTACTGGTGTTGGCTGGTATGGATGAAGCCCTACCAAGGTCCACCCCAAGCTGCTGCAATGCGATTGCCAAGGTCACTCCAGGCTGTGAAATGGTTCTCACATCCATCCACCAGTATCCAAATAAAGTATTGAATACTTAAGCCTTGAGGTAAACTTAAGCTGCACAGTGGAGCTGGAAATGAAAGCAGTACCAGCACTATGGGAAAGTATAAAAGGGGGCTAATCCTGTGGAGCCAGGACTCCTTACAGTGAACGAGGGCAATCCCAGGCCCAAGAGAGATGGAAGCTCTTCAGAGATTCTCAATTTCTGCTGAGGAAGGAGCTGTAACCCCC
This sequence comes from Cyanoderma ruficeps, assembly GCA_008694505.1. NCBI lineage: Eukaryota > Metazoa > Chordata > Aves > Passeriformes > Timaliidae > Cyanoderma > Cyanoderma ruficeps. The sequence goes on along the minus strand of VZDJ01000056.1, from coordinate 5,492,807 downwards.
ATCATCCTCTCCTCTTTGATACAGTGCTTTGCAGCCCCCTCACACACAGTGATGAAGACCACATCCCTGAACTAGTATATTGACTGATCTACTGCTGTGACTGCAAGTGCTGGTAAGTGTGAGTGTGGTTCAGCGGCAATTGCATTCCCAGCTGTCCATATATCCACCCTGTTGGTTCCCAGCAGAGGTGATCCTGTCCTGTCCATGCACTGAACTGGCAGGCTACAAACAAGCTTTGACCAAGGAGCTTCCCAACTACATCAGTGCAATGTTCAGTATCGTGGCAATAGCAAAACCCTGTATCAACTGGGAAACTTTTGCACTGGAGCTGTTTTAAGGCAAAGTAGAGCTCGTGTCTACCTGCACTCCATGGGGGTGACACACTCCTCCTGTGTTAGTAACCTGCAGTGTTTGTCTGAGGTGGCACGAAGACCACACTCTGTGCTCTAGCTGTGCTTGCCATGGGTGTTTTGTCCCAGCCATTGTACCTGCAGTGCACCACCACTGGTCCCATGTCGGGGGTTCTGGCTGCCGAGGATCTCCTGACGAAGGTGAGCACGGGCAGGGCGTACTCGGGCACGCCCATGTCGGGCCACTGGGTGTAGTGGTACTGGATGACAGTCCTCTCGTTCTGCCGCCCCTTGGGGTTCCCCTTCTGACCCTGGGGATGAACAGTGCACAGAGACAAGAGAGGAGGGAAAAGAAGCATAAAAATATCGTCAGTCCTTCTGGCTTGCTCAGCTGACAAAGTGCTGGACTCTACCAGAAGAAACCTGCAGCTCTGCCACCTGATGGGTGGAGACAGAGTTCGAGGAAAAATACAGGCGGGAACGGCGATTACAACGACACCAAAGCAGCAGTGCACTTGAGGAAAAGAAATACAGGCTAAACCTTAACAACAGGTTCCTTGTAATCCTGTCTTTACTTACTTATTTCCCACCCACCTGCCTCTCCAGGTTGCCTATGCAAACACTGAGTTTTGCTCTTGTGTAGGGATGCATCTCCCACACCGAACAAGTGTTTTTTATATAAGAGGAAATGTTTCAGCTTACCTAAACATATAAGGAAACCAAACTGGAAAGTTCTGTGCCCTTTTCATTTGTATTGCCTCAGTGCCAACACAGAAGAACTGACTGGGTTTTAGAAGTGTACTTCAAAGTCTATTGCCAATATTATTCGGCAAGGTGCCAAACAGCCCACCTAAAACATTAAGTATTTAAGAAAAGGCACAAAGAACTCAAAGGCTTTTTAGTGTGTCTTAGCAGGGTGTCAGGGGCTTCTTTGACACCTGTGCCCAGCTTTCTCTTTTGCTTCTGTAACATTTATTATTTTTCATTTATTAAACCTTTTACTTTTGCAACGCGCACCAGTCTTGCTGATTATTTTACGCCAACCTGAAAGCGCAGGACGCCCTCAGAGATTGATACATTTTCAAGAGGCTCATAACACTCTGGCCACATGTTAAATTGTATCACTCTTGCGTCCTATACAAGCCAGAAGATGCCTGGATGGGGGCAGAGAAGGGCTGGCTCACCTTTTTCATCTTGGTGTTCCTGACGGTGAAGCGGCGCACGGTGTAGCAGGCGTGGACGTTTGTGCTCTTGAGTGTGACGATGATGTTGCCGTACTCCTCGCTGTTCTCCGTCGGCCAGTACTGATCGCATTTCCTCTGAACACAGACACAGTTGGGTGAGTTGGGTAAGGGCCCGAGCTGCTGCTCTGTATTTGTGTCTAGAGCTTTTTTGAAAAAAGTCACGGCTCAGTATGTATCCCTCTGTTCTGTTGGTTATGTATTATGCAGCAGTACATATCACCCATCGAGCCATTTAAAACAAATTCTGCCCAGGCGATTTGGGGAAATGCTAAGGAGCAATTGCTAACAAACAAGAAAATCTCTTACTCTTCCTTTTTCAACAAGGTTGGTGATCATGACAATGATTCCTGTATTTTGTTCCCAAATCATCCTCCAGAAATCTTCAAAGGTAGACTTTAAAGGTCCCTGGGTAGCAATGTAGGCTTTTGCTTTGTTGTAACCCTAGAAAGAAAACCATAATGCCAAGTGAGATGAAAGCAGTATCATGGCAGAAAAATTAATATTTTAGAAGTAACAAGAAAGGTGCTTTTCTCATTCAGGATAATGAGGAATTTGTAGCAAAATTATCAGGTGAAGTTGGAAAATACAATCACATCACAAATGACAATACTTCCTCCTTGTGGAAGGATTCAAAGGTAGATCAGATAAAAAAACCATTAAAACAACTTACATCAACATAATTAGCATTAATGTAGTCACTGTGCTTAGAATCTTTCCCCGGTAAAGGCCTTAGCTTCACCCTGCTGTGATCATCTGCAAGACAGAAAAACAGAGCAGGGAAACATTAGGGAAACACAGTGTAGAACTGCAAACATCCCATTTCCTGGGTATCAGGGCTGCCCTTACTAATACACAGAAGAGATTGGCCTTGACTGGAGTCAAGAGAGAGATGGGAATATCTGTTCTTGGTCATCTGCTCATGTTCAGGTTGCCAGCCTTCACATCCTTTAACGTATGTGGTTCATGCTGAGACAGCTTCTCTTTAAAGGGCACTGGAGCCTCAGGAGCACAATTTCTAGAATCATCTACATCACTTGGGGTAGTGAGATTCAAAGAGCCAGGGCACCCCACGGGGCTGTGAAATGTTGCCTGTGCTTGGTTCAGCTCATTATCCTCCCCTCAGTGCTGGGCTCAGACAACTCTGCTGGCTCTGGGAGCCGAGTGAATGTACTCACTCCTTCCCCATCATCATCAAACCATGACGACAGACTTGAGGCTGTGATCTTTAGCTCCTTTTTTTGTTTCACCCAAATGCTTGACTCCACCTTAAAGCAGAAAAAAAATCATAGTCCTGCTCCTAGGCAGAAGTACTGGGCTGGGTGATACTTCCGGCTCACGCAGAGATGAGACATGTGAGCCAACTTTAAGCATAACGACTGGTTTCATTTGCCTTCCTTGAGGACCAGTGGAAAGAGAGGCTCCTCCAGTGATAATCTGGAGAACTGAAGTGCCTGCTTCAATCCTCCTTTAGTGTCACATCTCTGTCCCTAGAGAGACCAGACATCTGTGTCTAAAATCACAGCTTGGACAAGCTCAATGAAAGCCTTTGCCCAAGGCCACACAGTAAGTCTTTCACAGGTCTGGGAATTGGTCCTCAGCCAGTACCTTGATTATTTCTGAAAATCTGTCAGAAATATGCATTTCCTTCCCATGCCATTAAAAGCATCAAAAGCATTCAAGATTTATTGGAATGTTTATGAACACTGTGAACTTTTTACCAGTGGGCTCTGCATGGCTGTCCCTAAACCACAGTGACTGTTGCATCTGCCATCCATTCCACATACGAAAACAATACGGAAAAAAGTTACTGCACCCAGACAATTTGCATTCTAGAGCAGACTCCAGATTTGCAGTTCTCAGAGGGATACAGGCAAAGCCTACTCTGTGCTACAAAGATCACTATTTGTCCAAATCCTACACAGAGCTAAAGCAGTTTGAAATACAGCAGATACACTCTGTAAGATTTAGCACCTTTGGGATTGTAGAGTAATCCCAGGAATCATCAGTAAAACTCTTTGCTCCTCCATGCACTTCCCTTAGGCCAGTTTCCAGGTATTAGCAGGCAGGAGAGCTCTGATCATCAATTTATCCCAGTTATTCCTCTGCAAAATTTCATACCAAACTTATACTTCTAAAACTATGCTTGGACTGTCAAACTGTGAAACATTTCAAAACAAAAGCTGGAGTGAAATCCTGGCCCTGGAGAAGGCAGAACATTCACTGCCTTTAATGGGGAAAGGATCTCCCAGCCACACTTTCACATGTTTATTACATCCTGTGTAATAATGTAACCTGGGGGCACCTGCCTGTCTCAGTCACACACACACACTGCAAGAGGAGAGTGCCTTTTTGGGTTGATTGACTGTGCTCAGGCCAGTGCTTACTTACAGGCCAGGATGTTGATGTATCTGTTCTTGTGCTTGTTGTCAGGATGGTTGGAATGCTCTGCAGTGATGTTCATGTCAGCCGTACAGCGCTGCACTTCCTAGGCAAAAAGATTATTCAAATGGAAAATCTGTCAGTCCAGAAAAACCTGAGCTTGCTCTGCTGTTACAACAGCTCACAGAAACCATATTCAGAGTATCAGTGTTTTAATTGCTGGGTTAAACACAGAGTCTCTCAGTATTGTCCTGTACGTTGTGGTCTCCCACTGAGCTGTGTCAGCTGTCCCTGCAGCATGGTCATGCTCCTCTCCACAGGCTTGGGGATAGATGAGCACCCTGAGGACCAACTGTCCCCTCCAACCCAAACTCCATCACCTTCTGCACTGCATCTTCTGCCATGTCCACTCTGTCCCTCTTTGGGCAGCTAAGATAAGGTCCCTCAGATGCAAGAGTGGCCAGTGCAGTGTAACAAAGCACAAAAAACATTTCAACAGAAGACATTTGACTGCTGGACAACTTATCTGCCTATAACCTCTCAAAATGTGGTTTCTGACATTTAAGTTTGGCGCTGACCTTTTGCTAGTTCTCTGCAGAGAGATGCCTTTTGTAAAATATAAATAAAATAGGTCTCTGAAGATAACAGTGAGAGCTTTAAATACCACTGCAGGGCCGCTGACCAACAGCCCCGATGCAGTGAAGAGAAGGTTGCATCCGTGTATATTTACAAAGCAGAGAGACCAAGGGTCTCATGAAGCCAGAGATGCAGATGTCTGTCTAGCTGGGGCTGTAGGTTAGATGCCTAATTCCCTTGGAATTTTTAAGTTCTTAACCCATCCCTTACTCTGTTCAACAACAGAGTACAGAGCTATGGAAATGGGGCAATGGAAGGTCTTTTTTGACTCTAAAAAGAGGCAGACATTCCCCTAGAGTTACACCCTTCAGAGACTGCCTTACAAACTGAATCACTCAGGAGTCTTTTCATCTCCAAGATGCACCTTTTTAGTATCTGTTTAACCATAATCTTCCTGAAAAAGAGAACCCTCTTTTTATCACTACATTAATATTCTTCATTTAAGGACACTCTTTTGGAAAAAAAACAAAAAACAACAACAAAAAAACCAAACATATTAGAATTTGGAGTTTACGAAGTTGTAGAAGAAATTATATTTATTTAAATCTTTTGTGACTCCCAGAAATTGCACCAAACAGAACCAATTTCCCCCCAGGATATGTGAGGAAGTGCCAAATTACTTTGTACTTCAGACTTTAAAAATAACAGTATAGAACCTAAGAGGCAAAGTCATTAGGAGCTCACAGCTGCTACAAAGATCATGAGCTAAGTGACAGAGAAAAATTATCACAAGAAATGCTATACAAACAGCAGATGTAGGAGTTCAGCATTATGCAGACATTTCACCAAGGACTTGCATAGCAATTTTCATATCTTCCCCAACATTTACATTTTAAAAGTGCAAAGTATACTAAAACCTTGTACATTTTATAGCTTTTATATCCATGTGACACTCTCAAATAACAATTGCTTCTCTCTTTCTTCCCAGCCCTCCATAGGGAGAAACACACTGTGCTCAAGGAGATGAGCTGAGCAAAGACAAAGATGAATCAAGCAAAACTCTCAGCTGGCCCTAATGGAATTTTCATAGTTCCACTTCTATCAAACAAAAAAATCCATATTAAAGTGTGCTCTTTCCCTAATTCTGCCTGTTGGCTCCAGTAAGCAAGGGATTTCAGATTACACAATAGGCAGGATCAGTCATGGTTGGGAAAGCAACGATATTTACATGTTAGGTTGATTTAATGTAATTTTGTTTTACCTATTTCTGCATTTAGAAATCATACAACATCACTGCTGTACCATTACAGGCCACTCCCAAAAAATACCCTGCCCCTTTCTGAAAAGCCTCACAACAAACTCTACATCCCTGCATCACTATAAAATTCTTTTTAGAAGATATTGGCATTGAAAAATTTATGCCAAATCCTGTAGAATTTAATACAGATTAATCCAATCAGGTTCTGTGGAGAATACTCTGAGAAGTTATACAATTTACTAGGGAATTACCTCCCTGCTAAGGAATTTTCTCTGACAGTTTAAATACTACATAGTAAATGTATCATTTTCTATTAAATTCTATAGCATTTTTCCATAAGGGAATTGTTGGTGAGGTTAATCATTTTAATTAACCTTTTTATGTTGATGGTGACTGTTTCCTCGACTGTACATGTTCCCAGCTGGCCAATATAAAGTTAATAGAAGAGGAAGATTAAGCTGAGATGGTGAAAAACACAGCAATGGAAAAGGAGGTCTGACGCTGTGAGAGCTGATGATCTGAAAATGGCTTTTCTTAACACATAACATTCTAAATGGTTTTTAATACTCTGGAAAGCTGTTGTAATGGTGGAGTCCTATATCTGCACAATGCAAAAGCACAGCAAAAGGAGACTCTTACAGAAAAAATCACCCTTGCCAATATGCCTCAGCTATTTTTGTCTTTTTAAAGTCTTCAGCCCTCCCCTCCAGTCCAGGACACAGGTAAGGCTTTGGGACACTGAAGCTGTCAATGAATAGGGGACTGAGGACATCCTCCAGCTCCACCCTGGCCTGGGTTCGGCTGTGCCAAAACCCAGATGGGGTTGAGAGCAGAGGGTGGGTATCCACACTCTCCTACCCTCTGAGGCCCATCTCTCCAAATTCCAACAGCAAATTACTAAACCACAGGCTCCCCCCACCAGCCAGTAATGCATAAGTTAATATTTCTCTGTTACTAAAGCCAAGGTGGCTGCCTTTCATCCATGCACAGAAGGCTGCAAGGAGACAAGACTAGTTGCAGTCTGTTACCTGTGCCTCTGTTCAGAGTTTTACTTACCTCTTGGCAGAAGAGGACACCCTGGTGTTAATAAATAACACCCTGGAGAAAGTTCCCTAAAGTCCCCATCTTAATTATGCCATTTTACCCCATTTATGTATATCACATATTTACTTTCCCAGCATTTTCTGTTGCTTATGCAATGAACCACCCTGGGATTTCTAAACCTTACTGTGTCCCAAGTCCCTTGGTTATACTAAAAACATCACCACGATTGCATTACTGTTACACCTATGTTAGCAGGCAGGTCACCAGGTCTGGGCTGACCCAGGCTGCTCACTGCAGCTCAGCCTAAACGAAGTCCTCTCCCTGCAGGCACAAAACTGTTACTGGCACCTTGGAGTAGGACAGATAGTGTTAGTATCACCACGTTCATAATTCATCCATAAACTTTTCTTCTCTAGAATATTTCCTTTGGCTTTCCTTAATCCTGTTGAGTCTCCTCCACTGATTTTAATGATGGCTGGCTTGCACACTGCTGCTCCTCATGTTTAACTTCCCAGAACACATTACCTTCCCAGGATGAATGGATACAGGCTTTATTCTGGCCTTTCAACTTAATCATTGACAACCCCAGAAACCAAAGTACATGGTTTCAATTGACTGTTAGTTACTGTAAGAAGTGTTCTAGTCTATGCTATTATGGCTAATTTACCTTTTAATTATATTGTCCATGCTAATGCTAATTGGAATTTGATACACCCAGGTTTAACGACCCATTTTAATTGCGTTTCTGAAACAAGTTACAGATTAGTTTCTTCTAAACTTCAAAGAATTTCCATTTAAGTGTAAAATCAAACTGCTCCAGTGTCTTGCTGGCAGTATAAGGTTCTGAGCAGGAATTTTTGCTACAGTGGCTGAGCAGGAACTCAGTCTCTTGATTTGGCCTTACAAAGTGCTGCTGCTGTTGTTTCCCATTACTTCAGGCTGATGTCCTGGCAGGGGCTGAACTGTGAAAGCCTATGAATAGCAATGAGGAGTCACAACAAAGAAAGGATCCTAATCTGAACGACTAAACCTGAGAAGATCCATAGCTGTGTTTTGATATCAAGGTTGATATTTTTCAGCATGGAAGCAGGTAGTTCATCCACCCTCAATATCAGTTTTGATCTATTATTTTAATCCCAAATTACAAGAATTCTGTGGTAGTGCTCTTGCTGTTTGTTTTATCACAGCAAACATGAAGACAGCATGCCAACAGAGACTGCAGATAGTATTTGAAGATATCCCCCAGGAACAGTGTAGATTTCTGTAATGATTTAGCACTGGTATAAACTCTCCAACAGCACTCGAGAAAGAGGTGAGCTGGGGACAGCCTAGAAAGAGGTGAAAATAAACAAACCAAAAGGACTCAACACAGGAATAACATCAATAGACAGCTAAAAGCTCCTGTAAAATGCATGAGAGAGGAAAGGATGGTGGGGTGGAGGTGTCCGTCTGACCAAAACCTTGCATTTCCCAGCCAATGGCTCATCCAAGAGGGTCTTCCAGGCACAAGCCTTGGGAATGGCTGTGGTACTGTGGTTAGTAACAGAAACCTCAGATATCTGAACTTCTTTTACTGCTTCTCTTCATTTCTTAATTCAGCATGCCAGTTTCCCAGGGTAGGTGAAGCAGTGAGGTAAGAATTGAGAACTCCAGGAAGGCCCTGTTCTGCAGCAATCCCTCCTTCTCCAGCTTCACAGTGCTGCTTCCTCTGGTTTCAGTACAGCAATGCCCAGGCTGAGAATACCTCCAATTAAGGCAATTTTGGGCCAGGGCTATAAAACATTCCCAATGCAGTATTGTCTGCTAGCAGCATGCTTTTTAAATGGCATCTTTCTGCTGCCAAATTCCTCAGTGTAGATGCAGCTATAAGCATGTGTCTGGTGTGAGCTGTGTCTAATCTGTAAGGGATGTCAGTATATCTACACTGGGTTTTTAGTATCTCAGGAAGTGTGCAAAGTGCAGCATTATCTGTTTTCAATGCAACCCTTTGCTAGAGAATAACATTCTGAGGTCCCCAGTTAAAAAGACCCAGTGACCCCTGCCCTGAGCCGCAGCAACCATGAGAATAATGTTAGCAAATCCCTGACACATGGCTGGAAATATAGATTTATGTTATTTTCTTACATTTCAGGACATTTAGAAGAAGGTGCCACTGGAGTATAAAGATATTTTCAATTGATGCGATGAGGGAGCTAGACAGCCTGCCTCTGAGTTCAGCGAGCCTGTTCAGGCTCCAAATTGGCAATGAATCATTACACTCACACGGCCACAGGCAGGAGAGGTCTGCAGAGATTGCATTTCCCCTCTCCAACTGCTCCAGCAGCAGCACTGACCAGCCCACTCCAGAATTACAGAGGAGGGAAATAAAACTCCCTGATCTCAAAAATCCAAATGCTGCATTAAACTGTAAAAATTCACAGATAGCTTTGGGGATGGAAGGTGATTTCTTGGCTTAGTGTTCCTTTCTCAGAGCAAAAGGACACGATTACTCAAAAAAACTTACTGTGTTATTCCAGTAACCGGCCAGGGGGAGGGAGTGAAAAGCTCTACTGTGGGAGGTGGCACTTCACACTCTTTTTGATACAGGAATTTGGAGGGCACATGGCCTATATAGTCAGGCTATCAGGGGAATAGAGGATGACAAACATGACATCAGTTTTTAAATTGAGATTCAGAAGGGGTTTTAGGCACTGCAGCCCACTATATCTGACTTCTCTGTGGGGCTAACTGCAAGACACTGCAATAGAGGAGCAGAGCTAGTGAATCCCTTGAACACACTGGGGACAGGTCCCTGAAGAAGTCTACAGGCTGCCCAGAAGAGAGCAGCATATCAATTTTCAAAATGTGTGAAAAGGCCTCTCAGAAAATATTACTAAAAAAACCTGTTCTGGTTTTGGAGCAAAAACAAACCCTGCCTTGTGCACTACCAGGTTAAAGGTGGGACTCACTGCCCAGGAATTGACAGTGTTCAACTTTCACTGGTGGGACCTTATGGGGACCTAACCTATTCATAAATGGACTGCAGAGGAGACAAAGTGTGTTTACAATACAAAATTGTTCAGGATAATTAGAACAAAAGCTATTTGTGAAAGGAAGCTGAACAATCTCACAGCACTGAGTGACCGCGTGACAAAATGGTAAATGAAATTCAATGTTGATAAATGCAAAGTGATGTACTTGGGGAAAAACAACCCCACCTATACATATATACTGACAGGTTCCCAATTTGCTGTTGCCATTCAGTGCTGAGACCTTGGGGTCACACTCAATAGTTTTTTGGAGGTGTCTGATGAGTGCTCAGTAGCTCTTAAAACCCAAATACTCTGTTAGGAAGGAGGAAAGTAATAGAAAACTGAAAACGTCACGGAACTCTGCAGTAAAAAACCTGCCATATACTGTGCACAGCTGTGGTCTTCCCATCTTGACAAGGTTATGGTAAAGCAAGAAAAAAGGTACAGAGGGGACAACTCAATGCAAGTCTGGAATGACTTTCTCCAAAAAATGAAGTGAATGATTTCAACTTCTTCAGATTTGAAAATGGATTATTAAGGGAGAACATAAAGGCAGACAGAATCATATGAGTAAACAGGGATGCACTCTGTAATGCAGAAAGTAGGAGGCACTGAGGGAAGTTATTCAATATGAATTAAAAGCAAAAGGAAGTCTGTTCTTGTGAGCAAATTGTAGAATTCATTGCCATGGGATGCTTTGGACACCAGAAGCATAAAAGGGTTCAAGAGACAATTAGAAATTTATGGAAGAAAGGTCTATCAAAGACTGTTAAATGTAATGATGCCAAGAAAATCTCTGGCTAGACAAGGAGTAGATATAATCTCTGGCTCAGAAAGCCTTTCAATCTCTGTTCAGTCTTGCCTTCAAACCCTGCCCCAGTGCCCTTGTAAAAGTGTGGTACCTCATCCTGTACACCACAGCAAGACAGTGCTGGAGCTACCTCAGAACAAGCAAAAAACCTTCCCTGAACTTTTCTTAGTCTGCTACTGACCAAACTCCATACAAAGAGTTATGTTAGAGACCAGCAGTACTGATGCAGGATCTTTATTTTAAAAAGCTATTTGTTGTTCAGTATTAAATTGGGTCCTGTATTTCCAATTTATATCAAAAATTGAAAATCCACAGGACTCAAAGGAAATCTTTAAAATTCTGTATATACAAGAAAGCCCAGCTATCACCAGACAATAAAGCTGGCTACTAGCACTATGATTACCCAAAGGGAATAAGGATTCATTTTAGATGTACTTTCCAAGGGAAGATTTGTGAGTTCAAAGTCCTTTTTTCCTCAGCACATAAAATGCTTCCTAAGCGCATTCACAAAATATTTAGCTGTAATTACAGCTCGATTTAAGAGGAGGAGGGGGTATTCACACAATTCACTTTTGAAGGAATCTTCTTCCTGTAAAAAACAACTCAACACAGCCCAAAATATACTGCCAAAACACAGGAAGTGACACCAAAATCTAGCAACAAACAAATGGGGGAGGTTCACCCTCCACATTGGGCAGTGTATGTGTGTGCCCAGCTTAGTCTTTCCTTTTGCAGCTTCTACTTTAAACCTCCTGCCACAGAAATTTCTGAAGAGATTTTTGATCATTTTTTTAAAAACAAAATCTCATGCACTGGCTACCTTTGGGAGGATTTATTTCTTCTGCAGTGTTGATCATTATTTCAACACCTCCTTGCAATCCTCTTTTCTTCCTGTTTTACATGTAAAAAGCTGTATTTTTTTTTTGTATGACTGCAGAATCCATTACCTCTTTTCAAAAGTTCCACAGGCATGAAGGCATGAAATGGCTGTGATACTCTCCACCCAAAGCTAGCAGCCCTGGATTTTTGGTTTTAGCTGAAGTCTTATTATTTGTCCATAAAACATTGGCTAAGTCTTCCCCATAGGTGGCAGATGCAACTCCAGCACATGGACCACGGCTGGATCTGACTGGATGTGAGAAGCTGCACTGCAGCAACTCCAACGACTGGTGTATAAACGTAACCTTGGGTTCCACTATTCCTCAGCTACTCTCCAAACTGGGCCTCTGACCTTGGACTCAGTTTGGCCACTTGAGAAACATTTTACCTGTGGGCTCTGTGAAAAATCCTGGGTTTCAAATCAGGCCCATGAGGCCTCAGCAGGGCAGAACACCAGCAATGAAGGGGAGCCGGGTGGTTTATCCCAGACAGAGATCACCTTGTTCCTGTTCCTACTCCTTACTCTAGCAGGAGATTTCATTTACATTTAGGAGGCTGAGACTTCAGCTATGGAGAAATACATCTGGAGTAGCTATCCTGACTTCAAAGCAGATGCTCCAAGTTTTAAGTCAGCGGAGAGAATAGAATTTGGTGCACGCAGTGCAGTTGGAGGAGTGTAACTTCCCTTTGGAGGGGACCCTGTGCTCCCCAGAATGGGACTAATTGGCCAAAGCTCTCTCCAACTAGCTGCCACAGCACAGCACTCACAGCAGGGAACTCCAGGAGGAAGGGAAAAAAAATAAGTCTATTAGAGCAGTGTTTTCCTTTGCTAAAACACAGGCGGAAGGTGTCCAACATTTCTTAATAGCAGTGATTTAGTGACAACTGAAGCAAAGCCTGCTTAAAGCCAGACCAAGTCTACAGATGTGTTGTTGATTATTTTGAATAATTAAATGGTGTAAAACCCAGCTGTGATGAATAGCACTGGGGTCACAATTCATAAATAATTGAGAAGTGTGAGTCGCATTTGATCATCCTGATCAAATTCTACTCTCTGGAGAATAAATGTTTGTCCTGAATACCATCAACATTGTTAAATGCCTCAATATTCCTGCTCAGCCATCCAGCCAGCAGTCAATTGAACTAAATCACTTTAACACCTTACACATTTGCCTTCCTCATGAATACAAAATGTTTCTAACTTACACAACCCCTTTAGGGCATCAGACAAAGCAGACACTCTTTATAGACAGTAACCAAACAGCAACAATAAACGTTTTAAATGATCCCATTAAAAACAACTCCTGCATACAATCTTGTCTTTACAGTGCAGTAAGCAAAGAAGCTGTAGATATAAGGCCACCTATTTTGCTTCAGTGCCTTGTTTGTAAGCAGAGCTGCTGCTCTGATTCACAGGCAGCAGGCAAACACACTTTCTTTTGCTCATGGGGAAGCCAGAAGTGCAACTCCATGTGATTTCCTGGAGGTTATCCTGTTTCTCAGTACTTCCAAAAGTTCTGTAGTGACTGTGATTAGACTGAGTGAAGGCAAAGCCTGACTCTGCTGTATTGTGCTGGATTATGTTTACTATGTTTGCATAATATGGGTTTGGTAACCCAGAGGTAGAAAACCACTTCCACTCCATCGGAATTATCTCCAGATGATAGCACATTTATAGGTCAGAATCTGTTCTACACAAGGCAACAAGATGCAAATTTAAAAAAAATTAACATTAGGTAAATACCACCAACTACACCCCAAATCCTTTCTCCTTCGTTTGACTTGAGCAAAATAATCAATGACTTCAATAGCAATCTCTCCTGTTGAACAGAGCATGAAAAAGGACTCAAGGAACTAATTCACAGTTCGGGTTTTCATCAAAGACCAAATTCTACTACTTTTACTCAAGCACTATTTCACTACTTTTGGACTACTCAGGGGATAGATGACTAAGAGGAGCAAATTCTGGAGCAAGAAGAGTAAAATAATTGTAAGAAAACTCTCTAGTTAAAAACTACTGTTTTTATCTTCCTGTTGTTCCCGGGGGTTTGCAGGCAGCTTTTCCTATTTAATAAAATCCTAGGAGGGTTCCCCCTTAAAGGCATCAAATCTGCGGTGGTTAGAAAGCATCTGCAAATGTCCAGTCCCACATTGCTCATAGCTGGTAGCAAATTGGCATCATCCTGTTTCTTCTGATACATTTGAGCACTGCATTTACCTGACATGACAGCCTCACACAGATGTCACATGGTCCCCAATTATTAATACACAATTAACTTTAGGAAAACAACATTTTATTGGTGGGTCATTAAATCGTACCTCAAAGTCTTCTGAGAACCCATGCTGGTTATTAGAATACAGCTCACTGATATGTTTAACAAACTGCTTGACTGGAATTGCTTCCATATCATCTGTAGGAAAAAAAAAAAGATACTCAGAGTTGCTCTTTGTTTCATACATAAAACTTGAGGAGAGGAAGTCTTCACTCGATACCATTCAGATCTGAGTTCCCAGGGGCAGAGCTAGTTCAATATGCAGTAATAAGAAATCTTGATAAATCTGGCCAGTTTCAAGGTAAACATTTTATTGTATTTCCAATTCTAAGCACTACAATTATAAATACTGAGAGCCTGTTCCCTGGGATGCTGATTTACAAAGTCCAATTTAAGCTCAAGGATAATCAGCTCTTGCTCAGTTTGAAGATGGTTGTGGATGGGTTGAAGAAGCCTCCTCTCCTTTCACATTATATTAAAAAGAACATAAGAGATCCCAAATGTGAAAATACAGCTGACAATTACTCCCAGTAAGTTTTTCTAGATTGAGCAGACACACAGGCCTTTCTTATTAAAGTTACTAACGTTTTCCCTTTCACACAATGATGTAGAATGCAAATGGACTTATGAAACTGCTTCTGAGCAAAAGAGCAAGCAAACACAACAGCCACACCCTTTGAGTTCTCTCTCATGCCAGACATTATTCATAACATTGAATATTATTGAGTATTCCACTGGACTATTTGCTCTTGCACAGCACAGTGCAAGTGCCACCAAATATATAAGTAAATCACTCTTATATGTCTTCTTACAGGAAAGAAATCGAAGACTCAAACTGAAGACAAACAAGACAGTTTTGAGCACCTGGGACCCCAGGCAGGTTCTGATAAACCTGGGCTGCAGGATGGCTGCTTTATTCCTCTATTTAGCTCTCAAAAAAGGCCTGGATATTGTTATGACCATCACTGCAGTTGGTAGAAAAACTATGCTTGCCAAGATTCGCCAGATAATATTTTCAGTCTGGCATTTAGAAAATGCAAATCGCTATACAACTGTGATTACTTTCAGCATGTGAAAAAAATCTATTGCCTGATGGCTACTATTGTCTGATTGCATGATTTTATGGCAATACCCTGCATTTATATAATCCATTTAATATTCTTCTGAAGATAGTATCTAGGTTATGTTTACTCTCAGTAATTCGGTGGTGTATTTTTGCTCTCATTTAGCAGACATATGGTTTGGTGCTACAGCTGCATTATAATCTGGATTCTTTTCCTTTTAAACATCTACATTATGATAGAAAAAATCCAAATATTTCTACAGATACTTAGCAAAATTTAACGATAAATAAATAGATGTGACATTTACTGTATTCAGAGTGAAAGATCTTTGGCAGCTAAAACCTCTAAGCTGTCACATACGCTTTTCTTAGCAAAGGGTATGAAGATCTGTATGTGTAAATGAGGTTCTACTTTGGCAAGAATTTTATAGATCCCTGACAATCTGATTTCTTTCCAGCTGATGGCAGTTAATATTGACCATGTCATTACTTCTCTCCTTTTATTTTATAAGGTAATGCTCTAAGGTGGCTTTTTGCATCTATTGACATTTTCAGATCTCAATCAGCTCTCTTCTATTTTATTTAAAAGGGCCAATTGTTAAAGATATGTTTGCAATCTGGTCACCTCACAGTATAGTAATGCTACTTTAATTAACCACATGCTCATTTACTGAATAATACAGAATTCAAAACATTTGACAAGTGTATGCTCTTCTTAGCAAAAAGCTGCAGCCTGCAGGAATGCTGGCATTTAAAAATATTTAAGTGATAACATTTATTCTATATAATATTGGGAATATCATCATCTTACAATAACATTTATTTCAGTATTTTCACAGCCAAGACATTTGAATGGAATGATCTATAGGAACAGCAAGAACCTATAAAACAGTATTTCCTCTTCTGAAAAGTAACCCATACATCCTAGATTTCCTTGAAAATAGCTTCTGCTATGATAGCAATTGCATATCATCCCACAAGAGAAGTTCCACAGTTACAATTTGAGTTTTTTCCTTGCATAGTTTTAGCTGAACTGAGAGCAACCAAGATAAAGGATTGGCTGCAGCAGACCAGTGTGTCCAAGCTAATTTTGTAGAAGGCAGAATTTAACTTTAATTGTGATCTGTGAGCCAGAAAATACATTAGAGATAACATGCTCTCCAGTCCATTGAATTCCCACCAATTTCAAGGATGGGTCTGCACCAGAAATCCACGGCAAAGCGTGGTTAATTTTCTTTTTATCATCATCACTTCATGGTGGCAGTATGTCTCCACCTTTATAGCCACTGCTACTTCACTTCTCTCTTGCTAACTGTCCTTTAGTGTTTCTCCTCCCTTTTTCCTCTTCTGCATTTTCATTCTAACTCCCTCCAGACGCCTTAACCCAATGCAGTTTCTTACCATATTTGATGACATGGGTAACAATTACACAGTAAATAATTAAATAGGAAGTATTGTTGACATATGAGCTCACTGGGTCATAGGGAAATGAAGTTGCCCATCAACTCAGGAAAACCATGCTGGAGCAAATACAATTATTACAGATCAGAAAGATTAAAATCAGAACCATAAACATTAGAAATTTAAAAAACAGTTTAAGGTTTCCAGCTTTCAAACTGGTGGGATAGCATGGTCCAGCATGGTCTGTGACTGGGACAGGCACAGCCCTGAGGGCATGGGCAACCTACAGTGTGATAGGATGTGGCTGGTCCTCCCTGCACACCCAACTTGCCCCAGCTGATGGCCACAGGAAAGCAGCTGCACAGGAGATAAGAGTCATTCACATCAACCAGTGAAACAGGGAAGTAATCTGGGCTGGAATTTTTCTACTCATAACCTCCAACTCCGAACTCCTGCCCAGGAACACAAATTACTTTAGCTGGATACAGGTATGCTTAGCCATGGGCAGCTTGCCAGGCCTCTGGCAGAGTCCGTGCTCACATGCTCAGCACTCTGGAATGCTCTGAGCTGACGTTATCTGGAGATGGCTGTGACCTTCTCCAGGAAAACCAACAGATGTAGTTAGATGCACAGAATCTGATTTTCCTTTAGCTATCGTCAGCCCAAAGGCTTTGGTTAAGCCTTCTTTCCATCTTAAAGCAAACAGACTTAAATGACTGTAATTCTTTTAGTCGATTGAAGAGATTAATAGAATCCTATAATGGCTAATTAGCAGCTCTCCGTCATTCTGTGCATATTCACTCTTGCACTATATATTTTTTCCCATCAAGAAGCTGGAGTGACATTCGATATTGTCAGTGTGATCCTTATATTTTGCAAGACCTACACATTATTCAAAGAGAAGAGGGAGGTGTTTTAATAACATACCTTCACCTCTAACACTGCAGATATAATTACATTTCTGTCTAGCTTGGGTTTAGCCATCTGTTTTATCAGTGTCAATAAAGTGATTCTGGATTTACTTCACTGTGAAATATGAGCTGTGTCTGGCACCATAATAACGTACTAACCCTTTGTGTTACACAGAGAGAGAAGTACCCTCAGATGGACAATATTTTAGTAATATTTCTTATAAACAGACACTACCAAAGCTAGTATGTTTCATTTCTGTGCTAAATATTTAACATACTGGTGGAGTTCCCGTCTTGTCTTGCTGGCCCAAGCCAAGCACCTAAGACGAGTATCAAATAAACCCAAAGGGAAGCACAAGGCAGCTCATTTCCTGCCACTAAGAGACAATGCCAAGAAGAAAATCATGTTTGCTTTAAAAAATGACTGTAGAGGAAAACCTTCACTAACGCCTCCTTTTTAAAGAAACGGCAATTGCAAATGTGGAATACCTAACACTTTCCTCCATAAGACAGACACCTTCAAAAGAAGCCCAAAGTGTATAGAAGCAATAAAGTTCAAACAGGGTTACATTTTAAGTTCGGATAATTAGTAATCCTACCAGGAAGGATTTTCCCACAGCTCCCACTTAATAAGCTGCCTTTGTAATGTTAAAGCAATAGGGGCCAATTTCCAAAGAAAAATAGGATATCCTATCAGAAATGACATTTCCACATAATAGGGTCTCAGATTCATTTTGATTCATTTATAGTCTGAGAGCTCACCGGATAGTTTAGTGGCATTGTATTGGAATAGATGGGTTTGGGTCAGGAATTAATGAAGAAGGTCAAAACCAAAGTGCTTCCTCATATTACCTTTACTTAGATGGAGTTTTTGGTGTTTCTGAAGACCAGATGTTTGACACATGAAATAGTCTTGGTAGGAAAATTCTCCATGTCTTTTTTTCTGTCCGTAAACGCTTTGTGTTTTTCAGCTATTACCTTACCCAGCCTTCTAAATCCAATATACTCCCTGCATCTTATGCCTTATTCTTAATGTGAAAGCTTATTTGGTTGGTTTGTGAGTCTCTGCACTTCAGTCCCTCATTTACTAAGCCACCTGGATTCATGTGCCATGGCTGTCAGGTGCCTTGGTCCATCTGGTCCCACTCACTGCTCTGTGCCATCCCTGCATCCCGCGGGCACCTCCAGCAATTCTCAGCGTGCTTTTCACAGCTGGCTTCAGCCAAAGAATGAAGGGATTCTCCCACTGCCCTCTCCCTGCCTGGGCAACTGAGCAGTGACCTGAATCCTGCTGATCTGGCTGATGACTGTAAGAAAGGATTGATTGATTTGTGGGGAGGGGGAAGGGGAAGTGGAAGTTATTGGTGGGGTAGATGGGTTGATTTTACTCGTTAGGATGACGAACAGTGAAGTGACAGGGAAACTTCTCTTTCTGAAGGCAGCACAAACTTAACTTGGCTTATGATGACCATTAAACCAGTGACATGGTTAGGGACAGTGATCCTTAAGAATCCACTCTCAACAGTGTATCCTTGCAGTTCTCATTTTCTGCAAAAAAAAAGTCTTCCCAAAATATCTACCAGTAGGATTGTAACAGGACTGGGCTTGACCTCTTAACTCACTGAAAAATAACACGTACGAAAAATGCTTTCCCATATCCATAGCAAACAAGCACCTTTCTGTTCCCAGCAACACTCAACCCTGGGATGTTATTTCATCATTCACTCTCTTATTCTCTGTTCCTAGGAAGAACATTGAATGCAATCACAGGATTTTTTAGAAGATATTTATTTATTGTTAATCACATTCAGTGAAGTTTCATGGGTTTTTTACTTTTTATAAGGAGGGATGGAAAAATTCTGCAAGCAGCTGGAATACCTAACATCAATATTTAGGATGCATTTCACTTAAAATGGAATCTAAGAGCCATTGCATAAGCTACAACACATACCAGGGTGAAGGCTGCCACAGCTATGGCAGCAGGAGTAACCATGTGGAGTGTGATACTCTGTCTCTACAAGGCTGAGCATATACAGCACTGCAAGGATGAATAGCACACCCTTGGGTAAAATTCTGCCCCAGCAGAGATTATTAAAAGTTCCCATTAATTCAATTGTCCACCTCTAGAGAAAAGCTTAGACAAAACTATATAAACCTACAGACTGAGCATCCACTCCGAAGTGCACATACTTAAAAGGGCTCAAAACTTCACATGCTGCTCAGATTTCGGCACACACTGAATTTGCAATGTCTGAGCAGACAGAAATGGCCAGCCCTTGCCCTAAGTCACACAAACACTGGACTCCACGAGTAATTCCACACGTAAAACGGGGCAGTGCCCAGCTTTCTTCAATCCATTTCAGATTTAATGCAGTTGAATTATATACATTTATATTGTCAGAGCCTCTAACTCTGCAGTATACTGGCTTTCCTTGCATAACTATTTAAAATAAGAATGCAACTGAAGCCATTGTATTTCAACTGAAGTAATTAATCTTTCTGACTGATTGCATTTACTTGCTGTATAAAAAAATGCCAGAAATACAATAACTGTTGTATTTGTATAACATTAGTATCAATTAATTTATGATAAAACAAAGTCATTAAAAAGCTTTAGTGTTGAGAAAGTGTCTGCCTTCTGTGGAAATCATATCTCCATAAATACTATAAAGGCTATGCAAAAGTTTTCATTCTAGGACATAGAAATACCTGCTGAAGATCTCGTAAGGGTGGCATCCTCCTGAAGTCACTGACCACAATAATTAAGACAAATTATAAATTAAAATGAATTAAGGTGAGTAAGAAATCATTAAGAGTTGATTACTGGGGACACGATTCCTCATTAATGCTCACTTTTTTGTAATCATGTGTTTATGAAGTATTATTTTTAATAAAAACCAGCTTTCAAAGTGAAAAGGCATGGAAAACACTTTGAACACATTCAAAAGTCCTGGAAAGATGGGCATGCTGAAAGAAAAACAGGAGTCCTTTCAGCAAAATAATTGCTATCTATTTGTTATAATCAAATCAAATGAACACAAGGGCAGGCTTCTGATAAAGGCAAGACATATGAAAAAGCAGAATATGAAAAAACATCTGTGTAATTCTGCTACATTCATCTCTCTTGCTTCAAGACTTAATCTACTACAATGCTATTAGCCATGTGTCAGTCAGGAATATAAAGATGCTAATGATAAAATTTTGTATGTGTCAAAATTAGAGCTCACTTTAAATCTGCTTGTACAAAGATTAGGTTATCATTAATTATAAATGTAATAGCAATACACTTCTTCCCTCTATGCAAAAATCCAATTTCAGTCCAAGAGAATGAAATAATGTGAATTTTTCCTTAGCCCAGGCATTAAACATGATCTTATTTGGTATTGCCATCTAAGGAGCATAATTTTAATCTCACACATTTCCATCCTCAGGTCCCAGTCCTGCCATCAATTACACACAAGCCTTACATTTGAGCACACGAAGATCCAACTCCAGGGCTCTGCCTCCCAGTGTAACAGCTCTCAGAAAAGGATCTATCTGCATTTCACACGGCCATCATAAAAACACATTCTTTTGTGTTGCAGCCAACCCCTGAAGCCTCCACTAGAAGAACCACAGCTAGAGATCACACCATAAATTCTACACTGTACTACTGCAGGAGCAGGGGTGGTACCAGAGTAAAAACAAGGTGGATGTTCCTTAAAATACCTTGATATTTTCTTGGCTTCAGAGGACGGCTGTGTTTGCCATATTGCATTCATGAATTTAATTGAAACTGAAGATAGGTACAATTCACAATATGGTGCTGGAACATAAATCCACAGGGAGCAGAGAGCAGAAATGAAGTCTTAAACAGCTGAAGAGCAACACCTCTGTGCTCAGTGAAGAGCTTCATGCCCTTGAGAAAGAAGCTCTGGGCCGCAGTTAGTGCAGTCCCTGTACCTCACAAGGCTCACTGTGCTCACTGCACTGTCACTGTCACTGTCACCGCCACAGACACATCCTGGGCTCTGCTCTTTAGCTCTGGGAATGCAACTTGAGACAGACACACCTTAGCAGGAAACAGTAAGATACCAAGTCTGTGCTGGGAACCTGCAGTTTCCTTGTCAAATGAGATATCATTAGTGTCTCTTAATAGAAATAGTTTGTCAAAGGGTGGATGCTACCCGAACACAGCAGCTGAGCCTGTAAAAAACACATCAAATCTGACCACTGACATTTGTCAGGAAAGGTTCAAGGCAATATTTAAGTCATTGAAGAGCTAAGAATTAATAAGATGGACTCATGATGGGAATTCTTGTAACCATGAAGAGACAGATGGAAATGAAAGGGGGTCATGGGTGCCCTGGCCTTCACACCCTGGCGGGTGTGAGGTGGTCAAAGCACCTTTTGATTGCTATTCCTTGATTCCCTGGACTTGTACACCCATACTGAGACATTCCTGAAGAACCATGAATGTCTCTCCATCAGATTCTGCCACTAGTTTTTTAAAATACATTATTAATAAACTCCTTAACTACTTAAAAAATTAATTTACTGTCATTTAAACCTAAAACTGAACATACCATGATCTGAAAACGGTTTCTTAAGTCTTGTCATCTAGACACAGCTGAAATGATTGGCATCACCTCTGAGAAATTTTACTTATACTGAAAATGTAAGACATTAAATACTTCTGGAAAATATGGTAAATGAATCAGCTGCATTGGCCAGCAGTTTTATTCTTTATGATCTCTGCTTCTCTGGACTGTAGTTAAAACTATACAGAGTTTTAAGCTTTCCATCAGGTCAAGCCTCAAGTACCTCTGTACTGATCTCACCTCAAGTCCTAATGACAGCAGTGCCACAACATGCATTGTGCCTGTGGGCTGGGCAAGGAACCAGTAAAGTCACAGGAAGATCCAAACAAGAACAACGCTCCACCCAAGAGCAGGAAAACTGACACAACAGAGAGGAGGAGGTTAGAATGGAAATTTTTATTCATTTCACTGTTTGATATCATCTAAGTTGCACAGAGCTGCACTTCTGCACTGTCAGAGAGCACCTCTTGCTAGGAGAAGAAAGGAGAACTGCTAAGGGATGCATTTTGGCTTCATGGTTGCAAAACACATAGGGTCTGCAGCTGTGATGCTGCCGGTGTTGTAACTTTCCCAACTCTACAGAAAGATCCAGAAAGTCCGTCAGATACTGACCCAGCAATATAAAAGACCAAACAAACAGAAGCAGGAGCAGCTTTGCTGAGCAAGATCCTGCCAAGAGCAAATGTTTTAGAGAAGAGATCCAGGCAAGGATGGTGTGTATGTGGCCAGAATTACCTGAGTGTGGACACAGAGAGAGAAGATAGAGAGAAATGATTTTGTTGGGTGGAATGGCAGGGGAGTTTTCAGAAAGCTGCCATTGATTACAGATGCATCTCTGTTAAGGTGCAAGGCTTATGTGAGTTGAGATTCATACCTCAAATGTAATATCCAGTGGGTGACTCAGATAATGGTAATTCTTTTGTACCGTGTTTCTCTAGATCAACCAGTGCAGATAATTATGAATAATGATAATGATTTGGATCTCAGAGAGAATTTGCACAGATAGGCACACACCTATGGGTGATGTGGCTTCCTGCACAATAATTAAGGACGTAGCCAAGGGAAGTGAAATAGAAAACAGATAAAATGATTCCTCTGGAAGAAGATATTTCAGATTTCACACCTGAAAAGTTGCACTGTGTGCCTATAGCAGGTAGCTGGCAGTCTGATTTAGAGCTTGTAGACCTGAGAAAACAGAGGGTTTGCATAAACAAGAGCAGGACATTGTGTAGAAATAAACACAAAGGCTACCTCTGATTGTGCCAACATGACACGGAGCAGAGCTGTGGCACACAGAAACACCAGTGCTCTTCTGAAACCTCAGGCAGGACCTTGCTGTGCCTGGCTCCCAGGCACGTGGCAGAGGCACCCCATACCTGGGCCAGGACCAGCCAAGCCAGATCCACTGAGTTCCCTTGTGCCCAGAAGCTCATTGTGTGCTGAGATGGGTCTCACCAAACCTGCTGAACATCTTCAGCCATGCTGCTCTGAAGTGCCATCAGTGTGGCTGCTCCCACCAGGAGTGGAGGTTGGTCCACTGAACTGTAGGAGGTAGAGGCACAGTCCCACAGGGACATAGTCAAATTCCTCTTGTAAAGATGGGGTTTCACAATCTAACGAGGTTACTTTAAAAAACTTGTTTCTGTGAAAAATGCCACTTTTTGCATTTTGCTTCTAGTATCAACATGGCAAGTAAGACTTTCTCACACCCTGCGGCAGCTTCCAGAGGAAAAGTTCAGAGACTTATCATTTCATCAGTTACCATCAATTTAAAGGAGAATTTTGTCATTTCATGTTCTTAAGGCATTTCAGTGGGCTGTCTATGTGGGAGCAGCAGCTGACGTCAGGGAAGACTGTCATCTAGCAACAGGTATATGGGGGAAAACAGCCCACTTCTACATCTCCAAACAAGGAAAATACCTCAGAGAGCTTCAAGATCTTTCAAGGCAGTATCTCCATATTTGGAAAAAGTCAACATAGCTGGAATTCTTCTCTAATAACTTGAGCCTCATGGCTGAAAGCATCCATGTATTAACTATTATCCCTGTACAGGTAATAGGTAATACACACAGAGTGAGGCGATTACAGGGGGTGATTTGGCTTTTGGTGGCCTAAATAGCTTTAATGACAGTGTCAAGATCTTCAAATTCACCAGTTTATTCTCTTTTAAGATTTTGTGGGCATGATTCAGCTTCAGATTAAGGCCCCTCCATTTGGATGTCTGCATTTTTAACTACAAAGCTGCTCAAGGTGTCCTGCAGCATTTGCTCAGGGGATGCCTTAATCTGCAGTGCCCCTTATCAGGGGTGAGCAGCTCTCAGCAGTACTGAGTCTGAACACACCACAGGGAGCACTGCGGTGACAGTAGCATCATGTTCCTCACAGAGATGCTGTGGTCTCACAGCCTGGCTTACTCTAGTCGTGGGAATGTCCCCAAAAGACAATGTTCTGTTCCCAGTCACTTTCTGCTATGTGCCACATTGGCTGCTGGAGATGCACTGGTGCACATGCTGCCCTGACAGTACCTGCTGCCTGCATGGTTTTAATGGAACTTCTTCAGCCTACCCCACAATTCAGACTGCACTCCAGTCTTAATGGACTGACCATCAAAACATCTCTGTGCAACAGGGAAGAACCACTGCCTGAACAACACACAACGGCAGCATGGAAGATGGAGCTTTCTGCTGGGTTATCTAAGAAAAAAATTGTCTCAATTACAGTAAAAATACTACACATTGGCCAAAGAGGCTTCAGTCTGAAGGGAGAATTTGTCACCTTCCAGTGCCTTGTAGACATAATCCCCTGGCCTCATGCTGTGCCAGAGTCCAGCTTAGCCCAGCTTCCCCTTCCCCACAAGCTCCAAGGAGGTATCACAGCAGAGCAGGCATGGTGGGACCACTGAACTGACTTCTGCAAGCCGTCCCAACAGGCATTTGTTCCTCTTGGTTTCAGAGTAGGAAGAATGGAGTTTTCCAGCTATTTAAGTACTTCTGTGAAAACTAATCACTGGTGGTCTAAGATTAAAATCTGTCACCTCCTTTACCCTAAAGAAGGATGCCTACTTGCTAAGGACGTGAGGTCACCAGGACATGCATTTTAGTCTCCAACAGAAAGGAGAGGGAGCAACAGCACATTTTCTTTATTTTCAGTGGTACAGCATCAGACTGCAAGGCAAACTGCCTAATGCTTTCTGCAGGAATGTAATAGCTGACCTTTTCTACTAGTTCCCATGGGTACTTTGAAAGACTCTTTCTAGAAATAAGTCACACATGTCTACTGGATAAAATCAAGGAAAATATAACTGGAAGCACTTTTTCCTAGCACTTCACTTTGCTAGGAAACAAGTTTCTTCAGTGTCTCAGAAAAGGCTCTGAATGTTTTTTTTTTTTGTAAAATGAACCTCATTAGCTACAGATTGAATCCTAGACCAAAGATGCAGATACAGAATATGACAAGGAAACTTAAAACACCTTCAAGAAACATGTACAAACCTTTGACAGACTGAGGTCAATATAACATTTTTGCTATCTTAATCCTGCCTGTGAAACTGACCATCATCAGACAAGGCAGCGGCTGCAAAGGCCACAGTAACACCAAGCTGCTCTCTGTCATCACAGCTTCAAGGCAGCTGCATCCTGCACTTAATAATTCCCAGGGGAAATGCCTCATGAGGAGAGAATAGCACTATACTCTGCTTCCAGCATCACTCTGGGTATAGCTGAGAGAAGAATTTGACCTTTGGTAACTTTATTAATACCAAATTAACAGATGGCTTTGGACTTTACTTTGAGGTTGTTTGCTTATCCCTGTGTTCCAATGTCCTTTCTGAAAACCCCAGATTTCACCTCTACACACAGTGAAAGTGGGGGCAAGGCCCCCAGTCTCGAGAGAGCAGTGGAGCTGAATATCCCTCCTCTGCAACCTGCCCTGATGGAGCAGCTGGTTTCACCCTGGATGCAATGTCTCAGTGTTTTCAAGACTTGTTACTCATGCTTTTGACATTTTGCAAAGGTTATTCTGAAATTTCTATTAAAACAAAGTGGGAGGGGTGCCTACGGAAAAATACAGTGTTGGCACTCGGAGCCCCATTACAAAGCACATTAAATTAAATGAAGCAGCACCGATACAACAAATTTCTACCAAAATCCCATGGTTTATCACGAGCACAACCTTCTCTTCTTTATGTAATTAAACCAGATTCCAAGCAGTACAAACACAGGAGATTAAGCCCGTCTTACCTGGAATAGGTATAATGGGAATACTTTCATTGGGGACCACACGGGGGGAACTGCTGTCCTCCACATAGAAATGAGCAGTCTGAAAACACTTTCTGTTAAAGAAAAAAGAAAAAAAAATATTCAGGGTGTAAAAAAATGCTCTCTGAAAAAACTTTTGCACATGTTCTGTTTCTCTAGTTCTGTTCCATACTTTCAGATGTTATAATTTTAAAACATTGATACACGAAAACATGTTTGTTTTCTACAATTACAAACCCAATTAACCCAATTCCAGATTCTGATGTGCTCTAATTCACTGACATCTGACATCCACCCATCATAAATGCCTCTATACATTATTGCTAAAGTACTATTGAATATGAAATTACAATCATAAAAGTTTGTGGCTGCAAAACAGGTTCCAAATGCGAAAGAAACTCAGCACATGAGAAACACATTCAGCATACAATTCAAGCCCAAATCCACCTAAGAAGCTCAACTTCCCAGGAAAATACTCTTACTGTAAAAGATTCTGCTGTGTAACAACCACCAGTAATACAGCATCTGTAACTGCTGCGGATCATGATATCCTGCTATGAAAGTTATCCTTCAAACATTAAGGTCTTTTGTTTGTTTGCTTTTTAACACTAATGCCATATAACCTTTATCCCATTCTCCTCCTGCAAACTTGTATTATATATGCTGGTACACAAAAATCCAATAGACACTTCCCTTGGGCCCTAGGACTCCTCTCTAAAAAGGCCTACAGTGAAGAGCAGAACTTAAATCCACCTGACTCTTTTTTACCTGTATTTAATGCAAAGCAGAGAGCACAAGCTGGTCATCACAGAAAAGGTACTGAGCAGAATAACATCAAGAGATCCAGGGAGACTCTGCATGGTGATGTTAACTGAGGCAGGGTTTTCCAACGCCAGCGTCACTGCTCATTGCTGACTTAATGAGCTGCTTGAGGCTGGAACTGAATATTTAATGAGTCTTGCTTGGTGTGAGCAGCTATTGTGGCAGGAGAAGGGTCTGCTCTCGTCTGTCGAGGCGCTAAA
Source organism: Cyanoderma ruficeps (assembly GCA_008694505.1). Lineage (NCBI taxonomy): Eukaryota > Metazoa > Chordata > Aves > Passeriformes > Timaliidae > Cyanoderma > Cyanoderma ruficeps. Next base: position 5,465,749 of record VZDJ01000056.1, on the reverse strand, counting down.
CAATAGCTCCCCAGTGCAGAAAGATCCACTGTCGCCCTTCAACTGCTCCTCAACACCTGGGCAAAGTTTGTGGGGGCCTGGTGAACTGTGCCTTTGCCAAGTTGCAGGTTCCCTTGCTCAAACATATTTGCACATGTGGCTTCCAAGCTGCTCCTTGCAGTTCCTGCAGTTTGCTGCTCCGCAACTCGGGCTTTATGCTCTCCATGCAGAGCAAAGTCATTTGTGCTCCCTTTGTTTCCAACATCCATACATTCCAGGGAGAAAAAAAGTCACTGAAAACCAAACCACTCTCTTGGGTGAAACCAGGACTGAAAATTATCACAGGTGTTTGCTTTCCATGCATCTGTACTTTCTAGTGCACAGGCACAGTGCTTTGTAATGCAAGCACAAGCTATGTACAAGTACAACTTAAGACAATCCAGAAGCAGGAGAGAGTGGATTTCACAGCATGGAGTCACTGTCTGGGAGCAGCTTTCTATTTTCAGGCATGATGGCTTGCATTCTGCTGAAGTCATATATTTAGTGAGTATACTTTTGTTAAGAAACACCATAAGGTGAATTCACACATGAGGATGCAAGATGTGCAATAGTCTCACAGCATCTAAAGACATGGGTTGAACTCCCCCTGCCTCACCACTTGCTCCCTGTTCTCATTTTTTTTTTGGCAGCCTTTATTTTGGACAATGCACACCCTGGGGGCACGCAGCAGAATAAATCAGTCACACATAAAGAAGAAACTATGAATATGAAACAGGCAAAATGTTCCTGATTTTGATGTATTTGGGGCTCTTTCCCCTGAGTCAATACTACGGAAATCCTTGAATGGCTTCTCCTGGTAATGAAGGCTGTAAAAAAGTGTTTGATAAAACCCCAGACCTTTATGCAGAGATTTACAGGATTTTTTAAGGCTGATGATATTGAAGAAAAGCGATTTTTTTTTGTTAATTTGTTATTTTATACTCTCAGAGGCTCTGAAAGGCTGGCATTATGGTTTTTACATAGTCATAAGATGGCTTTTCCTTGATAGCCTCAAAACATGTAAATGTGTCAGATAATCTCACTGTGCAATATTTTAAGGTCCATGATGGCAATAGCTGAATACCCAGCCCAGTGCAACTCTGCTGAGCACAATGTTGGATTAACAATGTATTAAATTAATATTTCACATAGTAACATTTTCTACAATCATTACAGCAATTAAAAATTCTGCCTTGTAGTCCTGGAAGACTTTCTGCAGCTGTTTTGCAAAGGCAGACACCTTAGACTTTGACTGAAGATTTTCTCAAGTCACAAACATCACACTGTTGTCTAATATACATATGTAATGCAGCATTTTCATTACTTTACAATAATGAATACTGGCATGTTACGTGAAGACATGTCTCTCAAACTCTTTTTTCTTCCCACTTGTTTATAATAGCTGTAAATATTCTAAGTGTAGGCTCTACAGCTGAGCTTACTGCACACAGGCCATTGCATCCCTGTCCCTGTCCCATCACCTTCTGTGCCTCAGATCTTTAAAAGGTCTTTTATGGATTTAATGAATTTGCTGGATGAATTTTCCAGCAAATTTTGCTTCCTTGGTCTACTTCCCTCTGGCATCTCTCCTCTGTGCAGCTCCAGGAGGGAACACAACTCAGGGTGCCAGGCAGGTAACTCCAGTTGGGATAATGTTCATTCCTCCTGAGTAAGGAAACACCTGGCCCCAAGCAGAGCCTTCTGGAAACTCATGTCTGGTTTGTAGTAATAAATACTGATAGCTGCCATCAAGGCTACTGAGAGGCATTTCAGACAATTCAGTATCTGCCTCCTCCTCCAGTTTAGGATGCTCCTTTTTATCCCTTGGCATTTCCCCTCCCCATTACCTTTTCCTCCAGATACAAACCTTAAGTGGCAGCAGTTGCTAAGGCTACAAGAGGTGCAGTAAATCTGAGTCTGTATATGGGGAGGGCTGGATAAAGGAAAAGGATGAGAACAGGAAATTGCTTGTTTTGAGCCATGGGAGAGGGGAGAGAGGGGAGTGGATGCAGAGCTAGACAAGATTCAAATCTATATTTATTTTCACAAGAGCACTACAGTCTGTAACTTTTAACCCCACTGTGTACACATGGGCAGGTGCTTGCGTATCTGTGGCCATTTCCTCAGGAAACCACCACTATCAGCAGAAAAAAATAACAGGCCTTTTTTCCTAATAGAAGCAGTCCACAGTGAATGCACAACTGGGATTTGTCATGGCATAAATGATTATTAAAATCTTAACAACTGAAACACTAATTTTAGAATAGTTACTGCATTTATGCAGCAGTGGTTGATAAAAACAAATCACAGCCTTGATTCACTTCTAAAAGATTTTGGGGAGCCGTATCTTTTCTGTGAAATACCAAAGAGTCTGTTGTCTCTGAAATATGCCCATGAGCAGTGAAGCACACCATTTTCTCTAGCCCCATATGTTTTTGTGGCTCTCTTTCCCTGGGGTACAATAACTGTGTGAGATTGTGGTGATCAGACACACAGTTGTCACATATGGACCCAAATGCAGAAGTAAAACACTGCAAGATTAGCATCTCCCCAGAGAAGCAGCACAGGCAGGGTCTGGAATGCAAAGACAATGTGAGGGAGAACATCCCCCTGCCCAGATTCTTTTTGTAGAGGTACTGGCTGTGAGTTACTAAAGCAAACTAACAGGATGCAAAGTCCAGAGCAGCAGAACCTTATTGCTAAGATGAAAGCATAAAAATATACCAAAAGATGGTCCTCATTACCCAAGTTAAATGCTTGTTCCATCTCAGTGGAGCAAAATACCAGTTTAACTTCTGTATAAGAGACGCCTTGTGAGATTTTGACACTCCAAACAGGTTTCCTTGGTTATTAGTTACTGAAGCTCAAGCAGTTTCTCCTTTACACTCCTCTAAAAGCAAGAGGGAGAACTAGTTCATGTAATGGCCTGAAAGTATGGATGCATTTTATTTTCATGGAGAAGATAGTGTCTCAGTGTTAATCCTGCCTCCAGTGCAAACACAGCTCGGCTGCAGACAATGGGAGTGCTGGGAATTGCTCCGAGGGCACTGCCTGCCCTTTACTCCTCTGTACTGGGTCTAGCACAGTCAGCATCCCCTGATCTGTGATGACAGGCGGGATCTGTGTGCTCTGGAGCAGCCAGAGCAGGGAGAGGAGGAGCCAGGATTATGGTGAGGGATGAGTGATTGCTTCTGCACTGGCTGGCTGGAGCCACCAGAGCAGTGGCTGAACATGGGAAAAACCAAAGGGGAATGTTTCACATTCTGGGGACACCCCAGAGCCATGACCTATCTCACAATGAAGCAACCAGAACATTCATTGCTCCTTGTTCACTTGTCCTTCTTCCAGGTGTTGATGTTGGCTGGAGCAGCATGCATTCCCTCTCCAGGGCCAGCCAGATTTATATGACTTTATTTCTGTACTAGCATCTAGTAGCTCTAGGCTCTCTTCCTGGGCCATTACCTGCTAAAGCATGACCAACTTGGGGGCAGGTGGCTTGAAAGGGTCCTGCAGGTCTATCCACTACTGTCAGAGCAGGGCAAATCTTGTCCTTCAGGCACCCTTCCTCCAGAAACAGCCTCCCACAGACAACCTCTGCAGAATGTACATTTGTTAACAAAGAGGCCAATAGTCCCTGGAGCCATCCTGCTTTTACACACAGTTTTTAGCTGGTGGGAAGAACAGGAAAGATGGAATAAGAGTCAGATCAGGATCTGTAAGGGACCTCTAAACCAGGCTGCACAGGACATGGCTTAGTCTTTACCAAATGCAACCTGGATACAGGCATTCATTCCCCATGCTCCTCCATCACGGGGGTGTCTGCAACTAACCCCTAAACAAGGATGTAAAGACAGGAAACAATCCCCTTTCACTACCTCTGTACATTCATTCTCACTTTCAATAGAAGAAAAGCTGCTTCAGATTCCCATTGAACTGTTTTGCATGTTTTTCAGGAGACACAATTAAGATCGGTTTCTGCTGGCACCAAAACCAGAGTATGTATGCAGTCAAGTGTACTAGTAACACATGGCTCTGCACTTTAAACTAGCTTCACTATTCCTTGGCAAGCATTTGTCACTGTCAGAATTGGCAATGACTCCTCAGAAAAGAGCACAGACTTCAGAACAACAGAAGCGCTGCAAATCATGACCATGTCACCAGCAGAGCAGTGGATGGGAGCCTGGACAACAGCTGTCTGCAGTCTGCACTGCTCTAGCTGGGGTCATCAGTCACTGATTTTTATGAGCAATAAAACTGACTCAAGCGTTAAGAAGAAAAAGAGGAGAGAAAACCACATGAAAAAAGCTGATCTTATGAATATGAATAAGTGACCAGCATGAAGCAGCGATATTACATTCATTTTATCAGGGAGGCATCTGCATTTGCTATTTTTGGCCAGAAAATGGCTTATATTGCCCTAATTTTCTACAGTTATTTTCCTTCACAGGTCTTAATACTTAATGACCAGAATTCAAAAGTCAAGTCATAATGGAACCTGTGCCATGCTGGAGCAGCAAGGTGCTGAATGCTGACCGAACTGGAGCTGCTGGAGGATGTACAAAGCAGGAATGCATAAAACCCAGGAGAATAAAGGAAAGCTGATAAAGGAGGAAAATTTCCCTACAGTAATGCTGATTTTCCAGCAGATCCCTCCTGAAGAGCATTTGCCTTTTACCCACAAAGCAGTTTCTGCCTGAAATATTCTTTATTTCTTTATAGCAATGTTAAGCATCATGCAGATCTGGTACCTGGAGAGGTCTGGATGGTAATGGGCAGGTTTCAGAAGTGCATGGCATGCCAAACCCTCAGCATGTTATCCTAGACAGAACAGTGAAAAGTAGACTGTCTCCTTCAGGGGACTTCCTCTGGGCAAGGAGAAGTACTTTTTCCCATTAGGGAGTTGACCCAAACAGATCAAAAAAAGACTCCAAATGCTGATCACCTGTCCATCCACAATATTCTGTAGTATCATAGGGAGATAAAGACAGGAAAAAGGCTGGGAAATGGCAGACGGGCAGTAAAAAAAGAGAAGGTGGACAAAACTTTGAGACAGTATTTGTGCTGAAGAACGCACCACTAGTAAAACTGTCCAGTTGAAAAACTAATCTGCAAACGAGACTAGGGATTTCTGACACGAAATGACAGCTAATTTAATATTTATGGCCTAAATTTGCCAGCTGACTACACAGCTCTCCACAAAATTAAAAATCCTCTTCTCCCAATCCTCTCCTGCACCAGGGCCCAGACACCCATTTATATCACATACAGTATTGAAGTCAGGCACTACGTGAGACATCACGATTTTTAGAAGGGTATTCAAATAATTAAACAGTTAAGAAATGACAACACCCCCAGATGGGCTCCATGTCCTCCCCCTTCATCAGCTGTGCAACCAGAGAGCACCCAGGTGGCCAGTGCAGAAATGCACTTAGAAAGCTCTTTAATTGCAAATCATGTGGATAAGTCTTAGTTTAACTCAGCACAAACGTTTTCCACGCTTCCTTGTCCCATCACCCTGGTGTCCCTGGAGAACAGCGAAGGCAATGGTGAAACCTTATTTGTGGTGACACTTGGTAGCTAATTACTCTCCTGGTGACCTCTGACAGGGCCAGAGGCACCAAACCTTCCGCTCCTGCTTTAATCAATACTCACAACAGCTGCCTTGGATACACTCAGCAATTTTACAGATGACTGAATGGGTTTACTCATCACTATTTTCTAGTGCAAAAGAACAAGCTCCTTGGTTATACGTATTACCACTCAGAACTTTAATGTCTTCAGGCAAAAATAGGGCAGACATACCCCTAGGTGGTATCTTAAAATGGTTTAAAATGAGGCATAGCTTTAAAAACCAAAGGAAAGCCTGACCATATTCATTTTCTTCTCCCTGAGCCAACTATTTATGTAATGCAACATTCATAACAAAGGCCAGAAAATTACAGAGGAAAACAAAGACGTGACTTTTCCAATCAAATAATACCTCAGGCACTTGGCACAAAATGTGTGCTTCCAACACCCAAAACATCATGTAATATTAAAAAAGAGACCTAAAACTTTTTCACAAAAGAAAGCTGGATTTAAGCAAGTGAAGAGCTGTTCCATAATCACAAGAGCTGCAGCAATCAATGAAGATTGCCTCTTACTAGAGAGGAGCTTTTAGCACCTCCTAGATCTCAAAATTTGGTATATTTGATACTATCATTTCAGGACATGAATTCTATTTGGGATGATGAATCTTAAGGAAAAATGAATAAAAACAAGGTCACACAGTGGGATGTTAAAATACAGGTAATTTTAAATGCAAAGTGTAATTCCTCTGCACGGGACACAGTGTTGTAAGAAAACTAAAAGAGAAATGATCCAACCTAGGAGAGGACCACAGAAACAGAGACAGCAGTCTCTCTCTCTTTTGAATATTCACATAAATGTCCCTAATTACTCCCACCTAATTACTCTCAAAACAGGAGAGCTCTGCTATTTCCTTTACAAAAAATATTCTTTTCTTCCCCCAAATGGGACATCACGACATTCAACTGACAGATATTTTAGGTACCCCAAGGCTGGAATCTAACATAAAAGTCTCGTACAAATTTAAGCACAGCCTGTTCCTCAGTTTTGATGTCCCTGCCCATCTTCAGGCAGAAATGCCAGTTTGTTAAATACAATTAAATACTCAGTGGGAAGCTTCATCTTTCCAGCACGTGTCCATGTGCACCTGGACTAAAGTGGCATGGGAGAGCTAGGAAGAATTCCCAACACTGCTGGACATAATTCATGTTTAGCTTCTCTTGGGCCAAGATAAATATTAAAAGAATGATTATTTTCTTTCTATCTTAATCACTGAGTATTTGGAGGGTGGGCTTTTTTCACTGGCCACTTCAGCAAGAAATAGCTGCTTAAAAAATTTCATGGTCTCTCTGTTAACTCTGTTTAAAACACAATCAGAAATGGCATTACACCTTTGGAAGCACAGCACAAAGGAAAAGAAAAGAGCAGCTGGCACCAAGGGCAGAGGAGCAAATTATTTAGTACCTGGTAGATAATAGGAACACTGAAAATACACTACTTAGTGCTGGTGCTTTAACAGGGCTTCGTTCATCACTTCATCATGCTAATATAGACAGACTGGGTGGCAGCCAGCTGGTCCTTCCTCCCCACCCATCTCGCTGAAAGCAAAGATTTGTAAGCCTCCCAATAATAAACCTGGACAGAAATCTTGAGGATCATTAATCTCGCTATCAATCAACCCATTTGGAGATTTACTTCTTGCAGTTGCTGATGCTAATCAGGTCCTGAGTCGAGAGCTCTGGGGAAGCCTGGAGTGTGCATCTCAGGAATTGCTTTAATGAGTTTCTTGCATTCAAAGGTTAACAAATGTGACAAGGAAACACAAACATCAGGGCAATACACTGCCAACCACTGAGCCAGACCATTGAGAGATGCCATGCTGTGTATTGTGCTGCAGTACGAGGAATACGTCCCTACCTCACTCTGGAGAGACACCCGAGTGAGACCCAGGGACTGTCTGCGATGCCAGGGAGACACACAGGTACTGAGAGCTTGAACTGCTCCAGCACTCCTTGTCTGCTGGGCTTCCTACCCTGGGCACAGCTCTGCACTAACAGAGCTGTGCTGCACAGTAGCATTTGCTGGTTTCTGGTTAAATCAGGCAGCCAGCGTGGTGTGAACATCCTGACTGGGCTCCCCTCGCCAGCCACCGCAGACCCACCTCAATTAACGTATCACAATGAAAAGTCCCCCACATCAGCAGGCCCCTTCCAGCAGCATCTGCCTTAAACTACTGTATTTTCTGTGAGAATGTTTCTACAAAACAAATAGAATCAACAACAACAACATAAACAAATCCCAAGGTAATTAAACTACAAGAAAAATCTCATTAACACCAAAAAATCAGACAGCAGCATTAAGCATTGTCTTAGGTTACAATGTAAGATGTAACCAAAATTATGTATTCTATCACCATCTCCATAAGCTGTTAAAACCAGGTGGGGCAGTGTTCTTTATCTCTTCCATGACTCATCCCTGAGAACTCCCTCCAGAGATATCTTCTATTAATGGGCCATCGAGACCTCACTGAATGACTCAAAAAAATTACCTCATCCTGTTGTGAGATGCTCTGCCCAGGGGGAGGAACCAAGCATTTCTACCTGGATATAATCTGAGATTTGGAACAGCCTGAGCAGGACTACCTATTGGACTCCCAGAGGACAAGAGCTACATAACCACCACTGGACTAGAGGAAGACCAGAGCGTTCTAGAGGATCACCACTTCAACAGAACCACACCAATCGCTCCAACAGGACTGCAGCCACCATTTAATCAGACTGCCACCACCACCCTGGCCAACAGGGTGTCAGGTTGTATCCTGACTCTGTCAGTTTAAGACAGTGCTTTCTGCCTTTAATTATCCTATGAAATTGTAGTTCTGATTTGGAAGCTCTCATTGGTTTGTTTTCAAACAAGTATAAGCATACATAGGCAGAATAAAGATGCACAGGAAACAAAAACAATGGATGTTTTAAACCACCATTTCCACAGACCAAACATGCCATAAGAAAAATTCTAGAAATATAAGCAAGTAACACAGGTAGAAGCCACTACAGCATGAGGCAGAGGCGACTGGAAGCATGATCCTGACAGTGCATGAAATAAAGGGAGGAAGAGCTCCCTTCCTCTAAATATTTATAAAGAAAAGGACATCTTGGAAATTTCTATAACTCATTCAAAGCTTCTTGAATTTTAGTACCAAGGACATACACATGTATTACACAAAAAAGATTCCAAGTATGAGGCATATCAGAAAAGTTACCACAAAAGCCTACAGTTAGCAGGCTTCTAATTACATAGAAGAGCCAAGAACTGAAAAATCATAAAGTAACAAGATGTAGAAGTGATTTTCCATTAAAAAAATTGAAAAAAAATTGAAATTATTTTGAAAATTAGAAACAGAGAACTAGAAACTGGTTTCATCCTTATGACAAACTCTTTTGCACTAAGCACACACTAAGGCAAATTAAACATTGTTCTCCTGTTGTTGTGATCACTGTGTAGAACAGCTGCTAATCACAGGAGCAGAACATTATGATTCAAGACGAAAGTTCATTGCATATAAGCAAAACAGGAGAAATTCAGTACACCTGTGTTAATGATTAGAGCCCTTAACACCAGATACAATTTAATATATTTTCTATTTATGGATTGTTCTCTTTATTTGCACTATTTCTAAAGCTTAAACCTATCTTTTATTAAGTTCTTGATAACCTTTCAGTGTTGTTAAATGTGGGACTGGGGAAAAGGAGAAAAAAGTCCACAAGACCACCGCAGTTCACATTTTAGGGAAAATGTGTTTCTTAACGTATGAAGAAATGTGCCTGGATGCACGAGGCACTTGCTCAGAAGCAGACATGTAATTAAACATATTTAAACTGCATTTCCTTTTCTTGAAGCTCATGAAGGGCCGTGGCTGCTCTGGCAGTGTCCTGGAGGAATGTAGTAGATGTCTGCTCCCAGGTGAGCTGTTCAGCCCTGGCACCTCCAGCAATCCATATCCATTTTCCTCCTGCTGTATTCATGCATTTCATTTCCATGTTCTGATGTGCTCTTTGATGGTGCTTTGGCTGCCATCAGACTGTGAGCTTGGGAGAAGAAAAGACAGGAGCCATCACCATGGCCAGCCAGCCACATCCAGGTGTGCAGCAAAGGGAGATTCCAGTGGGGACTGAGGTCCTGCTATTAGACCTACCCCAAATGTTTTCATCTCTGCTCATATCTGGGAAATGTAGTAACAAGTTCCTGCTTTATTCTAGTGCTTTAATTCAAGGACTTTTGTGAGCTAAAAATGTAATGCAGACTAAACAGCAGAATATTTTGCCACTATTTCTGGTAGTTTTGTCCCAGACATTTGGTTTCAGATCTGTGATTTCCTGTCGAGAACACACAAGTGTGAAATACTTGTTGATCCGTTTATTCATTTGCCTCCTGGCTGATCGTAGCCATTTTGACAGAATGGATAAATTGACTTGCTCCTTGTTGTTTTTTTTTCTCCACACACTTCTCTATCAGCCTGGAAGCACTGCCCTGGCTATCACTCCTACACCCTCACTTTACATTCTGCACCCTCCTTTTAGAGGCTTGCTAAGCCAATTTCACACAATACCCAGGTTGTCTGAAATGCCACAAACACACTCTTGCTATAGCAGCTTCTGCAACTCCATCTGCCAGATGAAAACAATACATAATATTTAGAAAAATTATTTTTGAACAATTCAAACTCAATGAATACATCGCTCTTTACAACACAAGATGGATCTGAGAACTGCACTTGGTTTCTTGAGGCAGGATTTAGCCATTTGTCTACAACACATCTCAGCAAACCTATTTTTCCAAATCATGAACAAAGGCTGCAATTTGGAAAGGGGACAACTCTTAATCATCCTCAGTGAGGAAATGGCAAAGGTAACAGCTTCAAGTGATCAGGCAAAAGCCTGTAACATCAGCAGATTTTCAGTGCAAAGTAATTTCAGCAGGCTAACAAATGAGTTGCTTTTCTCTGATAGACATGTAGCAAGACAGTGCATTAACTGACGTGTCCTTTATTGCAAAACATACTGTCTCCCTCCAGAGAGGGAGGGCTGGAGCAATGGGATGCAGCATTGTCAGGAAAAAGCAGAATAATGTGAACTTGGCACCACATGGTAGCTAAATGTTGATTCATGGAAATTATCAGTCCACGTCCCAGGCTCCAAATTATGCTTCACTCTTGTATTGCCCTTGTGTGATTATAGCAAGTTTGCATAGAATTTGCTGCTCCCTCTTCTAATTGGATTCCTGCAAAGGGCATTTTGCTGTGCCACGAGCTTGTCACTTTATATCCTGCTTTAACTCCAAACCCTTCAATTAATATTAAATTCCCTTTATTATAAAAGCATTTGTTTTTACCCCCACAATGCTATCAGCAGCCATCTCATTAATATTTATTTCCCAAAATAAATGGGAATGTTGATGTTAAGATCCCAGATACATCTAGTAACTTTAAAAGGGAAAATATGTGAAGCCAAGAAGGTCAAGACAGAACATGAGTTGTAATAGAAAGCATTCAACCCATATGTATTTAACTCATTCTTTGCAGAAAGCTCAGTAAAATACAGTAATGTTGGTGAAGAGGAACCACAATGTTAATATTAATCCAGTCACCAGAACAAAATAATGAGTGAAGTTGCCAACACATCTCTCTCTGGGATGGGGGATTGCTGTATTCGGCATAACAAGGGAAAAAATTCTGGAAAGAGGATGAAAAGGGAATGCTTATCCCCTGCCTTGTTTCCCCAGAGAGGTGAGCTGCCTGCTTTCCGGGTTTATAAAAGACAAATAAAACCCAAACCAGGAAATTGAGAACTGTGGATAATCCTAAACCCTGGGCTAAGGTTAAAGTCCCTTTTCCTCAGAATCCTCTTCTGTGCTCATCACACAGGAAACTAGCACAGCCTGTCTCAGGTTTACAGTGCAGAAGCCCCACTGGACTCAAGGCTCACTGTCCAGGGAGTGAAGGAGGAGAGGGCTGCAGATGAGTTGAAGCGTTTCAAAAATGCTGGTGTAAAGCTCAGGGATTCCCTTGCACAGTGTCAGCACAAGGAAGCATTGGTAAGGAAAGAGAGGATCTAAGTGCAAGCTCACACCCTACAGACAGCACTGCAACTCACTAACACACAGATTTTTCATTGCCCCAAGGGTGCAGCTGCAGCTTGGGTTATCCCAAAGGCTGGGGAAAGGGGATAATTTCTCCTGTGCTCAGTGGTGCCCAGATGTTTCTCATGCAGAAAGATCCTGAGAGTGAGATTACATAGCCAGACACAGGGAGATGAAGAATATGTATCAAATGCAGTGATCTCTTCTGCTCTCTTATTCTCTGCACTTTGAATAAAACTAAGCTGCAGGGACAACAGGTCTCTTTCTAGTAGTCTCCACCTGTACCTTTAAGCTATACAACAGGGAACTTGTTCTCTGTAGCTCTGTGGCTAACAAAACCACATGTTGAACTCTCACCTTCTGCTATCACAAAGACCTCAACTAATTCCCTGCAGCACACAAGCACTGCTTTTGAAAAGGTCCAGGCTCTGCAAAACAACAGATGGAAACTATACTTATGGGCTTTTAAAGACGTCAAGGATTTCCTCACAGAGATGCCAATATAAATCTTTCTTCTTCCCACCAATTTTTTAATTGATCAGAGCACACATGGCAAATCCCTGTGTCGTACCACTGAGGGCTCACCCCATCAGCATAAAACCTTCCAAAATTATCACCTTGGGTTTGCCACTGGGATAACAATGCTTTTATATCTAAAATCAAAAAGATGAATTGACATGGTCTTGGCAAATCAATACGCAACAGCAGACACCTAACTCCAATACTGTTTCACTGCCCCTTTTCTTCCCACAGATTCTTCCCAGATTCACAACAGGGTATGGCTCAGTAACCCAGAGAAAGGACTCCTGTTGTACTGCTGTCACCTTTGTACTTTGCTTTCAGGACTCTGTTCTTCCAGATTTTGAAGTACAAGCATATTTTGGAAGCACAGCAAAGCCAAAACTGTGGGCTCCAGCTCTGCCAGCCAAATACGCTTCAGACAGTACAGAACCCACCTAGGTCAGGTCCCCCCATCCTGGTCTCCACCATCACATTATATGGAATGGAATATATAGAACACAAAATTCCACACCACCCATTTTCTTGAAGCTGATTGTGTGAGGACCTGAATCAAATTATTCCCTCAAAGAACTGAGCTGGAATTTTATCATCAAGACTGTGGAGCCGTTGTGAAGTGTCCAACCATTTCCGAAGAGCCACTGGGGACCTGGTGCCAGCTCCTTATCCACAGATGACAATCATCACCATAAGCAGAAGAAAAAGGCTTCTGCCCTCCTGACTGCAGCCAAGTGCTCCACAGGAGTTGGCTTTGCAGTGATAAATGTCACGTTTACAATGGGTTTCGCAACATGAAAGTCCATAATTTGCTTTCCAGGGACCTGTGCTTGATTATCAGGAGAGTCAGAAGCATCCACTGAAGTCTAATGAATAGAATTAACACATCATTTAAACAGGGAGTAATATGTATGCAAATGAGAAGAAGTTAAAAATAAGAGTTCAAGCCATAATTTCAGAAAACGTAGACTGCATCCTTATGAAATATGGATGTTTCAATTCACCTCATATCTTTACATCTATGTTAACTGCTTTGCATGTGAACAATAGGGTGCATCAAGCCCATTTTGATTTTTATATTTTAACTTGCACTTATAAAATAGATTATATTGAAACATGAATAATATATATGCTAATTAAAGACTGCATTTAATGATATAAATAAAGACAAAGACCAACACAGGCTAATTTCCATTTGCAAATTTCCTAATTACTATATTTTCCTTTAGAAAGCAGAAACTTTATTTCCGTAGTTTCAGGAAAAAGAAGACAATCTTTTCTTTGCTCAAATTATTTTAAAAATCCTTTCATCTCTTTTATTCTTTAGGATTGATCTCCACAGAGACACAATTGCTTTGCCTAGATAGATTCAGTATTAAATAGCACCCAAGTCAAACTGTGGTGATTTGTGCATGCAAATGGTGCGCTTTAAATATTAATTTTTTTTTCTAATAAGGAATTAGTGCTAGTAAATACAAAGTTCATAAACCTCTCCATACCATAAACATGTTCAGAATAACTGTGGCAGATATAAACCAAGTAAATGTGCTTGGTGCTTGATAAGCTGCTCATCATTGTCTCTCTTCCCCTCCAGGTCCCCAAAATTAGAACAAGGACACAGGACAATTGTACAGTTGCAGGGAAACAAGGTATTAGCAGAAAACGAGACTTCAACTTCTGTCATGTGAGACTTACAGAAAAGCTTGCTGAAAAATAAACAGGTTGCAGGAAAAGCCCTTTTAAGTTAAAAGGCTTGTCTCTACCTAACAGTGAGGAAAGTGGTGAAAACCAGTTCATTCATATGAGTATGAAGCCTGCAATAATATCTAGGCCAGGAGAATCTTTTTTTGCTGTTGTCTAAATATTGGTTCTGCGGATAAAGTCTAGATTCAGCCGTAACTGACTAAAGCAGCATTTGCGGTTTGCTCTTCTGAGCCCACAAAACAAACCCTTTACTTCCTGACTGAAACAGCACACTGAATGTTTCAAAAATAAGGAGTTGCACGAGTGGGCAGAGACTTACCATTTTGGTACATTTATGTCCCAAGCTTTTATTAGAAAAGCAAAACAAAACCCAACAAAACAAACTGAAATAATAAGGCAGGTATAAAGACTGCCTCTTCCCAGCTTTCACCTCATGTCTGCACTACCAGTTCCTGTTACTGATGAACAGCGAAATTTAGGAAACTTTTAAGACTCTGGAGAGTAAATGATCATCATTTTGAATCATGATATGGTTCCTACAAAATGTGAGGAATTTTACCAGCATTCACAGGAAACTTTCTGATGGTGGTTAAAAAATGGCTGTAGAGAGCAAATCACCATGCAGAAATCCATCCATTTAAGTAATAATTGGATCAGAACCATGAAACAATTTCGAACCTTCAGGGAATAGAACATTTGTCATTATTAAGAATCGCTTTGATTTTATTTATTGTTTTTTACCATTAGCAGTATTTTTACAATTCAAATTCAGCTTAATTCTACTACTTTATAAATCTCAATTTGTATGGCATTTCAAAAAGGTTTTGTTCTTTCTTGGAAAAGACAGGGTTTCCAAAACATGAAACATCCCACCAATCAAGACCCAGGCACGCCGCCTACGCCTGTTTCAGCTTAAAAGTTTGAACTCAACTGAATTTTAACCTGTAAGTCAATAGAGTAAAACACATGCTGTTTATAGCAATAGAGGAACTGTTTTCTTTTAAACCAACCAAGTCAGCATTCTACAATAAACTGAATGAATTAGTGTACTTGCAACATTTGTAATAGCAGCACAACGTGTTGTGCATTCCAAGGCCTTGTTTTTCCCCAAATTGCACAGGTTTTGAGAACAGTAAAATGAAGTTCACCCCTGCTTGTTATTGTTTTACTAGTTTGCCGATTCCCAGTATTTATCCAAGCAGCTAAGGTTGCCGAATTGATTTAATATTCTTACCCTATAATTTTACACTCAGACTACATCCTGCTGTGAAATAGCTGGTGCTAATGTTAGTCCAAATGCTGCCATGGGACTTAGGACAGGATAGGGCCTTTCAATAGCTATATTTTATGGTTACAAGGAGAGAGAAAAAATATAATTTATCTCGTTGCTGTGGTTAATTCACAGTTTCACAGCAGAAGTATACTGTTCCCTCAGGGTACATCTAGCTGTATTATAGGATATTTCACTCACAGTATGTCGGAGACATTCAGAGCTCTAGCTCTGAACCTACCAGTTTATGAGATTGAATCTACTCCAGAGATACCTGTATACACTTTAACTCATACTCTTACATACTAAAAATATGATAGAAAAGAAATTAACTAGCAACAGACCAATTGACAATGAGTATGCAAATTGTTTCTTTGAGCTGGGAAGGGGAACAGAAAAATTGTGCATCAATTTCTTAATAGAGCCTTCTTTTCCTAAAGTGATGTAATTTCACAAAAAGCATTTGTGAAATTGGCTTCTCTTTTAAAACATCTCACAGCTTTAAAAGTCAGAGTTCAAAAATTTTAAAGCTGTACAAGAGTTTCCTCTAGAGTAACTTACAACAGACCCAGCAGATGAGTAGGAGATGCCAGTGGTACCTGGCATCCTCTACCACTGTAGTTATGAGAAAAACCCACACTCTTCACGGCAAATTATTTCTGAGCACTCAAAAACCTGTTCTTAATAGAGATTGATAAGAATATTTTGATATTTAATAAATATTTGTTCAAACTTACACATTGCAAACTATTAAGCCAGTAACTGCACAGATAAAATCTTGCTCTTTTTTTCCCAGACCTCACCATTACAACAGCACTGGGGAAAGCATTTCCAGAGAAAAAAATATGTCTGCAATTAATCCATTTAATTAGTTCCACAGAGACAAAACAGTAAGATTGACTGCAGCTGTGCAGATCCCTCTTTGCCTGACCTCAGCTGCCCTTGCCCATTCTCCTTTGCTCTCTCTGCAGAAGAAAGTATTTTTGGAAATGTTGGGCAAATTCTGCTACACCTCTAAACAAAGAACTGAGGAGGGGTGTCAACAGCAGTTTTCCAACTTGCTGCCAAGCCTTTTGCATAAGCTTCACCCCCTTAGGATGGCCTAGGGGCAAAGTACAGCATCAATGTCTCAGCTCTTATGGGACACATCATATAGCAAATTAAAAATAAACATCGTACTTTTTGTGTTTGGGTGTTTTCAAGGTCACCAACATGATATTTTGAATTCTAGTCTTCCATACCCGAAGCACGTATTGTCCTGTTGTGTGACTCATGATTGCATGCTTGACATTATCTCTCAAAATAAAGGTGATGCACATCTAGGCTCCCACTGAGTTCAGTGGCCACATCCCTAAAGTACCTGCAGAAAAATGTTCACGCAACTGACCCACATGCTACAGTTTAAGAGTGATAGGCAGCCTTCTAGCCTGTGATTTACACTATTTATCACACTGTACCATCCCTCCTCTTTTCTCATGCTTCCATGTGTGCTTTAAAGCTGGCACTACAGAACTGGAGAACAGGCCTGGGAATGAGGGATCACACTCCTGTGGTGCTCCCCACTGGAGCTGCTCTACCTTGTCTGAAACCTAGAAATGATGGAAATTCTAGACCATCACTTTATTGTCTTTCCTATTATGAGGTTGTTTCTAATGTCCAACCAGAATTTCTCTCCTGCTGTAATTTAAGCCAACTCCTCACATCCACAGCACAATGGGGGCAGAAGTTCACAGATTCCTTGCAGACCCCTTTTCATGTAGTTGAGCAGTTGCTTCCCATGTCTGCTAACTGCTCTGCCTGTCCTACCTAATGCAACAATCTTCCTTGCAGAAAAGGTGAATCACATAAAAACCCGAGAGTCCTCTCTTATTTACACCTGGAGATACATCAGCCTGCTATAAAACTGTATTTGCTTTTTATTTACAGGACAGCTGAGAGGAGAACATTGATTCATGAAATTCAGATGAAGGCTGGCCATGTGGGGCACAGGAAGAAGCTGGCTTAAAATACTGGGAAAGAAATTTGATGCTGCAATTACATTACTGCTGAGAATCAATTTAAGATGATACAGGTTCCTCAGTGATGTGGACTCAAATTTACAATTGCAAATTTACAATTGCAAAGTCTGTTGTAGCTGATAGAAGTTATTCAGAAATCACTCTGTTAACACCAATGGGATGGCTCAGGTCTAAACCTGAAGCAAAATCTAGACAGTCCTATTTCCTTGAAATGGGACATTCCTGTGTTGGAATGTGCTTATTGATTTTGGTCCTGATGCTCTATAATCAGAATTAAAAGTACTATTTTCTGAGCTTTGTCAATATCCTGATAGTTCTGGAAATCGCCACTGATCTGCATTTAAGCTTAGCAAATACCTGTTTCCTTTCTCAAGACAAAATAGGCTGGTTTGTAAAAGAGCAGGTCACTATTGGCCTCACCAGAAAGGAAATGGGATCTTGTAGAACTCTGTTTCATGACAAAAAATTAAACCTAGTGTTAATTAAAGAAGAGTAAAAGTAACAGGCATATAATGAGAGACCATGCCCCTTTCCACAGTCAAGCTCTTAACAGATCATCCAGAATGCTTAAAAAGCAACTTTCCATCTGCAAATCTGTCTCTCTCTCTTTTTTGTCTAATGAGCCTGAGTCAGTCTGCTCAAAAGCCCAAATGGGCATCTCGGGGCCAATTCAACAGCAGGGGTCTGTTACTGTAACAACTGACAACTCCCAGGATTTCTGAAAGGCCCTAAAGTAGCCATTTGGGAAATGGCTATGGAACAAGAAGCTGGGGAGGGATGGTTGCAGGTGCAGGTCCTGGGCTCCTCTACCTCAGCCCTTCCCACATGGAGCCAGCCCTGTGTCCCACCTTCCTTGGGACCAGCTGGGCTCTGCTCCCCTGCAGGAGGAGACAATAAAACCCCCTGAGCCAACACCACGAAGTGCAGCAGTGGCACCAAACTCTGGTTTGGTCTTGGGCTCTACCTGTGAGCTCTGTCCTTGCCCCAGGCTGTGTGTGCTGCTGAATGAAGGAGCAGAGATGCTGCCAGAGAAGTTTTCATATTGATTTTCCTCACAAAGAAAGAATGATGAGTGCTGAAAGTAGGGTACCAACAGCCAGAAAAAGCAACCAGTGTTGGCCCTGAGCATCCGGCTTGAAAATGAGGACCTGATGTCAGCAGAGAGGATGAGGTTGGGTCCCAGAGTGGGATAAGAAGGAGATGATCACAGGCCTGCCCCATTTTAATGAAAATGAGCCATTTTGAGTTACTGAGCACAGAAGAGCCTAAGATTCAGTACCTTTACCTCTGGCACTGGCAAAATCACACAACCTGGATCTTCTGCAATAAGAGCAGAAGTGCTTTTCCTGCATTGCCTGGATTGAGAGCAGGAGATCAGTGGACTCTAAATCAGGCTAGGCTGCATCCCATTTACCAAGCAGTGATCTGCCCCATCCCCATTTCTCATCATATGAGACTAGACGTGGCCATTGCCAGAGGAAAACAAAGGCATGCCTTGTTCAATATGAGCACAGCACAGCTGGGCACTAAAAAAGGAGATGGAACTGCAAGAAGTTTCAGGTATGCCACTCACCTCCACGTTTTCCCTTGTCTCCCTGGGGAGTTGGCTGTTTCCAGGGAGAAGGGAAATCTCTCGCCCTTGTCAATTCTCCTTAGTGCCTGTGGTGACACAAGCTCTGGGGCACTGCCATCCCCAAGATGAGCACAAGCACCTGGATGTGGTCCTCATGCATTGCTGAGGACAATGTTGGAGTGACCATCCCCATCTGTCCTTCTCATTCCTGCCCCGTGCTGCTCCTTCAGTTACGCCGATACAGCTCTGTCCTGTTACTACATGAACCAGACTAAGAGCTAGTCTGGTTAAATCAGGACATGAAAACTCCTCTCATTTTTTTAAAAAGTTTTTTTTTTTTTAAACACGGATTATTTTGCAATCCATCTCCTCACATGGTTGTACAAACATTTGCAATGGGATCACAGAGGGCAGAACAAGGGCAGGAACAGAGGACCCTGCCTGAACTGCTGCTGCTGAAATAAATACTCATGCAACTGCATCTGAGGCATTCTTAAAATTAACACCCAGGGTCTCAGAAAGCGTTACCACTCAACATCCTCCATGGGTGAGAAAATGAGGAGAATCACAAACATTTTAGAGTAAGCTGAAAGAAGCTTTTATCATTGTAAGTAAACAATTTTACAATGGTCTGTAAATTTGCAATGTTCCTTTTCCAATCAGTACAGTAGATGAACAACACACTGTGTACTCATAAAATAAAACCTAGAACTAGGTTCAGATAACAATTTCAGCACTTTTTACAACCTGGTACAGACAGAATTTTTTTTTTCTCCCAATTAAATTTTAACGCTTTCTTAGCTAAGTAGCTGTGCAAGCCCCCTAGAATTTAACACCAAAAGGTAGTTTCCTGAGGCATGGCTATTAGACATGGTAAATATGAGGGTTCGTTATGTTTCACCTTTTGTTGCTATACTACAAATTGATATATAAATACAGCTGATCAACCTTCTTCAGTGCTATTTCACCAGTGTCAGAACTCAGATGCTGAAATATTGAACACCTGAGCTTGCTCCCAGTGAGATCTCTGCCACTGAGTTCAACAACAATACTCTCAACCTGTAAGTGACTTGGCCTGAGGTCCCACAGAAATCAATGACCGAGCCAGAAAAAAGAACACATCTCCTGGTGCTCAGTGCAATTTCTTCTGCACAGAAAAGCACTGCCAGAGAAGTACAAGGCTCTGTCAAAGGACCTGTCCCAATGATTCTGTTCAATTTGATAGGATGCTTAACAAAAACCTATGAAAACTCTCTCTACTAAATTCTATAGGGTTTTGCCTAAAGAAAATTAAAGACATCTTTTTCTCAAGCTGTCTCATATACACACACAGTTATAAAACAAGAAACACAAGCTTGCTTGCTCTTTGAAAGGCAGCAGCTGCGTTGTTCCAAAAATCCCCCCTGAAAGTAAACATATTAGCACTGTATAAACAGCTTGATTTAATAAGAAATGCAGTACAATATTCCCACTTTGTCTTTGGGATCATGATGTTGATGGTGGCAATAATTCAAGGTGAATTATGGTATCTGTTCAAAAGAAAGAAAAAGAAAACTCTCCAGCTATAGTCGTGAATGAATTTTTTCCTCTTAGCTGAAAATGAGAAATGGCTATAATTTAGTTCCCATTTAAAAGTTGCTGTTGGCTAAACTCTAAAATCTTAATTGCTTCTTAATATTCTTGGCTTATTTTTTCCCTTTGAAACCACAGTCTATAGGACTGTAGTGTTTAGATTAAAAATCAGAATGAAAAACGAACAGTGGAAGGTTACCACACTCTCCTAAAATATGTTATTTTCCCCCCAAATGACAGAACTTACTGTGTATGAAAATATTGCAGTTGATTTCCTGACTCTGGTCACCCTCCTGCACCTGTGTGAAGATGAAAGTGACACTGACCCTAGGTTTACCCCTCAGTGTCAACACTCAGGACTAGTTCAATTTGCTACAGAATATAGTGGAAGTTCTAGAAAAGACATGTTTCAAGCCATATTACAGCTCAGCAGACTATAGGGAGTCATCTTGTTGCAAAAAAACTGAAGTCACACTCAATCCCTAAATAGTTTGGAGGTCACTACCAAACACACCCTGCAGTCCTCGGAGCTCGTAGCAAAGGCTGTGAGAGTAACAGTGGCAAAGACTGCAGACAATCCAAGTCAGATTTTAAACTGACCTTGAAGATCTGCAGATGGATCTCATGATACTAAGTCTGGGTATAAAATCTCAGATGCAAAACAAATGCCCAGAAATGCAAAAATAATGTGTTTGGGAAACAGCACCTCACGACGCCCACGTTTTAATGGGCTCTAGACGAGATAGCAGTGCTCCAGTGAAGGTCCTAAAATCCCAGTGTACAGTTTTCAGAAATATTCAGTTGTTGTCCCTACAGCACACAATTTCAGGAACCAGTATTAAAGGAAAGAAAGCAGAAAAAGAACCACCATTGTGCCACTGCCAAAGTGAATGGTGAATCCATATGGCGAGTAAAACGAGGATCTGGTCTCCTCACCTTTTCTGTCTGCTAAGACTCAAATTTCCAACTTGATGCTAAAAGAAATCAATTTAAGCACTAGAGGTCCTGGGAGCAACAGTCCCCTTCATCATGCCCATGACAGCTCAAGGATCAGCCAGGCCAGCTTTTCCCCAAGAGGAATCAAAGTTGCACAGAAGCAGACTGAAACTACAGTATCATTGTCCCTCCTGCCCAGGGAGCCCAACTACCAACAGGTCCCCGTGGATGTCATGGCTCGTGGTCACCCTGTGATTGTGCTCTCCTCATTTTTCTGGGATAAAAGGCAGCACAATTTTTGCAGCTTCATTATGCTGACCTAGTTTATCTTCCACTCTACAATGTAAAATCACACAGGCTTCTTTGTGCAGCAGTGCCATTTAAAGTACTGAATCCAGGAAACTTTAGTAGAAAGGTAATTCAGAGCTCTGCCTGCCTGCAAGTTCCCATCCCTTTTCATTACTGAGATGGCCACCACACAAAAAAGATGGAAGTGACCCTTTCTCTTCAATATTAGTCGTATTCTTTCACCATTTGTCCAGGATCCACATGAAAAAGGAACTGAGAACAGCAAATTACCTCTGCAAATAAGCGAGTCTTGTTCAGAAATGGCACAGATCATTTCCAAATATATTCAGTTACAAGGAGTCTCTAAAACACAGTATGGAAGCTCAACAGATGGAAAAAGGAAATCTTGATCAAACAACGACAGTCTCCTTTTCAAATAAAGGGAACAGAAAATGAAGCTTCCTTACAACAAGTCTTCTTCACAAAACTTATTGCTTTGCTGTATCACGGAATGAGCCTCAAAGAGACCAAACAAAGTTAATGCTTCGCCAAACCTTCCCAAGCAACTTCCCGAACTCCTTCTTTTGGTCCCTGGATAATAGGGCACCGATGAGATGGAAACAAGCAGAAGGCTTCTCTCTGCTTCATTGTTCTGCTTATGTCACCTCCAGTCTCAAATCATCTAATTCCACAATGCTCAAAATTGCAAAAGCAAAAATAAAATTTGTTTTACTCTCACAGTGCATTGCCAAGGGCAACTATGCCTCTTCTGCTTTCTCTAGTTCTTTGGGTTTTGATTTATATTTTTTTTTCTAACACCAAAACAAAGTACTGCCGTGCAAGGAAAGACCTCTTGGTCCAGCACGCCTGTCCCCTGGAGGGTTATCCTTTCATCACAAGTGTTTCTCTGCTGTGCACTTCAATACCATGTTTCCTCTTCTGAAATATCCGTCTCAAACTCGTTTTCATGCCATTTGCTTTGATGGTGTTATTCAGCAAATTATTCCATATGTTGCCCATTACATCTTGAGCTAAGTATTTTTTCCTGAAAATCCACATTACTGCTCCTTTCAAACTTCTGAATTACAGTCTGCAGTGCCTCCGAATCTCTTTTTTCCTTACTTTAAAACACTCACAGAGATAAACATTTTATTTTTTCCCTGAGGAAAGGCAATCACGCTGCAAATGAAATGCTGTGCTGCTGCTTCAGTGACATGGTCTGCACAATGTGAAATGTTACTGGGATGATTCGTGTTCTAGTTGCTTGTTGATTTGTCCTAAAACACATGTGTATTTTTAATACACTCTCTGTATTTGTTAAAAATCCTCAGAACTAGACACAGATTATTTGAAGGTAGTACATATGCCCTCTCAAGTTTGTTCCTTTATTTCTTGCTTCATATTTATAAAAAAACTTTGACTGCTACATGACATAATTTCCATGTCTATATTAATTTTTAATCTCCATCAATATCTTTAATATCTTTTCATGGATGGTATTGTTACTCTTTGAGCAAATTAAACACAAATTTTAGAAGTATTTCTCTCACTCCACTAGTAAAATTGCAAAGAAATGGAAATGTTTTGCAAACAAGGATAGGTACCAACATTCTTCTAGACAATGCTGTTAGCACTGTATTTCAAAACCTTTCCTCTTTAGAAGAGCATTTTGTATCAACAGTAGATAAATACTACTAATCCTTCCTCCCAATATTTTGAGATATACCATATCCTTCCAGGACTTGCCTGGTGTGAATATAACCAATTTTAGTACTTCAAATAAAGACAACATATATATTGAAAAACAGGACAACACAATGGGATCTTTAGAACCTTTCCTAATCCAGCTTTTGTGCATACACCGCTGCAATTTTACTGCAATGATGTTGATTACTTACAAATGTTAATAGAAATTCTTTTCATGAGACTATTGCCAACTACTTATTAATTCTTTCTAATGTTCTCAGCCTCCACAATTGGGCCAACTAATTGTTAGCAAAATAGGTGTACTGAAAAAGAGCTTGGTACTGCAAATATCATGATCAATGGGCTGGTATTTCTCATCAAAGCTACTTTTCTCTATCCCATCTAATCAGATTTTTAAATAATTCCTAAATACCTTGTATGTGGCTTATCCCTGGTTAACGTTAACTTCCAGACAAATGAGGTGCCTCTGGGTTCTGATTTTGACACAAGGAGGTGCCACAGGCTTTAGTTTACTCTAAATCAAATGGAGAGGGGTCTGTTGATGCTAATCCTGGTCTCCACCACTGAACCAATGTCCACTGGTGTGAATGACAGTGTCTCTTTGTAAGAGGCAATCTTCACTTTCAAGACCTTGCAGGCTGCACTCCTGAACTCTTCACCAATGCTGAAGAGCATTGCTGTGGAATGTGAAAGAAGCTCATCCCACTTTTTTGAAGGACAGTCAAGGAAGAAAAGAACTGCATAAGATTACACAGGTTTGTGGCAAAGACACCCATGAAACCAAGGCCAGTCCAGCTGGGATTTTCTCCCACAACCACCTTTCCTGAAGGCCAAGACAAAGATAATTTTTTATAGCTACTTCAGAGGGACTAATTGTGAAAAATATTTGTCACCATTACAGCTGGCTCTACCATTGGTAGACCTCTACCAAGCTCATTTTCATGACACAAAAATCAGCATTTAAGACAGCTGAATAGTTAACCAACAAAGCTGTTCTAGCACCCAGAGAACTATCTAATGCATCTACCACTGTAATTTCTATTAAAATAAAAAACCACAGGACCTAAAAACACTACTTGAAATGTGTTTCAAATCCTAATCAGTTTCCACTGATAAGGAAACAGGCTCACCTCCAGTAGACAAGCACAGCGATGAGAAGAATGAGGCACACGAAGGTCAGTGCTGAGACCACAATGAGTGGGATGATCCATTCCATTTTACCAGGAGAAGGTCTCGTGGCCATGCTGGAGCTGTTCTTGCCAGCTGTGTGTTAAACACATAACAAAACCAATCACTGGATGGAAAAAAGAATTACTGTATGGAAAAATGTGTAAACAAAACAAATAGCTTATCCCTTTTACATGCTATGAGTAAACAGAGCAGAGATCCTCTAACTGCAGGGTGGGACTCCATTTGTCTTCAGTCTGAGACATGAGAGCACAGAAGTATGGTGTTTATTGCCACATATGGCTAGGATTTTACTACTGCCTGTAATTACGGTCTCATAGACACTTTTAGGACTCTTTTGTGCAAGCACCTATTATCAGATGTGGAGTACCCCACTGAGCCAATGCTGTGCTCCACCATCAGTGTTTGCAGATAAATGAATGTACTCTGTTTCTCAACAGTGCAGGACAGCCTTGTTTGCAATGCTCCGTGTAATACTTTGCTTTAGAAATAAATTTCTTGGTAACTATCTTAAAATAAAAAATCCTCAACATGTTGGGTGTCATGTCACATCATTTGCAGAATTGTCACAATCTGGTGGGTTACTGCATATGAAAGCACTTTTTAGCATATGGATTGTCAAGATGGGTGGATGAATGAATGGATAGGATGTGTTGTAACTGACAGAAGAAATCATTATGCCACAGTTTTTGAACAAAATTAAAGTTCATCAATACCCCGAGATCTGGCTGAGTTAACTCCGCTTCACTTTTTGCATGACATCTCACTAAAATTATTGTATCATATATAAGATGAATATCTAGAAGTTCTGCAAGTACTGAAGCCAATGAGCATAGACATTGCACCGATGTATTTCAAAAGACATCTAATTTGTGCAAATTCATGTAGACTTGATGAATAAATGGGTTTAGACAGAACGATAAAAGAAAAATGCAGAAGCGGATTCCATATCTTATTCATGTTTCCTAACAAACAGGCAGTGGTTGATCAATACCTGTCAACAGGACATAATGGGAAAGGATTAGTACAAACAGCTTCAGATTTCAAGGATTGAAACATGCACACTTGACTTCTACTTTTAAGCCTGTTTGAGTCTTTCCTTACCAACATGCTTCCTTGCCCTCATTCAGTATTGTACTATCGTATCTTCTGAAACTGCTGCAAATCCTACCAGAAGAACATAATTGCCTTTTCACCATAGGCAGGCAAAACACAGATAATTGGAAGTCACCAGATGTCACATAATATGAAGTCATACTCTATTTTAATAGCATTTAGATTATACTCCTCCGTAGGCAGGAGTAAAATTCAACTAACGTGGAAGTAAAGGTTAATTGTAAATGCTTTTGCCTGACTGCTGAAAACAGAGCAAGGCTGCAGGCTGCTGCAAGCCCAGCAAGAAATCTTCCTAGTTTTGAGAACGAGGCTGATAGAGGTAATGCCCTTTAGCAAGCAGCCCAAATGACATGCTAATCAGAAGGATGTTTGGGGGAAGTGAACGTGCACTTTGATTGAACATCTTTGAATTCCCTGACTAGCAAAGAATAAGGAAAAGAGCAACCTCCAAATTAGAGCAAAGGCTTATTCTCTGTATTTGCCAAATTTATGAAATGCTAAGTCTTGAGGCATCAGTTATTACTGGTGCATTTCAAATCATTTAAAAGCATGACAAAAGTAAGCCTGTGAGTGTTACTAATCAGAATAGTGAAAGGGACAAAGCAAAAAACTACGTGATGTAATAAAACTTTGTAGGAGAGCCAAACAGTCCCGCCACCTTATATCCACTAGGGTGTTGCTTCAGTTCTCTCCAATGACAGTATTCTGTTTAGTTTCACCTCCACATCTTTCAACACAAAACCATATGTTTCTGTTTGCATGGGAAGAAAATTCAATTCCTTTGTAAGCACAGCATGGGCTGGAGTCCCAGTGCAAACTATTAAATTCTGCAGTGCTCACGATGCTCCTCTTAGTCAGTCTAGTGTGGAGAAAACACTTATCTGCCCCTGCCAACTCCCTGTGCCACAGATGTGAGGACAGGAAAGTGCTCAGCATGCTGAGTGCCAGAATAGCAATTGCCACTCCCTAATGCTGATGGCTGGCCCCAAAATTCCAGTTGGGAATGCCCAAGCAGTGACGTGCTTCAGAAGAAAAGACATAGTTCCTGTGCTGGCTTTGAAGAAAAAGTCTAAGGTGTTTTCCACTGTTTAAGTAACATGTTGTGAGAGCTTAAACAAACCAGTGCCAATAAAAAATGTACAAGAATGGAAGCTGGGGCCAGAGGTAGAGCAGTGCAGCTGGAGAGTCTGTCTTGAGTGCCATGGCAGAACAGCCTAAGAAAAGCCACCGTGTTGGATAACTTGGAAAAAGATGAAATGAAAATACACACACAAAAAGACAGGTCTGGGCCTCGACAGTCTCCTGTTCTCCTATATAACAAAGTAGTATGAAATAAAAAAATAGTCACCATTTCATTCTTTTCCAAAGCAAGAATGTGAAGCCCTGGTAGTGTCAACAGCATATCCTTGTAACAGTGCACACCATAAGCCGTACTTGGCAGGGGATGGGGGAAGCTTAAAAAATGGACTAGGAAACTCCATTTTTGCTAAGAAATGTAAACAGTTTCCAGTGGCATATGCCTTCGTTGAATTAATTCAGTTTGCCTTTTACTGGCTTGGAATCCATCCCAGTAGGAAGGAATAAAAATTATTACAGCATATCTGTTTCAGGAGGTCCCACATGAAACAAGCCCTGGCACTACTAAATCTACTCCTGTGTCTGGAAAAGTCCCTAACTTCTGTGAACCACCCATTCAGGAGTTCCATCCAGGCACTGGATGGATGAGCCCTGGCACAGGGAGTATTGGATGGCGTCAGGCAGCCAGGGAGGCTCTGGCACTGCAATTCTTGTGCAAAGGTCAAGGTAAGAAAGAGCCATTCTACAGTTTGTGAAATGTGTTTTTTTTTCCTGTGTTTTCTTGGAAATTGGTTCCTGAGAAAAGAAACATGTTTATTTCCCTTAAGTAACACTGCTTGCTATAATAAGCAACCATAGCTGTACTATATAACCTATCTACTTTTATCATGCCTTGCCATTGCACAAACTGCCAGGACAAAGTTCTGTTTGTTGTACCATGTCAGATACCATTAACCAAAGAAAAGCCCTGCTGCTGAACTGCCTCAGACCACACGGCCTCCTAAGAGAAAGCCAGTCTGCTCATCTTTCCCCTGAGTAAATGAAGTTATGAACTTACACCAAGGTATTAATTAATTCTGGACAATAATATTGGCCATATTATTAAACGATGAAAAGGCAAACCCCTGTTTCTTAAAGCAGTATCACCTTTGATACAAGCTTATGTCACGGTGCAGCTGTTACCCCCTATTTCTTCAAGGCACTCCTGCAGTAGTCACAGGCTGTGCACTACTAAGCACGGCTTTTCACTGCTTTGTAACAGATGCCAATCACATTTAATCCTATATCTGAAATTCATAGTTTGCAGGCATTAAATAATTCAATTCTTTTGTTTTCAAGCCATTCTGCTGTTTGCTCCTGTAAATTGCCATGTACAGCTCTGAAGATATTTAAAAGCTCTCCGGACACAAGCCTGATTAAAGTGCTATAGGGAACTCTTCTAGAGGAAGGAGACTGGACTAGCTGACTCCAGTGGTCCTTCCCAACCTTATACACTCTGTGATTTTGTGTGGAAATGGCTGAAGTGCCACATGAAAACACAGCTTAATAATCCTTGCTGCAGATGGAGAAGAATTACACAGATGTTTAATTATGCTAATGAGGTTATCCCTAAAAGGCTTTCGTAACCTCAGACCTGGCAAAGACTGCTCTAAAATCCAATATTCAGTCTTTGTTAAATGCATACATCAGGCATGAAATTTAACCCTGCCATCATGATCTCTCTGTCTCTACAAAGCCCTCTCATGGGAGGAACTCAGCAGAGGTGGGTGAACACTGAGGGATGGGAGGACCTGGCTGAAATCTGGATGAGGAGTCAAACCCATCTCTCTGTCCTCAGTCCCAGCTCACCACTCTGCTTTTGCCCCAACCCCACAGCTGTTACTTTGATTATAACAGCCTAGTTGTTAACTCCAGTAAAAAACAAAGGATCTGTTTAATTGTCTGGCACAATTAACCAAAATTCTGTGGGTTAGTATCCGCTTTAGCCTGATTAAACTGAATCACCCTGGGTTTCATCTTTTCCCTTGCTTCTTTTATTTTCCTTTTTTCCTCCCTCTTTTGTGATAGTATAATTTTAATTGCTGTTTCACTGATTTTCAGGTTTCAGAGTCACAGACAATGCTAAGCAGCTGTGTGTGTAACAGTTGCAGATCAAAAGTACAATTAGTCTAATGTGGGCACCAAAACAGAGAAAAGGATGATCAGGAAAATGAAAGAGGACAATGCAAGGAAGCATTTGGTGGCAGAAGACAATCATTAGCATTGGCCAATACCACAGGCAAAAAGAGGCCGGTGCCATTTGGAAAGTAATGACATGGCCTCAGGAGAGGTGTGTGTATGTACATGAGAAATAAGCACTAAAAGAAAATGAGCCTTGCTGTACTAATTGGCCTTGCACTTTCCCTGTAATTTCTCATGAGTTCTCTGTTCTCCTGTAATCATGCACACTCATGAGTACTTCCCCATTCAGTTATCTCCTTACAACTGCTAATTTGATGCTATATAATTAATTTTACAAATGCACATTGCTATGAAACAATTTTCTACTCTTTAAAATGATTTAACTTTCTACTCACAAAAACATTTTTGAAACCTTGACAGCTTTTTAAAACCTGCTTTTAAAAGATGCAGAAGAGAAAAGATGCCAGAATAAAACCTGCATCTAAAAATGTTTCTGCCCTCACACTGGGGCAGAGTAAACTGCAGAGGTGCTTTCTGCTCAGTTTAGAAGTGGCCTTAACAGGGCCACTGTTAGCTGTCCTGATGTTCAGGAATCCTTTCAGACACTTCTGGCAATGCCCTCTTGGCTTTACTTGTCTTGATTTCAGGCTTAACTTGTTATGGAAAGCCTTTAAGGCCCTTTCTCACAGGAAGGGGTCTTTCAATGTCTGGAGTTTCACTGAACTCAACTCCTGGCATGAGTTAGGTCAGGTCGGTCTGTACAAATTGCAAATTTCCATGTTACTGGGGAAAACAATGAAGCTGAAGTAACTAGTCTCAGGCTCTGTGCTAGTCTAATTCACCAGCCTGTGCCTTTGGTATCCTAGATCCAGCCTGGAGGAAAGCTCCTTCTGCATTCCCAAGTGTCTTCTCCCAGGGGTAGTGCTCCCAAGACGCCTCCTTCCTAACACAAAGGTGTTTAGGGCAAGTGGCATGTTGAAAGCTGCCTGACAGGCATCTCACACCAGATTCGGTGGGAGCACTGGCCTTTGAGGATTTCCAGCTGGGGAGTAAGAAAAACAGCAGTGTATTTAAAAAAAAATCACCACAACCTATTGCAAGTTTCTCAGCTTCTGCATTGTTAATCTGATCTCTAACAGAACAGTTATGATTTACAGCATTACAGACTGGTCAGCACTTCTGTAACAAATGCTATTAAAGATTGGAATTAGCTTTGTTTTTTAAATTGGTTCTGAGCTATAATTGAATGCACCATATCTGCATTTTTGTGTTTATCCATGTAGGGAAAAATAAATATGTAAGGCTTTTTCACTCTACTCTAGAGCAGTTTTGATGGAAAAAGAAAATTATAAAACACTCTCCAGATTAGAAAAACAAACAATAGTAGTAAAAGCCCCCCAAAAACAACAAAACAAAAAGGTGCACTGATTCATAAATGCTGTGGTAATACACATAATCACTCAAATAAACTTGTCTAATAAATCAATCAATCTAAAGCTAAATAAATACAGCCTAAAATAAATCCACATGCATGTACTCCATTTGCTCCCTGCAGTTTTCCTCACCAGTGCCCGGAGCTCCCCAAGCAGGAACACGTGTGGACATTCCTCAGGGCGCATTGGGAGCACCATGAGGGAGCAGCGTGCAGAGGCCAGCGCAGCAAACCCCGACCACACCGGCCCTGCTGCACATGCAGATCACCTGGGCAGGCATCCAAGAGCTTGCATTTGCTGTGCACACACTGTGGAGCTGGTGCACACATCCAGAGTTGGAGTGTACAGGAGCACTGGCAATTCTCACCAGGACAAATAGAAAATATGTGAATTCTGCCTGGTTAAGATTTTTTTTCCTGTAGAAAAACCAGAGGGTAAGCCCCTAGTGCAGAAGGTGCCTTGTTTTGGAAGACCAGAGCATGTAGGTTTTGTGTTGAGAAATAAACCAGCAATTATCCTTGATTTGGGAGAATATCTCAAAGCCCAGTCAGGGAGAATCCTGCAGATAAACTAAATTAGCTAGAAGCACATATACCAAACTTCCTATGAAATGCCAGTTCAGCACAGCAGCCGCTCTTCCAAATTAATTTCACAGCTATAGTTCATTGCATTCCCCTCCCTTTTTCTTTTCAACAAAGTCCTTGATGTAGCATGTTGGGAGTTAATATTTTCCCAGATTTTCTCTTTCAATAAGCTACAAGGATCATGAATCTGACCCAGTAAAAGGATATTCCTTTCCACTCTGCTCCCCCCAGTAACAATCTATGGGGTCGGATCCCGTGACAACCTGCCAATCAGATGTAGCCAGACACCACACAAATGCTGTATCTACCGGAAATCAGGATGGAGTTTGGACTGTGTTGTTTTCCAACACTTAGGCTGGTAAAAATGGTTTCCCCGCAGATCACTCACCTGGGTTAATGGTGATGAATTTGTTGTCTGAGGGATGTTCCTCTGGAAACCTGTCCCCTTTTGGAGGAGGTTTTCTTGTTGTCTCTGGTCGTCTTGGGATCTTGCCCAGGTACAGTTCGTCGGTGAACGCTGGTGGCACTTGGGTGGAAGGGAGCAGCTGGGGCTGAGTGTCGGCTTCGGCAAAGCTCTCCTTCTCGGCACCTCCAGCCGTGGGGGCAACGTTTTGGTTTGGCACTTCTCCCGATAGGGTTTGATTTCCTTCTTCCTCAGCAGTCCTGTTGGGGGAAGCCACGGCCACGCTGGGCTCTGTGCTATTGCGTGCCTCTGAGGCTGCCGTCGCCCTGCTCTTCTCCTTCTTTTCAGCATCCTTTTCTTCCTCTTCCTCATGCTCCCGCTCCCCGTCCTCGCTTTCACTCTTTTCATCCTTGTCCCCCTCCTCGGCTCCCTCGCCATCCTTGGTCAGTGCCGAGTCCCGCTCCGGCCCTGGGGAGGCGGCAGCGGCCTCAGTGGTGGCCACCACGGCCCGGCCGGCCTGTTTGCTGGGGGCAGCGGCCGCAGGCAGCCGGGTGGGCCACACGCTGCTGGGGAAGGAGGAGATGCCCCCTCCGCTGAAGCCCAGCCCTGCCAGCAAGGTGCTGGTCACCACGGAGGCCACGGTGGCCTGGCTGCCACTGGAGGAAGGGCCCATGCCTGTGGCCATGGACACGAAGGAGAAGGGGAGCCCCGAAGAGGTCCAGGTGGAGGAGCCGGAGCTGATGGGAGCCATGTCTGCTGAGGAGGCAGGAGATGCTGTGGGCTTGAGGAGATCACCGGCAGCAGAGGGGAAGAAAACACAGCAGAGAGCATCAGCAGGGGCCCAACATACCACCTGGGGTCATCATCTTGCTTTTCCCTCCCTTTTCACACAAATGCTATTCTCCTAAAACCAGAGACTCAACAGCAGCTGGATGAAAGGCTGAGCCAGGACAGAACATGCCATAGAGCTACCTGCAAACCACAAAGAGAGTAAACCCTTCTGCCTCCATCACATCATCATTAAAACCCTTTTTATCCTTATCTTTATTTTACATCGGGACCTTCTCCACCCACGTCACTACTGACTTGTGAGTAACGTTTCCTCTTGGGGTGAGAAGAATGTAAAGGAGTTTAATGAATTCAGGCACATTACTCACAGTGCTTTCATCCTCAGAATACAGGAGTTTAAAAATACAGTGTTACATAAGGGCTGTCCCAAAATAATGGCTGCCAACGTGAGCATCCCTGGCTGGTGGGTCTGCTCTGACAAGGAACTCTAGCTCTTCCCACGCACATTGTGAGGGCCTCAAAGGATACTATTTTTATTTCCTTAATTTACCCATCAGGATTATTCTCCTGAGGACTGGGGTTGATATGAGGCATTGCTCTTTTTACAAAAGAACCACAGCATGGCCAGCTGGACACTCCTGAAGGACTTAGAGAGCATCAGGAGCCCTTCAGCAAGCCACCACCCCATCTGCCAGGCCCCCCAGGCTGTGACACCCATGTGCAGACTTGGTTTTCCATATCCAAAGGACTCTCCCTGGCCACCATTAGAGAAGGAAAGGCAGGACTGACACTGCCTGCTTCACTGAGAGAATGAGGTAATGAACTATGGACTTTGCATCCTCTGCACCCTGCCAATATTATTGTAATGTCAAGCCACTGCACGCATGCGGGTCTCTGCACACGTGTGTGTGCTCTGCTGTAAATAAAACCCCTCAGTACACACATAAAGAACTAAACCTTGGTCTATTCATAATGAACTAGTCCTGAATTACATGCGGAAAAAGAGACTGAAGTGAATTGTCTAAAGACAAGGAATAATTCTTGGAAGAGCAGAGTCAGTGGTTCCTCTGGACAACCTGATCATTCTCCCTCTCTGAATTACTGAAAAATGTCTCACATTACTGAACTCATCAGCAGGAGAACCATCAGCTGTAAAGGTACGCACCAGATGAGGACAAAAAAGGGTTAAATAGGTTCTGCTGAACATTGGAAAAAATGTAAAATGTTTATTTTGCAAACTGAAATTTTAAACTAAACAGTATTTCTGCATCCCTGCAATTCCTGGGTTCAGTCAAGCCATGTAGGGGAAGTGCTGCAGCAAACCAAGAAAGGCTGCTTTCTCACGTTATTTTTGACCAGCTGCAATCGCAGAGAACCTGAGATCTCAGATGAAAACCTGTGCTTTAGGGATTTTGAGCCAAAACTTTAAATAAGCATCTAAACTTTCAGATACTTATCAATCTGAATCCCTAAGGCACTGTGAGATTTGCCCTTTGCTGGCATGAGCAGTCTCAAAGCTGGACTGAGTATTAAAATTTGACAGCAGATTTTATATATCTGGAATACATCTATACATCATTAAACAAACATTAATCATACAAATGCAAGCTTTGTGTATGTTATTTGCTTACTAGAGAGTATATCAAACTGGATCAGAATAAAACCTAAAGCAATGTACTTAGAGTAAATTCAATAGCACGAATCCAGCCCATAAATTTGACTGAACAACTCAGTACACTGGATGCCAAGAAATATAGGTTATGGATAGTTAATATTAAATAAACTAATAAGATGCTTTCAAAACTTGAAACAGTGTATTCCACTTCTACTGTAATTGTACCAACATTTCTGATTCTGGAATACAAAAGTTGGCCTCAGTGACTTGTTACCGTCTCACCTGAATTAAAATAAAACAAATATATTGTTCAGGCTTTTTTCATAAAGTAACAGGTATTCTTAAAGCACTGGAAGAGCAAAGATGCTGTGTGTGAGGCCTTATTTCTGTTGCATATACTTCTTCTCATACAGTTAATAAAAGAGATGACATTTATTTCCGCAGTCATCATTAAGATTTTACAAATCTCCTCTAAATGGGTTGAATATAGATCGAGGAAAACTTTTTAACACTCGATTCTCCAGTGATCAAAGCCTCTCAGAGCATGAAGCTAGAAAACCATTTCATATTGGAACTGTATTTTATGCTATAAACCCTTCTGTGACAGCTCTGGACACCCCTTCCCCAGGAAAGCTGCGCCTTGCTGCCGATTTCCAACATCGTGCTGCCACCTGGTGGGAAATGTCCCCAAATCCCTGCTCCCTAAATCCATGACTTACCACTCCTGTCTTCACAATTCGGGTCCCCTCGAAAATTCGAGTGGTGTTAGCTGGGGAGGGAAGAAGAGCAGCACGTCAGGGCAGGGGAGGAGGCAGAGGAAAAACTGCTAAACTACTGTTCAACATGTGCCTACAGAGTACAGGTACAGGTCTCAGTCTGCAGTAAAGGCAACTCAGCTCTTTGAGCACTACTCACCTCACTCTGCACCTGTGTCTGAACAGACTTGCTTGTCTTTAGTTACTCAGGCCTGGCAATGCCAGCTTACTGACAGAAAACAAATTCTCTCCCTCAACCCCAAGCTGGATGAAACATCCTGACATACACAGGAAACAAGAGTAGCTTGATGATAATAGTTTTTTCTGTACTTATAATGTTACTATTATTTATTACTATATATCTCAACTACAACCACAATCAACCTCTGAATAATGTTTTGAAAGCTAAAGTGGATTAATTTGCTAGGTTAGATGTTGGGTACAGCCAGAGATTAGAACAGCAGCTCCTTTTTGGGGACATGTGAAAGGAATCACATAATCTACTCCCACTGCAGATGTGTCTGTCATTTCCACTGCATTGAATACTGGGCTAGAACTGGGCTAGAGTACCCAAAGGATCTCCTACAGAGCTGTCAGTAATGATTTACTCCTAACTGTGATTTAACAGTTATTGTAGTCAAACTTCAAAGAATTTTCCATTCCATCATCTAGTAAAAGAGGTCATAATAAGCAATACACCAGTTTCTAACTTCTGCCTGGCACTTCAAAGTGAAGTCTAAAACACTTGTGCTGAGGTACCAAGAACAGAGCTACACATGAGTTGTGACTTGGACAGGACACTTGTCTGATCCCTGCTCTCTCTGCAATGTTTCCAACACTGCGGCATACTACCACAACAGAATAAACCATGTCTATAGCTTGACATCCCTCAGACACTGAGCGCTAGCCAAGCAGGATCAAAACCCCCATACTTTCTGAAAATGACACTGAAAAACGCCCCTATTATTTTGTCCCATACACAGCATCAGATCCAAGTGACAACTCTTTGCTTCATCCTAAGGATTTAAACTTCTAACTCTCCGCTTGTTTTATTCTTCCATTACCTATTTTGAGGTTTATGCATCTATAAGCTGGAGTGGGAGGGAATGCTCTCATCAGAGGCAAATTTTGCCCTACTTAATAAAAAATGTCATCATGAATTCCCAGGAAGGAGCAAAACTTTAGCACATAAAAAACCTCTAAAATCATTAAGTTCTTCTACCGAATCTCAGCTTTACCAGATTTCTCCAATAAACTTAAAAGGAAATCCACGACAAAGGACAGCTTATCATTTAGTTCTTTAGATTTTCTTTAAATATGTGTATTTTGGAAATCACTGAGGTTGCGTGTATGGTAAAACCTGAATGTCTCCACATGTGGTTGTCAAGGTAGGACTGATCTCCTTTCCTCTTTACATGAAACAGACACCGATCACACTCACATTCTGCTATAGCTGTGCCTCTGATGCATAAGCAGTCTCTGATGAGTTTCAGAAAACTAGTACCAAGAAAAACTCTAAATTCTCCTAAAACATGACGAACCCTGACAGTGAGAGGTGTTGGCAAACCCTCCTCACTGCAAATGAGATTCAGATCAAGTCACTGGCCACAATATGAAATTAACATTGTCCACATGCATTCAAATATCTTCTGAAATAACTTCACACCATACTGCACTCCGCAAAGAAAATATTAAACAAAGAATAGTAAAAATATGTACATGGCTTTTTTACCTTGAAAGAGCATAGTCTGGCTAAAGTCACTACGCATTTCATTTCGGCAAACTGCTTGAACTCTGAACAGATAAAGGATGTCAGGTGAGACATGGCTAATGATGGCCTTCTGTTTAAAAAAAATAGATATTATTCAGTTTTTTACCCCCACAGCACTGTCCAAGATCAATTTGAAATATATAAAGCATTGTGCTAACACAGAACATTTATGCCATGTAAGACAAGCTATATTTACACACAGAAATATTCAGTGGTTCCCTGGAGAGAGCAAGGCTGAAGGCTGAAGGGATGCACCCAGATACTGCTGACTCTGCCCATGAGAAAGAAATTAACACATCTGTTCTCATGACAGTCTCCATGCCTAAATGTCTCTGCTCTCCTCAGAAAAACTTAAATTTAAGTAATTTGCCTTTACAGCAATTATAGTAAGATTTTTTAAGTGGAAATCCACGTCCCAAACACAGGATAAGCCCAGAAATGTCACTGTATATTCAAACTGACTATTTTGCAACAAGCTGGCTAAGGCAATTTGATGCTGGTGTACTATGCAGCATGATGGCTGAGCATCCTGGGCTGGGACAACCCTGCTTACTCCTGCCCCTGAGAGTTGCCTTAGTCCACAATCACATCAGGTCACAGGAGTAGCTGTATGAGTCACTTGAAATACTTGTGATCTCTATAGCCAAACACTGTCTAGCTCTGATTGAAGATGGGACAGCCCAACAGTATCTGAAAGAGCACTGAAAACAATCTGCACTCTCCTCTGAAAATGGGTTTCCTTCTTCTTTTGCCCCTAAAATAGACTAAGATGTCATTGTTGTCTTAACTCAAGGCTCTGCTGAACAGCACAAGGTCTCACTGCAATTTATTTCCAAGCTATCACTCCATCACATCCCCTGCACTTGTAATTATTTCTTTTACAAAAACCAGGATGCTTTCATGGTGCCCACCTCATTTTTGCTGATTAAGGTTCTCCTCCTTATACCTGATTAAAAAATCTCCCTTAAGAGTGTGAAATTATGACAAGAGAGAGGTTACAATACATCATAACCTTGGGTGCCTTTCAATGGATTCCTTTCTGATTTCATGAGGCAGATCATTCCCTAATGTGACCCAGATAACAATGTCTAGTGGGGAAATTGGAAATATAAATGGAAATGAAGTAAAAGAAGCTTCATCTAAGGGAATAAGAGAAGTATTATTGTATAACTGATTGAATGGGCCCAGAGGATTGTGTACTTGAAAAAAAAATATGGTAACAGTCATTAGGAATAACACTGCTGCTGCATTTTTCATGTGCATATACAATTACTGATTTCATTATTCTAGAGGCTTTCTTTGATTAACAATAAATGGAGGCCTTTCAAACCTGAATATGTCACTCTGGTTTTATATGCAGAGAATGTTAAGGACCAGTACAATACTTGCTTCCACTTAGACAAGAATGACAAGCAGATGAAATCCTAAATGGAGGAGATAGAGCAGTGTTTCCATCTGTGCTGGAACAGTCTTGCTCTTCTCTCTTTTTCTCACACTGCCAGATGTAGGCAGTGCTTGTACAGGGCCACTCCAAAATAATCTTCAAGCCCTGACTAGGCAACTCCTGCCTCTGGCAGCACTTACTGCCAGAAACTGCTCCAAAGTCTGCAAGGGGCTATGCACAGTGAAAATCCTGAGCCCAGAAATAGATTTTGGGGGATCGGACTTTTAATGTGAAAATCTGTAAGTTGAACACAAGCCAAAAGGTATTCAGAGCCTCACCATTTCCCGAGCCAGCTGCTTCTCAGCAACACTACATGAAAAAGTGTCTGCAGATTCAGTCCTTTATGCACTCATGTAACTATAAATTCACACTCCAGTGTTTGGGTAGCCTGTTAGGCAACGTTCAACTAATGCTGAACATTTAAATAGCAATCCACTGTGGGCCAAACATTAGCCTGCCTATAAGGTAACCACTGCTTTTCTCCTCTACCTCCTCCTACCAAGAAAATAACAATAGAAGGATAGCTTGATACATATGTCTGGGGTTGATGCTGTGCTTTTACCAGGTCCTTGTCACTGTCCTTGGTGAAAGTCTTCTCTTTTTCATCTTCATTTTTAGTCCAGCTATATGAGATCATGTAGTTCATGATTGGAGGGTGGTAAATGGTTTCTGGTTGGTTCCAGGTTACCAGTAGCGCTGTCCTGTTCACAGGCTGTACTTTCATGTTGACTGGAGGAGTGCTACAAGCTGAAAAACAGAAGAAGAAAAGATGAAGCTCTTCTAAATAACTGAGAGAAAACAAACAGGAAGAACAGTGCCTCACTCTGAGAGCTAGGTTTTTTTCTTTAATGCCCTGGCCTACGGTAACAGCTTAGACTGCAATCCACCGAGACCAACGGGATTTAATACCACCTGCAGCTGCTTTCTGCTCTCCCGAGTAAAGTGAATGAGAGAATCCATTCTCTGCAGGCAGGTTGCTTAGTTCTCGACTTAATTCTCAGTCCTGACATTTGCACCTACACTTTAGCTTGGGACCTAAGAGCTCTGCACTGGAACATTAAGAAATACTGTGGATCTGATCCATGGCTTCCTTCACCCCCACCCTCCCACTGTTTAGGGATAAATAGCCCAAAGTGCTTTGCTGGCCCTGGAAAGAGTTGAAACCTCTGAAAATGTGGCACTATTGGGTCAGTAAATGTTCTCCTGTTAACCTAGTACATTTTTACAGTTATTTTATACTCCTCTTTCTATATATCTTTCCTCAAAGATGCCTAACAGTTTGTCAGTCATGTATCACCAGCACAGGGAAGAGTGGCTGGGAAGAGTGGCTCTTTGAGGGCCCTGGCCATCTCCTCTGAGCAGGCAGAGGAACCCCCAGGCAGCCCTTCCTGCCCAGCCCTGCCTGCAGTGTGAAGGCACAAGTCACTTCTCAGCCATGCTTAAGTCAGTGGGGACATCAGCATAGGGACAGCTTAACCTCTGGGAAAAACACGGCTTCTGCTTCCAGCAGTACCAAACCCAAAATTCTGCAGGGCAGACCGAGCCCAGGCACAAATGCAGCCCGGCCCCTCGAGGCGTGGGGTGGGCACAGCCCCCTCACAGCGCTGAAGAAACACTTTTCAAGGAGTTGCCATGGAAAGGTCCGAGTGGGGATGCACAACACTAGATGGCACTCACATGCTGTGGGAAAACTGCATCATCCCCTTCCCAGCTATAAAGAGTTGAGATTTTTTTTTACCAAGCTTTAAAAATCACATTTAAAATACCCAGTTCAGGGCAGATTCTCACATTCTCTTTCTCAGAGTATAAACCCTGAACCAAGGAAAATCACTTGCAATGATACCTAAACACATGTGCCGTGGCAAAGGAGCTGGTCTCTTCTGCCAGGGAAAGGCAAAGTGTCACCCAGCCCATCAGGCTGACACTGTTTGCAGAATTACTTTTCCCAATATGACTTTTCCTTTTAAAGCCAACACATTGAGCTTGTTTGCACTCTGCAGGTATGTGACTGCGTGTATATTTGGCCATTATTTCACTTCTAAAGAGTCCTAGCAGCACTGAAGAGGAAATACGTCTATTCCTATGCCTGGACTTGCAGGTTAGCCATGCAGCACTGCTGTTACATTACTGAAATAGCTACAGTTCTTAAATAAAAATGATTAAATGCTTTAAACACCAGTATTACCAGTACAGTAGAAAAATACCTGTCAAATGCATTTGTGAGTTATAACTCACATTTTGTAGCTAGCTGAACAAGACAACATGAATTGCAGAAATATGCTTGGGCAGGAAAGATCTTTGATGTTTGCTCTTGCCATGAGGGGTGACAATCCTCCAGTTTTGCAGTAGATCCTTCTGCTCAACCCAGAAGGATGATCCAGCAAAACAAACCAACCCTTCAGTACTCAAAAGCAATGGATAAATGGATGCGAGTTTCTATTTGCACCGAGCTGAAGGAATCAAAACATCATTCTGCCGTCAGTGCCACAAAGCCAGAAGCCACACCATGGCTTCCCTCTGGCTTCCCCCTGGTCCCCCAAAGCACAGCATGAAGATGGCCAGGACCTGGACAAGATGGGACAGCTGAAAGCCATCTCTGTTATCACTATTTACAGAGTTTCCTTGGTATGCCTCTCCATGCTCACCTCTTTCCGCTGAGATGGTCAGATCAATTCTCCCTGACATCACTGTTTATTGATAACTGCACCAATAAATCATAACTGCCCTCTTTGACGCCCTTTGTCATCACAGAATTACACTTCAAAATGCCAGGCCAGCCTTTATCGCTCCACCTAATCAAATCCCATCAGAGACAGGAGCCCAGGGTGAAGCACGACCCAGACCTAAAACTCTTAGCCAGTCCTTGTCCTCCAGGAGGACATGCAGAGATTTATGTATTTAAAGTAATCATGCATCAAATTGTTTTAGAAATAATTCAAGCAGGTAACCTTCCTGAGAGAGAGAGAGAGGGAGAGAGATCTACCTTAATTGCACCAGCCCTCTGAACAATGTTTGCCCAGCTGTTTGTCACACGGGGACCCCAAGGCACGCCAGGGAGAGGGGTTGCCATGTCCCCATTCTGTGCCACTCTCTGTCACCAGCCTGGATGCCACTGGGAACAGCTCATGCCAGCCAGAGAAGTGAGTATTTCCCAAGGATAAACAGGAGACTCACAGGCTCAGAGTCAGAAGATCCTCCCTGACCTGCACCCTGGTCCAAGAAGGCCACGAGCACTTCTAATCACCTGAGTGACTCTGGTGACTTCACTGAGGACAAGCCTCATTCACAGCCAGCTAAAATGAGACTGATCTTACAATACTGCAATTTCTCAGTAAATATTACAAAATTTTCATGACTTAGTATGACTTGGTTCAATTTACTCCAAGGCACAGAGCAGTATCTGAAAAACCTGAAGTAATGTAGCATCAACCAACCTTTTCTGTTCAACCACATTTTTTTAAACAGCTTATGAATGGGCAAAAAGAAATTTTTTTTCATAAAATGAAACATATGGTTTTATTAATTTAACTAAACCTGCTTAGGACACAATGGAATAAAGAAACATTTGATCCAATAATTCAATTTGATGATTTAATTAAAATGATACATAATAACATAGTGAACGTCTGAAAGGCAAGGGAAAGAAGTGCAATGATTTGACCATCTATAAAACAACTGGCATTTTCCAGAGATCTAATTTTTCTTTCAATACTCTCTGTGCCTTGGATTTTTCAAAGAAGATTAAAAGCATCACAGGCTAAAGGACCTCTACTGATTTTGCAAAATGTGCAGCTGAAGAAGACATAGAAATGCAGGAAGAGGTTGGGACAGGGAAGGGGAAGTATAATCAGGACATACTAAAGAGAAACACAAGCTTTTTTTTTAACAAAATCAGGCTTAATAAGCTAAAAAAAAAAATAATCCAGTGAATTCGTGATTTCTTGAGGGAAAAAAAGAACCAAAACCAACAACCAGTATTATTCTACACTGAAATAGCATCTCAGCTAATTTTAGAAGAAACTATTACTAATGCTCTGTTTAAAATTCAGATCCTGAGGGATATTCAAATATTGTGGGGGCTTTCAGGGTGTCTTTTTGTGGTGTGTGCAATCCTGAGCAGATACCTGCACAGGTTTGGCAGGACACCAAAGCCACTGTGTCCTGGGCTAGCAGCCCCATGCCAAGACTTGTGGAGACAGAAACCCTCAGCTGGGGCAACCAGGGCACATCTTAGAGGTACTAAACAGGCAAGAGCCTTTGCAGGACCATGGCCATGCCCCACTGCAGGCACAGACATGCCCTGGACCTCCTGGAGGGAAAAAACACCCTCACCTTCCTGTCAGGGGTCACCTGAACTGGGGAAACCTGGCAAACAAGGTAGCTCCTGCCTTCTGGAAAAGTCCTGCAGAGGCAGAAACATTGTGCAGGTGCATCTGGAGGACACCCCTCTGAGCCAACTCAGGCAGCCTCAGTGGCTCTCCCATCTGCTGACCATGTGGGGCTGCCCAGCAGCTTGATTCAGGCTTTTCCCTGCAGATCACACCGCTGGGGAAGGCAGAGGGAATCCAGCATCTTGGCTAGCCTCATCTTCCAGGGCTCACTCAAGCCTGGACAAAACCTGTTTGCCACTGGCAGATGAATGCAGCATGCTGATGCAGTCATAAGCACTGGGCAGGCCAGCCATACAGCAGAGAATTATTTTCTTCATGTTAAAAACATTCCAGTGGGCTGGAACAAACAAAATTAATTTAACAACTCTGCATTCATCTCTCCCTTAATTTGATTTGTGTGTTGTATTTGGCTACGTAACCTCCACGAGGCTTTCCTAACTGAAAGCCTGATAAAGCTTAATCCAAAAGCTCCTGGCAGCTCCATTTCAGCGAGCTGAAAGACAAAAAAAAGGGGCTTGTTGCTTTGCAAACATTAATTGCTGTTACCAAGACACACCCATGAATGCAGAAATGGCATCTAAGAGAATATTGCAGCTTTTTTAAAATTAATATTGTTTCCTAAAATTGTTCCTTTATATTTCTCTTTCAAAGACAGAAATGCAACACCAGGCAGACTTTCTGTGTTTCATCACACTTTTTGCATATGCTACCTGTGGTTATGAAAAGACCTATTTAGGGAAACTTTGTGAGAGTGCAAGAACTGTATATTCAGTTATGGCTTGTATACTTTCTCCCTGTAAAACAGGTCTTCATATGATGAATCTAGTTGCACTGGGCTCAGCGGGATTTATAAAATCCTCTAAAAATGTTCTAAGTTAGCTTGTCCATGCATAAAAATGTCACCACTTTAAAGGCAGTTATTTCTAGCTGTGCTATGCCCTCCTTTGAAAAATCCCACTCTCTACCTCCTGCTGAATGTCTCAGCAATGCAAAACTGCTGTTCCTCTCCTTGGTGCCTGGGATACACGTTGTGTGCTGAAGCCCCGACAATTTTCAGCACAGAAAAGCAACGTGACAGTGAGATCCTGAATCCCTCGTGGTGACATGGGCAGAGATCTTCTAAGGCAATTCATACATGGAAGGGGAAACATCAGCATCAGGATGTGCCCACAGTATGTTACTGGCTCAGAGCTGCTCAGTGGTAACTAAAAGACAGGGACAAGGGTCTTGGGCGGCAACTCCTGGCTGTAAGGTGAGAGAGGCCTCACTTCTTTTTCTTACAGTCTGGATATGCAGGATGATTCATTCAACAGGAAGAGTGGTGGGGAACAGTCTCTCTCATAGAAAGCAGGAGCACAAAGGAAGATAGCTGAGGCATTTCTTCCCCCATGCACAGTAGAAGAGAAACTGAGAGGTCAGCAGGGGTGTTTCATGTCTTTCTTTGCCATAGGGGCAAAGAAGTTGGTGGCCAAGTTCTTCAGGAGAGAAGGTGTTTCCTTCCCCTCTGCCCCAACCCTGGGAAGGAGCTGGAAGGGGCAGTCCTGTAGGACAGATGCCCCACTTGCTGCTGTAATGACACCCAACTCAGCCACAGCCATCCCAGATGATTTCAGAGCTCCTGAAAGCTGTGATCAGTGCCTGTGCTATTGCCAAAACACTGCACTGAGTTAATTCAGCCCTGTCACCCCCAGGAACCTGACTGTAGACAAGAGAAAAGCACTGCCACCAACAGAAAAGGGAAGAAAAATACCTTCATCTACATCCATACCTATATACATACATATATATTCCTTCTCATTATCAGATCCTCAAAACTTCAAATAAACCCTGAAATGCAAAAATATGGGTTATGCTGCAATGAGAAAACTCACACTTGCTTTCAGTGCCACGGTAAGGGAAGTGATACAGGGGCAGAGTCAGCCACATTGAACTGGTGTGACTCAGTGGAGGTGCTCAGGAAGAGGCTCTGATCCATAACAAACAAGAGCATGCTTTGGGCTGTCAGATTCAATCCCAGAGTTCAGCGAGGGCTGTGCTCCCAAAGGATAACAAATAAACTACAAAGATCATATGCAGAGACAACACGGGCTTTAATACATCAGAAAGTGCTAAGAGGCATACTTATAACATTTCCCCCCTTCTT
Organism: Cyanoderma ruficeps; assembly: GCA_008694505.1. Lineage (NCBI taxonomy): Eukaryota > Metazoa > Chordata > Aves > Passeriformes > Timaliidae > Cyanoderma > Cyanoderma ruficeps. The sequence goes on along the minus strand of VZDJ01000056.1, from coordinate 5,421,551 downwards.
TTACTAATGTTTGCAGTTTTTTGGCTTTGCTTTAGTGTACATTGTTGACTTCTCAGAGCGCTTATAAATGACATTATTAATACATAAGGATAATTGCTTTAAAGAGTAGCACACGTTTTTCCTTTACCTTTGCCTGCACTTTGCCAGCAGGCATTGGCAGGCTCCGGAGCATGCTATACACACAAATATTTGTGTTGATCTACTTCAATCCACAGGCAGAATGTAGCTAGGAGACAGACTATTTATCTTCCCTGTTCTTACCTTCCACTGTGCTTCAAACAGACAGGGTTGTTTCTTGAGGTGTGAGGGACAGACCCCACACTTGTTTTATGAGCCCTGTGAAATAACCTCAGGAGCAAATGGGCACACGGGTCCCTCTGACAGAGGATATCTGGACAAGCTGGGGTTTGTCCCTCTGCTGCTGACCCATTTCCCAAAATGTACACACAACCAACATTTGGATTAATACCTGCAAGGCTTTGTAGCACTTAAATTTCCACGGCATCACAGATCCTGCTTTACTGAAAGGCATGGACTGTGTGTTTTCACCCAAGTATTTCACGTAATTCACAAATACTGTTTCTACAGCTGTGGTCTGAGTCCTCAGCAGTGCAGGTCAGCCTTGCACCATGCAGATGCCATGCTGGGCTAAACTGATGTCTGACAAGGACCTGCCCTGCAAGTTTTGTGTTTGTATTGCACACATCCATGTGTGCACGCACAGGGTGACTTGTGTTTCAAATGTACACCTGTGCCCTTATTTACACAGTGCCTTTGTGCCACATGTGTGATCACATTCAGTGATCATAAATGGCATCAATGGGGACAAAGAAGGATTTCCTAACATATTTGCTATGTTAGCCAAGCTGACCTTTCCAATGTTCTGGTGAGGGCTGTTTGGCCTGGGGAGCACAGGAAGGATAGGCCAATGGGGCTGGTAGAGCTTCCCAATACATGCCTGTGGGATGCCCAAAATTGGATTAGGAAAGCAGCTTTCCTTTCACAGTTTCTGGAGGCTTTTTCCAACACAAAGGATGAGCTGCAGGCACTTATGGTTCAAACTAAAATTAGTGCTTCTGTGGGCTGAACAGCTGGGCCAGCAGGTAGGCAGTGCAGAAAGGAATTCCCTCCAGGTGTAAATGGAATAAATCATCAGGCTCAGCTCTCCCAGCTTTAGTGGCAGCTGTGAACCCAAACCACACCCACACTTTCACACTGAATTCCTCTTGCTCTGTTGGTTTGGACCTTTTATAATCTCTGAAGAAGTGTAAGCAGTGGCTTAGTGCTTATTAAAAAAATGTATTGATAAGTTGTTTACTACATTCAGGCCCAGACACATGCACTCCTCACATTACAACCACACAGAAGTTACTACAGATGTAAAACAGAACCCCACAGAACAGAGCCACTGCAAGGGAAGCATGAGGTCTGTGTCAGGTATAAGTATCTTTTTGCATCTGATTCCCTCTCAAAATGGGTCAGTTTTTTTAATAAAAAGCTTTGTATTCCACCTGACCTGAAACCCTCTGGGAGGCAGAACCCTGTCCTTTTCTGCTTTTGCAGGACACTCTCCAAGACAACTGCACACACGAGGACACAGCCAGCGCTGCGGAGCAAGACAGGGCTGAGGAGGAAGGGATGGAATACGCAGAGGGAACACTGATTTCTGCCTAAAATGTGCATTCAGCAGCCACTTGAGGCTCAAAAAGAGACTCTTTCTGCTGCAGGTGAATATTTTTACTTGGAGCACAAAGCAGTGGCAGATGGGCAGGTCTGCAGTGTAAAGATGCAGGGCAAGCAATGAGCAGGACGCAGTCACCACCCTCAAATGTGACCTTTTGCTCCAAGCCAGGCTGCTACACCAACAGAAGTCCTAATGATGAGACATTAATTCATTTCCACCACCCCTAGTAGGGTGCTGACCTGATTAAAGGGGAATAGAATTGGGAAATGATAACTTCGATAACAAAATGAAATCAAAAAGCCAATAGGAAAAGCCCAGTTGTCCAAGGAAATGAGGAAGGAGTTGTTAATCCATGAAGAAATCTTCCAAGATTCTTCCAAAGGACAAAAAGAATCAATGCTAATGGTAAACATACTGTAAATTCACTTAAAAAGGTTCTTGTTTATTTCCATTTCCCCAGAGATATTTAAAGAAAATAAATAGCTAAATTTTGCTTTAGCCGTACTGACATAAATTTTCAATAATGAATCATTTAAAAATTACTTTCACTTTGCTGTTGTTTTGGATATGTTACATATTACTATGGAGCATTTTTACTAATTTAGGTTTGACTAAAACATAAAAATGACATTCTGCAAGAGTAGGACTTCTCTGCCTGAGACTCCTTCTGGACTCCCAGAGAAAACCCGAGGGCATGAAGAGACTGCAAAGTTGTTTTGAGGCAGTTTTCATAAAACATGGGCATTTAGAAAGCAAAACCAAATTACTGGGAGTAATAACAGAGGCTATAAATGAGACAAATAACTTGTTCTCATTCAGAAACACTGCTGCCAATGCTCTAGACTATCTGCCTCAAAGTGTCGATGTCAGTGCACTGAATCTCTGGATCTTTGAATGCTGCTGCATGGGATGTGCACACCGATACTGTGCAGGAAGGCAACCCCCTTACAGAAGGCTGTAGTCTCATTTCTGACATCAGGAGCCATGAAATGGTGAAGAACTAAACTGCTTTGCTTGAGCAGTGCAGTACCTTTGGCTGCAGGCCATTGGCCTGAGCCATGCCTCCAGCATAAGGCATGCAGGGAGGAAAATCCAAGTATCTTCTATCCATGTTTTAGTGGCATTAAGTCAAAAGGACTTCCAAACTGTGAATTACCACCACATAATAAAAAACAGTAAGGAAAATGATCACCTGTACAGTACTAGAGAAATGTCCCAGCTGCTAATTTAGAGTCCAAAGCTAAGTTTTACTGGAGTGAATTTATGACTGCTCATTATTTAACTTAGTGTAGGATCATAATTACAGATGGTACTCTGAGGCGAAATCCCACTGATGGGAAACAGCATCATTTGAGACTCCAGCAAAGAGTAATCAGACACCTTTGGGAAAGTAATCAGGCATCTGTGAAAGAAAACTCTGATGTCAAGAGCCCCTCACATGGGATGCTTGTTTAAGTGTTGTAAGGCATAAAGCACATTTAATGAGGTAGAAAGGTTAAAGGGGTTTTTTGTGTGTTAAAAAAAACCATCAAGAAACATTTGATGTAATCAGCAGCAAAATAAAATGGCCAAGTATTGTTGCACATGGGGTACCTCCTGAAACAAGGAAATGAAACACCTTTTCCTCCTGAGTTTCCATGCCTACACCTTTACTAAAGCAGGTAATATTTTGTAAATACAGCTCTGCTTGATGGGACAACATGTGAAAGGTAGTTCAGGTACCCTGCAGACCCAGATCTTTGAACTGGATGGACTTTTATGTAAGAATTCTGTTCGGCCCTGAAGAGCAATGTACACCATTAAAGCAATAAATAATTAGCATCCCTCTACCAGAGCTGCTTGAAAGCAGCCCAGGAGCTGCAGGAGCACAATATATGATGTGACAGAGCAACACAGTCCTGAGCCACAGAGGACAGGCCAGAGAAGAAAGGAGGCAATTTTAACAGAGATTGTCTTGTCCAAAAAGTCAGACACTGCCACAGTCACTGATAATTACAGTATCTGACTAATGCTTCACAAATGCATTCTTGGCTTAGAATGTCTGTACATTCTAGAGAACCTCTAACTTTTCAAAACTATACATAAATTAGTATTGCAACATGGGTGAGCCCTCTTGTTAAATGATGATCTGCCTGATTTAACAGTATGATCCGTGGTTATAGCTTGGATCTCTGAGTTTCATCTTAAAAAGTATCAGTGTACAAGGGTTTATTATCAACCCACCAGTTGCTACAATTACATAGCTGAACAGTATTTAACCTGGATGGTGTGTTTCAGAAATAAGATCTTTAAACATCATCTGTATGGTTTTTTGAAATAGCTCCAGGGTCAAGTTAAAAATTAAGCTCAGCTCATGGGCTCTGATTCAGCAAAGGTCTTATGCATACGCTTTTATTCCAGGCATCCAAGCAGTCCTCAAGAGAACTGTTTTAAATCACCTTTTGTCAACAGGAGGAAGCAATGAGATAATGGAATAAAGGAAAATTCTTCCTGTTAAACACTGACACAAAAGAAAATCTGGAGTTTTCACTTGTAAGTGAAAAATTAGTCCTATTTCAAATTAGCTGAAGTATTTCACCATCTTGTATTCTGATGACTGAAAACAATGCCCCTCTCTTCATTGCCTCTTTCAAATTAAAACAAGAGAAGGGAGAGGAGAGTAACTGCAAAGCAAAATGCTGGTAACGTTCATACTGATTAACAAACTGGATCCAAATGCACTGACCTAAAACAGCCTTTCCCAGAAGACATTTTGTTTACCAAATGCCACCACTTTTGGGGTTTTGCTAAGGAAATACTCAGAGGACTGGTATAGAGTGAGAAAGTTTTCCTCCAGTGTATCTGCAGGTTATACTACTGGTCAAAGTTCTGTGACCTGAGATAGCTTTGATAGCTGAGAGAAAAGACACTCCTCTTAGGTCCCAAACTGTTCAGGATGGCACATTTGCCAATGGACCACTGCTTTGTGTTGATCTGAAATTCCCTATTCACCAGGGAATTCTGAAAATTATTCTGAACATTATGCAAATTGTTCTGGGCACATTTTCCTCCAAAATAAGAAAGGCTTACATAATGAATGCTACACTGTTTTCCAGATTAGCAATACTGCCCACAGACTTAATAGAGTGTGACAGAGGAAACAAATTGCAAAAATTCACACCGACAAACATACCCGAACTTACCCTGCAGAGCTGAAGACCATCACAAACCGTATCACCTTGCAGCAAGTAAAAGACACATTTTCCTGACCATGCCTTTTTCTACAACACACAAATCAGGAACAGGGAGGGCAGACAAGAGTCAACATGTGACAGCCATTGGACACATTGCCTAATGCAATGTGGAAAGCATTGAGGTGCAACCAGGAGGTATGTAGAAGAATCTGCATAAAAGAAATTTGTTATGCCAACCTTACACTCTCCTATACGTGCATGCAAGACTGGCTGGAAAGCACTCCATGCACTTGGTTCCTCAGTACTTTTGCATGAATGACACTGTATGAAGTGGTACTAGATTTACTAGCTGAATAAACAACAGGTTTTGCTTTCACCCAAGTATTATGACTTCAACTCATTTTATTTATATGTCAGTAGTTCAGAATGTGCAGCGGACCAGGCACATCATCACTGTTCACCTTTGCCAAAAAAGGGGCCAGGAACATCCATGTCGTTATATTTCTGAGACAGCTATATCTCATCCCTGTAACCTTTGGAGGACATACTACAATCCATTTTGTGTTAGCAACACTGCGCCAACCTATTTATCTTAAGTTCATGAAAAAAATGCACCTATTTTCAGTGTCCCCTGGTGTGCACACAACCCAGAAAGTGACAAGCTAACAGAGCTGGTACAAAACCACCAGCTGCCCAGCCATTAGCAAAAGCTGAGGGGAGGAAGAGATCACCAACTCCAGCCTCATCCCTGACATTAGATGGAACGCTGAATGTTGTCAGACCATGGGAAATGCTTGTCCCCTACCTGAGGGTCTCTCTTGTCACAAATTCAAATTCCCAGGCAGGCACAAACACAGAGAATAATAGTACCTAAACATGATGGCAGAGGACCCATAGAGAACCTGCTCAGAAAACCAGCCTCCAAGAACCAAACCACATAATGATGGACTAATGGTTGTGCTGGTCCCTCGCTCCTGAAGACTGGCTCACCTCATGATAACTAAGCCATGCGTGTTTGGTTCGTAAAGATCAAAGTCATGGTCAATCTTTCTGGTTATTCAAGGTACTCCTTTGGTCTCGACAGTTCCAAATTCAAGATCAGCCCATTAACTATAGACCTCAGTGTTTGTAATGCTATGAAAAAATTGTGTGTTTCAGTTATTAACTGTGGTGGTGAAAATCAACCCAAGATTCTTTATAATCTTAAAAACAATCCAGCAAGGTGAGGAATATGCAGGCATGTGGCCAAAGCAGTTAAATCTCCTTGAATATTATATCAGAGGTACCTTGGCTGCACTCAAAATAAAAACTAGTTAGTTTTGTCACTTTTAACATTATGTAAATCATTAACTTTCATCGCTGTTCTGGGTAAATAATATGTACAGAGGATATAACTGAAGAAATTACTGACACATGTTGCTGTTACAACACTGATTGAAAACTACGGGCCAGAGCATCCGAGCGTAGCAGGTTTCTTCATTCCCAAGATCTTCTTCTCACTTCTGATGTAAATTCTCTGTCCCAAGGCTGCCTTGTGCATGAGGTTTGTGTACGTGTATATTATATATATATAAATAAGCACGCTCGGAGAATAATGAGCCCTGAGAAATACACTCTCCCAGCACTCTCTTGGGAAGGTGAGGTTGCTGAACGCAGCTGTTTTCATGATTCACATCCCCTAAAACCTGCACTTTCTGTGCCTGGCCAGGTGAAAATGCCAGGTAAAAAAGGGAAGCTTGTAAATCTGCTTAGCTGTTCCCTTCTGGCAAACTGCCCCTCTCTTCTTTACCTCTACTGGTTAAGCACCAAGCACTTTGCAAGACTGAAGACGGGAAAGTACATGTGATTTCTTCTACCTATAAATAACACCAGTCAATGAAATAAAGGCAAATAAAAGTAGTAAATGATATTTATTTCTAGTCTTATTTTATCCAGAACACATTTCTCTCAGAATTTCTGATGTGCTCTTCTAGCCAGGGCTGCCTGTGCCAGTGCAACAGGAACCTCCCTCCACCCCCCTCCCTCCAGCTCATTATCCGGTGTCTGACAGAAACAAGTGCCAGCTGCTCTACAAAAAGGCACATGAAACACTTCAGCAAGACATTAGAAAATCACCTGCCTAAAAGGAAGAGATTATTTTCCTCCTGTCACCATTACCAACAGACTGATACAAACGCTGAATTAAAAGGTCGACAGTTCTTCAGAAGTCTTGTTACTGGAGAAATGAAACCCATAACCACATGTGGATACTCTATTTCCATTCAAACACCCAATGCCTCAGTGCTAATGGAGATGAATTTTTACCTCTGACCCTTTTTGTCTGGCATCTCCACAGCCCTACAGCCAGTTGGCAGAAACAGGGACACTGCCAGTTTGAGATTCACATTTTGTGGCTTTGAGACCCACACATTCTGAGGCTGTGTTGCCATGGCATCTCGTGACAGTGAGTTCTACAGGTATTTGCAGCATAAGCAGAATTAGTTAACTTATTGACACTTACCAACAAGGAACGCCTGCACAACCAGCATCATTTCTCTGGTAGCTCACAGCTATTCCTGACACCATTTGATGACAAAGTAGACAGGAAAAAAATCTCCTATCAATCCAGTGTAAAATCCTAAAGTATAATCTACCTTTGGAAGCCTCTGTGCCGAGTGGATTTTCCAAGATGTCTGTCATATCTTGGTTCCAAGCATCCTTCACAGCAGACTTGGATACCTTCCTGTTGTTCAGGCTTTGCTGTGGTCGGAAGTTATTCCTCAGGTACTCCACAGACTTGACGTGGTCTTGCTGCTCAGTGGTGAAGATGGAGTAAAATGCCTCCAGCTGATGGCAGCCATCATGGCAGGGGAGAGAAGGGACATTAATTAGAAAAACAATGTGGTGAAATCCGGGTGGCTGATAAGACAGCAAAATGGAAGGAAGTGAAATGTTGATGCCAAGACTGATAAAACCACAGGGGAAGTCAGACTGCCCACTGAAATTACTGCCAACCACCTTATCTCGGCACAGGGCTTATCCTGCCCAACATGGGAGAAGGCCTTCTAGAACCTGTGGACATCTGTCATTGGCAAAGAAACATTTGCCCTAAAGATCCCTTTTGTGTGTGACACAGCCTTGCTAATCCCTCCTCACCGCTGGCACAGTTTTGTTTCACAGTATCACGTCAAAAAGTGCTTCCAGGTCATTCCACACCAAGAGCTTTCTCCTGGATAAGGCAACACTTCCTTATCTCTGAATACCTTACGAAGTTTAGCTGCCAGGCTAAGCTTCACAGACAGCTCATGCAGCACTTTTAGGCACAGCTAGCATATACTCCTCTGGGAATAAGTTTCTTCTGTTGGATTCAGATGTGAGCTATTTATAAGAAAATGTATTAACCTGTAAGAAAGAACTGTAATTGGAAAAGTTTTCTGTTACTTTGTATCTTAGTGTTTCTTAGAAAAAAAAAATTCTAGCAAGCTAAGGTGAAAATATTTTCAGCTAATGTTTTTCTCCCAGCTATCAAGGTAGGTACAGCATTTACTGTTACCATGTTATCATTCAGGACAAAAACTAGAATTAATTATGTTGCTGCTGGAAAGACTGACCAAGACAGAGCAGAGAAGAAATCAGTCCTGATATTGTTTGCATCACATCAGTCACGCATATTGATAGCATGGATTTTGGGAGCACAAAATCCGGCCCAAAACTTCAAAAAGGGACTTGAGTATCATTCACAGCTTAATGACAGGTCACTGGAACTTACACACTTTCCCTTAAGTGCGTCTGCCCTAAAAGCTCTGGAGAAGCATGTGAGCCGCAAACCTTAAAATTGGAAGAATTATCATGGCAGCCTCAGTTGATAAAGCTGATAAATATAATCAAAGAAGTGTGTAACAGAGCAGTTAAGCATCTTCCACTGACTCATGAGGCACCTACAACCATTATTTAATTTCCCTTCAAACCAGTAACCTGAGCAGGGGATGAGCAGGGAGGGGTGACCACCAATGCAGTTCCCATTGCAGGCAGGGAGCTCAGGCAGCACTTCCAGAGCTCAGGTGCTGCTTTCAGGCTTGCAGGTGCAGATGATGGGATGTGAATTGTACTTTTTTTTCTGCACCTTGTATGTATGCCTTATTCCCAGATTCTCAACGCTATTCTGTTTCTTTCAAATAAACATCTTGAAAAATTATAAAAAACATTTCTTAATTATTAGCAAGACCCCCTCAAAAGCACAGAAGGATGGATTAAAAAAGGGGCAAAAGGACTGACTTACACTTTTGTCTTAAAAAAACACCCACAACAGATGATCCTGCTACAAAAGCACAGATCAAAACTCTGGTGCTTATTTACATAACTCTTGCACTTCACGCACTGGAAGCAGTTTTGATGAAGCCAGCTAACAGGGCTTAAGGTGACTTCATAAAAGCGCAAGAACTTGGGTAGTAACTCCTTCTCTGAAGTCAACTCTCTAGGCTTAGACATCTGTGACATTAATTGAATTTTTAAACTTTCAGAGAGAACTTTTAAAATATTTTCTTCTGCCATGCTACCTTGGGGAGGTATAATTGCATTTTAACAACTGCCAATTCAAACATGATTTTTAACCTTCCACTTTTTATGTGTTGAAGTATATATAAGCCATTTCAACCTCACTTTCACTATAAAAATATTATCTACGACAAATGAGAAATTAATTTATCTACAGCTGCCAGAAAAAAATAATATTCTAAGATCTGCAGTCAAGGAGCTACATTCATGCTCTTCAAGGAGTACAACAGCTCCTGTTCAGAAGAAAAAATTAAAAGCTCTTGTAAGACTATTGTAGATACAGGGAAACCTGATCTAAAACTCTGAGTCATGCAATTACAAACCATTAAAGCCTGATGTGTAGTTTTCTAAGGGTTGGCTATACAAATGGCAATTAAAAATACTGAAACTGTTACAAGCACAATGAGCTACTCTGAGGTATGCATTACAAGAGATAATGCCATGCTTTGGGTCATTGAATGCACTTAGCTTTACAATGCATCCGCAGGGTGACACAGCTTGTCCTGGTTTGTTGTCTAATTATCAGGGAAGATGATGATGATGGAGGACTGCAAATAAAATAGAGAAGCCTCCACAAATGGACCACTTCACTACTGTCCTTTTTCCAGCAAGGTATTTTGCACAAAAGCAGGAATTTAATTGAAACAGCAACAGAGCTTAAACAATATCACTATCGTCCCCTGGGATTACAGGCTGCTTCATGGGGTTTGTGATAAAGAAGGTTAAACTATGGCAATGGATTATGTTACAGTGTTTCTGTTAGAGGAACAAATAATAATCATAGCAGTGGCAGGGTGGCAGGCTCTTGAAACACACACATCTAGAGCTACCAGGGCGGGGGGGAATACTATTATTTATTCCACATGTGTTGTAGTATCAATGAAAGTCTGTCTGCACACAGAATTCCCAGCCCTTCAATCACACACACATGCACAGAGCAGCACAACGCCAAATTTTAAAGGCTTGTTTTGGAACAGTTGCTTCTGTACAGCACAGGAAAGGAGCTAAGCCAGGATAAAGTACCTTTATACCAACAGCCGAAATTGATATTTACCATTTTATTTGCATTTGTTAAAAAAAGAAAAAAGAAGTCGTGATGCACTTGATGCGCACACAGGGTATAAAACTGAGCATGGGCCAGGCCTTGCAGCCACCAAATAATAAACAGTAAAGTTATTGATGTAGTGAAAAGCTACAAGGGATTGCAAGTATCCTGCAGGCAAGGACAGAATTCAAAATGATCTCGACAATCAGAGAAATAGCCTGAAAAAAACAAGGGGTCTGATTCAAATGGGACCATGTGCAGAGTTCCAGGCTCCAGCCAGAACTGGGGGCTGCCTGGGGGCACAATGTGCTCAGCACTGCCAGAGGGCTCCAGGGAAAGCCTCCAGCAAAAGGGCTCCTGCTGACCAGGGGCTGTGCACCGTCACACTTCTGTGAAACTGGCAAAATAACACCAGGATGGGTGGCTGGAGACACGAATCCTGCAATGTCCCTCAGCCTCTGGAGGGCCTCAGCTGAAGCACTGCATCTGACTGAACACGGACTGTGAAAAAAAGATGAAAGACTCTATGGGAGAAGCAATGAGATCTAGGAAAAGAAGCCTGGAGCAGGGGTATGGGAAGTTATATTATTATGGCATCCCTTTCCATACTTCTGAAACCTTTGAGCACAACATCTGTCAGTCAGGATCACCCAGTGAACTGTTCATGTGCACTTTACAGAATTAGTAATGTAAAAACTTTGTTTTCAGTGGCTTATGACAGATGAATAAGAGGCAAGACTAAGTCCAGCAGGTTGGCTTTCTAAAGACCACAGTCTTACAGTGTCAAAATACACTGAACTGGCAAACATTTGACTTCATCTAGACATTGCTTTATCAGGATAATTCTTTAAACTCCAGACATTGTGTCTATTTGCATTAAAAGCTGCTATGTGCTAATTTTAAAGATTTGTGCACCAGCTCGCTGAGCACATAATGGCAGCTTCACTGTATTATAAAAACAGTTAAGCATGGAGAATTAATGGAAAGATGTCTTTTCTAATGTAATTAGTTCAAATTACTAAATCTGAGCAGAACTGAAATCACTCACTTTACTTTGAAAAGAAAGTTTCAATTAAAAAGAATAAAAGGGAACTCTATGTAACTATTTACACCATGGCTTAATTTAATCTTAACAAAAACAATATGAAATAAATCACTGAAAGGAAACCGGGTTTCATGTTGTACTGTCTTCTCAAGACTGATGGCTCCTGTTCAGAAACAATATTACTTAAGAGNAAAAAAAAAAAAAAAAAAAAAAAAAAAAGAAAAAGAATCACCAACACTTCCTTTTTTGTCAACAGAAACATTTGTGTTCTCCAAATTAAACCCGCAGGTTTTGAAAACACTGTCCTAAGGAAGGCAAATTAAGAGGTGGGCTTCACTGACCAAACAAACACACCTGATGGTAAGAAATGGGCACAGGCTTCCGAAAAACGATCCACTCCACGATCTCACTGCAGGGAGGAGTAGTCAGGGAACCTGTGTAGCGGTAGTAGCTCCCCAGAGATGTTGGCAGAAGTTCCCTCAGCACAAAGGGATCCAGAAAGGTCTCCTTCTCTGCGGGGAAGATTGACAAGCAGGATTACACTTTTTTTTAAATGTGTCTTTAAAACAGATTTCACACTGCCAGGCAGCCTAACAAGGTGTAATGGCAACAACATATTTTATCATATATGTAATGAAAAATGGAAACCCTCTGTTAGAGACGACGCGTGGTTCCTTAAAAGAGCAGCCAAAATGCAAGTCAGCCCCACCCCAAACCCACACCCTCCCAATCTGAACGTGTGCAGGTGTGAAATGCACTTCCTACCCCACTGCTTTATGTCAGTACAGAAATAGTCAATGCTCAGCACTCTGCACATGAAGTCAATGGTTCCAGCACTCAGTACATGGCTCTCCAGCTTGATGGCAGCAAGACAGAACCCAGTGGGACACAGCCAGGCCCAGTGGTCCTGTTTGCTGCTGCCTGACCAAAGAACATTGGGCTGTGTACCTGTCCCATCTCTGCCCGGGGTGGAAGGGGACACAGGTACTGCTGAGATGGAGGAGGCAGAGCCATGCTGCTCAGCCAAACTTCTCTGGGACCTGCCAGGCAGCTGGGCTGAGGAGCAGGGACACAGGACACTGCTGAAGCTCAATGTGGTGCTCAAAGCAACATCCAGACAGTGCTCACTCAGGCCTGCACCCACCCACGCCAGCACTGCCAGGGTGCTGCCAGACACAGCCAGCCATGCACCACAAATAGGTTTCACAGGTAAAACTGCTGCTCCTTCTCCCAAATCCATGAAAGCCCTTCCCAGGGTCCGACAGTCTGGGGACAAACCTTTTTTTCTCTGACAATCTCCTTAGACAGCCTGAAATACAGACCTAAGCCCTGGAAGCATTCACCCACAAGTAACAGTGACAAGCTGGTAATATTTAACACCATGAAGAAAAATAAATAAACAAAAGAAGAGAACGGCTGCAGGCAAGGCAATTTCCCTGCCATCCCTGAGCATTTATCCTCTGCAATTCATGTTGACTCAGAGGCTGAAGTGCCCTCTCAGCCTGTGCAAAGGTGCTCACTGCCTCGGGCAGGGACACGCGGGGCTCTCCCGAAGATCTCTATTCCTTACTTCCAGTATCCTGCATGCCTCAAACAGGACTCCACACTTGGGCACAGGGAACTCATTTTTCTGTCTCACCAGAGCTGCTGAGCAAACCCACCACCACCCCCTCCCCACCCCAACAAAAGAGAGAAGCAGGTGGGCTGGTGATTGACACACACGTCTTCCAAATAGGATGAAGCCTGCAGAATTCACTTCCACAGCATCCCACAGTCCTCTAAAAGTCTTGATCAAATCAGGAGTTGCCTAAATTCTCTTAGCAGCAGTCTGATAATCAGGGGATTTTTTTAACTCCACTGCTGCTGCACGATGCCAATGATACATACACTTCAGCTATCTTCTGTTTTCTGCACAACATCAACAGGTCTGTGATGTTTTCATAGCTTTTAGCATTCCAAAATATGAGTAATTCTATTAAAGTCAAGGCAATACTACAACCTCTTGGTGAACAATTCCTTTCCTTGTAATCCAAGTAGATTTTGACCATGTCTGCATCTCTAAAAAGGACATAAACAAATAATAATCCACATTTTTGACTCATCATAGCACACCTGTGATAAAAAGTGTGCTTAAATAATAAATACTAAAATATATGTGATTGGCCAAAGTTCAAAGAGATTCTAATCAAGAAGTCATAATCACAGGAAAAGGTCGCATTTAATTTGATTGGCTCATTTTTATGCAAAAAACTTGGTTAGAAAAACTAGAAACTCAGTCACAGGACTCGATTTCCAAATGCAGTACACAAACCTTGACACTGGATTTCTATTTCAGAGCTGTCTCTCTATATCAGCACTCAGTGGGCCACAATGACTCCCAAGGAGCGTCTGAACACACCAACATCCCCTACACCAACATCCCCTGCACCAACAGCCAATGACTACACATGAAAGAGCTGGGAGGCAGAGGAATATTTTGAAAACCGCTTTCCTCTCCAGTTTAAGAAAAAATATTGCAGTTGAAATTAACAATTTAACTATTCCTAACTTTTGTAACCTTTTAGTTACAACGATGGAATCATTTTAGATGCTGGATAAAGGCGCTGTGCAAAACCACAAATATGGTATCCCTCTATCAAAGGATGGCAGGAGAAGGAAGCTCATTTTACACTTTCAAGGATTTTTGTGCCATATGCTGACAATATTATATTTTAATAATTAATTGTTCATCAAAGGAAAAGATGAAGAACAGGGATGCTAAATTCAAAGTTATTCAAATTGCGAAAATGAATAATGCATAACTTTTATATTAAATACACACTGTATTAAGTAGTCTACATTTCATCCAACTCTGTCTTTCATTTTTAAACATTTTGAACTACAATATGAATAATCAAGTAAAGGAAGCTTATTTAGACAGAGAAATACCTTATTTGAATGCAAACTGGAAATATCCGACTGTGATTAATTTTTGGTTATCAATTAGGGAGGGTTTTTTCCTAAGCACTTGGGAAGTCACAGTCAGCTGTGAAAAAGAATATTTCTCAAGGAAAAAGTAGCTTTGCTAATACACAGTTTAAGTAGGGCAGGGTGTACTCGATCTAATTCTTCATGGCTACAAGCAACGCTCTAAGTTTTCATTAATGAATGCCAAAGATTAAAATAAAAAATTCATATAATTGGATTAAAATGACTACTAAAATAGATGATAATCAATTGATTATGCTTTAATAATGTAACACTTTTGAAAACATATCATTTTTGGTATTGCTTGGCATCTAGGTGCATGGTGCAGAGTTTTAGAAATCAGAGTTACAAAGATCTTCACATGAAGCTTGAAGAAAAAGGGACTTCAAAACCCCAGTGCCTGCCTGCCATATCCTTCAAGAGCATATTGAAATAGTAAATGCCATGAAATTAAAGTTCCTAAGAGCTTGAGACAATTTTGAAAATGGCATTTTGAAGTCATACCATTTTAAAGATTTCAATGTTAAGTCAGTTATTGTTGTTGGCAAAACCTTAAGGAGAATAATTTCCAGGCTAAGCAAGAGCATTCACTGATTATCATAGAAATATTTTTTATATAAACATATATAAACACACGCATATGCTCCTATATAGTTCCTACTGAATGAAAAAGAACAGGGTTGGAAATAATAACAAACCTTTCTTCACTGTCTTTTATTACCAGCTCCTGTTTCCCATTTACAGTGCCTGGGACGGGCATGAACTGTGTCCAGGAGGCTGGGAACAGACTGAGTGGAGTGAGGAGTTTCTAGGAGGAAGAAAGGGGAAAAGGGAAACTACATGATTGATGAGACAGTGTTTGCTGACAGGTACTAGGAAATAACTGGCAGACAAAACCAATAAAAGACAGCAAAGCAAATGCTTTCACCTGCAAACACCTGTGAATCACCACAATCAATCCTGCAAAACTGACCCATGAGCCACCTACTCGCTCTCACACATAAACCAGAGCCCTGCAATGCTCTCTTCTGCTGCTCCTTGTCCTCCTCTCATCTCAGCACCTGAGCAGCCAAATAGAAATACAAACAACCAGGAAAGCAGAGCCCCAGAGATCCTGCCCCTGAAGACAGGCCCTCGAAATATAGAGCATTCCCCTGGGAAAGAACAGTAACCTGCTGCTGCCACCAGTGCTCCCAGGTGATGGAGCAAAGAGCAGTATCCCAAACACTGCCCCACTAATGCAGTTCCTGCACAGGTAACAAACAGCAGTGGTTTGTTTACAGCACCAAGGCTCGCAAAAACGTGTCCACTCTAATACCTCAAAGGCAAAAATAGCAAGCACCACAGGTTCATTGTTGACCGTTAAGACAATGAATGTGGCATTTAAAATACTAAGTGTTCCACAGTATGAAAGGACAATATTGTATTTCAACTCTTACGATCACAAAAAACAATTAACTGAGCCAGCTGGTTACATATTTGACCTTCTGATACAACATTCACATCTGCCTCTTGGTCTGTCTCTCACAACACAAATGTGAAAAGTCAAACCCAGCATATTCTTTGTTTGGGTTGAGAAATGTCCCCAGCATTTTGCATGGGACAAAGGGCCATTTTCTGTGCTTTAAAAGCCTGACCTATTTACACTCTTTGTCAAGTCATCACCACTAGGTCTAAACTAATACTAAATTGTTCACAGTAGTTTACTGAGCAGAGGAAACCATCAGATGTTAAAACAGACAACAGGAGTGGATCTCCACCAATTACTGCAGTTTTCACAAGCTGGTGCCAACAAATATTAATAGTGAAAGAGTCATCAATTGAACATTTTGCCTTCAAGAACTGACCTGCTAAAATACAGCTTGTAAATCACTGGATAAACCTGAATTTTAACCAAATCACTAGAGCAAGAGGCTTCTTGAGATATGCAGGTAAACAGCACACAACTATCTGTGATCAAAACTCTTTTAAACCTAACAGGAGCTTGGATTGGACATCACAAGAAAATAACTATATGCCAAGTCCATTTATATCTCATGGAATGCTTTGGGACTTTCATAATGATTTTTTGTAAGAAAACAGGAACTTGGCTGCATTGAAAACAATATCTTAAAATGAGCTTATCTCCATAATTAACGTATGTGCAGTGCCTGATAGGTACCCAGCTACACTTTGAATAACTGAAGTCTTCAATACCAATATGAAGAGCTTTGAAAGTCTCCCAATTTTGCTAAACAATGTTATTGCCAATTTCATTTTCACAATAAGCCAAGACGCTCTAAAGCTTCTGCATCCAAACTTTTAAAAAAGCAAACACACAAAAATAATCAAAAGGACATCACATTGCACACCCACTGAGCCAGAACTTCCCAGATAAAGCAGGCAGCAAAGCACAGCCAAAGACCAGACTCATGGGGGTGATTTTAAAGATGAGATTACAAATGTTATATATTACTTTAAGTGAAAGGATCATCAGATGAGTGCTTGCTGTGTAAATCCTGCAGGAAGAGCAGTATTTGACAGTCCTCTCTACTCAGGGTAATTCTTGTCGTTTATTGTGCAATTATTTTTCTCACTTTTATTTAGGCTTTTTTTTTTTTTTTTAAAGAGCCTCTGCTGAGCAATGTAAGGAGCTGTAAGGACACAGAAAGCACAGCATGGCAGGGAGGAGGGGAGTGAGATAATAACACAGTCCTGCAGACTAATTTAATCGGAGACAACCAGTGAGAGGTACAAAAAACCAGGAAGGAATAAAAAGGCAAGTCTCTTACTCACAAAAACCCATTTCCATGCCACGTGTTGGTCTCAGGCTTAATTTTTCTCACTCCCTTTCTTAAAACAGCTTAGGAGGAAAAGGTTTAGCTGCAGAGAAGAGGTCTTAACTTTTTAAAGAAGGAAAATGTTATTTTGAACCTTTCATGCTTAAGCTGTGCTGATGCAGAGCAGCTGTTGACATTCTAGACTGGGATGAGACATCTCCAGGTTTAACAAAATCTAACTTGAGGCAGAGGCACGTGAGGCTGGACAAGCAAGAAAGCTAAGAAATACAGAATAAGCACCAGCAACAAGAGGAAAAAGAAACAATGACAAAGTTTAGAGGAGAGGAGGATCCCTGGAAAAAGCTGGACCCTGACAGATGCTGAAGTGAAGCAGAAGTGCCCAGAGGAGCAGGGATTGTTCACATCTGTTCCAGCAGAGCCAGAGCAAAACCACATGTTCTCAGACTTCTCTACCCCTCATTTCACAACAAACATCCCCCAAACCCACCAGCATAGTACCCAACTCCTACTCCCTGCAGATGATTTGTTCACATTCAGCATCAGATTTAATTCTTAGCTTTTGTAAGTGCAATCTTTTTTGTGGTTTTGAATTAGTTCTTCTGTGCAATCTATTAATTCTCTGTCAGCTTGCTGGTCTTTACTCAGCCGTGACCAGCACTGCTTTCTGCAGAGCAGACAGGTGAAAGACCAGAGATTTCCAACACTTCCACCATTTATTCCTTTAAATGATGCAGACCCCTGCAGCTCTGCACAGAGCTGCCCTATATAAAGGTGTGAACTTATCACCTCTGCTCTCATCTTCATTTCCCACTTCCCTCCTCCTCCCCTTTGCTCCACAGCAATCGTGTCCTGTCCCCTTTCACAGAGCTACTCTGACTGTGAACACAAGAACAGATCAGAAAACAAAAGAATATATCCAGCTCATCCCTGAGGAAAAAGAAATGCTCCTCCACGTTTCCTTCTCAGCTTAATGTATGGTGCTGCTCTCCCTTTGATGGCCCTTCCTTGTTCCAAATTGAGCTGCTGCTTTCTTCAAAGTTTTACTTTCAAAGATGAGGTCCCATGGTATCACATCTCACCTTCACCCCTCTCCCCCAGCCTTCTCTAGAACCCCACGATATTTGGTGTAGAATGCAAACAGCTTGTCAGGTAGTGTTATGGTTGAAGTTCAAAACAGAAGAAAAAACGTGTCATGGTGCTAATGGTGTTTTCTTGTTATTATGCCTTCTGGTGTGATAGATCCACAGGGTAACTAACACCGTCCAGATCGCTTCTCTTTTAGTGCTGATTTATTTTAACAGGTTATTCACTGATTTTTCACCTAGGACAACTGGAGAGATGTGCAACATATTTATTCTCTATCCTTTTTCATTATTAAAACAGTTGTTTCCACTGTATTTTGGTAAGTTCTCCCCAGCAAGACCAGAAATTTCAGTAATCACTTGCTGACCACTTCTGGCCCATCTCAAGGGAGATCCAAGACTACACTTGGCTCCATGCTGGGTTCCGATTACAGCTTTTTAAGACTTTTTTCCAACCTCTCTTTTAAATAAACAAAGGTTCCTTTCCTCCCCTCACCCCACCTCATGTTCACAAACAAGCAACAGATGCCATTGATTCACTTTGTACCTAAGCTTTTGATCTGGTAGCACTTTGATTTTCAGAGCTCTCTTTTGACAAGGAAGGGAATAAGAGCCCCATTTTTTTTGACATTGAGCTTTTTCTGCTGTGGTAATTTATTTGTGCTCTGATAATTTTTTGCTGATCAGTGTATATTCTTGATGACAGCCACAGAGAACAGAACAGAGGGACAAAAACATGGTTTCCATCACCCTGAAATCTTTTCCAGGGGCCTGGGGTAGTGTGGGTTGCTGTCCCCTTTGACAACACTTTGCCTGCACAGTAAAACAGGACTGTGGTCCTGTGCAGAGCACACGTGCCAGGCTGGGACAAAGTGAATGTCACACAGCCTCCAGCACTGGGTGCCACCCCAGGACTGACATCAGGGAAGAAAGCTCATTTTAATGCTTTCCAGGCAGCTGGTAAAAACAAGGAAAAGGCTTCTCTAAGAGACTTACATACAAAACGATACCAAAAAGGGCAAACCAAAGACAGCAAAGGTGGGAAAAGCAATGTTCCCGTGCAATAGCTCCATCCTGCCAGGTGCCCCTCTGAGACCTTGCTGGAATGTGTGGCAGGCAAAAGCTTTCATAGCCATTTTAATGCAAATCAACTGTACAACATATAACCTCGTATTCCACAGTCCTCTATTCCCATCAGGGCACAATCATTCCCTCTGAGGCCTCACCAGCCTCCTCAGCCCTTGCACAAGAGCAGCTCCCTCCTCCCCTGAGACCCTCAGCACCATGAAGAAGGATGAGTAGCAGAGAGGGGCTCAGGGCAGGGCATCCAGCTGAGCACATCAGCAGCACAACAGGCGGAAGAGTCAGATGTGCAGCACCAGGGCTGCCCCGGGTGTGGTGCAATCACAGCCAGGCACCAGCTGCTTTTTTACCTCTGATCCAACCTCAATGGACAACAGGCATCACCTGTCCTGCCAGGTCAGTACTGCTGAAAGACCCTTCCCACCAGCTTTCATGATGAGAAGAGCATTTGTAGAGGAGCTAAAAAGACCCCCAGCAATCAGAGCTGAACAACACTGGCAAGTCAGCCCCAGAAAATCCAAATCCCACCGGCCTGTACCCCATCCCTTCTCCAGGGAGGGCTGCCCACTCCCAGCTGTCAGGCCTGGCTGGGCTCCGTGGCAGACACGCTCCCCACGTGCCCCGGGGCAGGGAAAGCAGGAGTGAAAAGAGCAGGCACCTGGCTGGCAGGAGGTGTGACAAATCCTTGGCAGAGCACAAAACCAAAAGCAATTTTAAAATCAGCATCAAGCATTTGACAGCTCCTGTAAGAGCCTCCTCGGTGTCCCTGTGCTGCTCTTCGGGGGCAGATCCAGGAGCAGGGGAGAGGTGTGGGAACATCCTGTTCAGCAGGAAGAACGTGGGGCAAACCCCAAAGCATTATCATAGATCCAGACATCACTTGGCACTTTGGTACACCATGGTTTCCCCTCCAGCTAAGAAACTTTATATAGTTGCTCATGTAAAATTAAGTTTAATGTGGCCATTAAGATTCTACAAAATTATGCCTGGAGATGAGGAAACAAAATCAACTAAGTAGCAACTAAGCCTGTATTGATTTTTATGTGTATGTTTCTCTATCATTGTTACTAAGCTGGTGACACTGTGAAGGGCACAATTATTTATGTTCCATCAAATTAGTAAGTAATTCAAATCCCTGATGAAATATCAAGCAAAAATTGCTTTCGCTTCTACAGGAAGTACTTCTGACTTTGGAAATGTCTGCATACCCCTGGAAGGGCAATATAAGAATACAAGAACTTCACAGAAAAAAAAAAGAAAAAGCATACAAATAAATTTAAAAAAGCCCCAGCTCATCACTCCTGAGTACCATTTCCCTATCCACCTGAGTGTTACCAGAAATGTCACCACTCTGGGGACAGGCCAGTGTGGGAGCCCTGCAGTGTGGTGCAGAGTGGAGTCCCCATACAGGACCAGGCCTTCTAGGGAATGACCAAATGAGGATGATGAGGGTTTGTGTGGGTGTGCCATTCCCATGCTGAAAACTGAATGAATGGTCTGCCAGACGGAGGGAGAGAGACAAGAAAACATCAACGTTTGTATGTACTCTTAATTTTTACATTATATGTATGTGCCTCTGTATTGTGACAACCACCGAAAACCAACATGGTAATGAAAATATTATAAAATGCAAAGAAACTTAAGGTTTTAATATTGCCTTTTTTTTGTTGGATTCCCACTTGATCCAACCACTCTTTTCAAAAGCCACAAGAGTTTTCCACTGTATTTGAGCCAAAAAGTCCATGTTGCCTTAGGGTCCCAGTTGAATGCACACAAATGGAAGGCAGGAAGAAGCTTTTCAGATAAATTCATAAAACTGTGCTCATGTTAGATGTAAGTAAATTACATCAAGAAAAGAAACATGAGAATCTGGAATAAAACCCTCACATCTTTACTCTTCTATATAATAACATTAAAAGAGAGATATGATATGAGAATTCTTCACTGAAGCGTTCTATCAATATTTAAGTTATGAGAACGATCTCTTTCAACAACTGCTTTGCAGGAGGAAATTCCTTTACTCTAGCCACCAAAAGAGCCTTAGAAAAGGCCTTTAATCAGGGCCTTTGAAACAGGAAGGAAAGCATGATTTTCCTCTTTTTCTTCCTTAATGTTTTGAAAAGGAAACAAGCTATTGAAATATATCAAGCAATTTCCTTCACTTGAAACACTAGCAGACTTCTGTGCATTGTGTGCAAAACAAAAATAAACGCCTTTTATCCACCCAGATTTGGCTGTGGGTAAGACAGCACGGAGATGGAGTGATCATTATGTGGTCAGGGAATCACAGCCTCAGGACCAGTCGCATCCTACCCAAACAATTAATTTTGGGAATGGAATAATCCTCTTAGGAGACACTGGTGTGATTATCCACGAGTGGCTGTTTTGTCTGTGAGGAGCAAGACAGGGAGCAGAAAAACCTGATGTGGTGGCTAAAACACACCAAGTGTGTGCTTGCAGGGGGTTGGGAATCTTGGAATAGAAAGCAGATAAAAACTAAAAAGAGATTGCAGTGCAGTTAAATGGCAGCTTGGCTGCAGTGTCAAATGGCACAGACATTGAAAAAAACCTCGCAGGCTAACGCATCTCAGCTTTGCTTTTGCTGGCCTGTTTTGTTATCCAGCAGCAGTGAGGTAATAACTTCTATTTTTGTGGAAAACCACACCAGTTTTTCAGCTCAGTGTGTTGTTTTTATTTCACAGTAGAACACTGCAATTTACAAGCAGCAAAACCTACAGAAAATTCTCTAAATGAAGGACTTTATGGCATGTTATCATTTAACCCGTTTTTCACTGTGTTTGGATTTATTTGCCTTCCCAGTTGCAACGTTAAATGATTCTGAAAGGAGAACAATTAATCTAAAATCCTATTTGTTTTAATCTAACAGTGTCAACTAGTTTTAGGTTTGCAGTCAAGAGAAAAAAAGTGTCTGCTAAGCTCTACGGCACTAGCTAATGTCTAAAGACAATCCTCAGAAAAGGTGCAAAGATGTTTTATCACAGCACTATAGATGGAACAGAGATTTATTATTGCACTGAGCACCATTCCAGCAGATGCCTTTTGAATTACAATGAGATTATTAAAACTTTACAAATCATTATTTTAAAACCTGACAAGAGTACTTTGGGAACCGGAGCATCTTGATGTCATCACTGATGATGCATTACCTATGGTAAGGCTTCAGGAAAATTCCCAAGTAGAAGATTGGTTATAAAAGTATAAAATATATTAATATTTATTTTAGTACCTGCTATAAGTTCAAGGATAATAGGTATATGCATCAGAACAGCTGAATGATCGTATTTATGCCAGCATTAGAAAGATGTTCATCTGCTGCAAAGTTTAATTAATTTTCATAGATAGTTAATTTTCTGTTTCATTATCAGTTCCCTAAATTTGAAAGACAAATAATTTATTAACAAATAGAAACTTCAGAGAGGTGTATTTTTAGAGCAAACAGAAGATAAATAACAGAGTGAAGTATCCAGGCTGCCTTCGAGGTTCTAATACAAATGATAGATTGCAGCAGGTTGTGATTGATAACTTATGCATTCTGGAGCACTGACTGAAAAGAAACAAATTGTTTACTGTTCACCCCAAACCATTCTCAGGTAACAAATGACTCTGATCTTTACCAATCAAATAATGGCTGTGATGCCCTTAAACATCGGTGAATGAGGAATGTGTAGGTTCACTGTGTCCTTCCAGGGGTGACCTGATCCCTTAAGGACAATATTTCTGCCCCTCTCCCCTTCCCAACCAGTAGAAAGTTTAAGCAGCTACTTACCATGATGTACAACGCCCTTCAACCCATGGATAATGGGATCCAGTGCTGAATTGTCCCTCTGACTGACCTACATGCAAAGGATACAGGATTGGTTACATCTACTCTGGCATTAGGCAGAACAGTTTCAGTTTACTCTTCTAACGAGAAAAAAAAGATGTTACCTAACAAGCTGCTTAGTTCTCACATTTACAATGGATCTTCATCAAATGCCAAAAGTACATGGTGTCACAAAATAAAGTGAGGAAGGTTAAATTAAAAAAAGGTCTCCTCTGCATTCTTTAAAATGTTAACCACATTATCAGTCCTGCAAAGCTGAAAACCACAGAGCTGATTTTTCTCCATCTACTGCTTTCATAGAGGAGAACTGCTGGGATAAACAGAAATCATCTCAGACCAGTTCATTCCTTACCAGCATGGCCATAAATCTGGTGCTGCCACTGCAGTCAGTGAAGCTGGACCCCTTTCAGCCCTAATGGAGTTGGGCCTTGGCATCTCATTGCTATTCATATTTTTACATTTATTTAATTTAGTGTCAGTTGGACAAAGGGAAGGCAAAAAAGCTCTGTGAGATCTAGAAAAAAATCATCAATTTTTGACAGCGTAACTGCCTGCACTGCCAGACCCAAACCTGCAACATTCCTTCTATCACTCAGAAATTGCCCATGTCCTCCACAACAGTGAGATCCAGCACCAGAGAGAGGGGGGAAAGGCAGCAGGAAGGATTAACCCTGTTGAGCTCCACAACTTCCAAATTAAACCCATCATTTCAGTCACTTGCACACAGCCAAGGAATCTACAACCAATAATGTGATTTTTATTTTAACCTGTGGCCTTTTCAGAGGTATTGTAGGAATAACTCACAGTTTCTGTGAACATGTTCCATTATTTAAGACACTTGCCAATTTACTTTTGGGAGATAAATACTGACATATATCTTATTCATGGGGTACATTCTTCCTTTTTTTCCCACCAGTCAGCTTCAGAACCTGAGCAGTGTTGATAATTTCTGGATGGACAGCTCCTAATAGGAAACACATCAGATGCAAAAAAGAGCTGCTCTGTATTTTACTGCCTGCTGATGACCTCAGTGTCATGAGGAAAAACAGAGTTTAATCACATTATGGCTGTGTATTAATGTATTTGGAAAGGAATGGAGACAAAAGAAAACCCTGAGAAAGGACCTTGTGCCCAGCAGGGAACACACTGATCTATGAAGGGCAGAACCAGCTTGGAGCTGTTCCTAGGAGGAGGACATCACTGACCACAGCACATCCAAAAAATGTGCTGTAAAAATATCACAAATTTTAATAGCCTGACAAGAAAATTGGAATCCACTGCCCAAGTTTCACAAGCACAAGCACCTTGCGTCTTGTCCTTCCTCCCTATAACTAATTAAGAATCTTAGAAACCTCATTATCTTCTCAGCATACTGCACTGAGATAAACCACAACAAACCAGTTTTCTGTTTTCCGTTTATTTCCCCTATGGACTACTCTGCTGTGTTCAGGACACATTCCCATGCACTTCTCTAGAGACAAAATGGTTTGGTGTTGTAAACGGAAATTGAAAATCCTCTCCTCACCACAGTACTCCAGAACTTGCAGTGATCATCTAGGGCAAGAAATGCAATAAATTATCAAAGCAGCAAAAGCAGCTTTGAAATATAGACAGCTCAGATGTTACTGGACATAACACCATTACCCTGAAGGCTGCAAGCTCTTTGAAGTGTGAACTTTTATATGCCCAAAGGGGTGCTCTGTACACTTTGAATCCCGTATAAATAATAATCACAGGACAGTAGACCCAATTACCCACTTTGTAGGTTCTATCTGACATCTGACAAATCAAAAAGAAACACTAAAAA
The DNA here is from genome assembly GCA_008694505.1 of Cyanoderma ruficeps. NCBI lineage: Eukaryota > Metazoa > Chordata > Aves > Passeriformes > Timaliidae > Cyanoderma > Cyanoderma ruficeps. Next base: position 5,396,508 of record VZDJ01000056.1, on the reverse strand, counting down.
TACAGAGCCTATTGTGAGACACATTCCTGCCTCTTTTCCATTTATCCAGGTTTCTCCAACCATGGGCACCATTGAAAAAAACCCCATTAAAATGCTACCAGCATTTAAGTACAAGAACATAAGAAAATCTCGCTCTGAACTTAAACAATGTTTTATTTATTGCTGCCTAACCGTAAGTGGTAAAGAGTTTTATTTTGTTTACTTTGGTTTTATTTCTTGTGACAGCTGCAATCAGTTTGAAGAAAGCAAATAGACAGAAAGGATCATAAAGGTTAGAACTCTTCCTTTTGGGATTTTGTGTCAAAGTAGATCAATCCTTAACCTCAGCCCTGGCAGCGCCCCTTTAATCTGAGGTGGTGTGGCTGTATAGATCCAGCTATGCAGCCTCTTTGATAGCACATTCTGCAAATGTGCTGTGTTCTTCAACAGCACAAAACCAACAGGCACGGGATTTCTAGGGAGGCTGGCAGACAAATGCTCCATGCATCTGTAAACTTGTTTTCTCCAGGGGTATGGGGAGCAGGATCTCATGTTTCTCTAAAAATCATATTCAAACAAGTACCACTTGCAGAGATGTCAGTTCAGACCTGCTTGAGATGTAGCTTTATTTTCCTTCCAGATGCTTTCATTCTTCTTACCTTACATTCACACACAGTTCTCTCACACTTCAGTACAACTGTTTCAGATCTTGGCAAGACCATTAGAAAAGTGACCAAAAGTTTTCTCATTTTGTAGAGGGGTTCAGACTTCAGAACAAAAGTTTTCTTACATCTTTTTCTTCTTCAAATTCTTAAACAACCCAAAAAACCCACCTTGAATTTCATCTCTCTCTCTCTTTTTTCCCCACTTCTTTGTATCCTTTTTCTGCCTGTGTTCACAGAGGAAATCAGGTTTCTGAAATCCAAAATGTCAAGTTCTATCCCCATTGCTGCACATCTCTGGTTTAACTGGCCTGCAGCTACCATGCTGGTTGAGATCAGAGATTCACCCATACAAGAATCCTTTCTCTGATAACAGCTGATACTTAAAAGAAAGGAAGGGAGGGGAAAAAAAGAAAAAAAAAGGAAAAAAGGAAAAAAAAATCTCCAGAATAAGAAGTGTCCTTCTGACCTGCTTTATGTTTCCATGTCATGAAGCTTGAGCTTATATCCTCCTACAAACTGTTTTTAACTTTCTTTGTTATATGTGTTCCAACCATGGATTTTTTTAGTATCTTATGAACACATCTTGAAGGAAAACAGCAATGAACTATTCAGATTGACCTTACATTCCACATTTCTGCTGATACCTTGGAGAAAGACCACATATCTGTAACTGGGCCTGGGCACTTTGGTTTCACCCAACACACGTCTGCCTATGCTGGGCAAAGCTTTTCTTTTCCTGTGAGTGAAGAGCCATGAGTTTCCCTCCTACTCCTCCAAGACCTCATCAGAAGAAACACCACGAATGACAAATTTCTTAAGCCATAGAGATTCCAGGCACAAACATAAGCCTACAATGTTGCAGAGTGAGTATTAACAGACAGATGGAAAAGCATCCTGAAATTGCCCTAAAATACCCACAGTACCACTACTACAAATGTTGTTTCCTGTACAAGATGTTTTTGCTCAAAACTGACTAACACTCTATAGGTCTGCAGTAAACAGATTAAATAATGCTTGTGTGTATCATTTATAATTGAAAAATGCCTGTAATCCTCTTCAGCAGAAATAAATAGGTAACTATCATGCTAAGCACAATGGAAGAACAAACACAGAGATATTATTAAGCAGTTTCCTGTGCTAACAGAGCTCTCACCATAGGGTAAATATGGGATCAACATGACATGAAGAAGCAAAATCTATTGTTTATTGTACCCCTTGGGTGACTTCAATACCTGGTGCACATGTCAATCTGAATAGAAAGAATGGCTTGATGTTAATGCAATGAAACAAGACAAATATTTGCAATATGGGAAAAAGCAAGGCACAAGTGACCCCATTCTACAGTCATAAACCAGATATGTACTTCACACGAAGTCATGGTGAAAATCATACTCTAGACAGGATAGATTTACTTACAGCTCTTGAATCTGATGCAAGGACTGAGAAATTATTCCTTCTTCAGTGAACAAGGCTGATCAGCCACGAACTCTATTGACAGCAGTGTTACTGCCTCCCAGCAGCACAATGTGTTGTGCTTGAAAGTGCTGTTTCTGCTGCTGTACCCTTGGAGGCAGGCCAGGGAGCTCAGCCCCTTCTCAGGATAACATTAATACCCCAAAGAGGACAGTTTCAGGGACTGAGCAGAGCAGGAATGTGACCAGAGGACAGACCAGAGCACCTCAGCCAGGCTGACCATGCTAGTCCAGCCACCAAGCCACAGCGTGTGAAAACAGACTTTACTGGGCAAGTACCAGCCCTGTGTTGCAGCTGGACTGAGCTCAGCATGTCCTCATGAGTTAAAAACCACCAACTCATTCTCCTTCTCTATCTCTCGTTGTAGAGCAGCCAAAGCTCTCTGTACTTCTGATTATTTTATAGGACAAACTCAGAACCTCCTGAAGACCCTGATGTATCAAAACTCAGCAGACTCGTACAGTGTTAAAATTTATACCACATGTTGTATAATTAAAGCCATATGCTAAAGTCATGTAAGTAATCCATGACCTGCCTTTCTGCTGGAAACAACTCTATAAAGCTGAAAAAAGATCTCAGGCAAAAACACTGATCTCACCATGCTCATTTTAGAAACAGTAACAAATAAAAACAGGGAAACCCCTGAATACACACTGAGACAGTTAGAGAGGCCACACAGCATCATCAGACCTTAACTCTAAGATCCCTATCCAAAGGACCAGACACTCCCCATTGCCCAAAGCTCCAGGCAGTCTCTCTGAAACCCAGATTACCGTCCCACCAACCAAGGAGGTCTGGAGGGAACACCACAAAGCTCTCTAAGGATCACTGGTACCAGCTACCTTGTGAAAAGTAGGTGTGTATTGATAATTTGAACAGATCAGGAATAAAGAATGCATTTTCCTTTTAAAAATATGTTTAAATAGATGCTGTGTGGAAGAAAAGGGTGTGGGAAAAAAGGACTGAAGAAAACTCACCTATTTGGGTTGATACAAAATATAAATTTCTCTTTCATTTCCACCTTAAAAAATACCTGGCTTTTAGACATCAAACTGTCATAAATTTGCAGCAACTGCTTTCAAGCTCATTAAATGGGCTCACAGACAGTATTGCAAAGCATCTTATAGTGAAGGAGAATGCCACAGTCGGCTATATTGAAAGGTGAAATGACATGCATTTTGTGAAAGGCAGAGGAAAATGAATGGCAACAATTTTGTGATACAGTACCTGAGCCTTTCCCCTCTGAATAGTGATATAATTTACTTTTCTCTCCCACTGCAACATTTGGCCCTTGACTTGGAAACTAAATCTTCAATCTATCAAGCCTTACCCATCTGCTAAGTAAAATGGCCAAGAAAATCTGCATGCCTTGAATTCGATATAGCCAGCTGCTCCCAGAGTGCTGAGCATTAACATCCAGAGACCATCCTCTCATGCTGCAAAGGACGGTGTCTGCCAAGGATGAATGACTACATACTTAACCGTGGCAGCTGAAGCCAGTGACAATGGCTGACACAGAAAGATGCCAATGTGTCAAACTCTACTTTCAATTACAACAGTGAAAGTCAGGGGTAATATTCCCCCAACCATGTGCCTTCAGCTCCCATACGGCCTGCAGTTAAGATTAACAACTCACCAGCCAAAAACCTAAGCTCCCAGCACTCTGTACAAACAACCAAGAAGAAAAAGAAAACTATTATGAATTAACTAGGTTGCAGAGACTAAATTGCCCTGTAGGGTTTCAGGACAATCAACATGGTTAAACAATTTATTCTTCCAGCAGCTCAGTGATGTTGGACAGGTGCCAGTCCCCAGTCTCTATGGGAAGGGACCTGATTTTCAGTGGTTTAGAACAGAAATTAGAAGAATCCCATTAACGTGACCACTGCGCCGCACAATATATATTTTAACATCACAGCAACAGGATTGAAAGAATCCAAGATAATCACCATCAAAAGAAACATCATTTTCTCACACTAAAGGGAAAGCACTATGGATATTGCTTTTGAAACTCTTCAAATCCATGTCTTCGGGGCCAAATAATTTCAGGGCCAGCTATCAGCTTGAGCAGGCCCTACTCCTAATCCTTCTGAACAACAATGCTTTAACATGCATCAGTCTGCAGCACTTGGAAAGGATCCTGGCTTTGTGGTCCACACCCTTCTGCTCTGCACCAACTCCATTGTCCCACCTCTTCTCATCCTTTTGAAGTCCACATTGTAAAATCTGATTGTGGATAAATATCTAGTTTCTCAAACATTACTGAATAAAAGGAAGCGAAAGATTTCAGCCGGATCTGGAATGTGGATGAACGGATATGAAAAGTTTACATGCATTTTGCTTTGAAATAAAGTAGGAAATATTTATCTGGAGCTTTCCAGGAGAACTGACGGGTGAGAAGGGATACTAGTTGACACAATAGCACACTGAGCTATTGAAGCCAAGAAAATGCCTACAGAGCTCCCGACATAATGATAAGCTAGATTTGGTGCTCTAAGTTTTTCACCTTCACAAGCACTAAATGATCCAAGAATGATATATTCCTGCTCCTCCACAGATGATATTTTCTTCCATCTCCCCCATATAAGCTATAATTGCACATCTCCCATATGAGCTGATGTAAAAGGACAAATCTGGCCAAAAGCCTGCAGCCTGACAGAGGTGAGCAGGGAGGCAGAAGGCATTTGCTGTGTAACGAATGGACTGCCCAAAGTAAGTATCCTGCAGAATATAAGGGAAAACAAGAAATGGAAACAGCCCCCTTAATACTTCAATTTTCTACTCATGTGTAAAATCAGAGAGAATAACAGGTACCCAGGCAAGATGTGACACTGAACCTTATGGTGGCACATGCACTATTTCACACAGATACTACCATGACCTTTCATTTTTTTTAAACAAATGTGCATGAGAGCTGATTTTGTCTTTGCCTACGGCAACTGGTTTCAGGTTTAGGGATTTGAAGGGAAGCTGTGTTGAGTTAAATTTGGGTTTTGGCTTTCAGGTACTAATAATCCTGCTATGAATGAAAATATACTGAAGTCATAGAGGTGCATATGCTGGAGGAGGAGGTGTTCCTAAATGTCTCATTCACTATTTAGTTTGAAGAGAAAGCAAAAAAAAAATAGTGAGTCTTCCAATGATTATTTTAAACAGACTAATAGGTGTGCATTGATCCTTCTAGCTAATTCCATTTTGAATAACACATCATTCTGGCTCAAAGCTTACTAGTGATGTATTAACTTCATATTTCACTACAGCTTTGGAGGACATACTAGCAGGGTATATTAACTAGCAGTGCCAAAGAGGAAGCTGCACTTTTTCCTTTACTTTTTCGAAGTCCACAATGGTTTTAAAAGCTATTGAACTGACTTTGAGGTCAGTTCTGGCTGTCCCTCATCTTTGGTTGAGTGCAATGAAGCTGTTTGCACCCACTGCTCTTCAGAGCCTTTAACTCAGCCCCTGCATCACTTTGTACCTGCTGCCTCTGCACCTGAGTTAGTTGCAGACATCCTGGGACTAGGATGGGACAAAGAAGGTTATAGATCAGCAATTTCCCCTTTCCTTATGTCAGCAGGGATGCTTGAAAACACGAGGAGCATAAACAGTCACTTTTACACCACAGGTTGGCTGAAATACCAGTGTAATAAAAAGAGCAAAGCACTGGCTACCACAGAGCATTGAGCAGAATCTGTGTGTTGGTGCAATGTCCTGGCACAAGAGACTGTATTGAAAAAAAGAAGCAAGACCATGAAACTCCAAGGTAGAGTTAAGTCTGCTTAATAACTCAGCTCAGAGTGCTCTGTTTGTGCACACTGAGTTCCTTTGTTAGCAGAGAGGAACATTGATCGTGCATTGGAATCTGCTGGCAGTGGCTGATTGGAGCACCAGGCTGAGGAACACCCTGCAGCTCCCCCGCCACAGCATCTCCTCCATTCACTATCACAAGATTTGCAACCAGCAGCACGGTAAGAAACAACAGACAATGTATTTGCCTTTCTTTTTGTAAGGCACTCTTTTGCCCAAACTTTGACTTACTCCATTGCTAAATTAATTAATTTCCCCAAAGCATTCTTGAACAAACGCAGCTAATTTACTGCAAGTGAATAGCACATTCAATTAACAAATTACTGGAAGATCTTAATACACATATATCTAAGGAAAAACAGAAGATATGTTCACATATCTATCACAACAGAAGATGTGTTCACAAAAGCACAATCTGATTAGAGCAATAGAATATCTCAGATACAAAGTTCTGGAAAAGACAAAAATGTCATTGCAACACAGAGGAGAGGCAGCTTCAGTGGCAGCTTCTCAAAGCTGGGAAAGCTTGATTGATAGACTTTACCATCTGCAGCTGCGCAAAAAAAGGGCTACAGTAGCTGCAAGTTTATTTAAAGCAATTTCAGTGCACTGAGCCTACTTGTTCTCCTTTGAGAAAATAATATGATTTCCTCATAGAGCATGTAGTCTATTTATTTAAGCAGCAGTGTGCAAGATCTCTCAATCCTACCAGCAGTTCAGCTGGAAAAATGACACACCAGGGGGTAACATTTTATCAGGATGGAGGCTATTTTATAAAAACTGCCATCAGGTATAAACGGTTCTCATCCTCTGAGTTTAAAAAAAAAATTTAAAAAAAGGAAAAAAAAAAGAGTTGGGTCTCTTTTAGAGTTTTCACAATTTGCTCAATTTACAGTTTTTAGGTAAAAATAACCATTTTGACCTAAGTAGGGAGGAAAATGAAATGGTGTAATGAAAAAATGTAACAAGCATTACAGCCAGATCATCTTAAAACACCCACTCCTTGATGTACAGCTTCACACATTTGGAGAGGCTAAACTCAAAACTGTGAAACCACAAATGGAAGTTAGCTCTCATTTTTTTTCTACTCCTGGCTTGAATTTGGTACAAAATTGTGCAAGTGAGAAAAAAATATCTTCAGCTTTTTTTCTCTTTTTAATGAAAATCAAGCAATGAAGTCTGATGGCTAAATTTCCTGGGCAAAATGAAAAGGCTGAAAAGGAACAGCTCAGATGGACATCTGGAACTCCAGCATTTTGCAGGGGTTTAATTTAATTGCTCCATCTAGGCTTGCCTAGGATGCTAGGATGCAACAGAGATTTCCAGCTTTTTCCTCTTTTCTAGCCAACACAAAGTATTTTGGTGAGAGAGGTCACATCAATCTCTCCCTTAAAATAAAGGAATCGTCTCAGCTTCCCAACATCTTTCATTCCTTCTACGGGAAAAGTCCTGTCTTTTTCTCTCCCAGCACAGCCTTGGGCTCCCTCCAGCCAGGCAGTACAGATGACTCAAGCCAGCTTCTATGAGTCACAAACACAGAGGATGCAGAAATGTCAATTAAGTTACACAGCCACTTCCCTAATGACAACCACACCTCACTTCACAATTAAATTAGAAATCCAGTGAAAACAAATTCTTGTAGGGCAGATTCTTTTTTCTTTTTAATCGTACGCTTTGAAAAAACCAAATTCCAACACAGTCTGTTTGCTGTTCCTTTTACCTCATTTCTAAGGAGGTTGGTGTAAAGTGGCCTCCCAGAACTGCAGCAGGAATTTTTGCTACACCAAATTGCCCATTTCTAAAGCAGCAGCCATGGGCTGGGAGGGCTCTCAAGCTTCCAGGCATCTTTGTGGTATGAGGACCCAACGTTAAACCAGTGCTTTTCATTAATACCTTCCAGCACAAAAGGACAACTGCAATACAATCTTGTAATTTTCTTTCAAGCAAGCTCTTCCATCTTTACTTACCTTTCTGTAAATTTTCACTGTCACATAGTTCTTGCAGGTGGTGTGTACAGCTTTGCAAAATGCTATGAACTTGCTATGAACTTGATGTTCATAGTACCCAAGGCAGAAAGCAGCTACTAATCCTCAGAGTTTCCTGACTTCTCACTCCACTTTCATGTCTGAGTTTCCTCCCTCTTCCATCTCACACCTGCCACATCCTCCTCGCTGTCTCCTTCCACCCAGTGAGCTGTTTCTATCTCCTCAAATGTTACAGCATCTACCCTTCCCAAACTGTTCCACACATCCCCTTGCATCCTTCCACAACTCTCCCACCTTTTCCTCTCCACCTCCTGCCTCTCCAAGGAAGTTCCTTTGCTCTTCCAGCCCCCAAGATGTTCTTCATGGAGACAGGAGAAAGAAGTAGCTTTGGCTGCTGAGGCTGGTGAGTGGGTTTGTCCAGGGGAAGCCTGGATGCCAGCAGACAAGGTGCCAAGGGTACCAGCTGCAGGACTTCCAGGGGCTCCAGAGAAGTGGGAATGAAGTGTGGGTGCACCAAGAGCCAGTCACAGGGCTGTCCCTGGGCAGACACAGCAGCAGAACTCCAAGAAGCAGGTAAGAGAAATGAGGCAGTCCAGTCCATCTCAGTCTTCTTCAAGCTACTGAATTAAGAGTGGCAGCATGTGGCCTGCATTTTTTTTTTCTCAGCTGCTTCTAAACTGCTCAAGTTCCTGCAGCAACAGAAGAACAGCTTACCCCCCCTGTTTCACCTGGTGTAACACTAGATAAAACTAGTGAGGATCATGTGTCAAGATGTTTATTTTTCTCTTGGTTAGCATGACCCAACAACGCACTCAGTTCCTTAAAAAAATATTTCAACAAGTATCATGGCTCATGTTTAGAACAAATGGGGAAATTTTGTGCAGAAAAACAGCACTTAGAACACAAGTGCATTAAAAAGCTTGGCAAACATTCAGTTTGTGGCAGCAGTTTCTTCCTCTTGAAATACAAAGAAATACAAAAACTAACATGACATGTGTGCTTGTTTCAAGATGTTCTACATTTCTGCAGTGGCAAAGTGATTGCTATTCAATCACTGCGAGTAGGTGATAGTCTTAAAGCCACAGAACTCCTCAGGATTCTCTAGCCTCCATGCCTCTGCTCCATGGGCTTCTTACAGCTTTCCTGTGCTCCTGTGGAGCATGACCCATCTATGGAGGGCATTTCCAAGCTCTGCCTCTGGTCAGGGAGCCCTCCTCCTACGCAGGGTATAACTTCAAAATTGCCATAATCTAAAAATCTCAGAGAAAGTTCTGAGAGAAGAAGTAAAATACAACTGAACAAGATTTAAAACAAAACTTAAAACAGGGTTAGAACAAAAGGTGCTCTTTGAACAAGCCTAGCCTGACCCAGAAGAGTGAAGATGCTTCCTGCAGGCGAATGTACACAGGAATGCTCTCAGGAAGATTCTTCCATCTCATCTCCTCCTCTATGAATCTGCCCACCAGAAAACCTGGCTATTAATTTGAGATGTTTCCTCATTATTTTTTCTTTCTTCTCGCAGCCAGCACTGTAACTCCTGGGTGCCCACAGCTCATGAACAGTGATCTGGTCACCAGTGCTGGGGCAGGTCAGCTGCACCATCCAGGCTCCTGGCACATGTTTTGCCACAGTCCCAGTCTTGGTGTCAACCTCTAGAAAACTCTCTTATCTCTCTTCTTAAAACCTGCCAGGCTGCATGGTCTCTTGATGTCACCACCCTCACCCAACCATCTGCAACAGACACCACAACCAGCATTAGGTTTTTCCCTGCCAAAAGCCTGATTGTTATGGAGGGAGCTCTGGGCTCTGTGAAGGCAGTCCACAGAGGGTTGGCACTGAGGGCCACCTTCACTGCCAGGCTGCACAGGCCGTCATGCCCGAAGTGCCTGAGACCCAACACAGTCAGATTTCCAGCCCAGCTGTAACGAGCACACAAGGAGCACTGCACTGCTGGGAGGATGAGAGGCTTTCCAGAGAAGCACCACAGACCAAAAGCTTCATGCTGGAGCATCCCATGTTCCCTGGAGTCTGCTCTGTACCCCCAGCACACTGGTAGGATGCACCTGCACTTGCAGCTCTCTTTATACACAGATTTTAAGGGGGGCAACAAATATATATGGCATGATAATGAAGGCATAAAAATATCTCCTATTTCTAGGGGCAAGACACTGTATGTCTCAGTTATATGTCTCAGATGCAATGTAAGCAGTAATGAAGGAAGAGGGCACTTCCTAAAAGGCAGACATAGGTTGGGCACTTAAGACACAAATGCAGCATTTAAAAAAATTGTTTCTGACACAAGAACAGCTGACAGAGATAATCTCCACAGCTCAGCATGAATGCCTACAGTCTTTCAACAACTCTATTAGACAGGTGTGGTAGCAGCCAGCTGTACTGCATGCACAGACCAAGTTTCTCTAAAACCTGAGTGCCCATATGGCCTTGCAGCACACTGAGGTGGTGCCACCTGCCCAGGCATCACCCTCCTCTCCCACCACCATCTGTCCATAGAGAAGGATCAGCACCAGCCTGAGGGGCAGTGCAGAGCTGGTGTAGATAATGAGTGAGTTCAGACTCCAAAATGATGGATGTTCCCATGCACAACACAGGGACCCCCAAACAGCTCTACCCAGACAGGTTTAAAAGCCAGCTTTCCTTCTGGCCTTTAATTCTCTGCTGAAGTTATGAGCAGAGACAAGTCAAGCCATAAGGCAGGGTGGGCTGCATGCTATTAGGAAGGTAAGCTTATTAGCTGAAATGTAATAAATCTCTGTAAATATCTGGAATAGCAGAAGGCAATAGTTTGCTTTGCCATATCACTAGTAATGAGTTGGCAAGAGGAGAGCATTCCAAAACGTTAACCTAAAGCTTAATTTGACTGGTATGCACTTTGGGAGAGTACTTAATAAGACTGGTTCACCCAAGATGGGGAACTATCTGTCTGTTCATGCCTCCCATGAAATGCAGGAAGATATAAAGGAGTGTGATTTCAGCAGCTGAGAATACAAAATGATGAGGAAAAAAAAATCTGAAAAGTGATTGATGCAGTCTAATCACGTTTCACACAAGAGCATTTCAAATTATGTTAGATATTTTTATAGGATCTAGATATGATAAAGTAGGTCTGCCAGGTAGCAAGGTAGGCAGGAGGGAGGAAGGAGTAAGAAAATAATATTATTTTCTTACTTTTTACACAGGCATATGGATAATGCCATACAAACCACAGATAAAATGCACCAAAAAAATTGCTAGCTTAGCTGTTAAGGTTATGGAGCTTTGCTTTCTAATCAACACTTACCCATAAAGCTGTTTTTAAATATTGATCTGATATCATGATCCCAATAGAAAATAACTATCAAAAGGGGTGATTTAATTCAATCTTCCTGGTTCCTGCATAACCATGATCCTATTTCTTCAAAAACCCAGAAAGCAGTTACTTAAGTGAAGCTTACAGATCAGCTAATATATTTACAGCCTTAAAATAACATGAGACACACTATAAAATACACTGAGATCCAAAGTTAATCTCTTTTAGCAATATTCTTGCAGCAAGTAAAGATGAATTTTATGGTGAAAAAATCCATTTTATCAGGAACAAGACGGAGCTTTCTAATAACCAAGCTCCTTTCTAATGTGGTACATCATTTTACTTTACTCATAAAGAAGGCTTTGCCAAATCTCCAGTTAGGCTTCATTTGCAGAGATGTTGCAAAACCAATACCCTCTTTCAGAAAGTCTCTTTAGACTTGATAATGACCACGTTTCAATGCATTTTTGATGCATAGGAATGGTACAGTTACAATCAGCAGCTAAATACTGTTCTGATGGTGTCAGCCAGACAGCTTTTCCTTGGCTCCTCAGAGCTGTGAAACAGTTGCAAACACCATAAGCTCATAGGAAAAATCCTGCTCTGCGAAAACTCACTATTCAGAGGTGCTGAACAGATTTAAGCAATCTTTATTTAACAAGTTTCACTTTTCTGCATAGAATAAGAGGGTGATTGGCATTCTTGACTCTCACCTATCTCCAGCAGAGCATAAGAGCACATCCCAGCTTCTGTGCTGGTTCTGTTCTGGAAACTCTGATACCAGCACATCTGAACTTTAAACAAAGGGAGGATTAAATTATTCAAACCAGGACCACTGAGCTCATTTGGAACACATCACCTTAGTCAAATTAGTGCGCTTTTCAGTGAATCCCAGATGTAGAAGATACATCTGAAAGCTACTATAAAATTATGCTGTAAAAGGGTTCCCAGGTTTACACACCCTCAACCCCACCCCATAAACCTGAACATTTCTGATTTAGATTCATAGAAGGTAAAACATCAGGTACCAGGATTGCTCTGGGCAAGCTGCCATCTCAGCTGCAGTATTATTTTGGGGGTGATCTGCCATCAGCATTATCAGCTAACCATCAGTTATACATATAAATGTCTACATCTGTACAAAGACATCAAGAAGAGACCAGACTAGATTATGATTTACTTTCATTGCCTTTTTTCTTTGACCTCTGGAATGAAAACCATGGGCTCAGAATGCCCTCAATAATCATCTCTCCCACAGTCATTCTACAGCACAGAAACTACAGACGACAAAACCCAGCAACAACTCAAACCTCTGGCAGTAACCTGTAACACTGGATTTCTAGTAATTTAGGACAGATCATAAATAAATTACTGAGGGGTATTTTCCTGCATGCTTGCTCTGCATCCTGTGTAACATTTAGGAACTGCACAAGAAACCACACATATCATTGGTGCTTACATGGACATGCCAACACGACACCAATCTGTGTGACCCTGAAAGCTCCCAACCATCCTCTCCTCCCCCTTGCATGCCTTCATGCTTTCCCATCACTTCTGATCTGGGAAAATACTGACATTTCAGCCAGACCTGCTCTGTGACTAAGGCTGAACAGTGTGGGCAGCACAAAGACACAGTCAGGATGACTGTGTAACCACCTCACTGACTGTACCAAAAAACGACACGTTCCATTTATTTGTACAAAGAGAGCCCTAAGTGATTCTTACATCTCACGGCAACCTATTAACAAAAAGAGACTTTGTGAATGGAGTATCCGGGTAAACACTTCAAACAAATACATCAATTATGCATAGTCCGTATACTTTTTCCACCTTAGGGATCAAACTGGAACGAGACTAAAGAATTATGTTTTATTTGTATTAAAAATGTATCAGCTGCTGTCCGAGAAGGTTTTCCAGAACATTTGGTATGCTACCCAGGAAATTCTGTCTGAAGCTTGTATTGTTTATTCTTGCCAATACAAGGAGAAACGCGCCGCTGTTATAGCTGAGAACTAAAGTAATAATTCTTCAGGCAGAACAGCTTGTATTTAATAACTTTTTCATCTGATCCAGGAGATCTAAAGGGAAAGGAAGCCCCAATTTTACCCATCTATTTTATATATTCAGACTTTACAACCAATCTCTCCTTTATGGCACAAAGTGCAACTAGGCAATCATTTATGAATAGATCCTGGGCTCACCTTTGCTTCGTATGTGCCATAACACTCACTGGTAACCAGAGACATAGGAAGACTTTGCAGTTTCATGGAAGATACAGAGGGTAAAAACAGGTGTGACTTTTCTAAGGGTTAGATAAATCCTGTTCAAAATCCTGCAGAACTGGGCAACATGTGGACTGGAGAACTGGAGTTTCCTGGCTGAAATGTTAGATTTCTCCATCTATGTCCCATGAATGTGAACTACATGTAATACATTTCATTAATCCTCTGAGAGACAAATGGGTCAGAGAGCTAGATGAATACAGAGCCTGTTTAAAACAAACCAAAACAAATAAAATTAATTTTTAAAATGAGGTGGGCAGACAGGCATAAAAACCTATCTTCCTGGAATCCAGGCTGGATGTCTAAAAACTGGAAGAAAACAGAGACTTCCTGGAGTTCTGTTTAGGAAAGAGGAGAGGAAAGGAGATGAATGTATATCTTTACATCTCCTGTGATTCTGCAATTAAGACTAATTTGTAGCANCTCCCCTAAAGCAGTGATGGAGCCTGCAGGAGAGCTGAGGGTCCCTCCACACTGTCTGAGCTCTGGGTTTGCTTTGTGACATTTGACAAAGTGACCAAGTGATGCATCAACAACGCACAACAGAGACCAAAATGCAAAAACTACTACTACAGTTAGGGAAGTAGTTTGTTTTTTAGTCTAATGATTATAATCAGTAGACTTCCTGAGTCTCAATCTTCCTGAACCACAGAAGGGGTGAGATTATAGGCTGACAACTGTAATTTTTACATATTACACATCTAAGTGTCATTTTCAGCAGTCTAGTAATGCAAACTCCACAAGACATTTTCTACAAATTTAATAATTTTTATAGCGTGGCTACAAAATGGTTTGTTTTGTTGTTTTTTTTAAGGATATTTTTAAATCACAGAAAAGTAAATTACTATGTTTAAGAAGTTGACATTAGACACTATAAATATTCCTGAAGTGATTTCACTTCTGAACATCAAGGTGAGAGAAAGGAAAGGGAAGAAAAGAATACACAAATGCATGCTGATCAAGTTCTTGAGGCGAGTAATTCAAATAAAAACACTAAAATGTAAGGGGACAGTTATGAGAATTAATGCTAACAGGTTGGTATGTAATTTAATGAAGCAAGTTAATAATGGAATCCTGCTTGGGATTAATTTCAATACATTAATCAATTAAGAATCATTCAGAAAGCAAAAAACTGCAAGTCAAAAACATTTACAATGCTGTAAACTGAAAGACAGTGACCCTAACATTCAAATGAACATTAAAGCAGAAGAACACAGAGGACTGCTCCCATGCAATGCACCCACCCAGCTCTCATTAATGGTTATGACTGATAGCTCAGGACATCGAGGACAGACTCCATTAAATGTGCAGAGTGTTTTTCGCATTTGCAGCATTGCAGAACTTTGGAGTCCAAGGCTTCTTAATAGCGAGAAAGTTTGCAGTTCCCTCCTAACATCAATAATTGTGATTTTTCCATTAAATAAATTGGACCAAAGGACTGTGATTTATCACAGAAAGCAGAAGTCACTTGGTAATCCATCCCCAATATTATCCTCCCTCCTTGCTGCTGTATCCAAACCAGAGACAGCACAAGTTTTGCATTTTGGTCTCAGACTTCACAGTTAAGAAAGCATTGACAGTGCATTTGGGAAAAAAAAAAAAGAATCTTATTCTAATTTTTACCTTCAATTAGGTTTTTTTAGATGCTTTGGAAATTCATTTCCCGTGATATGTCTGAGATTAAAAACAAATTAAAGGCCAAAGACTCTCTGTGCATTCTGGTACTTTGCTCTGCACTGTAAAAAGAACTGCATGGTACTGCTTTCAGTACAGCCCATATCTTTTAAAAGTCAATCTAACAAAAATGCTTTAATTGAAAGTATTGCATTTTGGAGGTCATCAGACTTTTTACCTTAGTGGAAAATACCATGGACAAGTTCATAGAGTGAAGAGAAGAAGGGAAAGGAAGACGACTGCTTGGGCACTGAAGAAGATAAGTGCACATAAGGTAAATTACCCTTCTACACTGCACAGTCAGCCTGTGGATAGAAAAGTTTCAACACAGCAGGTTGCAGCCATCATGATCTAGAGACTGCAAATGCCTCTTGGCAGAACACAGGCAAGCAGAAGTGGAACGATGTGTTTGCTTCCAAGAACGATCTGTTTCAGCCGCCCTGTCAGTCTGTGCCTCCAAATCCAGCCCCCCTTTCGCTCACACATTTGTACCTCATTCCTCCAAGCAGGCTTGCTCAGGATGTTCAGGCTGCTATGTGAACACCTCTGCTCTTCACACGCACAGATTTAGCCACATGAGCTCCTTCTCATGACAAGGCATGACAAGTGTGCAGCCATGTGAGGAGAGGCACAGCACCCTGCACACAGACAGGAACTCTGCTCGTGTTTGCAAGGGATGTGACACGAGGGAATCCCGGGAGCCCAGGCTCTGCACAGTAACCCAGCAGCAAAGGTGTGTCTCAGTGCTGCTGCCAAGGCACTGCAAGTCTGGGGAACTGACACGTATCTGGCACAAAAACCCCCCACAGGGGAAAGGGCCACTGTTCCTTCAGTGCAATTCAGCTCACTGACAAAGTGAATTTCTCGAGTCCAGCAGCACTGAGTGATGAACACTGCTGGGCTCACAGATCCCCTCCTAGCTCCCTGTGCTCCCCAATTGCTCACAGTAAGGTCCCAGGGCTCACCCCTGCAGTCTGCCCCTCTCATCTGCCCTCCTTTTGGAGAAAGGGATGCAGCTCTGCCCTTCTCACAACTGCATCGCCCTCCAGAAACAAAAACCTTTTGAAACTTCTCCACTAAACTCAAGAGTTCATCAGGGATTGTTTGCCTAGTGCTCTCAAGATCAGCCTGCTCATTAATGTACCAAAGTAAAGGATGAAGAACATTACTACAAGAAACCTTAATTTAAAAAAAACCAAACCTGTCGTAAACAATAGTTTACTATTAAACATCACTTGAAACATGACTAGTCTGGGCAGAGTATGGATCAGAATAAAGTTTAAGCTTCAGTGTTAAGCACTGGAAATTAATAAGTACCAAAATTGGAGATATATATATATATTACTCTCAGAGTTATTCTCCATCTGTTCTCCCTTTTCTTTCTTACTTTACATAAAATATTCAGAAAATATTCATATTTCCCTAAGAAACTTTCAACATAAGTTGAAATAAAAATCAGAATTTTGGGTTTAGTTTAAAAAAATATTTTTGTTTTCTTTAATGGAAAGGGTAGAATAGATTTTTTTAGAAAGAGTTTCCATAAATTTTTTAACTTCTACCCAAACCCTCCTCCAATCAAAACAGTTTCAGAGGAAGTTGTTTGGTCAGCAGGAGCACTTGTTATTAAGCAGCCAAACTTGCATGTTTTGGCTTGAAAAAAAAAAACCTCTGGAGGCTGTGTGTGCCATTGACAAACTGAACTCTACTCAAATATAACAGACCTGAAGAAACTTCTAAAATTTTGCATTCAAATTTCCCATGACACAAAATCATGTTTGACAATTTTATCTCCACTTATTTTCTGGAAAATTAGGAGAATCCTTTTCGGCTCCAGAGATGCTTCATGTGTCACTCTGCCCCGTGGCATGTATTGTACAAGGTGTTCCTCAGAAAAATGTACTCTGGATGCTGTAGTGGCCACATCTACCCACTCTGGCTGTGTCTTTATGTGTCAGGGTAGCGAATTTGTACCTCTATACTATCTTTCAACCATTTAAAGGCCCTAGTATTGCTTTTATTAGCAACAAGTAATGTTTTCAAACAATTGCGACATTTCAAAATGCCGCGAAACTGGACTCAGTAAAGAAGAATTCATTTCAAATTGTTTTGCTTGTCTTCACTTACGTGGAGAGTTATTGGTATACAGCTACTGAATAAGGAGCTGTATGTATCTTCACAGTATGAAGATAATAAAAATATACCTGCACTGATACTAAATAACACTGCTAATCAATAATAACAGTTTTATTATTCATGAGCTACTATTAATAAAACCCCATGGGTTCTAATGTAACTATTAAAAGAATTAATATTGTAATTCAATTTTAAGTTCTTTACATCTATCTGAAGTCTATTACAATAAATGAAAAGTCTCTCAATGACTCTGAAAAATGCTCTGCATGTTAATGACACCATGTGTTATTTTCACTATTGCAAATCACCTTTAAGATATTGCCTAAACACTGGAGTACTGATTACTCTTCAAGTAGGTGGATATAATGTTCCAAGAGAAGAGCACACCTCTCTGTCCATTCTCAGTCAAAATGAAACTAGTTTTGTTCAGACTTTCAGGAAGTATTAGAATAAGGGAGAGGTAGAATCAGGGAATTTCCAGGAATTGAGATGGGGACATGGGACCCTGTCTCCTGCTGGATGTGGTTTTCTCAATGGTCACTGTATTTAAATCACTTATTCACTGAATCTATTTTGTTATCGTGGCAGACACATGAAACAGATAATGAAAGGGAAGAACAGGGAACAAAAAGGCTGCTAAGGAAAGTTAAAAGCTGAATTCTGTTGCTCGAGAAATACACATTTAAAAAGCATATTTTTTGGAACTACTGAATAGCTCTGACAGTGTTCCACCAATCTATTCTGTGTTCAGCTCATTTAGGTCCCTGTGAAAAGTGAGTGATTGGTCATATTGATGAAGCAGACCAAGAACTACTACCAAAACAATCTCACAAAAAAGCAAGGCCACAAACATGCATTTTACTGGAGAACAAATCTCTGGATACACGACTAACTAGTAAATATAAAGACATTTATATGCAAAAAATACACACAGAACTCTGAAACGTAAAAGGGCCACAAAGTAGTTTTTTCAACAAACTTACAAAGACATGTCAGCATTGGAAGGTAACTCAGCTTAAGACATGTAAACCCCTTGATTTTTATCCCATGTACTTTCGAAAGTACAGCTAGTTGCACATTTGCTGCCAAGTACCTAATTACCTTTAAAAATCTAGCTCTGCACTGCTGAAGCTCTTGAGTGATCGAGGTATCAACATCACTCATCATTATGGAGGTAATTTTAATGATGAAAGCATTGCTAAAAGTTATTTTAAAATTCATTTTTACTTAATTTCTTTAGAGATGATTTGTTTGAGTACCTGAGACACAGTAACTAATCACTGACGGTTTTCTCTGCAAATATAAAATAGATTTATATGCCCTCCCGTAGGAACAAGAATTCCATCACCTCCTCCTGAATTTCTGAGCTATCGAATATTTGATGAGTGCTTAGGGAATCAGTATTGTGCCTTTTCACAGCAGTAATCAAGGAATGAAGTATTCTCTGCCATAATGAATCTACTGCAGGACTAAAAGATGAATATTTCAAATGCAAAAGCAATATGTTTGTTTTGAACACTTTCAAGTTTGGCTTTAATAAAGCAAGTAGTGAAGTATGCAATGAATTACACTGTTAGATGGTTAAAACAGAGCTGTGCAATATGTCTGAATGCATTTAATCCAAGTAACTACTCATTTTAGATGTGACTTATAAATATGTATTACATGTATGATGAACGGATGACTCAGGAACCATGAGAGACCTGGGCCTTGCCTTCCACTCCTGGTTTGCTTCAAAGCTAGCTCAGCCTGACAATTAACCAAGGCCCAGAGCCAGAACATCATTAACTACAAGCTGAATCTTACGTGGGTTGAAATTAAACACCACACGAATTATTCAAGTTAGGATCATTTAAATCAAGCCTGAGGTGCCTGGCTGGACTGGGATCTGCTACATGTGTTCCAACAGCTGGTGGGTTCCAGTGTGCAGCCAGAGGCTCATTTAGGATTCCCACAACAACAGGGCTCCTTAGTTCGGTCCATCTCTACCCTTCCTGCAAATCCAGAAGCCTCTCCTGCCAGCCAAGAGGGTGCTGTCAGCAGGAGCTGATGGGCTCTTCAAGTTGAACATCTCCCACCAGTACCAGCTACACTCTGAGAAACACCAAATCACCGCAACACTGAAAGGAATGGCCATCATGTGTTCTCCTGCAAAACCTGTCAGAGGGCAAGGTCTCATTTCTCATGGCATTATCTCCTTCGCATCCAGGGGATTTTTGATTTTTGCTAAAATAACAAGCAAGTTATCTTCAACAACAAAGAAAATCCAGCTAGAGATTTCAGGCCAGCTCATCTCATTTGCAAATTGACAATACCTGATATAGAGTCCCCACAGTGCTATTCTGTGTGAGACCCTCTCAGTGTCTATCCACAATAAGATACAGAGATGAGCAGTTATAGCAGTTCGTATTTGCAAGAATGGCTTCTTAGTTTACTAATTTTTTTTGTCAGATCAACTAACCTGCAGCACACAAACAGAAATAGCATTTATCAACAGAGCTTAAAATGAAAGTAATGAGAAAAGCACAGCTTTAATTACAATGAAATTCCAAGTGCTTCAATTATCCAAGTTCAGAACCAATGCACTTTACCTGGAAATTGCCTCTGAAATAATGAATTCAATAAGGAAAATTCTTGTATAGTCCAAGTTAAATTATTTAAAAAGGAAGAAAGAGGGTACTTAATAATTTAATGTTTCACCAATAATTATACAGTTCAGTGTAATGTTCACTCACTGGAGAATCTGATTTTCAAAGGAACATTTATGAACATCAGTCAAACAAAAAACACCTGCCAGACTATAAACTCAGCCAGTGTTGTGCGCATTCATTCCAACACAACATTACCACATTAGCACAAATCCAAGTCTTAATGGAAAACGTATCCAATAATTTATGTTAAAATATTTACATAGAAAAACATGCATGATACAGTTTTTACTAATGCAGTTGTAAAAAACAGTATGACCTCTCTTGCTACAATTTTTAAAAGCTGTGTTCTTGGTAAATGAGTTCAAGATGGGACCAAAGCTCTGGAAAATAGAAAGCTGTAGTACTTGAACAACCTACACTGCCAATCAAAATGTGACCATGGACACCTTAGAGACATTTCATTCAAAAGTCACTAGGAATCAGTTTTAAAAGACAGCTTTAAATTAGCTGCATGAAATACTAGCTATGGCAAGTTTATCTGCATGGAGTCCTGGGGAGCAAGGCTCAGGGAGCACCAAGTATTTCTCAAGAAAAATGTTTCCCCAAGACACAAATCAATAAGCTCAGCATGTCATACGCAGCTGAGGGGGCTAAAACAGCACCTTGGCCAAACACAGTAGGAATCTGCAAAGGATTATCATCATCCATTAATAACCCTATGTTAACCCTCTGTACAACAATTGAAGCCCTATGGGACCAGTTCTGGAAAATCCTCCTGACGACCATAACAGCAGCTGTCACACCGGTGTCCCTAAAGTTTATTTACAGGCCCCAGAATTCAGCATGTGCCCTTCTAGACTGGGGACTCTGGGCTTTACAAATCCTCCTCAACTGTTCTCTGTCTTGGAGAAAAGCTTCCCAGAAGGAAAACCTGATACACTCACAAGTTTAACAACACAGCACTGATATTTCAACCCAAAGGAAAAGGAAAATATGCCAAGACCCCCTCAACCATTTCCTTGCAGCCACAGAACAGGTCATCCCTGGGTCACTTTGCCAAAGAATTACCCTGACCCCACACTCTGGAAAAGATGAGAGAGTGTTCATCAGAAATGGCCTCAGATTTCACAGCTCCCAGAGCAGAGGAGCCCAGCTGCACCATCATCCAAACTTTATAGCCTCATGTCCTGAGGCCGGCAGGGCTGCAAACTATGAAAAGTGTAGATTTCCTCTTCCCTGAGGGGACTACAACACTCAGCTGGGGTCTTGAAAAGCCTGAGGTCTCTGACAAGCAAAGATGGGTTTTTTAACAGCATAACACACTATTTTAAGTTATTTTAGTGGCTCCCTTGGAATCATGCAAAGACTTACAGTAAGTGCAGCACTTGGCTTTACAGGTAGGGAATACCAAACACAGTCCCACCACAATTTTAAGATCCTGTAAAAAACCAAAGATTTAGGGAATACATGTCACATACAGACTAGGAAGTGATGTGACACGGGGCAGTGCTTCACATGGCTGATGTGAACCACATTGGGGTAATTTAGCAGTTAAATTCCAGACAGATGATGCCACAACACGCAGTGCACACTGTGGCACAAACCCACGCTCCTTCTGACACGGCACACACCAAACCCACAACGCTTCACTGGGGTATAAACAAGCCTTTGGTTGTTCTGCCCCTAAACTTCTGTCTCGTATGGCCAAATTCAACTTCCCCAAAGCATCCCACAGTACACTGAGGTTAAGAAGTCTGGGGAATCATCATGCCATGCCACTGTAAATTATCACAGCTCCACCATCTTTGCCCTAATATGAAATGCCACAGAAGTGCTCAGAATCCAACAGTGATGAATTTAACATGCCTCCCTCCACTATCCTGATGTCAGCAGAGTTACAGCAATTTATGCAATACAAGGATCTGTCCTTTTCTCCTTATCAAAGCATTTGATCAAAATCAGTGACATGGAAAAAGACAACCTTACTTAATTTGAGCAGCAGAGTCAGGCTTGTCACTCTAACATCATAAGAAAAAGGGAGGTATTTACATATGGGTACTTGCATATTCCTTTTTATCTGGCTTCACAAAGATAACAGCAAGATCACTTTCTTCCTCAGTAAAAACTAGTGTGAAACCTCACAAAGGATCAGCATTTTCCCTTGCTCTTCCCTCCCTCTTTTCCTCTCTTCTGGAAAGCAAGACCTCAAGACATTTCAAATCTTCATTAGCTACTTCTCCGCCTGTGACAGCCTGGTGGTGTGGAGCAGCTCCAGCTCCATCTCTTCAACTCACCTTCGAGTCAGAAAGGTTAAGACTGTTCCTGATGTGAGGTGACAAGGAGCTCACACTGCCGAATGCCACTGCCACAGGTGCCACTCCCATCACCAGTGGTGGTCTCTGCCCCACCCCGTGGATCTGGAGTGTGGGGAACCACAAATGAGCTCACCCAGCAGCCCCAGATCTGCATCTCTCAGGATGCATTTCAAACAAGTGGATGCATAAATTCACTCATTCCAAAACCTGGTCTGTTCAAGAACTTGTTACTATGACAATTTAGAAGAAGCTGCTACAGATAAGATTGATGAAATGTATTGATTAATTTTCTCTCAAGCTACATTTGAATTTTAAGTTTTTCCTAAACAAAACCAGTTGGTGTTGGTTTGTTAGTATTCCAGGGACTGCAGCAATGTGCTTCAGCAGCAAAGGAAGTTCCATGATAAATGTGTTCTCCAATCTGCATCTGTAAAGTAGCTATAAAGTCAGAACAATCCAGGCAAAATTTTTCATTATGTTTTTAAATATACTTATTTACATTTTAAATCACACATAGACAATATGAAATATCTTTCACTTAGACAGGTGGGAACAAGAAAACAGATGCATCCATTAAGCTTGAAACAATTCAATGAATTAAATAGTACTTGGTGAACACTCTGGTTTATGGATATAGCCTTTGTTTTAACTTACTTGAAAAAACACGGCCATGGCTCCTACCACCCTGTTTTCTAGAACTGCTGTTCCAAAACTGTCAAAGTCATCAGGATTGTAGAAGTAAATCTGCATCTGCAAAAATTAAAACCAACAACAGAATCACATTAGTGTTGATTCACACAGCTTTCACATGATGCAATGCATACACGTTGTATGTAAACCCAGTGTTATGAACCTGAGATAAAGGAATTCTGCTGAACAATATTGTTTAACCAGCATCTTGATTAATAGCATGACTGCCCTGCTGGGACAGTAAGCAGGGAACAGAGTTGATGCAATGCATTTTAATACCAAATCCAAGCGTAAACACTATGGCCAGTCTGTTCAGATGTTAAACTTTGTGCTTTCTGCCAGCATCTCTTCATTTCTTTGCACATTGAAGGCTCATCTCCCGCTCTGTTAAATGTGCTAAACATATTTATCTCAAAATCCATAGAGAATTTTGAAAAGGATTTCAATGTTTAGAGTTATTCCTTTACTCCTAAAGTAATTTGTAAGATAAAAGTCTGTCTCCATAGCAATGCATTTTTATGAGCCTCTGATATTCAGGTCTATCAGTTAAGGTCACACTTCTCCCCGTCTTCAGTTAAATTTCATGACTCTTATTTCCAAAGTGTTAGTACTCTGCCAAAAGCATGAGACAAAACCAGACATATTGATGTAATTTTTAATGAATAATAAATATTAATAATTACACAAACCCCAAGTAAGAGCAGGTGAGAACAATGATTACCCCAAACTAACAAGTGTTGGAGTTACACAAATGGAAGAGGACCAAGAACAGCTTCCTCTATACACTCTGCTGGTAAACAACCCCACTGCACCACACACATGCCATGAATAAGGGCAGCCTACAGAGGCCTGTGGGTGCTCATGCTCTTCATTTCCTGTATGGTTCTCGTTCCACTTCCCACAGCAGCTGAGCTCCCACTTCTGCCAGCTGTCCGAATGTACTGCTGCTTCTCCAGTAGTTGTTCAGCCCCTCCATTCCAAAAGAGGCCCCGAGTGTTAGCCCATCTCCATCAGCCACGGTTTGCTCTGAAGGATCAGGTTTAAAGCATACAATGCTCCCTTCTCAACACTACACCATGCAGGTGTGCATGTGGTCACAGAATAAACTCAGTGTTGCCAACCCTACACAACACAAAGCCACGTGCTGAGCCCGAGGGTGACAGCCAAGCCCAAGGAATGGACTTCACAGCAGTTGCTCCTGTGGCCATTCAAGGAACCATCCAGATGGATTTCACAACACAAGCCAGCACTGGCTGGCTGATATGTATGCTCACTTGTGCTCATTAACACCAGAAAAAAAATTAAAATATTGTTCCTGGCTATGAAATGGGAATGGACCCCTTGGCTTCTCTGCCAGTAGCCTCTTGCTGAACCTGTGCCCTCACTCTGCTGCCCATGACCAGTACCTGCCCTTTTCACAGCATTACAGTGATGGTAAGAGGCACAGAGCTCATAGTTTGAGGTCCAGCTGAGACTGCCATGCCTCCCAACACACTGCCAGTCTGACCATGGCTCCCTCCAGCAAGTCTGTCTGCAGGACCCAAACACTTGCTTGGGTTTTTCCAAAATAGTGCTGGCATGATGCATCCTGTTATATTCACAAATTCATTATTTTCCCCATAGTTTGTATATGCCAAGAGAGATTATACCCTTTCATCTTGCACAGATACATTCCTACACACATTGACTGATTCCCAGGCTTCTGACAGATATACTGGCTGTAGTGGATAGGTGCTTTGCTGGTGTTATACAGTTAAAAAGACATCACTACATAGGGAAAAGGCCAACATGAAGACCAGAGCATTCAGAGGTAGAGGTACTTTTTTCAGCGGGAGAAGACCACATTCCAAATAGGCCACAAAGAAATTAAAAAATTTGGAACTCAGACTAGCTGTATAAAATTTGAAAGCAAATTTCTTCCCCTTCTTTGGCCTTCCTATTCCCAGCATACTCAGAGCACACACACAGATGCTGACAATATCTCACAGAGGTGGCAGTGTCTCCAGATTCTGACAACTCGTGCATTGAACAAATGCAGAGCAAGGTACAGCCATTCATTCATGTAGAAATTAGAAACAGTATCTTTCAGGTAGAATCACTTAAACTTCAGTTTAGCCAGCACAGACCAAACCTGGCAAAACATTCACAAATTACGTTTTGCTCCTCTGCAAAATAAAGACTAAAATTATCTATACCTTACATAAAACATTTCACAATATATTCCTCATAGGAGTTTATGAAGAAAAGCATCACTGAGTGAGTTCAGCATATGCCAGAATCATTTTGGATCAATTTTGCTTACGGCATTTTAAGGAAATTAATTTTTACAATGCACTCCTGCATACCAGTGCAAAGGGCTTTGGTAAAAGAGTTTTCCTTTCAGATCCCTCATCTTATCAGTGCAATCTCACAGCCTAATCAAGAACCACACTCAGCCTTGATTACCATGCACACTGGAGCATTTTACCACTGCTCCCTGGTGTTTTTCCAGAGAGCGTGGTTGCTCCCTCTGCATCCATCACGTCAAGGGGAACTGTCCTGTATGAAAAATCATTGTCATCTGTCATACAGTAGGTTCCTTATGTGCTTATACAGCTAGAAGGAACATTTTAGGAATACAATATCTGAGGAATTGCTATTATATAATTTACACAAGCATATCCTGCAAAAACAATGTTGCAAAGACAGTAAAGTTCCACCCTCAAAGCCTCAAGGTTCAGGCTGCTCATAAAACCACACCTGGACACCGCTGAGCACAAGTATCATGGCAATTTTGTAATTATGTGATCACATATTGTTCTCTTCCATAATACACCCTCATCAGTTTTCCCCAATTTACAATAAAATGCAAATGTATCCAATGTATTTTTGTTCTTTTATTCATAATATACATAATATTGAATGCATTTATCAGTAGATAGTTAATTTAATATTTTCTATGGGTGGGATCAGGTTCTTTATGTACAAAGTGGGAATAAGACAGTTAACTGTAAAATTAATTTCACCGCATACTTAAGTGGCCTAAACATGCTAGAAAATTTTCATTATTACTCCTTATTATATAATTAGTATATACAATATATGGGGCACTTTGCATATAAATGACTTCTACTGTCTCTGCCTGGGATGCAAAAAGCAGCAGCACAGAATGCAACAAAGAGGCTTTTAAGCTAAAGAAAATTTGGATCGTATAATACACTATTTGTGAAATGCAGAATGGAGAATCACACGTCCAACCTAAATTGTGGCACTGACTGATTTCAGCCCCATACAACAGCATTTCTGTACATTTTTGCATGCGATTCCACAACGGCATCTATTTTTGAAAATTAAAAAATTTAAAGGCTGAGAATGCTGCAGTAAAGCCTGAAATGCCCTCTGCAGTGTGACAATACCTGCGTGCAGTCAGAATGCTCTGCTCCACACATCCCTGCTGACTGTGCTCCAAAGAGCCTTTCTCATGGCACAGGTCCAGGAGGGCACCAGTGTCCTGCTCTCCATGGCACAATATATGAGATTTACAAGGCTTTCACATCTAGCCCCATTACGGCTAACAAGGCTGGGAAAGGCTTACACGGCCTTCCTTAATCTCAGATGTGCAACACGGCAGTGTAACTTGCATTTACCTTGTAAAGAGGTATCATAAAAACCACGTGTGTCCAAGCAACTTGAAATTTTCAGTATTTTGGTAAAGCCAATCGGAGACAAACCATCCCTAGTGAAACAAAGGTACTTTTCTCACAGGAAGAACTCTCCATCCTTCCTAAAATGCTTCCACTAATGCTGCTGCAGCTACAGAGCTTTACCAAAGCAGGGAGAGGGCAAGAGTTTGATTTTAATGGGGAAACTTCATGCGTTGACATTCTTCACGCTGTAAAAAGAATTGTTTTCAAACTTGAGAGAGATTTGCTGAACAGCACAGATTTAAGCCTGAAAAAATATCAATGTAGGCAAAATCTTCAGGCAGTTACAAGTCCCTTAAAACATAGGATTTCAGAGAAAGCCCTCCCTCTGCCATAAACCAGGAGATAATCACCAGTCACCCTGAGAAAATGTCATGTTTTCTAGTCTCTGCTGTTCAGGAAGATCCAGTGGCCAACCATCACCGTTTCCAAGCAATCCAGGTCTGTCTAATCCAGCCTACAACACTTAGACAAGGGAATACACCAAGTACATCCAACATGTGGGTGATTCTCCAGCCTGGAGAGCCGTTGCCTCCAAGCTCCTACCCCTCCACCATGCCTGGGGGCAGGAAATTGTCTCCTCCTCAGGACAACCTACTCCCTGCAGAAACACCTTTCTTCAATCCATCTTCTTCCAACCTTTGCAGAAATCTAGTATTACCCAGACCTGCCAAAATGTCAGCCCCTGCTCTGTGCTTAGATTTTGATGCCAAACTGGGCTGCCACCATGCTGATGTTGTAAGGACTGGCTGTCCAAAATGTGCATATTACTGAGAAATACTGCCCACCAGAGACCAGTTCTGATTTTATTAAGTGCAATTGCCTCTGAATGACTAAACCCTCATTATGAAATGTCATTGGCTTGCAAGAACTGAGCCTGCTTCCAGTGAATGGCTTCTCCTCTGCCACCCATCCACAAATAAAAGGCTCTGTCTCCCTACTTGGCATGTCAGGCATCCAGACAGAAATCACCATTCCCATGCATGACATCTCTTTGCTGTCATTACCCCACTACAAAGACAGAAAGTTTACATCCAACACAGACTGTCATGGCCAAACTCATTCAGCACTTATGAGAGAAAAGCCACAACGAGCCGTTTGATAGATCCCAGAAGATGTGAGTGAGTTCAAAGCAATTCTAAGAGACTGGAAACTAAGCAAGTACATTTTCCATAGACAGATGCCAAGCATTTTAAAAATAAATAATTGAGACTTTTAAATTGGGCTGCTATCACCCTGTGCAACCTCCTACAGCAGATTTCTCTTTAGATTAAAAAATGAACAAAGGCTCATTGTGCTGTCACAGATGCGGAGTACAGAATATTCAACAGAATCAGGAATTCTGGAGCAAGGGAAAGGATCGTCGGAATTATCTTTCTGCTCATTTCCTTCCAGCAATCCAAGAACTACCATGCAATTTAAAGCATGGTAAAAAAGCATTAAAAAATAAAAGGTCTTACAGATGAGCCAATTTTTTTATGAATTAGGCAGCAAGACACAGAGGGAGCAGTGATGTGGATTATTAAGTTCTGCTTTAGAGACTGAGAGTATTTTCAGAAGAGTGCAACACCCAGGCAGTGCAGGTAGATTGCAACTCTTTGCAGATCGGTGAAACAAAAATTTTGAAATGTTTGCTTTAGATGATGGAGTTAAGCACTGAATATACTAATTCTTAATTAGTGTCTTTGCTGCTTACAATGTAAGAATAAATTATTCTCAGTGACTTTTACAACTGTATTTAAAACCTTTTGCACAAAAATAAATTCTCTGCTAAGATTATGAATCATACATGATTTTTCTTAATTGAAAGCTCGCATGTAACTTACTTTTGCTTTAAATATGTGCATAGATTTCCAGTGAACTGGATGATGTGATCCATTTGGCTGGAATAAAAATTTTCTACAGACATAATGTAATCTTCACTGCAGCACTAAAAATTCAGAATAACTGTCCTGCAGTCTGTATGTTTACTGGAGTGTGAGATGTACACTGGGGCAATAAAGTCTAATGTTTGACTTCTCATTATATTCTCTTTAAAAAATCCATGAAACTTATCATTTATAACATATTCAAAATCTGCTTAGGAAAGGCAGGGGGAAGAGTGAATCGTGATGTTTTCCAGTTCTCCTACCAGAGCCTGATGTAATAACACAGAGTATATTGCATTCTTTTGAAAAGATAAAGTTGAACAGGAGCAGATAATGGCATGTTTTTCCTGCCTAGTCTATTATTCATCAGTGAATTTTTAACTATAGTTAGGCAGGTAGAGAGATGTATTTTGAATGGCATAACTTGGTATTCGACAGTGCCTAAAAGTGTGCTGGGTAAAACTGCAAAACAAAGAGTCAGACAGGGACTTTGTCCTAATGTAATTGCAACTTGATAATGAATACAATGCTAGGCTGAAAAAAATGAAAGGAGCTGAAACAACAGGAAGAGCAAGATCATGCAAGTGAAATACCAGAATTCAACTCAATTTAGACGTTCGCATCCCTCAGAAGTATGGCAAATTTCCCTTTTATCTTCTTTAACAGCAAGCGCGAATCCTTGCTTTGTTGTCTCCAAACAACACAGTAGGTGCACCTATGCTATAAATTGAGATGAAGCAATTTCAGAGTCTTTTTCAACCTGAAGGGTGGTAGCTGTTGCACTTTCTGCCCATAAGTCTGCACAGCATTTAAACATGTGAGTGGCCCAGTGACAGTTCAGTAGAACAGGGAGGAAACCCAGCGCTCATGGGATCACCCTGGGCTCCCACGCATTGTTGGATCTCAGCCCCAACACTCCGTATCTTGAGCATTAAGTCCTGAACGTTAAGAGAAAAGGACCTTGCCAAGCCAGAAGCTTCCCTGATTTCTACTGCCAGAAATAAATACCCCTTAGGCCAGCTCCCATCCCTAACACGAAAATCCATCTCGTGTGTACACAGTGAGTCATTACAGCAGGAAGGCCCATTTGATGCTAAAAAGCTGCACTTTGCATTCATTTGTATTACCGTAATATGAAAATAACGGTGTCAGTGTTTATGCTTTACGTAACGTGAAACTTTTTTGCAATTGCTTTCTACTCCAAGTAACAGCCATATGATTCACCATGAAATGAAGTCTGGAAAATCGTTTTGGATAAATGGAACTATAAATTCAATAGAATTTCCATGACAACATAGATTGCAACACTCCACCACAAGTGAAATGTTATAAATCATTCAAAACCAACAAAAAATCAGCAGTAAGTCTTCTCTTTCACAATGCACAAGACCCTTGAATTATAGAGCTCTGGTTATTACCTCCCAGTGCAATGCCTCTTGTTTCTGATCCTCCTTCCTCTGTGTTACAAGTGTTGTTTCATATTTGACCTCCTTCCAAACACAGGAGATTATAATACTAACACTTTAATACTAAGACATAAGCAACAACTGAAGCATAACGAGCAGGAGGTGTTTTTGAACCTTTCCCTCTCATCTCCTAAAAATGTTTAAAATATCTTCATCCTGTGGTAATTATACCTGTGCATCCAGATACATCACAGCATCTTGTTAGACACACAAATTTAGGAGGCTCTTTTTCTGGAAATGTGCGTGGTAACTGGTGCAATAGGGTGCCCAGGCAGCTTGTGAAAGGGATGAGAACCACATGTCCAAGGGATGGAAGAGATCCAAGTAGAGGAAGTAAAAATAAAAAAAGACTAAAAGATTGCCCCACACAGTATTGCTCATTTGTACCCTTTCGTCAGAGGATTCCTGACAAACTTCAAGTCCAAGGAACCGGAATGATGTGATTCCAGGAGAACCTTCACTGCAATTTTAAAATCACTGTGGCTCTTGCCTTTATGCTTGGAAGAAAAACCTTGAAAATGCAAAGCTCTCTCCTCCCTGAAAAGATTAACAAGCCCATGAAAACAAGGTGAGAGAAATAGTTCAGTATTCTGGGGTTTTTTGTATAATAGTAGGAACATTTCTTAAATATCAAATCTTTTGGTAACTTGAGAAGTGGCAACCTATTACCCCTTGGACTGCAAAGGCTACTTAGCGAGTTTCTGCTGCCTTGCACTGATCACTGCCCACTTCTGGGCCTCAGTTCCTCATGTGGTCACTGCTTATCCCTTCTCTAAGCAGAAATTTCATGAAAAAACACTTTAAAATTTTGAATTTAATGGGAAGAATGACACACAGTTGAAAACCATGTGAAATTTAGTACCATATGGAGTGTTGTCGGAGGAAAAAAACTTTGAGGTTGCTTCATTTGCTTGATATTGCAATAAGGAAGAGTCCCACAGGTACCTCACAGAGAGAGTCTATTGCTTCCTTAATGCCGGTACCAATTTCAACCAGCTCATAACTGACAGGAGAAGATGTCATGAGAAGCTGCTTGTGCTCCATCCCTGAGGTATTCAAGGCCAGGCTGGACAGGCCTCTGGATAACCTGACCTAGTGGAAGATGTCTCTGCCCATGGCAGGGAGTTGGTATCAGGTGATCTTTAAGGCTCCTTCCAACCCAAACCGTTGTGTGCCGTGTGGTTCACATCCCTTCCATGAGCAGATGTCACAGCAATTCAGTGCACACAACTGCTGCAGGGCCATGCACCCACACACCCAAGGGCAGCTTCCCAGGCTCTGGGAGGCAAACTGGTGTCTTTCACTGGGCTTTACCCTCTCTACGAGAGACTTTTTTGTGTATTTATTGAGCAGCTCTGAGTCTCACTCACACTGGCTTTGTCTAATGGTGGCATATTCCAAGTAAGACAGCGGGAACACACAATATTGAGGCAAATGTGGCTTCCTAAAACTGTACTAATGGAAAAATTAGAGGCAATACTTAGCTGCTGTCATGGCTGAAAAACTGAAACAGGCGATTTAGAAAGTGGCTAAGCACCAAATGACACAGCAACTAAAAACAAGCTGGGTGGACTAACTGTATAAACAGAATAGCTCTGAACTCCACCCAAAAGTGGCTGTTTTAGATATCTTCTTCATCTGCTTCCCATGGCCCTCCTAAAAGAAAAAACAACACTACTGAAGAATTTTAAACTTCAAGATTCCCGAACAGTCCATACTTCAGCTCATCTTTCAGGAATCCATTTACTTTCTTAAACACCAAGAAGAGCTGCCAGAATGGAGAGAACTGGGATTTCCTTCCAAAAATACTCCAGTGCTCTTCAGGAAAAAAAAAAGAGCTGCACTAGAAGACTAAACTCCACAAAAGCATACTTTTCCTAGCATGTGTCATTAATACAATTTCATATCCCATTCGCTTTAAAGATGCACTAGCAGAAGTAGTTATTCCTCTGAAAGCACGTATCTTAGCACAAATTCCTCTTTTTGCACTGTGGAATTCAGAATGTCCTCTCTGTGTGTGGTCTTTTTTCTTGTTGATGATGGGTTGTTTTTTTTGGTTTTTTTTTGGTGGGTTTTTTGTTTGCTTGTTTGTTTGTTTGTTTTTTGGGGTTTTTTCCACCCCCAGTGGAAGAAGGCAAGGTCTTC
This sequence comes from Cyanoderma ruficeps, assembly GCA_008694505.1. NCBI lineage: Eukaryota > Metazoa > Chordata > Aves > Passeriformes > Timaliidae > Cyanoderma > Cyanoderma ruficeps. Next base: position 5,364,385 of record VZDJ01000056.1, on the reverse strand, counting down.
CAAGAGGTTTAATGAACTTCCAAATGCCTCAGAACAAATTTTGAGGTATTTATAGTTTCACTCTGGATTCAAAGCTATGCAGCAGATGGGGCACGTTTTCAGCAGCATTTTGCTGGGTGAAAGGCCATTCCTATCTCTGAGGGGATGTGAAATCCTCCAGGCTGTACACTTGCAGAGTTATTTTTATTTATGAACTGTGAAGTAGATGGACAGTTACAGCAGAACCAGGCCAGGCTAAGAGCTTACTTGGAGGGTAAAAACAATAATGAGTTTTCTCATATTTTGCAGAACACACCTCTACCTAGACCCTCATCATAATGCCAAAGGCACAGCAAACAGAGTGCTCAGCAATGTTCTCAGTAGCTGCTTGCAGATTACTGGAGGGATGTGTGACAGCCTGTGCTGCAGGGACAGCACTAGTTCTGTCACAGCTGTCCCATTGGAACATGAGGGATTTTTCCAATGCAGCTGCTTAATGTGGGTGTTTCACTTCAAGATTCTCAAAAGGGTTTAATACGCAAGGAGCGAGTACACTATATCCTTTCTAAAACTCAGGATCTCCTAAAAATACCTTAAACTGAAATCCTTCCCCACCATGGGCTGCTTACCCAAATTCCCCAGTGTTGGAAAACCTTACATGTAATCTCTCTGTAGTCTGTCTCTAATTTTCTAGGTTTCTCTACCTTTACCCTCTGACTGTTTTACCAAGAAGAAAGTGAAGTCTGCACACATCTGGAGTGTAGGGTTAAGAATTTGTACGTGTACAGACACACACACAGAGTAGCTGAGTACACCATCTCAAAGGAGCCAGTGTGTTAAGGACATGATTCTGGATTTACACTAAGAAATCAAAAAGAACAATACTTCAGCACAGCAAGAAGCAAAATACTGACAGAAAAGAAAAATGCTGGAAATTGTGTAGCCTTTTAAAGTTAAACCCGTGTCCACGGTCACAGCTGTAAACCCACTTGCAAACACATTCTGTAATGGTCCTTTGCTAAATGTCAAAGTTATTCTTCCATGCCTATGAAACAGAAACACAGCTCTGATTCTCACTCCCTCCCTTGCTCATACCTGTCTGCAGGTAACATGTTGAGACTCCCCTGGTGCATCTGACGCTGCTGCTCACTTATGGCATCACCTTATAAAATGTGACTAAAATAACCTCCCAGCTTTAACACTTCCAATTTCTTACAGGCCCATTGATGTTGAAAGAATGTTGAACTCCTTTGGAGTCCTGAAAAACACAACAGCACTACCAGATTGGCATCTGAGTTCAAATTTCACAGGCTTTCGTTCAGTGCAGCTTTCAGAACACACTCCTGGTGGGAGGTATGCCCAATTGCATCCCTGCTCAACCAGGATTTGTGCCAGTTTCATCCCCTCCCTCAACTGTATTTTAATCATAGAAATTATTTGCATGCCCAAGAGTCACATTTCCAGTCTGGCTCACACCTGTGTGTTTCTGAAAGCATCTCTTCTATCCCGGCATCTCACACTCAAACAATTCACCTGTGTAATGGACACCAGAGAAGTTCTGGTTTTCAGTGTGACAGCTGCTGGCTTCTCTCCAGACTCTTGGTGTTCCTGGCTCCAGAGTTGCCCAACCAATTTAATTCTTGCTCATGCCACTCCTCTCACCACCAGCACCAGATATTTGGATTGCGTCGGCAAACACAAACGGGAACTGGGAACACTCCAAACTGGTGCAGCCTCTCCCATCACACAGTAGGGAGAGCTGCTCCAAGCTGCCCAGGGCCAGGGCAGGACAGACACCACCTGCCACACAAATCCCCACCAGTATGTGCTACTGGTGCATTCACCTCTCTTGGTGTTGTTCTGCCACAGCAAAAAATGCTTCAGTGGAACTTTTGAAATATGCGAGTTGCACAAGTAAAGTCTTTATCATAAATCTGATAATTAACCTGCACAACTGATTTCCCTCCTGGCAGCAGGCAGGTTGGAATAAATAGTCTATTCAATACCTACTGAGAGAAGACTTCCATATTTCATGTTTACTTTAGACAAGTACAAAAACCTTTGGACAAAAGGCCTCCAAGAGTCAAATTCCTTGCAGTTTCAACAGAGCGCCCTGAATAATACATAAAGCAGCTACGCTCTTATCCCTAAAACCACAGGTGTGAACCAGATGTCATGCTTATCTTCTCTTGAGATTACAGCAATTGCATGCCTTCAGAATCTAAAGCAAGCTTTGGATCAAGGAACCTGAAATATATTAAAAGTGTGGCACTGAAGTTAAAAATTCAAATATTAACCTAGAAATAACTGTTTCATTCAGGAGCCTGTTTATAGTCTATGTTCTGTAAAAGTTGTATTTCTTTTATTTAACTGTTTATAACAAAGTGCATTATGTGCCACAAATCTGAGATAAAACTATTTGCATAAATCTCAGTATTGGTAAGCAAGATTTTGCCAAACAGATCTTTCAAATATACCACCATCAATTAAACACGCATCATGGCTCAAGAAACAGAATTAAAGTTAAAACCCTAATTCAAATTTTAAACTTTGCTGTTATTGTAGTGAAGGTTTAGAAAAAGGTGAGCATACGCAGCACTCAAATATTGAAAGGAGATTAAACCCAGAAAGGTATCTCAAAGAGAATTTTAATACACAGAGAATTTAATATACAGTAACAAGAAATGTTACAGGGTGCAATGTGCAAATGTGCTCTAACCATACAGCCTTGATCATAACCAGTCACCTAAGAGTGCACAGCCAGAGAATTATTCAAAAATGTTCAGTTTTAAGAAAAATAACAATTTCCTCACTCAACAAGCGAACACCACTAGTAAGTGTGTTTGTTACTGGGGGCATTTCAGGAAAAGAACCACATGGTCCTCCTCACCAGAATGCATAAAACATCCTGTCCCAGCAGATTTCAAAGGTCATACTCCCATTGCAGTATTTCTTCTCTTAAACCAGGTCCAGGCCCCACCTCTCGACTCCTGTGTCAGGAGCAGCAGTGATTCCTGCAGGGGTGAGGGTCTGTTGTCCCTGAAAGAGGGTTCATGTCCTACTTTGGTTTTTGCTCAGCTTTCCTTCTCCACCTCGGCTAGCTTCGTTCTTTAATCCAACATTCTGGTTTCCTTCCACAGCATCCCCTGTCAAACACACACACACACACTCCGAAGGCTGTCAGCAGCTAATGCTAACACTTCACTAGGAGAAGTCTGCTAGGTCAATTTATGACAGAAATATTGCAGGTTTCTAATTAGAGTCCTACATAAAAAAGCCTGTGTTTACTCAATAATCCCCACACTCACTTACCAGATGCACGCATCTCCTCTCTAGCTGTAGAAAAAAGGTGGTGAATGTGACCTGAATCCAAGAGCTGTAATGTCACCTGCTTGATCTTCAGAGAGTTGAACTACCATGTTCACATACCAGTATTCACCAGTGACCCAGAGCCTCAGCCTGCCCTCCAGCAGCAGGGCCTGTGACTCTTGGGGAAAAAGCATCCAACGTGTTGGCTCATTCATGTCAATAAAATAGAGTATGAAGAATCGTAGGTTAAGGTGTTAACATGGCCCTGTCTGTAAGGCTGAATAGTCAAACTTGGTTTGAGTTGAGAGCACAGACCCAGGCTGCTCAGCTCCATGGCAACACTAATGATTTAAACATCTTTACAACTTCTAATTGAAGATATAGGAGAAAAGTTGANAATTTCAAATATAAACAATTGAGTCTTCTAGCATCACCTATGCCTTATCCCCACCTCTGTTAGCAAATGGGCTTTTCTTACAAAAACAATCCATGGATGATATTAAATGTGGTGAAAAACATTATCCTTCAGAAAAACAGGTGAGATAAGCTACATCTAGTTCTGGAGTCCAGTCCTAATTTCTGCAGAAGAAAAAACATGTAACAGCAAAAAGAAAAGAAGTGCACAGCCAGATAACTCAGCTTCTGCAAGTGATACTTGCAACTTCATTACTGTGGAAAGCAGGCAATAAAAATGGCTGTTATCAGCCACTTCAACACCTGGTAACTCCTGCCAGGTGGCACAGGACACAGCTTTTTCCTGCCTTGCCAGGCATGGGATCACGGCAGTGCTGTGAAAGGGAGTGTGTCTGGGCTCACTGTGCCAGGCTAGTATTGAACAGACGGAGGAAAGAGATAGGAAGGAGAACAACAGGGATGGGGGAAAGAAAAGCACAGAGAAAGAAAAGACAGCATCCCTATCTCTCACACTAAAGGGCTGTTGAGACTTTGCTGAAATTGGTGGCAGCTCTGGTAGCTTCTGGTAGCCCTGCTACTCTGAGCAGTTCAAAACACATCCAGGATCATGACTGGCTTCCTTGAACACCCAGTGGTTGCTGGGTTGGCATTACAGGGTCTTGACATCACAGGAGATTGTAAAACTCAAGTATTTCAGCTGATCTCCTTCCCTTCACCAATTGTCATCTGGCCCTTTCACTCCCAAGACCTCCCACCACACAGCCTGCCAGCCAAGGGCTACGGGCGACACCAGTGAATCTATCAATTATCTGCACCAATCTTTTACAAAACACCAGCCTTATCTGCTTATTTCCAGCTCCATTCCCTTCTCATTTAAGCACATCATTTGGAAGGTAATTTGATGGGTTTTAGCTTATTTCAAGCTGCCCTCTTTCTGTTGAGTTTCTTAACAATGCTCCCCACAGATCTTGCGTAGAGCAGTGTGGCCATGGATATTTATCTAATACTCCAGGCTGCAGCAATATAGCTCTGGAGAGCCCTCATAAAACACTTGATTATGGCTACAGGTGCATCAGGATCTGTATCCTGTCTCAGGCACCAGGCACTAATGGAAAATAAATCAAGACAGGACAAAGGGTAACTGTTCCCTTTGCTATACCCCTGCAGCTTCCAGCAAGCCTCAGAGGCCTTTCTGACCTGGAAGCAGAACAAGGATCATCCCGGACTGGTGCCCCTTTCCAACCTGTATTTACTGCTGACTACTAGAAATTCATCACCCAAGGGGTTCCACAATCCATGCACTTTGCCACACTGCTGGGAAAGTGTTCCTTTCTGTGGAATGTGCAACTTCTGTGTCTCAGGACTAAGAGCGTTTGCTATACTGGGAAGCCTAACAAGCAACATTTATTTAACTTTGTTGAAATTTCACAGTCCTGTGTAATCATGCACCCAGAGTCACCTTTTCCAAGCTGAGATGTCACAACAACAATTTATTTTTTTTTTCTTGTCACCGAAGATCCCCTATTTCTTTGGACATACCCAGTATTTTTTAGGATGGGCAGTCAGAACCATTCAATTTATATGTACCATGGAGTAAAGACTTTTCCATGCACTAATTTCCTAATAATTTCAAAACTTCCTCTTTGCCTTTTTGCTACTGCTGAACACTGAGCTCACATCTTCAGACAGCTCTCTTTAAGGACTCCAGGAACATTTCCTTGAGTGGCAATAACTAATTTAATGTTCATTACTCTATGTGCAAAGTCAGAGTCTTCTAACCTAGTTACACTAGAAAATAAGATTTATATGATCCTGCTTTGTGTGTGTGTCTGCATATGATGTCAGACCTTTATAATAATTTTAGAGTGCATTCACCAGTTTGATCAAAACCCAACAGCTCACTTGGGTTCTCGAAGACTCAAAGACACACATTCAAGTGCCTTTGCAGTTAAGCAGCAAAGTTGAAGAGAGACACAATTAGTTTCAGAAGTGGGATCAAATATGGAAGACACTGAAGACACTCCCTGTCCTCCTTTACAAAGCACTTCATCATCATGCCCAGCATGGGCAGCAGACACTTCAGTGGCTGTCACATCCCCTCCAAACTCAGCAATGCTGCACATGGATAACCTGGAGCTTTTTTGACTTGAGAGCACTCACTTCTGCACCTGGGGATGTTATAGGTCACATAATGTATCCACTTTCTTTCGCTCAGTGGGAATACTATCAGTAGGTGCAGATTCCCCTGAGTCATGGAGAGAATACCAGCATTTGAATCTATGCACACATAATATTAATAGAAATCTACCACTCTGTTAAATATTGTAATATGGTAACTTTAATCATAAAGCCTCTCAGTATTTAAATACTTCAGGCACTGTAGACATTTATACAACTAGCAGTAGATGAATTTTCAAATAGATACTTCTGAGTAATTATCCTCTTGAGACAGCACCAATTGCTAAATAATGCCTCAGTTTAATAGCACGTAGCTATTATTCTGGGCACTATTAAATCTCTCAGAAACGAAACAAAGATGGTGATAAATATCTGACGCTCCATTTCAGTCTTCATGTGGATGAAGAATAGGACATTTTTCCTCACCTGTTAGTTGGACTTCAAAGAGAATTCCTTAGAAAATTAGGAGGTAGCCCTTCCTGCTTGCACTAATAAAGCAGGATATGCAAATTTGTTCTAGACATCAGCAAAGACTCCTTATGAGCACAATTAGCACTCAGACTCACAGGGAAAGCTGTCTTAGCAAAACATATCAGAGGAAGAATAACTGGATGGGATAGCTGAGTGGAAACTCCTGAGAATGCCAAAATCCTTACAGATTAGCTGGCAAGGAGCAATTGTTCTGTCCCCCCAGAACATCCCTCTGTCATTCCAAGGAAGAAGTATTGAGCAAAAAATAAGAGAGAATGAGTATTCAGTCCAAACTTCAGTGAATCAAGGCATTGACTACAGAGAGAGTTTTCAGACGAACCTGCTTTTATATAACACACAAAGCTCTAGAATATCAGGAAAATGCAGGCCTCTTGTTCATACAAAACACTGGCCTTTATTCATGCTCCCTTAAGATGATTTTCCTAAAACTCCTCCCACTTACATATTATTTACTATTAATAAAAGAGCCTGAGGAAAGCAGATTGCATTCTCTGGTCACCAGAGGTCTATGAATAGGGTGATTCAGCATGCTGCTCCACAGAAAAGGTTGTCAAGAGTAAAAACACAGATGAAAAATGCATAAAAATACTTGTATCCTCATCCTGACATCCTTTCATGTCTCAGAGGGGTTCCAAAGCCTTAGAGATGATGAGCTCTCCTAAGCAAACCATGTCAGATTGTGTTTACCTTTGTGCTAGTGCATAACATCTTGATTTAATTTCAAAAGCAGCCATCAACAATAGAGGCCACCTCATTAAACACAGAAAGCAAAAGTTAAAATTACTGCAATAAGGCCAATTTCTAGCCACCAACTATCAGGTAGTTTCATCATCATTTATCAGTGCGTCATGAAATATTCCTTTTCTTAAATCCACTTTGAATGATGACTGAAAACAAGATGAAAGATTTGGTAACTTGCTGGCCAAAAATTTCCACTGCACGTGTGCAACAACCCACAGCATTTTTACATATATACAGACACACACATATATATACATACATATATATGCCACTTTGGGTTCAGTATCTGATAAATTTCCATTAGCATCTCACTGACAATTGAAGCACAGCTGAATATCAACTAAAGCCACGTGGCTGTTCTGCTAAACCCATTTGTGGAAAATAAGGAAGGTCTGAAAACTTGGGAAAAAAACCCCTATGTGTGAGGTCCAATCACAAACACTTCTGTGGCCACTAAGGGGGAGAATCAGAGGGATGTGGTCACTCCAGAGCACATGGTCACCACATGATGGAATCATGTGTCTTGGACATGATAGTGGCCGTCATCCTGACCTGTAAAAGGTCTGCCTCTCAACAGTTTTATTACACCTTGCTTCAGTTTCTGCAGGTCAGTATGTCACAAAAGAGAAACAGAGGCAGCAACTTCCCAAAACTAACTGAGTTAGTTAAATAAATGCATGAGATAATTTTCAGAATCTTACATGCAAGAGGCATCTAGACCTGCTGGGACAGAGCTCTGGTATGTTCTGTTGTGAGTTTATGAAGATGAAGCCCTCCTTTGATGCTACCTCAGGATTCAGTTAGTGATGGTTCAATGAGAGAGGATATGAAGAAGTCCATGCCCTTAATAAATATGGTGACTTTATTATTCTGAATTCAGGACCCCCAGAGAAGTTTCAGATCCAGGATTTCTGTATCTACACATCATTCCTCAGGAAGCCACGCTTCCATCTGTAGATGTTCAAAACCTGGTAACACTAATGGTCTCCAGACCAAAAAAATCAGGCTATCTGTAAGTATATGACACCAGATTTTATCTTCTAGACAAATTGAGGAGTATTCATGGACACATATACTGAATTCTGTCTCTATTAAATTACCTTTTCAAAATGTAAAACATTTGACCAGTGCAACCTGGCAGGTGCCAGATGAGCTACAAGCAGAGCAACACAGCCCAATCAGTAAGTTTAGGTACATGTTCTTAACTGCATCAGGTAGATACTCCTTTTTTACCCACACACACACAGACAAAACAAGCTAAAACAGTCCTGTGCTAGACAGGGAAAAATCTCAGAAGGGGGATGCTGAGAATAAAATCAAAGGTCAGTGAGAAGGAGGGCTTGCTGCAGGAGGCTCCCTTTGAAGCCACCCATGTGTACACTGCTCAGACCTGGAGCAGCTTCCTTGCTTGGTGTTTGTTTGTACAGGATCCAACCTGACAAACATGAAGCCTGGTTCAAAAGATGCTGTAATCACAGAAGCCAGCAAACCACAGGACTTCTGCACAGTATTTTGAGCTCAAAGAACCTTAACAAAGAGGCAAGAGTTCCTTGGACTGTCTCTATCTAAGCATGCAAACATTTCTGGGGGAAGGTGGTTTAAAGATCTAACGTATAGCATAACATAAACTACTGAAGCCAACTTATGGGAGATTTCCTCCTCCTTCATTCCATATCACAGCCTGATTACAGTCACATACAAATCTGAGTTTGTAATCACTGTTATCTTGCTCTTTTCCACATTAACATTAGCAAGGCATAAACAAGGATGTTGAACTTGCCTCCATGGTAATAAAGTCAGGCATTTTACTAAATCTATGATACAAAGAAATTTCCCCCATTGTAGATGCCCTTTATCACATGCATGTCACATCTCACCAAGAAATAGTTATATGCACATGTTTTTAAAAGATTCAGGGCTTCCACATAAATAAACACACACATACATCCACAAGCTTAGGGAAGCAGTAGATTCATTTTCAGCAGGATGCTGCAAAAACCAGTTTATTTCCCCTAAAATGCATAAAATTGCACTGATTGTCAGAGCACTACAGTCTACTTACAAAACTCCAAGAAATTTTAGCTGTTTGCAAACTAGTCTTGAATGACTTCCAAAGACCTTTGTTAATGCCTGTCCCCAGAGAGGATGGAGATTATGCAGGAATCCCACTTGCCACAAGAACAAATCAATATTTTAACATTCTTACTGTGACACTGTTGATCCAGACCTCACAAAGAACTACCAGGAAAGCTAGCCACAGCATCTTCTGTAATTTTAAACTCATCACACACCCAGATAAAGCACTATACCTGCACTTTCCTAGGATATTTCACAGATTGGCCTCCTTGTCTGTCTAGGCTTTTAAAAGAGCAGTGATTTGTTTGACCAGACCTTAACTCCCCAGATCCCACAATTTGGCTTTCCTAGGAGTTATAATTATTGAGGGCAAGGACTGAAATGAAGTTGTCAAGTGACAGTAATGGGCTCTCTTTCTCCCTTCCCCAAGACTGATGTTATTCATTTGAAGCAGGTCTATACACAAGCCCTTCTAATCTGATCTGCAGAAACCTTGGTGAGACCTGGCTGTACCTCAACTGGAAAACAGTTCAAAAATTAATAACAAGCTGACCTTTCAGTTTAATGCCCTGGCTATCACAGCTATCTATTGGTGCACTTTGCCCAAGTCTCACATGGACTCTGGCAGCAGGACAGGAACAAAGACAAGAATTACAGCAAATTCTTCACTGCCACACAAATACAACCACTTTAAATGCAGACTTATGAACCAAGCAGACAATTTTATTTCATAACACATTCTGTTTCTGTAAGGCTTTATCTCAATCTTTGCTTATTCAAGACAAGTCTTAACACAATTGTGTGGGAGCAAAGGCTTCTTCTCTGCTCTAGGTATACAGATTAAAATGGGCTGAAGCTTGTCCAGTGACTGCAACACTGAAGTGATAGGGGACTACTGACTGCCATTGTTTCCTACTCAGTAGGAAGAAAACCATGAATATAATATCTTAATTTCTTAAATTTCAATTAATTATAATTCAATTTGGCAAGGCCTAACATAGGAAAATATCTTTACTTTCCCATCCTGTACATTTTTAAATGAATTTGAGACTACATGATTGATGGAAGCTTTCAAGCTTTTAAGTAGTGGATACTATATATATGCTTTCCTTAGATAAATGATTTCCCCAATGTGAAAACGTTAGTTTTAATGAAATGAAATAGCCTTAATTGGTTGTGATGGGAAGTAAACCCTGAGATAAACATTGCATAAATAATTCACATCCTTCCATCTGGGGAACTTTTTCCTGAACTGCAAAGTGTCTCCAATCTGAAATGCAATACACATTATTTTAGCAGCAACCAAGAAAATGCAGACTTCTTCCCATCCCATACACTGCATCTGGAGTATAGAGCATCTGCTATTCCGGAGCTGAGTGCATATTTTAAGACACAGTTTCAGAAAGATTTTTGATTCTGGATGAGAACATTTTCTCCTAACACATGGTCTTCCAGAGAACTGGTGTCCGCTGTAACCGGATCTAACTTTAACTGGATCTCTGGAAATTCACAGTTACTATGATGAAGCAACTGGAATACGTAAAACCTTCTCCACTATTTTCATTTATACCACACTGTGGCCAAGGCAGCACCTAAAAGATATTTGGAGATACAGCTGTAGCATATTTCATACTGGTTTATGCTATATGACCCTAATGTTCCTTTTCTGCATTTATTTGTTCTGCTTATTTATTTTAAGAGTTGGTCTGCTGTTCAGGAACAACTTCTCCCCTAAGGACTTGTTACCAACACTTACTGCTGGCAAATGCACTCAAGGTGGGTCCCCTTGTTACAGCTGATCACAAATTCTCTGCAGAATTTATGGCAATTACTGCACCCTGCACAAAAATCAGGGGGGGAATATGGAATCCGTGAAACCACAAAACCTACATTTACACTATTTGATGTGATCCTGTAAATTTCACCATGGAATATGTAAGCAACCAGATATTTTACGTGCTGGTCTTTTGGGTGTTGTGTAAATGAAACCTAATAGCACATCACAAATTATTCTTTTCTGATCACATCTCTTGTTCAGCACAGCCACTCACTTTCCCTGGGTGCCTGAAGGAAACTCAGAAAAGTAAAGTTTTTTTCAATGGTATTATTCAGAAAATATCACAACCTTTGATGAAAATAATGTCTATTTAAAACATGAATACATAAAACAAAAGCCTCTGAAAATGTACTCTCCATACATAGCTTTTAAAAGGTTTCAATCAACAATGTCGATTCAAAATGTTGTTCAAAATGTTTCAATCAACAACAATATTCTTAAAAAGGGCAACTGCTAGTGACATACTTATTTTCCTGCCTATTACACAAAATAAATATAGACGCATAATGAAAGAATATATTATGCTTGCTTATGCTCATTGTCACGATTTTTATAGGATCAAATCAAACAGACAATGGAAATGAGTTTTGCAGTTTCACTATGCCTTCTGGTTATCAAGTGATAAGTTCCTAGCTGTTGACCATTTTTATTCCCTTTCAATGCAGACTCCAAAATAAACAATTCCAACGCACAGAATGAAACCTTCAGGAGCAATTTCCTTCTCTCTCTGCAAAAGCTTACCAAAAGTCCTCACAGAACAGGGTTTGATATAATTTTTCAGAGGATTCAGTCAGAGGATTCAGTCAGAGCATCTCCTTTTTTCCCAGCAAAGCACAAGACACCCTGGGACTGGACTCAAATGACAGAGCCTACTAAGGCTGCCTCTACTCACTCTGAAGTTTGCTACGCTTAAAAGGTTTCTCCTGGCTTGGGCAGCTATTAAATAGGGAGAAGTGCTACTGGATGAGTCACAAATCATTTAACAGGATTCTGCTCTGCTTCCAGAGAGGCACGAGCAGTGCTTGCAGCTTTTTATACCTATCAAAGAGCATCAGAAAGGTGCTGAGATTTTCTACCCATGGAACAACCAAGAAAGGAAACAGAGATTAGACGTGCCAGGATTTTTGTTGCTTCCTCTTGCTGGAGAAAAGCACCTAAAACACCTGAACCTTTCGTATGTCACTCTATGTAATTAGCAGCTTGAATTAACTGGTTTTCTCTATTATTTTCACGCAACATGGGAAAGAGGAAAAGACAAGGAAAAAAGGTGATTCTCAAACCACAACAGCAAGTCAGGGTGAGTCAGAACAGGTACCAATTAGGAACAGAGAGTAAATGTTTTGAAACTGCCTCGATTCCACTTGGTGACATCTGCGTTAGAACAGCTTGCTCAGAGAGGATGTGCATGAAGTCTCCTTTAAGTTTCTTCATTCTCAAAATCTAGATCTTTAACATTCAGAGCAGCTCAACAGTTTCAAAATATAAGAAAAAAGAAAAGGGGAAAAACTAGGAAGCCTTATGCTCAGAGTAATTTCGCAGAAAATCCCCAAACCACAGAAAAACAATTGCGTAGAACTTACATTTAATATCGAGGGCTATTCAGGAAATACAAAATGGTTCTTTTAAATGCTTAAACATATAAACAGTGACTGAGAAAGCATTTCTTATTAAGCATTTTTACGGTTACAGCTACTTTGCTGCTGAAAAAGCAACTACTTATAAAAATAAAGCTAATATTTATGGGCACTATAGCTCAGGAAGGGACCTCTTTTATAAGACATTTACTGCAGCAGCCATCACAGCTGAATCATGTTATTGCACAAAAATGAGGGTTTTTTAAAACTCAGGCTAGCATTTAACAACTTTAAGTAAATGATAGCATATGAAATTAACTTTCAATGGTAGTAAAAAACAGAATAGCAAGGACCAAATCTGTGAGGTTTTTATCATTCTCCCACCGTGTAAGTGCCTGCAATGGGCCAAGAAGTGGGGTGCACTGTGACCACCACAAACAGACATGATTTACAAAGCTGTGCAGGCAATTAACAAAGTACTGTGCACAGACCACCTCTTCTTGAGTGGCTGCAACCCCTGAAAGTTCAAAACTCCCCTTTGCATTACTCTCCCCCAGCACCAAGACCTGGATCCAACACATCTCCTTTTACACTGCAGGAGAAAACACTCCACCATCCCTGTTCTCTAGGAGTTATATCCTGATGTTTTTCTCCTCTCCTTGGTAACTGCTGGCAGCCTCATTTGTGAAAACTTCTGTTCTACAGCACCCATTACCAAAAGACCTAATTACAGCAGTAGAGAGTTACCCTTACAGACCTCGACGGCATGACCTTTGAAGTACAAGCTCAAGGTCATACTTTCATTCACCCAAAGTCCCCAAGACTATTATTTTACAACGTATGCAATAATCAGAGCCATGCTTTAGGGTTTGGCAGACAAGCTGTTCTGTCTATCAGAATAACTCACAGATGGTATGTATGTGACACAACATATTCATCATGTTATATTCTTAGTATATGCAATTTTCCTCCTTGCTAAATTTTCCAGCGTTCAGCAAGGGCTCTAAGAAACTGCTGGTGCCTTGGAAGAGATACCCTTCCAGCCTTGTTGTCTTTAAATTAACTGAATAAAGAAAGAATCTAAAGGTTGAAGAAACTCATTCTCCTGTGTAATTGTAAAACATATTGAATTTGATTTTTTTACCTTAGGTACTATTTTTTAACTTGTATTTTGCAGCTCATGTTTATTTTCTGCACTTCACATATTGTACTTCCCTTTTACTTGATGTGTGCCATATTGTTTTAGATTTTGCTCTTACTTCTGCTTATTTATGATCCTTTTTTGACCAGAATCTCAGTAAGATTTGCTTTAGGGGCATTTTTTAATCTTTTTTTCCAGGTAGTTGCATACATAAGTGAACCATTAAAATTGAATCAGTTCAGTGAATCAAACTGAATGACAACAAACTAAAATGAGCAGAAACATACCTAAAGCAACAATCAGATTACTTATTTTACTTATTTGTAATGCTGGGTTTCTTCTCTCCTTGAGTTCCTTTGATGAAATAAAAAAAACAGTTTTTAAAAAAAATACTGGATGAGTTTCCCCATCCTGAATACCACATAGTTTTAATGCAGGAAAACGTACAGAGGGAAAATGCACCCACACAAGGTCAGGTTTCGGACGCTGGCCCAGCAGCCTATTTTAAAGCTCATCATTTGGAGGAGTGAGACACCAGGCACAGCCAAGAGTTCATGAAAATAAACTTCCTGCTCCCAGTTTCTCTTGCTTCTGTTACATCTGTCTGTCATTTACTCCCACTTTGCTGGTGTTTTAGAGCCTCAAGAACAAAGTCACCTCTACCACTGATCTTTGCTTTGCACAGTGTGCTGGCTTGGGTTAGTCCTTGTGAAATGAGGACAAGAGAGGAAAATAACTGAAAATTGGGTTCTCTGCTCTGGAAAGAACAAACCAACACAGCCAGCAAACAACCCACCAGGTCTTTTGTTACAGAATGATAAATGTCATTGCCACGATCAGAATTTTACAATGGTTTTCGGTGTTTTAGCTTTTATGCTGAAAGCCAAAACATTAATAAAGCAATTGGAGTAGTAGGCATGTACCTCCACACGTGACAGTAGCAAGGCTTCATGTGTGTCACTGTGCAGTAATAAAAGACTTCGTATATCGTGCTAGCACAGGATGTTCCTGGTTTTATTTTTTTATATGAGGAACTAAGGACAGGAATGCAAGCAAATGGAGGAGAAAAATGAAGGCAATTCCAATTAATCATTTCCCCTAGCGACATTTTAATGCAGTATTACAATTATTCTAGAATGTCCTCAAAGGATCATCACACCAGCTTTTTCAGACTTCATTTTTCACCAAGTAAAAATTTAACAAGCAATCTTTTGAAAAGTTTGGATCTTGGGGCAATACCTCTTCATCTCTCTGACTTTGTGGAAACAAGGCTACTACACACACTGCCATATCAGGTGTGCTATGTTACAAGGGTCTCTTTTCATTTCCTTGTACCCTCACTGGTTTGAGCTTTTCCCTGCTTTGGTTTCTTTCTTATTCCCTCCCCAATGACCTTCTTCAATTCTGCATTTTCAGAAACTGACTGAAAAAATGGCAAGAAAAAAGGTAACAGCCAGGCTGTGGTGGGGGGGATGAAGGAGAAGCGCCGGCTTGTTTTTTTTTAAGCTATAAAGTTACTTTAATATTTTTTCCATTTTACAGCATATGAGTAAAATAACCTCTTCTGTCTCAGCATAATTAGTTCCCCAGTCCTGGCATGCCTAAAAGCCTCGTGTTGTTTGGGGTGCTGTTTGCCAGGGAACACTTAATATTCTCATCTATCACATGAATCAATAAAATGCAACCCTGTTTTTCACAAGGTGGCAGTGTATTAGGAAGAGTCATATGGGCTGAGTTAATTTAAAAGTAATAGACTGAAATTGTCCACATTACTTTTATTGAACTGACAGAGCAGGTCCACTGCTGCTAAGAAATTAATCCCATTTCATGGAATCACAGAGCAAGGCCATAAAAGTTACCGGTTTATCTTAAAAAATAGTAAAAAAAAATATTAAGCGCCGGTTTTTACTTCCAGAATATGGGGATTTTTAAAAGACATTACTCAGGAAATGAATAGGAGAATTAGAACTCTGCCAGATTGATCATATAGCCATTGGGCTAAGTTTATGTTCGTCAGGGAATAAGCATCTCTCTTCTGATTACCAAAAGGTCAAAGCCTGAAAATAAACTTCAGGCACCTCTGACACATATGAAAGCAGGGAGTGGAGTAACACCATTAATTCCCTTCATTATTTGAGCGGCAGGACAGGGTCCCTTCAGAGGGTGAGTGACCCCAAGAGTTTGGTGACCCTCGGGACAGTGCAAACCATTACTGAACGAAGTGGAAGAGTGAAGAGTCCAAAGCAGGGAAAGTGAAGAGTCCAAAGCAGAGACTAAACCTCGGTACATCTAACCAGGCTGGTCCGACGGGGTAAAATCCCAGCAATGAATTCCCCCCAGATCGAGAGCAGGCAGGATGCTCAATGCTGGATTTTGCTGGGGCCTTTTGCCTGAAACGCTAACTCAGTCCCCCACGCCAGCTATGTTTGGGTTTGTCAACACCTCACTTTAAAATGTTATAGTATTTTGTCCTGGACACGACAGGAGACAGGGCAGGCACAGTGCCAGAGAGGAGCATGGTGAGCATGGCAGGACAGGAGCATTAACAGGATCTGTGTCAGCAAAGCAGATTTCACTTTCCATAATACCTGTTTTATCGTTACTGGACCCACTACAGGAGGTTACCAGGCAGGAAACCTTCACTGCAGGAGACCGTGATGAACTTGTCATGGCATCCCCACACCATGTCTGGAAATACCGACCTTTGTTTTCCTAAAAGTTTCATCCTCAAACTGATAAATTTCCTCAGATGTGAAATTAAAATCTTCAACACCAAAAATATATTTCCATCCAAGGATACATGTCATTTCTCATATTCTGCTATTTAAATCATTTGACTTTGAGTGAGATATGGGAGAAATTTAAGTTTCAGTACATTTTAGTCTCCATCATGTCAAATTTACAACCCTAGAGTAAATCACACTGCCAAGACAAATGTCTTCTCTTAAATCAGATTTGTTGCTTCCTTCCATACTTCAGAACATTAATAAAATTGGAGTTCTAGTTCATAATAATAGTTTCATCGTCACTGTGCCAGGAAAACCACAAAAAGTTCACAGGAACCTTAATTCACCCTCCCCATGCTCACTTCTCTAGGTTGAGTAATTCTAGGCCCTGTTTTTTTATTAGCTGTGTGAACGTGTGTGCATCTGAGTCAGATTGTTATCAGTGCACCAGCACGCACACAGTCAGCGCAGGTATACCGAAATTTGCTTTAAATGCCTTCTCTAAAAGCTGTTCTTATCTTCAGACTTCCTGAAGATTGGAGTCATTAAAATCAACAAAACAGCTCTCTGGGAAAGGGGCAAAAGCACCTGAAAGCAAGCAAAAATGGCAGGGATGTTTACAGCTCACTGAAATTACTTGACATTTCTCCCATAGGTAAAAGAAATTTCTAACAATTGTTTTTCTCTTGTCGTCTTTCCAACACCTCTTACATCTGTGCTCTCAAGAGAACCACGACTCTCTTTCATTTCTGGATCTGATGCCCAATTACAGGAGCTGCTGCTGAAGGGCATTACAGATAAAGTCCCTCCAGCAGATGCAAAGGAGATGATCACTTTATGATCTCCCATTGCAGCGCCACCCTTGACTCCAGTCAGAGGCCAAGGCGCGTTGCTTTAGTCTTTATGCAAAGTTAAAAAAGCAGATCCCCACCAAGGCACACAGCACTGAGCTGAAGTGGCACAAGGGTATAAAGTGCACTCGTGTAACTGCAGATCACAGAGCAGAGACCTCAACATCTTAAAAAAGGGCATCTCTCAAAGTTGTTTTTTGACCTACTGCTTGACTAATCATCATTCCTAAACCTAGACACTAACACAGTGGGGCGAGTGACACAAACCTGGATTCCTGGGGCAGACCAGGGACACCAATGCATCTTTCTAAGCACCACCCATGGAAACCCCTCTGACACGTGTGGCTCCAGCATTACACATGGCTTCTCAGGAGCCCTCTGTAATGGGAGGCACATGTCAGTGGAACGTTGCTGGGAACTCTGTGTGATTCAAAGCGCTTACTGCAGCATTATTACGGTAATCTTTCAGCATGCTTTTACTCCCCAACCTCTCCCCATTTTAACAAAACAATCCTAAGCCTTTATTAACAACGGGGTTTAATGAAAACCATACATTTCATGATGAGTGTTTGGTCATGCATGGGAGATTTGTTTGGAATCGGGATCACTTCTCTCTAGGAATATGACAGGAGATTAAATCATTAAAAATGTATAGTCTGTAATTAGTTTATCATTGCCAGAATTGCAGGAATATTTTCCAACATAAAACTGATGCCACCAGCAAGAGATCATTTTGAAAGATCAATGTTGCTGAGATATCAAAAAACAAAGTAATTAGGAGACAGCAGGCACGCTGTTCTTCTCTGTAGTTCTTTTTTACTACTTTTTTTTTTTTTGATACACAGATGCATGCATGTATAGACATAGATAAAAACTATGTAACTCGCTCCTTATAAATCCAACCAGTGATGGGACAGACTCTATGAGCCACAGTAACACTATTAGTGATTGTCTTAGTGGTGATGTGAGATTATTTTGAAGCCATCTTCTAAGCCTTGAGGATTTATACTAACTGCGTAATTCTGGGGAAAGCAGAGAAAGCGACACAAACAGGATCTTGGTATTAGTTAATTATAGCACTGCAATATTTTCACCGGAGGCATTTTAGAAATAAACTGCAGTACAGTGATGCTGTTTGTATTGCAATAGTTAAGGTGGTTTCAGACCATAAATTATAAACCTCATTTTTCAGAGTTTATGACAGGGCTATAAAAAAGGAACCAGTCCTAGCCAGTTTTCTTTTATGACATAAAAAATTAGCTATTTGAAAGCTATACATTTATGCATGAGTTCAATGGCTTCATATGGTTTTTCCCCTCCCACACTCTCCTCTTTCCAGCATGGACAAAGCCATGGCCACATCTCATGGCCATTCTCCTCTTCCTCCATACTGTGCCCCAGTCCCTCAGATGTATTGCCACTTAAAATCAGATTCTTTTGTTTTCCAGGGGGAATTAACAATCTTATGTGAGTCAGCATCCCTGGACAACTCTTTGTATGTATTTAGTAAGGAAATATTAAAGCTGTCATTTTCAATATGAGGTTCACAGACCCCTGGTGGACTAATTTAAAGGGGTCTGGAAAAGATAATTAAGAAAAGTCAGTCTACTGTCAGTAGGCTTAAACTCATTGAAAAAGGGCTGGCACTTCATCAGGAAACTGACTAGGAGACTCACAAAAAAAAAAATATTTAAAAAAAAAAATCAAACCTTCACTGAAATACTAGATTTTTTTTCCAAGGAGAATATGAATTCAAAGCAGCACAGAGGGCTGATGTCAGCTTCCAGTGCAGAGTTTCACTGTAAAGCAGATGTCAGCCCTATAGGCTCAGAGCTCACACACAGCACTTAAAGCAGCAAACGCCAGCTCTGCCTGAGCAGGGAATTCCCACCACAGCCACAGCTCTGCAGTGAGGCCACCACCTCCCTGAGCTGCCACCGAGCTCCCACCTCCTGCCTGCGTGCACAGATGAGTGGAGGCAAACACATCAGCTCAGTGCCCTTTGGAATTGAAATGGATTACTTCCTGGATCTTGGCTTCTCTGGAATCGTGTCTCAGAGGAAGAAAATGTCCACCATTTTTAATAGAAAAAGCAGACTGTTCTTGCCTCAACTGGCCAGTCCTTTGTCACTTCTGACTGTGGTGGGACAGGCTGCCTGGCAGGCATCTTTCTCTTTTTAGACACCTCTTTCTACAAGACAGCAGGGTATTTACACAGACACATACCAACGGGGCCAGGAGCAGAGATCGAGCCTTGATGCTTGGGGGCTTGACTTTTGGGAACTGAGGAAGCCACCATGTATTGACATGAAACTATCCAGAGCCATGTGCCAGGTCCCTTTCCAAATGGGACACAAGATCCTAAGTCACTTAATACACGTTTTTAATATACTTCCCTCTGCCCATTATTATTGCCAAAGAGCTTTATTAAAGCCTTTCAGCATATGGTTTGATTTTACACATGCTTTTCAGGCAACAGGGAAAATACAATCATTTTACATGACCATTCATTCATTCACATGGCACTGACGCATTCTAGGTGTGCAAACATCCTTATTTTATGAATTATATAGATGTATGTATATATAAATGAGAGAGAATGCAGAGAAAAATCACTTGTCAGATATTAGTCACAACTTCTTGAAAGGGATATGATATTTCTGTTGAAGCGCACTTTAAGTACTTTAAATTGAGATACTGAAACCTCTTCATCATTAACCTGGATTGAAAATAATCAATAAATAATCATTTTGCGTGTAAGTAGGAAAGACAAATGTCTGATATATTAATTGTGAAACCCCTTCTGTACTAATGGTTGCCATAACCTAGGGGATCGATTCCATTATGGATATTTACACAGTGACCTATTAGGAATACACGGAAGTATCTTTTTTTACATTGATTATCCATCCTTAAAACAGATAGTAATGTATACTTAAATGCTTGGATTGCAAAAAAAATTTTTTAACCTTTGTTACATACTCTTTGTTGAAGAGGAAATCGTTCGAGCATCACAGTATGAGGAACACAAATTCAATTTTTGTCTTCAGAAGAGAGGACAACTATGAATGCATATCAGAAAAAAAAAATTTCTGATTTGTAATAGTTACCTAGACCACAAATGTTTTTTTATCTGAACCCAGGCAAACGATACTGACATTGTTGGGGAATCACAAAATAAATCCATATTGAACTTCCACAAATTCTATCACCTTTTGAAAATGCCTCCAGCAAAACTCCCCTTCTGAATAGCTCCAGTACAAACCAACATAAACTCTAATCCATATGCCTGATGCTGGAGGCAGAACATTTTAATTTGACAAACTGTCCTGTGTCAAGCTTCCACAATAAATAGCAGAACTAATGGGGAGGCAACTGAAAATCCAGCCATGAGCTCACAAACAGCCCAAAGGTAACATCTGAGGGAGATCCCCTCCAGCCACTGCTGTCTGCACTCCAGGGTATGGCACCTGCCTCCCCTTCTGGTGTGGGGTAGGGCCACCATGCCACCAAAGAAAGAAATAACCTCCTCTTTGTGCTCTGAAGGAGAAAAAGTACATGGGTTACCAGGCTAGCTGGGAATGAACAGCTGGAATGGGAGCAAGGCTGTTACCAAGGCTCTGGGCGAGTCAAAGGCTGCTGCAAAGCTGACACCCACAGTCCAGGGAAGGCAAGGGAGGTGAAATGCTGTAGCCACATCAAGAGGACAAACACTTGTGGCTGATGATGGTCACTGCTATCTGGAGAAAATGGAGATAGCTTAACCTGGGACAGCAGGTTCTTTGTAAAAGCGAGGTCTGGTCATCATCAGGTTGGTTTTACAGCCAGAGGAGAAGAGGCTTCTTTTATTTGGCTCTATGTGGGGTTCTTCCCAGAAGAGAAAGGAAAAACTAACCATGGCCTCCTAGTACATTTAAAACAAGCTGTCACTAAGTTAACCAAGCCCCAAAGAAGGCACATAGTACCCGCTCTCAGCAAATTCACTTACTGATTATCAAATCAATTTAGTGATTCAGTGAAGTGCCTGTCATCCCTCAAAGCTTTCACCACACCTGTCAACAAAACCAGGCACCGACTCCTTTCTTAAGGACATAACATGTGTCAAATTGAAGGTCCTATTCAAATCACAGCTTCCTGCCAGTTCTGATCTCCTCCTCCATCTTTCATGCCATAATCTTCTTAAAATGAACGAAACCCACTGGTTATGAAAGTGCTGAATTTTCCACCTGCCAGTGAGGCCGGGGGTGGCACAGTGGGGACAGAAACAGCCCTGCAATGAAGGACCCGTCAATAATAACAGGCAGAAGTACCAGTAATTCCTCTCAGGCACTCAGAGGGCAGCCACTGATCATTACAGTCTTTACCATAAAAATTATTTTTTGTTAATGTTGTTAGATAAATAGGTTGCTTTCAAAAAGAGCTTCTCCCTTGCTAGAGGTGGCACATATATATGGTGCAGTCAGGGAAGTGATATTGTCCTGTAGAATGTCTCCTTGTCCTTCACAGCAGATCATCAATAAATAAAATTTTCAGTCCATTTCAATTCATCTAACACACATGCAGTTGGGGAAATCTGGTGAGTATACTCAGAGGAGCACACCTAAATCTCTTGCTACACTTATCGACAGATTACTTATTTGCATGGGTATTATTTCAACCACGCACACACGATTTCTGGTCCTGGGATGGGCATTTGTGCACTATCCCACAAATAGTTCTCCGCAATGAGAAGAGATGTGGACCAGCAGGAAGCATTAACAGAAAGAAGCAGCATCATGTTTAACCCAGCAATGGTTTGGCACTATTAGGGCCTGGGCAAAATCTCAATCTACAAAAGCAAAATCTCAGCTGTGCCCAGCTCCTGCTACTCCCCCCTCCATGAGGTCAGCAGAGCCAGCATCAGGGAAGCTCTAAATTCAAAATAACTCTTGCAAAAAACTCTCTGCCATTGTGAGCATTGCAAACTCTTGAACCTGTTCAGTATGAGGCCTCATTTTAATCTTCTCAGCATCCTTACTTTTTAAAGCATAAGCAGATTAAGCTCACTAGGCATCTTTCTTCAGCAATCACCACAGATGCATTAAAATACAGCAAATGAAGAAGGTCCAATAAGGCTGTAATGAATGCATTATCTCAAATCCCAGATTGCTATAACTCTACAGAAGTCAAGAAATGAATCTAAAAACAGATTTTAAATACTGCTTCAAGGAAAAAGTATCGATGTATTGATTTTAGGAGTGCCATTATCAGATGGCTATCTCTGGGTGTTAGGTGAATCCATTCACTGCCAGAAAGACACACCAGGTTGTCAAGGCCTGACAATTATCCTTACTAACTATTTCTCTCCTTCTGCCCTTTTTCAGTTCCAGCTTCTGACTGCTGCCAAATTATTCCTTGTGGTGTTACCAGAATGCTTTCCACTTTTACCCCACTTAAGTATGATGGGAAAACATCTGAACAAACTCTGCTAATAATGCAGCAATATTATGTCAGAGATCATGTGTGGCAGTGTTAAGCAAACCAAAACAGTTTGCTAGGAAGCTTTCTTTGAAATGAGAGCTTGCTCTTTTTCTACAGAAGACATTAATTTCCTCTGACACGGTCTCACGTTCAAACTCCTCAAAGTTGAGAGCTGCATCTTAGCTTTCATATATTTAATATTTCATTTCTTTTAAAGGGACCAACACAACAGCCATTTGAGCTGCAAGAATCCAGAAACTAATGCTTTCAGTTTCTTCAAAGACTAACTTGTAACACTGTAATCCCACATCCTGGAAATACAGCAATTCCCTTCCAGGGGACATACAGCTCAATGCACACATTCATGGTGCTACAAAAGGAACACAACAGGAACATATTATCAGAAGCAACTTAAGGAAAATGCATTTTCAGACTTGACCAACTTGAGTCGTGGTCTTGCTACTGCTGAAGTGCCTGATAAAGCACCCAATGGTTCAGTGGGAGGGCTACCAGGCTTTCAGAAATGGTATTCCAGCAGCAACAGCCTGCAGCTTCCAACAGCACTGAGTAAAGTGCTCATACTTTAGCATCAGTGACTGTATGTACGAAGGTCTCTACCTCAGGTATTTGTGTTTCTCCTAGTGAAACAGGGAGAAGGGGACTATTAGATGAAGTTGAAGAGGACATAACTATGGATTTGAGGATGGGTGACTCAATTTATGTTCAGGAAATACTGGGTTTTACTTCTACTCTCCTGAAATTTCATCTTTTGAATGTAGCTCATTAAGTGAGTGCTCACATTCTTGCCTCCCAAACAGAATGAGAGCTCTCAAGCAAAGAATTTCAAATGAATCTTTTTCAAAATCATCCTGCTATTGCCTATCTCCTATTTTGAACTGGATGTTATAACTGGATGTTATCTCTTTTTCTTAAGAGATATTATTGTCCTGTCTGGAACATGCCACCTTGGGATCAAATGTGTCACTCCAATCCCAGCAAGCCACCCTCACCCCCAAGAGCACTGAGCTGCCCTAGGAGGACACAGACTGCAGAGAAAGGAGCATGGAATTCCCCAGCCAACCAAAGCTGATGAGAAATGAAGCAGAAGAGGCTTTCCTCTTCTTTTCAAATGGATTTTGTAATTTTGACTACTCATCTGAGGGTAGTTTTGCATTTTAAAAAGCTAAACCTTCTACTCTTTGAAAACCCCTTGAGTACTGCATGCAGGCATTGAGTATTGAATTTGTTATCTTATTTGTAGGCACTACTGCCCTGAAGGAATGGAAGGGTCTTATGTAGGCATAAAAATCACCCTAAAATCACCCTAAAATAATATATAATAATAAAAAACCTAATCTGGTTAAGGTAAAGAGCAAACACAAGCACTACTGCAGTTCCAAACTTCAAAACACAGAATGTAGTAGAAATGTATATAAGGGCAAAAATGACAAAATTAAAGAAATTTAATCCATTTATGGCATGATAAACCCCTAAGATCTCTCTCTCCCTTTCATAACAAATGTGTGATAGATGTACTAATGCATGTTTTTATTTCTCAATTTACATCCACCACTTGGGATGAGCAAGTTTGCTTCTCCACCCTGCATTCGGTCCCCAAGAGTCTGTAAAAAAAGTCAAATCTGCCCCCAGTCCCAGAGAAGAATGATCCATCCCTAATTTATTAGGAAAACACTCTCAATCTTCTTTACCTGGACAATTAACAACTCCCTCCGGAGAAACCAATGCTCTTTTGGCAGACCAGATGCCATTTTCTGTGCTTGAAGAAACCATTAACAAACTGTTAGCCCACGTTAGGGGGAACAGCTCTTTCCCACCAGGTAATGGTCTTTCTAGCTCTGGTGGGAAGCCTAAATTTGTACTTACACACGTGTAGATCAGAGCTATGTTTTATAAAAAACCCCTACTGAATGGTGAAGGGCCAACGACAGCCAAGTGTCTTTGTGGGATATGCTAACAAAGGCACTGAACACTGAAGGCAGCTGCAGGCATTTCCTGGAAATACCAGCCCACCTTGCCTCCTCTGACACCAAAGGATAAAGGAAAGCCCCTTCTGCAGACAGCCAGACTGGATGGGACAGTGATAGAAAAGGGCATTATTGGCCTTTCACGGAAGGTGCTGAAAAGCCCAACTATTTAGGGAAAAAAGAATTTTTCTTATTAAGGTACATAGAGAAACACGAAGCAAGAGGACACATATTCAGGGATACAACTATTTTCACCAAATTGTTTTTTCCCTACAGAAAGATGAGTCTCAAAGCATGAGCAAACACATATATTTTTTTCTTGTTTCCAGCTACTTGATTTTTATTTCATTTCCACCAGACAGTAAACTCTAGCTGTATTTTAGATCTTTTTTCAACTTTGGTTAACCTTCCCATCCTGTCTGGAAATACAATGCTTTTGAACTGGGGAAATAACAAGGACTATGCTCATATTGCTGCATCCCAGAGCAAGAATTCCTCTGGGGCAGGTACTCCACAAAACCAGCAGAGAGATATTCTTTATCCCAAAGAGCTTTTAGATTAAATATAATAAACTGCAACAGGATTCAGGTGGAAGGGCAAGAAGGTGAATATGATGCTACTGATCAGCACAGTCCACAATGAATATATTTCACAGCCTGTTCCCCTTTAGAATTAAAAAATCTTTTGGATACCTGCACTGGAAAATCAGTTCTAATGAAAAGCTTTTTTGGATACACAAACAACCAGACAAGATGTGTATTCCTTTCTGGTTTACATGAGCTTTTGGTAGTCATCCCCCACAATGCAGTTCTTAAACACGCAATAAAATGACAAAGAAAAAGTGTCTGAATAAACGTACTGAATTTTCTCACAGCAAAAAACATGTCTGATGTAATTTATTCTCTTGGCACAAAATTATAGCAACTGTTTAGAATTCTTCAGGAAAAAAACCCCAAACAAAACCCCAAAGAAGTAAAATGCAATCAGTAAGGCATCAGTATAACAGATAATTCAAATGCTGCCTTAAATCATGACTAACATTAGTGAAATCTATTCTGATTGTTTGAGTCCCAGTGAAATGGCTTCCACGGGAAATACTTTCCGACAGCTACCAACCAGCCCATTAACCACATTAAGGTTTTGTTTTGATCTTTCTGTGTGCCAAGGAAACATTATCGCTTCTTAACAGATTTTTGCAGCGTTTCTTTTATCCCTCACACCCCTAAATATTATCCCTCTTTGTTATTTCCAGAGAGCCTATTGGGATAATCATGGTCACACACCTCCAGGGAAGACATCCCAAAAACTGTTGGACTTGCCCAATGGAAAGGGGCTGTGCTGAGCACTTATCAAGCCTCACATGTTTCTAACCACCATGCCAGGACCCTCACGTGCAGCCAGCCTGACACACCATGGAGTGTGCACCTGTCCTAGTGCTCAGAGCCCAAAGCCCAGACACGCTTGAGGGACCTGCAGCTCCCTCCCTGTAAACCTCACACGCTTCATGGCTGTGCACTGGAACCTGAAAAAATTGCCTTCTGGCATTTAAATTCCCAAACTTCAAAAGCTATGAGCAATCATGGAAAACTTGACTCCCTGTTTAAGACTGAAGTGGCCATTCCTACTGAGAGTAATCAAAAAGGCCCTTTCATAGTTGCAGGAGCAAGTTTCTCCTACAGCATTGCTGAAGCTCCCTTTTCTATCCACACTAGTGCTTCTGTCCAAGATGTGTTTGATGCTGAGGTTCAGCTGACTCCTCACCTCATGTCAACTCTAACCCAAGTCAGAAATGCTCAGTGCATAGCCCTCCTACCTGCACTCACCTCTCACCATCGCTGCTGGGGAAAGGAAGCTGACGTGCATGTGTTCATGCTAAACAGCCTTTCAAGTCCACCAAAGTCCTGGCCTGTTCATTACTGTCAGGGCCAGATGAAGCCACCTCCTCATGATGAACCACTTTTCCGTGCAGGAGACTGTTAGACACTCTCACATGGCAGCTACCTAACATGGTGAAGCAGCTGAAACAGCTATCACCTGTGTTCCTCTTCCTTCTCCCATAATGAAGTAACTTTTCCAGAAGAACAGGATTTAGTAAGCTCCCCTACATATCTTTCCCCCATTTTTTGTCACACTGAGTGCCCAGAGCAAATACCGGTAAATCCAGTGGACTAAGTCCACAGGAAGCTCAGCATGCAGAGCTCACCTTTACAACTGGGGAGAGACAGTTGTAAAGGTGAAGTCCCATTTTTCTAACTCAGACAATCCTACATTTCAAGTAACAATCCTACTGAATCTGCTACCTTTCATTAAAGTAGCTCTTACAACTCTGTAAAATTCTCCAACCTTTGTATTGATTTTTTTCTCCTATTCAAAATAACTCTCCTTTACAACAAGAACTGGCTGTCAGCCTCTTATCTCTTATTTTCACCCCATCTGATCCTCCTTCTCCTTGTCAGTCTTTCCAGATTCCAATTAATCATGTAGAAAATCGGGGACTTATGTTAAGAAGAATGTTCAACTCTTAGCTCATCATTAACATACTGTAATTGCAGTGTAGTGCTACTGCCTCTGACCTTTTCAACAAGTCAGTTGAAATCCTTGGGGGAAAGCAGGACATTCCCAGCCACAATGAAAAGGGTTATCTCTGGTTCATGCCACTGGATAGTTATTTCAAAATAAAACTCTGGATGCATTGTAACATTTGTAATTCAGTCTAGAAATTACTGGGGCCTGGCAGACAGCAGGAAGATGCAGCCATAAAACCAAACTGCTGTTCCATTCCTGAATTTTGTCTGAGTCTCTACACGAACAGTCCCAGGATACACTAACCCCTCCACTAAACATATTTAATTTCAGACCATCCTCTCCTGTTTCTTCTTAATTACCATGGGACATTCACAGAAAAGATCAGCCAGATGGAGACTAAATATTTCACTACTACAAGATGGAGCATTCTGCACTAAAATGGAACCTTGATTACAATAAAGTCATTAATTAAAGTCTCAACTGACTCTCCTGTCAGTATATGGGAGACACTAAAGACAACTGAGAGGAGCCAGTGTAACAGCTACACTAAGGAAAATAAAACAGTAAACTAGGCAGTGATAAGATGATGTTTAATTTGCACTACTCACAGTGAAACAAGACGGAAACTCAGCCATGTGTTCAATATATTCATCCATTTTATGTTTTTAAAATGATGACACACTGCTTTCCTGACAACGAGAAACTTGAACAAGATTTAAAAGCAGTGAAGAGCAAAAAGGATAAAGCCTATAGACTCCAGGAATAAAATCTTACTTTACGTGAGATAAGACAGAGATGTAGATTTAGTTTTTTAGATAATACAGGGAAGCAGATGTGCCTTTTTAGCATATTGTACGTTTAGAGTATTTTATGGCTCTCTGGACCCTTGAAGACTGTGGGAAAGGGGGAGAGAGAAGACTGTAAGAAAACAAAACAAAAAAAAAATCCCCATGCTAAGTGTCATTCTGAAGAAAAAGAAATTAAATGTGAAAATCCCCAAGCCATTTCCTTGTCTGAATTATTAAGTAAGAGGTGCTGTAAGAAATACAGATGGCACAAGCAGAGCATGCTAAATTCCCTGGACACCTACAGCACAGACAGCACTCAGAGTTTCACCAGCACATCTCCCATCAAAGTCACTGGGAGCTCTAAGTATCCCTTTATAAGTATGGATTTGGTCCTTGGAGAGAATATTACACTAAAATTACTTCAGACAGTCATAGTCTCTCACTGTGATATATTCCCAATGGTCCTCTTTAGGTCCTCTATAAGTTTTTGACTTCTACCTTGCTACATCCTGCCAGATGGAGGTATGGAAATTTGAAGAGCAACAAGTAAACAAAATATAAGGAAATAAACCCAACACTGGCTCCCTGTTTCACAATCAATCTTTACTTGTGCTTGAAATCAGCACCAGAGATCTTTGCAAAATTACAATTACCAGATATGCTGCTGGATGCCAGAAATAATAAACCCAGCTGCAATACAGGGTGTTAGCTCTCTGCTGTATACCAAGAGAAGATACAGTGGGTATGTTCATCATTTAATGTCATAAAGTGTGTGCAAATCTAAACAGACTCACAACTGCATGAAGAGTGAAATTACAGAACAGAAATGCTTCCATTTCTAACATTAAGAAGTAAATATTCCCTGCCATTCACGGGTGGACAGAAGGCTGGATGTGTACTGTAGGTGATACCAGGTGTGATAGAAAGTCTTAATATTCAGGATAAAATGAAAAAGCCCCATGTAAACTGAGTGACTAGTCTCAGTTTATTACTCCCTGTAGTAAAGTTTTTTGTGCACTGAATACCACTCATTTCTTCTACATTTATGACACTGATTGTCATCTGCCTGTGATAATACAAACCATCAGAACTTAAGTAATATAATGAGAGGTAGAACAGCACACAGTGATAAACTTTGGCAAGGTTATCTGAGCATTCAAATTAGAGCAACTAATTGTAGATCTAGACCACACATGTCAGTATGTAGATTCAAAGAGAAAAGGAAGAAAATCAAAGAAGCAGCAAGAACAAAGACACTATTAGAACCTGGAAAGTCTTCTAAGAAACACACTTAAAGAGCAGAAAGAATTGTTAATGCAAATGATTGTTTTGTAATAATAATTTAATAAAGTGAATACATAAACATAATGCAAAAACTTGTTAATTGACATAAGAGGGGGTCAGCTCTTCCATTTTCTGCTGGGATGGTTTGTGAGGGTTGTGCTGTTAGTATTGTTGTTTTCGGGGGTTTTTTTGTTGTTTTTTTTTTTTGTGTGTGTGTGTGTTAATGGAAGAGAACTTGAGATTTCCACAAACACGCATGTTGGTACTTGTGGATATGAAATCATATTGCTCTTTCAGAAGCAATTTAGCCTAAACAGTGCAAGTTTGTTCATGTAGGAGTAAAAGAATGAGGTCTCTATGGCATATTGCAGTATGGTCCTTGGAATAAGATTCTCATTTACCAAATAAATTACTGTATAGTACTGTATAATGGTGTTCACATTATAACTGACAATTAGCACCATTAAAGAGAACGCTCATAAACAGCCAAAGCTCACATCAAATTAACACAGCCATGATTAAAATCACTCTTCTGATTTCTGCTCTTCACAGAAATAAGCAGCATTTTGCATAAAAATTACTACCAGACAGCTAAGAGAAAATTAAAAAAATAACCCCATGGTATTGCTGGGATGGTGGTACCTCACTCCAGCAGCACACAGAGCTCTGCCACGTCAGCTCCTCACTTGCTATGAAATATTAAGCATTGGGTTTCCCTTGAAGCAGCCAGTCAGCACAGTGAGCCTTGCCTGCTGCTGGGAACCAGTTTGGTGGCACAGGAGATTAAAGTGCTGCAATTACTCCTCTTGGCTCTAATGAGGGGAACCTGGGTTCTCTCCTGGCCTGAGGGGAGCTCATCTTCTTTATTTTAATTTTGTCACTTTTCCACTTAAGTGATTTCTAGCGTTTCATGTCCACTTATATTTCTGAGGCTTCAGAAAGAAAAAAAATTACACTGAGGAATTACAGTGGAGAAGAACAATAACAAAATACAAAGGAGTCAGCAATTCATTAAAATCTAGAAAATGCAACATCAAAAACTTTTCTTAACTCTTAAAAAAAAGAAAAAAAAGAAAAAAAGAGAGTCTTTTTCTAAACTGGCACAGAGCCCATGTCCTCATTAGGACTCACACTCCAATCACACAGCAATGCACTAATGGTATCACTTTAATCTTCAGCATCACAGCACTACTTCCTGGCCTCACCCAGATATCACTTGTAAAATGGGAAGAAAGAGGGGGAAAAATAAGTTTCTAGGGAATGCTGACCAGGCCTGGCATCAATCTGGATGTACATGGAAATTTGGAGCACATGGACATCTCTGTTCATGAATGCTGCTTCAGAGACACCCAAACTCATAATGGCTTCATAAAGATCAAGTATCACTAAGGAAAATCTAATCGATAAATAAGCAATCAAGACCACATAATGAAAGAATACCATTCCATGTGCCATAGTTTAAAAAGAAGTTCCAATATGCTACATTAAAGTACTGCAAGATAATACACCTTTGATCCAACATGCCTTTAAAGCAGGAAACAAAAGGATGTTCTCATATATCTTACTAACTAATTTAACATAAAATCATAAAAAAATATGATCCAGATGGGCTTCAAAGAAGGAAACCAATTAACGTAGACAGCCTTACCATCTGACACATTAGTTGTAATAATATAAACCAAACAACATGGTCAAACAATAATGCTCTATATTATATCTGACATTTCTAATTAGTTTCTGTATCCTCTTTCAAGAAAAAAATAGTACCAGCAAGCACTTTGTTTCCCAGAGGAGAAAACTTCTAAACTTAATGTGCACAGACCTCGTTCTGTGGATGAAGCTGATCTGTTCCCTTGGGATCTGCTTTGAAACTAATGGGTTTTGCATAGTCCACATCTGGTTGCAAAATAAAGGCTTAGAAAACATTTCCTTTCAGCTGCGTTGCCACTGTAACTGCTGCAGACCTGGAATGTCAATACCCACACACTCCTGTGAGCTTTTCCTGTGTCCATGGGCTCAGAACAATCAGAATGATTTAGGCTTTGCTTTCTGTAGGACAGAATTTTGGTATATCCTTTCTACAGCCTCCCTAGAAATGCTACTTCTCAAATGAAGCAGAGTGTTTTTGGCACAGACCTCCCAGCATCAGGCAATTGGGGTTGCATCAGACAGTTGCAAGCAGCACTACAATGAACATCACAAATTAAAACCCCCACTGAGAATGCATGTACAGTTACTGTTTGAAAAGTCTAATCCCAACTATTTAGACTAATTTTGCATCTATCAGCAATAAAGACTCAATTTCATCACCTTTAGACCTGCTGCACCCTCCAAAATCCACCCATAGAAATCCTTTGCAGTACATGATTGAAAAGTCAGAATTCTTGTGTAGGAGGTAGATAGCATCACAACAGGGAAAGGCTTGATTTGGAAACTGTACTTCCTTTTAAAAAAAATAGAAGTAAAGGAATGGCTGTGGGAATTCTGCTGATGTCATCATACCAAGGAAGGCCAGAGGCCAGAGGTCCATGTCATTGCAACAAACACAGATCACTTGGAAACCATTAGGATTAACACTAAACCTATCTGATCCAGCAACTTATTTTGTTCAGCATTCATAAACAAGCAACATAAATTCCTAAAGGCAGTCAAGACAGTATCCCCTCAATTTTCAACTGAAATGAAGAATATTTAAACCATACAAAAATTATTTCTTAGGGACTTGCTTATTTCCAAAGTACAAGAGCTTCCATTCATCAAGCTACCATCAAATAGCCTTGGAAACATAAGAAAGGGTTTCTGAAGTAGAAATACTATTTTTGACATAAACAAGAAGGCCCAGGCTTTTTCACCTGCTCCACTCCCCCAAATTTCAGAGGAGGAGTTGACTGGCTCTGTAGATTTCCTGAGTGCATCTTCCTGAGGTTTACAAATGCCAGTATTTCCAACTGAGACAGACAGGGCAGCACGACAGTGTTTGAGCCTTTGCTCCATCTGCTCAGGGGTGGCCCCTTGCGAGAAATCACAGCTACATCAAGGAGATGATATTGGAAAATCTCATTAAAAAGAAGACAAAAATAAAATCTCTGCCTCTCAGAAAATCCAACATACAGGTACACAACTGGAAGACAAAAACCAGCTTCTAATTCTTGTGTGATGGGGCAGTTTGAACAGGCAGGTGAAAATTGGAGGTTTTGATAATGCACCAGAGTCTGTTACAACCTCCCTTTGAGTTTTGGAAGCCTCTTCCCACCTCCTGATAAACGTGACTTGTCTAAAGCCACTGATGATGAATTATGGCAAGCTGGGGGGTGAATCAAGTCCCAAGACCATCACTTCTGCTCACCCATGAAAATTCTGGGAAAGGAAGTGCAGGTCCCTGCAACCTGCTCAGGAACCACATGCCACACTTGGGAACAGCCGACCTGCTTACCCACAGGCAAAGGTAATCCCAGATAACCTTTTGTCTTTCTCACCATGCAAAACCGTGACTATCAAGGTTTCACAGTGAAAACTATCAACAAACTCTGTTGACACAGTAAAGCTGCATTGAGGACAGAGTGATATGGGGCTACTGGTCACAACCCAAGACCAACCATACCCAGCTTCCTGACACTGCCTGCACCCAGGGCACCCAGCTCCCTGAGAGTGATTGTACACAGAGCACCCAGCTCCCTAAGAGTGATTGTACACAGGGCACCCAGCTCCCTGAGAGTGATTGTACACAGGGCACCCAGCTCCCTAAGAGTGATTGTACACAGGGCACTCAGCTCCCTAAGAGTGATTGTACACAGGGCACCCAGCTCCCTGAGAGTGCCCACACCAAGGGCCCTCCAAAGGCACATCCCCACAGTCAGCTACACTCAGGTGCCTGGCCCTGTGCTCTGACCTGGGCCATGTGAAGCCATGTCCCCACAGTTATCTGCACACAAGTGCCTGGTCCTGTCCCCACAGTCAGCTGCAATCAGGTGCCTGGCCCTGTCTCTGAACACGGCTGCATTCCCAGGCCACTGTGCCTGAGGCCGTACCTCGCTCCCGCCATAGCTGGGCCACTGTTGGCTGGGGCTGGCTCGGGCCCAGCTGGCTCCAGCATAGGCAGAGCATACACAGAGCTGCTTGCATGGACCTGTGGAGAGGTCCTGTTAGTGCCAGGCAAGGGACAGCAGCTGAATCCACGTGGAGGTCAGGCCGTGTGTGTGCAGGGAAGCAATTCCGATGACAGACAGCAGCCTCAGCACGATGGCTCCCAAACTGCTGCTATTTGTTTGTAAGCATCATGGGAAAGGAAAGGTTTGGAGGACAACGAGGTCACTCGGCAGATATTTGTAAGCAGATCCTCCCACACATGCAAAGCTTATGGGAGAAACGAGAAAAGTGGCTGTTTGCAACTTAACCCATGGGACACGAGAGCTGGCAAGGCCAGCAAAGCAGAGCTTGGAGCTGACATTGCAGAAGCACACGAGAGATGATGGATAGAGCGCTGTGAGGGCCGGAAGGGCCTGCAAAGTGATATGCTCACTGAAAGAAACATTGCCCTGGTTCACAGCTGCCTCTGACTACAGCAATACATTCTGATTTTGTTTTCTCTGAGAACACAAGCACATGTCTTTCCACTCACCTCAACGGGGAACCTCTTGCCGTTGATGCTGTGTTCAGAGCCAGCTGATCCGTTGCTTTGACCCCAGTGAAATTCCACTTTCTC
Source organism: Cyanoderma ruficeps (assembly GCA_008694505.1). NCBI lineage: Eukaryota > Metazoa > Chordata > Aves > Passeriformes > Timaliidae > Cyanoderma > Cyanoderma ruficeps. The sequence goes on along the minus strand of VZDJ01000056.1, from coordinate 5,330,322 downwards.
TGCCTTGAATCTGCCCGGTAACCCGGCACCACTGACAAAATAATCGTCCTTCAACAGGATAGCAACTGCACACACAGAACAAGGAGAAAGAAACTCTTAGCACAGTTCTTCTGAAACAGTTACAGTCTTTGCTCATGAGATCAGAATACTTCTCCTAGTGCAAGTAAAATGTCGGGTCATCATTTTCCTCTTTACAGGGATTGGTTAAGAAAACAGGTCTGCAAGTAATGTTGGCTAATTCTGGAAGTGATTATGAAGTTACACAGACTACAGAAAATCCCAAAGTCCAAATTTCTCAAGGACATTTTGCCCTCCTTATTGGACTTTGATTAAAATTTAAATGGAAACTACATCAAAAACGGTTTAATGTGGTTCCAGAGAGTAATGGCTGACCATGGTCCCTGCCCTTATAAACCCCTCAAGGTCTGTAAATCACAAGTTAAGAAAAGAATGGGTCTCCTGTTTCTTAGATTTCCTCTTTTTTGTTGGTGGGGACCCCTGTGCCCTGTCCCTCCTCTACTGCTGGGCATGCTGGGTGCTTTCCTTAGCCTCCCTGATCCTCCTCTATGGAAAATGGGGAGAGTCACAATAACATTTTTGAGACCCACGCATGAGACATCTTTCATAAGAACTGGGTTTTATTACAGTAACTCTGAGATTATTATTACGTGATTCAATGAGGGTCAGAAAGATCTTCTTTGTATCCTTTTTTTTACTTCCAAAAGCCTTTGTATTTTATGTAACAATAAAAGCTCTAGGTCTAAACAGAGGGCAGAATTGTGGAAGCTGGTACATGTTACAGGGGAGGCCTGTGGTCCAACCAAGAACTGATTCCAGCTTTCAAAAAATTCCTTTCTGCTTTCACTATAAGATCCCCTTCCTTTTCAGCATCTCCTGATTTTAATATACACCATTCCTAAAAAATTACTCCTCAAACAATTATTTCTTCTCATTCCTCACAAAACCATTGCCTAAAAACAGAACTAAATTTTGAATTTTGTTTCTGTAAAAGTCATTGCAAACCAGCACTTGCTGTGCCTAGAATACTGTGATTTAAGTTGTGGGGTTGGTTTTGGAGATTTTTTTCTTTTTTAATGGAAATAGAAAACCCACAAGGATTTCTCTGTGTTCTTAAGCCAACTGTGTCATCACAACAGGAACATTAATATAAATCAGTTTTATTATGTAAGGCGGATTTTATTCACTGCTGAAAAAAAGACCCAAAAAACAACTACTTGTGAAATAAAAGTTATTTCTCTGTTGGTGACTCAGTGCAGGCTCTGCTGCAGACCAGGCTTTGTGCCCTCCCCTGACACTGAGCTACAGCAGCATCATCTCAGGTGCAATTTTTTCCACACAGCTCAACTTTAAACAGTTTATATCAAAACCCTCTAAATGTTAAATTGCATGAGACGTTCAGATGTTTCTAAACTGCGCCAGCAAAATCATGGGGCTGTCTTCTTCCATGATTTCTGCTTATTTTGGCACTCCCTTTGCATTGAAGTGCTTTGTGTAGGAGGATGGGTGGTGCAGAACTGGCTATAGGATACTGCCTGTGTCAGCCAGGGTACTGCTGGTAGCCAGTCTGCTTACACCAAATCTGTGAAACATAAATGACTGAAAGCACCACTGCTCTCCACCTCCCTTAAAAAATTCTCAATGAGTTCAGCAGCATTTTAAATGGTAAAAAATCCCATTCAATTAGTTAAAAATTTCATAAATGAAATCGTAGGAGATGAGGAATACAGCAAAGCAGATTCGCGTGCATCTGTTAAAAACCTCTGTGGAGATTCAGTTGCATCTAATAAATATTTGATAGATCCCAAATAATTTATGGCTCTGTCAGGGGTCATTTTACTTGTTTTAGATGAATAATTAAAAGGATAATTAGGAGGATGTACAATCTGAAATGTTCATCTAATTGTTCATTTTACAGTATTTCTTACACTGCTGAGCTGTATGACACATGTTCCCATCACCTTCCCAGCTAAGCAGCATCCCCTTACTGCCAGGAGCTTCCTTCTTTTTTCTGTGACCCCAGGTATTCAGAACTAATATAACCAAACATCACTTTACTGGGCTTTGGGAGCCACTGCTTTTATCCCAGCCCTTCTGTAGAGTGCAAGGAATCAACCCCCAAATCCCATTAATTTAAAATACTATATAATTGGGATTACAAACGCAAAGAAAGTGGTGTGCAGCCACCAGGACCACATTTGTGTGATGTCATTTTCAGGTTCAGGGTGGGTGCTGGATGCCCATCACCCCTGTGAGAGCAGGAATAAAACTGGACTCAAAGCAGCTCTTCCCCTGCCCTAGCACAGTGGCTCTGATGGTCAGGACCAGCCAGAGTGATGCACATCACACAGGAAAGATACTCAACAAAAACACATTTCTGGTAGAAATTTTAGTAAGTTTCTCTAAGCAGAATTCTCCTGATTTTAGAAGTTTTTGGTATGAACACAATTAATGCAAATACAACTGTGAAATGTGTATCCTCCAAGTGATCTCTAGCACTTAATACTATGGCCAGCTACTCTAGTGATGAAAATGAGCCCGCATTAGTACTCTTGCCAATGTAATTGTGCACAAAAACACTTCCAGTCAAGACAGAGACCTAAAAAAATCCATTGACATTTTCTGAATGAAACGCTGTTTTCTGTACATTGTCTGCCTTTTACCTGATAAAGAGGGGGGGTACAAACAAGAAAGAGCAGAACAAATCTAAACAGAATTACCTTTCAGAGTCTAAAAATAACTCATTGTTCTGTCATAAAAAAAAACCCAACTTACTAGGTCCTACAGCAATAACAATAACCCAAGCAACATATTTCCTGCCAGTTAATGAGCATTAAGGTTAAGGGCCTTTAGCTTTCCCAGGGACCCCTGTCTCTTTAAACCAGTCATTAATTGCTGAGAAATGCCCTCTACATCCATCACCATTTCTTAAACAGTTATTTAGTTTACTGTCTCTGTCAGTCTGCAATATGAAGGTCTTGTGTGGCCATCTGCTCCAAGACTCTGCTGCCAAAATGCATTGCGATTTATGGCACAGTCGGCCTCTATCTTCTGCCCACGAGCCAAAACAACCTACTTGGTTTGCTGCTCTACCAGTTACCACCTTAAAAATTAATGCCAGGCAAGTTTCTTCAAAAGGTCAGAAAACCAAGAAAAGGAATGGGACTTGATAAAACAAGGGAGGAGTTAGGAGCTCAGCAGAAGAAATCAGGGCTGACAGCAAGGCAAAAAGAGTCTTCACGTTACCAGTAAAAGGCCGTAAGTTACCAAGAAAAGTGACAGTTACTGTTGCTCTGAGAAGCAATAACTTGTCAGCAAAAATCCATACCCCAATGGGTGAGGAAATCAAATATAGCAGCAGTGCTAAAATCACCCAGCAGAGAAGACTGAAGCTTCAGTTTCCATTGCCAACTGTGCCAAGACCAGAAAAGCTGCTAACACTGCAGTTCAACAGAACAAGGTTCTGGCTTGTACCAGCACAGTGTGGCCAGCAGGACCTGGGCAGTGACTGTCCCCTTGTACTCAGCACTGGGCTCAGTTCTGGGCCCCTCACTACAAGAAGGACGCTGAGGGGCTGGAGTGTGTCCAGAGAAGGCACCAGAGCTGGGGATGGGTCTGGAGCACAGGTTTGATGAGGAACTGCTGAGGAAGCTGAGGAGACTCAGCCTGGACAAAAGGAGGCTCAGGGGGAAACCTTCTTGCTCTCTACAATGCCGTGAAAGGAGGTTGCAGCCAGGTGGAGGTCAGTCCCTTCTCCCAGGTAACAAGTGAAAGGACAAGAAGAAATGGCCTCCAGTGTTCCCAGGGGAAGTTTAGATTGTGTATTAGAAAGAATTTCAAAAGTTGCCAAGCAGTGGAGGAGGCTGCCCAGGGAAGTGCTGTAGTCACCATCCCTGTAAGTATTTAGGAGACATGTACATGTGGCACTTAGAGACATGGTTTAGTGGTGTCTTTGGCAGTGCTGGGTTAATGGTTGGAATCAATGCTCTTAAAGGTCTTTTCCAACCTAAATGATTCTATGATTTCTACATGGTTTCCTATTGTATGTGCAGCAATGTTACTGTTACATATATAGGTAGCATTAACATCCTTCTTAGAAGAATAGAAGAATAGCACCATCACTTTTTCATGGTCTTTCTAATTACATTTATTGCTGATTACCACAAACAGCCTCTCTGACCATAAAGGGCAGGGTGCATAACATGAGTAGATTAATTAAGCACCAAATTTCCATAGCATTCAACCTTTCCTGAACCTCATGCTGCTACCAAGGGCAACCAAGTCAGGATTTCAAAGCAAACAGGAGCACTTCTCAGTGAAGCTGGGAAAAAAATCGAAGTAATGCAGCAAAACCCCCAGCTACACTTGGTGGTGGTTTATGTTAACTGGATTTGCTTTGCAGTGAAAGAAAACAGGCTCACAGTCTGCCTCTCCATTTCATCTGAGGGGCAATAACTCCTGCTAAGATCCTGAACTGCTGGAGCTGGATCTGAGGCGTGTGCTGGACTCCAGGCCATGGCTCAGATGTGAAGTGCCCTGGAGTTGATGGGTGTATCTGAGGTCACGCTGTGTGCACAGCTGAGCCACCAACTCCAGAGCAGGTACACGCCCTGGGTCCAGCCAGCCGACCTGTGACAGGGGACATGGTACAGAGAGCACTATAGAGATGCATGTCAGATGCTAATAAAGATAAAAATATACTTCCAATAAATAAAATTGAATTAATTAGTGGTTTAATCCAATTCCCTAAAAATACTTGACCTTGTCAAATGAAGAGGGTGGCCTTATAATTTCTGCTTTTTACGTTTTTAGAATTAAAGAGTAATCAAATGCATGAGGCTTTGCATATAAATCAACCTTGACCTTTCGTTGAACTGTTTTGGTAAAAATAAGCAGTACTCATGCCTGCTCTTTTTTCTCTAAAAGCCAGAACAGACAGAGCAGAAAAGGATCCAGTTCAGTGAAGAACACTGTGCTATAATCATATCAGAAACACATTAATAAGCCCCCACTACTCTGAGCAGTTATTGCTCTTTCTTCTCTAAAATCTTCCAATTTCTAAGACTTCCCCTCTCCTTCCCCCTGAGCCCTGCATCTCAGCATTCTTTTGGATTAGGTGTTAGAGCCTCCCAAAGCTGATAATTCAAGGTTACACCTTGAAACTCTTACACTGCCTTTTATTCTGAGAAATAACTGACTACCAAGAGAATTAGTTTAGACTGAGAACAAAAAAAACCACACCACCAAAAAAAAGCAACCCTCAAAAAAACCCCTTTAAAATCAATCTGCAGAGCTAGCTCTGCACAGAATGCAGAGGCAGAGGTAGGTGGCTTCTACTGAAAATTACATTAAAAAAAATGACAAAAAACCCAAACAACAGAACAATGAAAAAGGAGGAGGGTGGAACATGGCATGAATTTTTAATTGACTGCAGTCCGGCTATGGAGACAAGTAGAAGAGAACATACCTGTTTTGCCTGTGTTTTTCATCCAAGTCTTGTTTGAAGACTCATTGTCGAAACCGTCCAGCTGCAGCTCTTGATACTCCTCCCCAACGTGGGCCAGGTGGTCCGTGATGTCTATGGGAGACTGGTGAGACCCCCCACACTTCTCGCTGGAAGCCACCCAGTGCTCGGGACCATAGGTACCTGTCAAAATACACCAGTGTCAACATCCCAGTGCCTCCACAGCGCTGGATAACTCTTAAGTGTGAGGATGAAGCACTTAAGCTCCCCAGGTAACTCCTCCACAGTGACAATTCCCACGTTTGAAAGAGGTTAAGACTCGCAGAGTTACGAGGAGACTGAAATCCTTTGGCTTTGTGCTGTGTTCCAGCTTCGCCTCTGGCAGTAATGAACAATGGCCTTTTTTAAAAACAACTATTCTATAAAACTTTCTGCAGTTCCCAAGCTCCTCTGGTGCATATGTTATCAATTACCATGCTGCTCCAGGAACTTCCCTAAAGCTCCAGCCTTAATATATTACTGTATTGTTTATCCATTCATGATTGACATATAATGTAACAGACACACATTAACTTGTGTTCTTGCAATACTGTGCTTAGATAATATGATCTTTATTAATGACCTCATTTGTTTTGGAGGTTTTGAAGCCAGAAAAGATTAAAAGAAAGAATTAAACTAAATGTATGTTACTAAATTTGAATAAAACAATAGAAAACAAATTACTCTGGAAGAATTAAACAGGACAATGACTTGTCAGGAACACACAGTAAATTTCTTTTGCTGCTATTCTTACATGGGTTTTCTGTTTTTGATGAATAATTGAAATAGTATGGAAAAATAAAAGGTCTGAGGCAAAGACCTTGTCATCCACACCATATACCCGACACGTACCAGAACACCAGGGACCCTCAGCATCACACTTAGGAGGATCCAAAATGAATTTCACATTTTTCTTATCACCTCCCTCTCCAATCCTTAAGCTGTATTAACAGAGACTGAGAACTTATCTTCCTATGAGTGCAAACAGTGTTTTAAGCTCCTGAAATAACAGCATAGATTTCTTGTAAAACACTTGTTGCTCACAGCTCTTGAAGGGCTTTACAGCAGGAATCAGCTACATTATTCTCATGTAAAGACAGGGAAATTGATGGCTGAGAAGGGAAGCAACTCACCCAAGCTCAACTACCAAAACCAAGTTACAACCCAGAGCTGAACTCTGCCCTCCTGAGAGTCCTGATGTGACACCTGTGTCACACCTCTGCACCACACAGCCAGCAGGTCTGCTCGCTAAGCAGCCTGCAGGAAATGATGCACCCATGTGCAGTCCTTGCATCTGAGAAGCATATGTCTATTCAGTTAGTGCCATCCAAACCCAACAGCTGGGAGGGCCAATTTCTTTGGCCCCTGGGTTTTAATCTGTCCAGTTGCAAAGTGCATTCGTGCTCTCTTTTCGTGAGCTGATGCAGGACACTTAATCAGTAGCAAGATTTTGCTATACTCGCCACACACAAATGCTGTCTGGTACCCAAACGACAATAAGGAAATTTTATTTTCAAGTACAATTAGGTAACATTGCAGCATTATTTAAAAATTATTTACATTATCTGTCCAAGTTAAAAATCAGTCTTGTTTGTCTTGGGGTTCAACTTACATTGTCAGCAAGAGGTGCTTTCAGTTATTTCCCAATGTACCACAACCAAGGAGAACAGAATTATTAAAACCCCTACATGGGGGAAACCAAATGTCTTCCACTCAAACACAGCTATTTTTCCCCCAATCAGGATGCTCATAGTAATTGGTTTGTAGTGAGTTAATTGGAAATTCGGATTTACTTTACATATAACCTTGCATCTACCCCATGAAGTTTGGGAATTTACTTTAAATATTTAACACTACACATAATCAAACCCACCAGCTCTCGTTTTTTGGCTTTATTATAAACAAGGGGTGAGCTGTTCAAAAGCACTCTGCCCACAGAGGCTATCACAGTGGTTTCAGCTGTGCATTCAAAAGGAGCTGCGCACTCCAATTTTTCTTTTTTAAGTATTCTGGTGTCAATGAGGAATTTTCCCCTTTTTTTAAGTAGGCAGATTTATTTTAACAGGGACTGTAGGGTTTCTTCCATGCATCTTGTCACATTTATTTATTTATTTATTTGTTTATTTTAAGTATAGCCAGCTCTGAACCTATTTGCAGTGAAAACTGCCTTGTCAAAATGAATAAAATAAGCCATAAGGGTAAACAAACAAACCACCATGTTGAATTAAAACCTCAAGTGACTTAGGTACCTGAACTGACTCTTGCTGAAACGTAGCATTTCACAGACCTTTGAAGGCTTTGTTTCATGGTAAAACCCAAGTCTGTTTTTTTTTTCCTTAGATTAATTTAACTTGCTTGAATTAATTTAATAGCAATAAATCTCTTTTGATAAACACAGTAGCTTCACTTGCTTGTAAATCTATAATCTAACAAAACAAAGCCTAGCAGTATTTGCTTTCTTCAGGTGACAGTTTATATGCATAAAATGTTTCCATACTCGTGCTGAATTATTAAAGGGAAAAAAAATCTAATGCAATGAAACTCTCTCAGCAATTCAAAACCTCAACTTAGTGCTGGTGCTGTGACTCCAAGTCCTGACTTCACAAATTACAGTCGTAAGGCTAAGCTCCGATTTAGAGGTTCAAGACCTGTTAGTTCAAATCAGCCCAGGATTTTATAAATGGTTAGGCTGCCATTAATTTCTTTCATAAGTTTTTGATATGTAAATGACTACATGCAACGTGACCTGAACCATTATGGCTGCAGCTTGAGACAGATATAGAGGCCACGACCCCAACATGTCCATTCCCAGCAGCGCAGAACTGGGGCTGCTCCAGCTTTAACAGTGACCACAGAAAGGGGAAGGCAGGCAGGCCAGGGAGGGGAGAGGAAAACCTTTGAGCTTGAAACCAAACTAAATAAATTACAGCCCCTACCCAAGCAAAAATAAAACAAACAAAAAACCAAACCCCCAACCCCCCCAAAAAAACCAACCAACCAAACAAAAAAAAAACCNACCCAAAACCAAAAAACCCCCAGAAAATAGAAAGAAAAAAAAGGTGCTCAACAACTTATAAAATGTAATCAAGAATAGTGCAGTGGGATTCATGAATTCCCAGTGGCCATCAAAAGGGCTCAGGCCCAACTGGCTGTTTTTTTCCATGGACATTCAAGTGCAGTTTCAATTAAAACTGATCTTCCACTACAGATTTCAAATTAATTCTTCTTCCAAGTGTCTCATGCTCCAGACATCCTTGCTTTGCAAAAAAAGCCCTATATCATTAGAGGAGGAAATAGAACACTTTTTCCAAGCTTGCAGATATTGATTACCTATTCCTTCCATCAAAGCATAATTGCCATTCTGCACTGTATAAATCTCTTCAGTGTTAGACACTTTATAAAGTACTGAGAATTATATCATTAATCATTTGCAGTTACACCTGTCTTGCTTTATTGAATTCTTTGTTTTTTAGAACTTTAAATAAATGCTTTTAAATAAAAACATGACACTAAATAAAGACTCTGTTTCACTTAAAGCTAGTTAAAAAAAGAAACCCTGTAATTCTGTGTGTGACATTTACCCATCTGAAACACAGGAACTTATGGCTATTTGTATTTCATTTTTCCAACAGTAAGCACAGTGACTTAAATCAAATAAAATTTCAAATGAATTTGAGTTGGCCTTTTAAGGCTCATAGATAATTCGGTTTTCAGAAACCAAGTTAAGAGCCCACACCTGTGCTAATAAATAATACACATTTCCACTGAGATGGTGGGACAACCTGCAGGCCATGGTAAACATCAGATGGCCCCATCCTCGAGCTGGAATATTTCATGCAGAGGCAGCACAGAAAGAATGATAACTGATAATGTTTGGCATCTTCAGGAACTGAAGTCAGAGTCCTGCCTGCAGGAAACCACGGCCTTGGGTGCAACACCTGCAGCCCCACACTGAGGCAGGAGGGATCTACCCACAGCAGCCACGGGCAGCAGGAGCAGGGCGAGCTGGGTTGGCAACCAGATCTCTGTGGGCTTCAACTTCCCTCTGCTGAGATCCCTCTGCTTGAACCTCCCTCTGCTGAGATCAGGGACAAAAGAGTCTCTGGCTCCCAAGGCTGGAAGGAGAGCTGGGGTCAGGGAGCTCAGCAACATGTGGGGTCTCACACACAGTTCAACCCACACGTCAGGCCAGAGATGTTGTCAGATATCCTTCTCTGAAATTATCTGACACTTCCTAGATTCTTTTCTCGTCCAAAATCATTCTATCAATGACTGCAGTAACTTTAATAGTTTTTTAATAAAATGTCTGCTCCTTAAATATAGTCCAAGATTACTTTTTTCTTGTTTTTACTGTACAAAGCAATGAGCAGTCTTCATTAATGAAAAACCATTAACGTAATGTATTCTGCCAAAATCTAATTAAAGCTTGTATAAAAACTTCCACTTTAGAAAAAAATAAAATGTATTTGTTTTTCTCCCACAGGTTTTTTTCTGAAACATCTGTTAGTAAAAACATTGGCATTTCTGTGATTTTACATAACTTTTTAATTAATGGATCAGCTACTCTGATATAAACTGGTGTGTAGCACACATATCTTTACACATATAGTTTAACGAAAATTAGCAATTTTTGAGTTATGTGATTTTCATCATTTATTTGTAAAGAGGTAGAAATATCAATTTTTTTTAAAAAAAGCTCACTCATTTTCTAAACATTTTTACAAAATTGTGATTTTAAATCTCTCTCTTTCCATGTCAGTCCTGACATGGAAAAAAATAGTTTAGGTGTTTTAATTTTGGAGGTTTTTATTATTTGTTCTTCTTTGCTCTTTTTTTAACAGAATTACCTCTGACAAATCTTTGTCTGTACTCAATGTCTCTCTACTTTTCATTTTTGAATGAAAATGGTAATAATGATTGCGAAGCAATCAAATCCTCTCATTTCTGCAATTAGCATGGTCATTTCAGGGAGAAATCCTATCCCATCATCTTAATATGGGAGAAAATTCCATGTTTCTCTTAAGGCAAAATCCAACCAGTTATTCAGGACCAATGGAACCAATTAGTATTTCCTCTTCAAATAAAAACAGAGGTCCCAGCCTTTGCTTGCACAGCTCTGTAGGGGCAGCCTACAGACTCCAAAGACCACAGCAGGTAAGAATCTCTGTAAGTTTTAAAGGCTCTGGATAAATGGAGATGCTTTCCTTTCCATGGACTGGCAGCTGTGACCTGCCCAACCACTCCAGCATTTAGCTGAGCAACACTACAGATCTGAATCTGTGCCTCCAATCTCTGTCCTACTTGAACTACTCCATCACGAGCCAAATCTCAAGAAACACTGAAATGTCACCAGCAGTAAACCAAATCAGTTCCTTTCTTCCACAAAGAGAAAGAACAAGGAAGAGGTGCCCTTGCTCAGCTACAAAGAACCTCAATAGCAGGCTGGGTTTTCAAACAGGAAAAAATTGTTTTAAACAAACAAATATCAGTGAAATTCACTACAGAAGTGAAGCATTTTAAGATCCTTCAGAAATCTCAGTCCCGGGGCTCTTCTCTGTTATCTGGGCCCAAAAAACCTGAAGTTGTTACTTGATGCCAGAAGATCTCATCATCACTGTTTGCCATGTCAAAGGAGCTGTATCAGTAAGTCCAGGAAGGCACTGGAGAAGGTGCTTAAGCCACGTAAATAGTGACAGGAGGCAAGGCACGTACTGCAGATCCAGACTGGCTGAAAAATCAGCCCCCCTTTACCCTCTCCTCTCACCTCCAGTCCCCTCCTGGGAAGCAGAAATAAAGTGAAATCTGTAGGATGAAACCTAAAGACTGCATTTAGATACAAGGCCGAAAAGAATGATTTGAATGACACATCTCTTGCTGATTGATTTAGCATGAGGCTGCAGAGCTAAAGGTTTAAAAATCCCTAAAGCCTTGATAAAAATCAGTAGCATCTTTCAGAGGTCTTCCCGTTGCAGAGAAAGCAACCAGGTTGTTAAATCATTATATTAGGGGGAAAAGTTGCTGAAATTATACTGTCTTGCTCTAAAGTGATGGCATACCAAAATCAAAGGGATGGAGAAGGAGAGCCTGTAGTTAAGAGTTCACAGTGCTGCTTTGAACAAAGATTTCCTGCCCTGGAGGAAAAGGGCTTTTCATTTTATTATTCTCTGTCATCACTCTGTTTAACATGAGACACTCGTGCTTGCAGAAAATTCCAATTACTGCTTGAAAAATGAGCCCGAATACCGAGAGCAAGATCCTGAAGAGCTTGCTGAGACACAAACAGGTCTGAGCAATCTGCAAGCTCAGTACAGGGAAGGTGTGCAAAGGCATGGGAGAGGTGTAAACAACCAGGGACAGTTTTCTGAGAAGCCAAAAAATCTGAAAGAACCTTTCTTCAGGAACAATCACTAATAAGGCATATTTTAACCAGCACTTATTGGAACAAACACAGAGTACAGGAAGATGGAACAAAAAGGGATTGGATTTAGATAACCTTTGAGCCACCTGCAGCAGCAGCACAGAAGCACCAGTGTCACCACAACCACAGCGACAGCACTGCCCAGCCATGGGGCTGTGGAAGGAAAGCTGATCTTCAAAACTGATGGTGTCAGTGATACTGTCACACTGCCAGAATGTGGCAGATGCAAAGAAAGGCTTTAAATCATGCTCCTAAATATAAATTATCCTATAATGTCTGCAGCTTCTAAACTGAAAGACAGAGTGACGTGCATGTTCTCCTTAAATTTTCATATCCACAGATGCTACAGTTATTGCTGGATTTTTAATTAAACTTCCTAACCTTCAATTACCTTTGGTGAAGTTTTTAATGTATGTTTTCAACCTTTATATTCCTTAGTGAACTATTCTTGATTATGCAGCCACAAATGTAGTGACTTTTTATTATATATCCCCCCCACTCATATACAGACTTTCTGCATCCCAATTTTGCTCCTCAAAAAAGTATGAAGCTGCCATGAATCTTGTATGAAGCTCCCACTGCACCTATCAACCTGCCAGTGGCACAAATGTATGATAAATACCCAGCATTAGGAAACACCAGGACCTTAGGACTAGCGTTGCAGGAAGCTCACAAGAAAGTGAAGTAAGTGTAATTACTAAAACAAGCTTTTTCCATAAACATTTCAAGTTTTAGCATTTGTGAGCTGAATAATTTACCACCCCACAAAAGTGAAAATGGTGCTAAGTTTAGCTGTGCTGGCAAAATAGTTTGAAGCTTTTTCAGGGGTGTCTCACACAATAAACTCTAGATAGACTTGCCTAATGACCTGTTGAATTTTACAACTAATATTTCAAAATTATTTATATTGAGCACAGAGCACAACAATATCAATGAAATTCTTATGCTGAATTCACTGAGTGGGAGGATAAATTGTGGTATTGAAAGTGCCTGCTGGTGGCAAGTGACTGAGACAATGTATATCTACATCCTCTGTTTTTTATAATTTTCTACATTTTTAATAAATGTATCTGACATCTCACACCATTCATTTCATAACTGTCAGAGGCCTTTTAAAAACTGCTCACCCTGAGCTGCACATAATAAACGAGGTGATAACTTACAATATAAGGAAAAAACAGGAGATTAATTTATATGAAGGTATCGTAAATTACCTTTCTCCCATTCCTACAGTAGTTCAGTAAAGCCTTATGAAGACTAGGGACAGACATAAAAATAGATTTTTTCCTAAATATAATTTTAAAAAGTATAAATCCTAATGGAAATTACAGAATGAAGATGTATTATGAATCGATGCAGTAGCTCAGTGAGAGCACTTTATGTTGTTGGGAGGAAGACACAGATTTCAGTAATGGGTGCATTGAAGAGGTCACATCCAGGCCAGGTTTCTCTGGAGAAGGGTTTCCCTCTTCAACTATCCTTTTTTTCACTTCCAGGGCAATAGCTGGATAATGATGGACCTTGACAGGAGGGATATTTATATTGCTGTAGTGCCCCAATGCAGCAGAAGGAAGAGGGGCTCCATTCTTACAAAACCTCACTAGCTAACAGCTGCCGCCTCAAAAAGCTTAAACTGAACAATGTAAGACAAACATAATATAAAACATCTCAAACTGGAACAGATGCATCCCCCTGGGCTAACCTCCCCTTCCCTGTAACACCTTGCTTCATGCTTTCTTCTCCAAGGCCATCTTCCAGAGCTGGCACTAAAACACCAGAAAGGTGATCAGCCTTCCCGTGAGAGAGAAAAGAAACACAATTTCTTCCAGAGAGCAAAGATAAAAGAAGAAATTAGTCTGGTGTTTCATAGAATTAAACATATGAAAAAGCATAAGCTCATACAATGTTGATGTAAACCATGGTTCCATCTGTGCTACTCTAAGGAGAAAGCATTGTGTGAACAAAGCTCTCAGAAAAATAAATCTGAGCAAACAAGAGGAAGAATCTAGTCGGGAAACTTTCCCACCCAAGAGTTGTTGGATGCAGATGGAGGCTTCGGGGGCTTCAGCGAGACTTTGCTGAAAGAAAAGGAAGCAAGAGGACCTGAATTTGGCTCAGTGCTAATTACAGCCACCATTGCCAACACCCAGAGCAGGCAAAAGCCAGGAAGACAAGCAGCCAGCCACTCTGTGCCTGTGATCTCATCCTGCACTGCAGGTGAAAGTCCCCACAGGATCTGCAGTTGAAACTGGGGAGCAGCCTGGGAACATTTCCTGAGCTGAAAACTGTGGGAGACAGACCTCAGGCTGCAAGAGTAGTGAGGTAAGATGAAAATGTGCAAGAACAGACATGATGGGCTCAGGAACCCTTTTGTGGTTTTTGAACCACAGATCATGGGTTGTTTGAGGGTTTGACTGAGACCCTGCTGAAGCATCAATGCTCCCGTGCTGCTGAACCTGCCCAGGGGCTCAGACATGAACACTGAATGACAGTGACAGTAATAAGCCATGACATTTACGTCAGGAAATCTAAAATTCCCATCTTGCTTCTCTGTCTCCTTCCTACCACCAGGAGCTACATGCTCCATTTCACTCCCTTCCTTCACATAGAGAGAAATTCACCTGTCTCATCAGAGCAGCTACAAGGATTGCTCAGAACTTGAAGAGAGCTACAGAGATAAAAAGCTGTGCAAAACTCAACTGTCCCACTACAGATCTTGGTGCCAGGGTACCTGAAAACACATTTAGAAAAAACTCAGTTCTAGTTATTTCTCAAAGCACCACAGACTTGAGTCCTATTACTTCTCACATGTACCCTTAATAGGCTTGATCTCACCCAAGAAACTGCTAACGTAAATGATGCATCACTGTAACTTAATTACCTCCAATTTGGGTGGGTACAGGAACAGAAAGTACCTTTCCTTGATTCCCATCTGTTCCTTGTAACTAACCAAAGAAGCCCTCCCCAGAGCTCTGTCTCTGAAAACCAGCATGAAAAAAAAAAAAAAAAAAAAAAGGAGGAGGAAAGACAGGAAAAAGCTGTATATTTTTATTGAATTTTTGCAGGATGCAAGTTAATAAAAGACCCACGGAGAGCACAGAGCAATATAGAAAGGGAATAAAGGGAGGGAGGGCTGATATCAATAAAGCCTATCCAGAGGCACTGCTGAAAGTACTCATCATTTCAAAGGAAACCTACGACAGAAATGATTTTCACTTGTTGCTTTGGCTCAGGTTTACAAAAAACAGAAGTGTCCTAAGCAGAGGGTGGATTTAAAAAATAAAGCCAGGAAGATAAAATTATCTGTTGTTGAAACTTGTCACCCTCAGCTTTTGAAAACCCCTTGCTGACTCCTAATCTGACCAGAGACAGCCACCAGATTAGGACCTCACAGTTCAATCACAGAAAACACTACAGTCCTCAAAATCACTCATCAAATCTCAACAAACACTGGCTTTGCCATGATATTCCCTTTTTAGGTGAAAATCAACTTTTGCCCAGCTAAGTTCTTAACGGCATCTCTGTTCCAAGAGCCTTCTCAATCCAGCTGTCCCTTTCACTAATATTCACCAGTAAAATAGCTCCCAGGAGAGTTGCTGGGAGATTGCTAGCTTTTACTTAATGACACACAGTGAACCCTGCCCTCAGCTTCTATTAACATTCAGTCTATGTTTCTACCATTAATTTAAGAGGAATGAATAGGAAGACAATAAGCAGCCACAGTGTCCAGCCTGAGGTACTCCATCAGAAGGCACTGCTTCTGTGGCTGACAGAGAACATTTACAACTGGTTTTCTCATTTTTGTTCTATATCTGTCATTTCCAGTATGTTACACTGCATGGCTTAAACTGTTCCAAACCAGCTTTAGTTTTCCAACAGGAAAGTCCAGAGTTAGGTAAAAATAAATAAACAAACCCACCAAGATAAACCCCCAAAACCAAGCAAAGCCAAAAAACCCAACAAAACGAAGTCATGAAAGGGACCTAATGTGGATTATATTCACTTGTATCCCTTCTCTCCAGATAAGTTTTAGGTGGTAACCTGCCAGTGCTGGAGGAGGGCACTGGCAGCAGCCCCTCTCCTGCCCCAAACCTCTCCCTTCTGCCAGCACTATCCTTTGGCAGGGAAATGCACAGGAACACCTGAGCAGCCGCTCTGGGGGAAAAGCAGCTGCTGCAGAGAGCTGGCAGCGAAGAACTGCTGTGATGGATGGAGTCAGGGTGAGCGCTGCAGGGAGATTCACTCCCACAGGACCTGTGGTGCACATTCAAACACTGAGTTAAATCAAAAAAAATCCCAAAAATCCCCTAGCTGGGATAAAAGTTCTTTCCTCCAGCACCACATGAACCATTCATTCAGGGACGGTCACCCCAGAGCGCAGCTTGCAGACTTTGGGATGCAGCTGTTCCCAGGATGAGTTTTCCCGAGGGCAATGTAAAGGGCATCACCTGTTCCTCCACTCCACTCCCTGCAGCTCCCACAGCCTCCCATGGGAGCATCTTCACTGCTGCCACCAAGGATGCTCGGAAGCCAGGCAGGTGTCCCCACCCCCCTCACTGCCGGGTGTGGGGAAGGCAGCAGCCAGCTCTGGACACACCTCCCTGTGCTCCGCACTCGCAGCAGCGTTTGGGCAGCCCACGGTGACACACACCATCAAATGGCATCTGGAGTGTATCCCTTCACTGCGAAATCTGTAAGATTTCGGATTTATATGGTGTCTGCAGAGCACATTAGAAGATCATCAGCGACATCATGTCTTTTCGAGACAGCCATAATTATTCAGGCTGTTACTTTATCTCACCGGTGCTTTTGAAAAACTATTCAATATTAGCAAACTCTCACTAAAAACAATGTTTTGGTTGAGGGACTAATCTTCCTATCAATACACAGCCATACCTGGGCTTATCTACACTACCAATTCCCTGCTGACTGAGTGGATTCATTAACAACACAATCTCTGGTGACTGAAATGAAGTCTCATTCTTCGTATCACCGGTGCCTTGCTGTTTGCTTTTCCTTCACAGTATGCACACAAGTAATTAACTTACTATGCTCTGCTAGCTCCTGACACATTACTTGGCATAGAAAAATTCACCAGCAGGTAGTTAAGCATGCAAAATATTTTCAGTCAAATGAACTTCATAACAAAGCTCTACTTAGGAAAAATGCAGCTCTTTCTGATACAATGCTAACAGACAGCGCACTGCCCATCCCAGCAGGAGCTTTTGGAGAGGTAACAGAAAAAGGTATAATTTTTACCGTTTTTGCTTAACACGTAAGAAATTTCTTTAGGGGGGATACCTGGTAAGCAGTAGATGCTCAGTGAAAGGATGAGTCTGGAGATCAACCTGACTGTCCCTTGTGGAAGCCTGACATAACCAGGACAGACACAGGATTCACATGGTATGAAAGAAAATGGGGGAAAAAAACCAAACAATGCAAATAGGAGATTCAATTCAGTGCAACATGGCTGAGATTACAGGTGCCTGGAAGTACAGAAAAAACAGCGCATTTCGACAGCAAATTTTTACAGCAAATTTAAAAAAAGGTAAATTGCTATTTAAAGCATGAATGCTTTTAAGCCTAGAGAAATAGCAGTGAAAACTCCCTAAATAAAAAAATGAAATTTACTGTACGCTTCACCTCATGAGTCCACTGAGGAACATGACTTGAAATATTTAAGTCGTCTCAGTAATGTCAAGGAATAAAAGTGGAGTAAAGTTACTGCTGCATTTAAGGTTAAGGTACAAAGAGATGGTGACTTAGGAGGAAGCAGTGTGGGGATGCTGGGCTGAGCCCAGTGCAGACTGGTGTCACTGATGTGCCAAGATTGGCACTGAGTTTGATAACACCAGGACTTTCCCTTGAGAATATAAAGATGTCGCAGCCTTGTGGGGCTCTCCTCTGATTTGAACGTGCCCTAAACTATCATTTTAATCACCACAATATTTTTCTAGTACCACAAGCTTGGAAGCATGAGATCCTCATACATGCTGCTGCAGTCCAGCCAGTGCTGTACAAAACATCACTTGCTCTACACTCTCCTGGTCCTTCCTTTAAGCCAATAGTAGCTGAAACTCAAAAATATATGCAAAAAATACTTGATAAAAATCCACAAACTTGCTTGTATAAAGACCCATTCACACTATTTTTCATTCCAGCTTTGACCTTTCAGAAATTCAATGACTGTATTGACCTAAAACACTGGAAATTGTTATCTTGAAGTTTCCTTCTATATAAGGAAAAAAATCCTTAAAAATCCTTCTGAAGTCCTGGAAAATGCAACTTCTTTTCCTCAGTTTTTTTCCAGAAGATATTTGTTTCTTTCCCCTTCACATGCCACAAGGCATGTACCTTTGCCAAACTTAGACTGTTGTTTCGACTCACTTGGTCACAAAAGTTGGTTCCTCATGTTCCATCACAGGGATTTTTGCTTGGGACAAAAGAAATAGATCTGCGGAGGACAGAATTCACTGTGATTTGTGTATATCATTTTCCTTTATTCCTGCACTGCTTTCAACTCGGCTCATTTAAATATAGCTCCTGTCATACCCATCATTTTCAGTTCACCTGTTATGCAAAACCACCCATTCCAACTGAGCAGCCTTCGCTGCACAGTTTGTACAGATTCCCTACTCCAGGCCTGAAATCCTTATTCATTTACAAACTAGATGTGCCTTGAACAGTATTTCCAGTTGCTTAACTGGCATATTAATGCACAGAATAGAAACCAGATTTTGTTTTTTCTGATCTTCATCAAAAATAAATTATCTCACTTAACCCCTGGCATCATTGATAGTTACCCAGGTCTGTAAGCAGTTCACATAATCAAGGAAACCCTTGTTGTATTTCCAAAAGACTGCTGAACCTTGTTCTGTCTCAGGGGAAGGAATCTCAGGTTTTGTTTGGTTTTCCACTCTTACAGTATCAATAAAAACTAACAGGTTTTCATGCCAGAAGAAACAGTTGGATAACACATACTGACATGACAAGCGTGAGTTACTACACTTCACAAAGTCACCTCTCAGAGCCTGAAAAACAGTTTTCACCTTGTTCAGAAAGGTATCGAAGAACTCAAATCTTGAGTAGTCATTGTGTGTGGCTTTTTGGTTTTGTTTTTTTAAGGTTGTTCCCATGTTTAATTGCTCTCCAAGTTTCAATCTGCAGCTTACTTCTGACACCAGCTCACCAGGTGTCCAGCCCAGTCCCCTGGCAGACTGCAGGTGATCTCCAGGACACAGCATCTTCCCTTGATGGAGATGCAGACTTCCCAATCCAGACACTTGCACAGAAGGTCTTCATTAGTAAAGGCAGTCATGCCAGACAACTTTTCTCCAGAGGGAAGGTCACACACTGCCCAGAACTATCATTCAGAGAAGTCAGCCAGGCTGGAGATTCAATGAGAACACTGAATAGACCCAAACAGAGCCCTCCACTGCCTTAATTAGAGGATATTTCTTGGGTCATATATGTGCAAAGGAATCCTGCCTCTCCTCCCACAGATATCCTCCAAAAGCCTAGATTCCTTCTTTCAGCTCTGATGGAATTTGTCAATGGACTTGCAGCATCCAAAAAGCAATGGAGGGGGGGAAACAGATCAACAGATTCAGCCTAAGTACACATACAAACATTCAAAAAAGTTTTCTTCCTTCAGGTCAACTCTTATTAGTTTCATCTACAAAAATCCAGGTTCTAACTGGCTCACTATGGGGCCAAGATCAATTCCTACTATGCTGAGCAATGCACTGTTGCATTTGTTTGTATTCCTGTGGTGCCCATGACCTGACTCTGAATCCAGGAGGAGCCTCTTGAGGAGCAGACAGACCTTCTGGTTTTATTTTGCTCCAAGTAAAATAAGAAATAGATTTCAATCCATGACTGGAATTTCTTTCCAGTACAATGTATAGGAATAAGTTAGGAATATTCAAAGTATTTTAAGGCAATTGCAGAAGCAGGATTTGGGAACAAGGACCAAAATATATAATTAAACACAACCTTCCTGATTATAGAGCATGTCTTAAGCAATTTAATGACTTTATTAAGGCTGAAGTCTTGGTCTCATGAGAATGAATTTCCAGCATTTTAAACTAGAAACTTTCCAGGCTCTGTGATTTTAGAGGAAAATCTGGAAACACATACACACACACTCAAAAGAAAAAAAAAAGCTCCAGGACCAAGAAGGTAAGTAGGTAAGTGAGAACCTTAAAATTACTATCTCTTTTCAATCTCCCCTGATTTGTTTTGGTTGGTCTTACTACCTTCAAGCACCTGGCAGTACTCCAGAGTACCTGGCTTTATTGACAAAAACAAAAAAGAATCTAATCCAGGGGAAATAACAAAAGAAACCAAAGCCATCAATAGCAGGAGTTGGGCTAATACACCTGGATCCACTTGGGTGTTCAAGGGCCAAACACCTTTCAGTGCTTGGCTTGGAGCCACTTCCATTGTCTTTATAAGCAAATGAAAAATCCATGGATTGCTATTTATCTCAGAATGGGGGTGACACCTATACTCTAGATGACGCCTATAACCTTCATACTATCTTAACAATAAAAAGGTGGGATTGATTTTTTTTTTTCCTGGTAAAATAGAATTTATTTGTATCTTTTCCAGGTCTTTTTCACCAACTGCTTTAAAAGCACATACAGCACTCTTGTTTCTTCCCCAACTGTGATGTCCTGTATGAGCTTCTGCTCTCAGAAACACAACCTGGCGCACACCTTTGGGAGGAGAGAATTTTCTAAGGGACAGAAGCTCATGCAAATAGTTAAAACTTTGTGAGAGTGGTTGCACCAATGCTTTTATGTCTCTTTTTAACCATCAGTGACTGATACCAGCTGTCTTTTACTTCTGGTCTCACTGGTGTCTGTTCAGGTTTTCACAGCAGCAAAAAAGCATGCAGGGCTTATTCTGAAGTAAATTCTGGATGTAACCACTTATAACTCCACTAACACAGAGAAGCTAGTCAATCAGTAGTAGTAGTTTATTAACTTAAAGAGTTATTGAGACACATCTTATTGATCTTTACTCACACTCAGCCTCCAGAGTTTACCTCACAGCTCCAGTTTATGCCTCGATTAAGTGGTTCAGAGAAGCCTTGCATTTTATAGCACGCATATCATGTAGCATAATGCTCCTGGTATGATGACTTGCAAACTAAGCAGTGGATTTATTGCCCTAGAATAGACTTGAGTTTTACTCACCCCAGGCAGACAGCACAAACACTCCTGAGTAAAGCTCACAGCTTGGAGCTTGGATGTGAGATGCAGGGCTAACCCAGCCAACAGTGGTCTACCCAGCGTTAGCTCACTTGTGTAGCCACACAATATCAGCTAACTAGACATCAGTTTCCATTTTCAGCATTCACGTGTTTTTGTGAACATTTCTTTTTATAGGCTCTGATTCAGCAGAGTACTTCAGCACACGCTTTACTTTAAATAGCTGAATAATCCAATGTCTTTTCAGCAAATGTTTAATTGTGTGAATAGTTCTAGTTCAAGGGCTCCTCGTATCTTGGACACTGAGCACTCAGTTGTGTGCTCCATCCATTCACAGATATAATACAATTCATGGGCTTCACATTATGTATTTACTAAAGTGCTTTGCTAAATAAGGTCCTAAAGCAAACATGCCACAGCCAGAGTTTATTTAATAATGCTTCTACAAATTCAGTTCTGAACTGTTAAGAATTTTTAAAAAGAAAACTAAGTAAACATGGGATTTACTTCAATTTCTCTCATATCTCCAGCTTGATTTGGCCCTGACTATGATTGTGACGACATGGTTCAACAAAGTATTAGGATTAATTTTTCTCAACCCATATGAAAATATGTGTTTGCTTCTAATAAAAAACACAAAAATCAACAAAGAAACAAACCAACTTACAAAAAAAAAAAAGATGTGTTATAACTACCCCTGCAGGGGATTTTCCTCTCAGCCCGTATGTCACACAGAGCCATGGTCCTGCACAGGGGCTGTAGCAACACACTGGGAAGAAAAAGGGATCACCTTGGATGGAGCACTGGCCTCTCTGTTTACAGCACTCCTAATCCTACTATGTATTTAATGTGCAAAAAATGATATTTAATTACAAAAACATGACCAAAGTGTTCTAGGGGGTCTTTTTATGTGACTTTTCCCCCCCATCAGCAATACCCAGAACAGATATTCAAGTTCCTCTCCCATAACCACTGCTGCCTTGTTACACAGAAGCTGATGAATTTTCCTCTCATTAGAAGACTCCAGCAGCTGTGGCTTAAAGAAAAACACCAAACACTGTGAGGCCAACAATAAAACTCCCAGACCCAGCAGTGTTGCCTCACCCCTCTGGGCCATTTCTATTCCAAGCTGCTCCCCACTGAACCACAAAGTGCAGGGCTCCTTTGTATTTTGGTAGCTACTGCTTAGATGTTTCAAAATATGATAGTTTAAATTATTAGAAAAAGGAATGCCAAAACCCCCCAGCCTACCAAAAGCCAGTTCTCAACAACTGGCTGATTAAAAAGGCAAAGAATGAAATTCACACTTTACAGGCATCTGCCCTCAGAGCAGGACATCTCCCTTGCCTGGCATTGTCATTATTTCAGATGAAAGTCCCAGCTCCAGCCCTGCAGGTAAAGCAAGTTTATGTTCTAAGGTGGCCAGAGAAGACAAATTAAAGAGGGTAAAAAATGTAAACAGAGCCAGATGCACCTGAGAACAGAAAGAAACTAAAACTGCCTTAAAAGATAAAAGGAATAATCTCTTCTGACCAGTAGCTGTAAAATGCGTAATGAATTTAGACACTTCTTTTCCAAAGGAAGAAAGCTATTTGATGAGATAAGTATTATTAAGATAGAGCATAATAACTATAGTGTAGAAAACTGCTCATTAGCTGGGGCTTAATTGCTCTTACAGTTGGTGAAGAAGCAGTAATTATTATACCCAAAAAAGATCTCTATTTCAAGATTGCTTGCTTTTATGCATGGAACAAGAATACTACCTTGATATTAAACAGAAATTTAGCCAGAATATATCCAGTGTCATCCCACTGGAACTGAACACTGACAACTGTATAACTCTCTGTGAAAGTAAAAAAGGAACTATTGATTATAGCGAGGAATGCAATTTTACCTTATTCTGAAACAGGACCTTGGTATTATAGTTATTTATTCACTGCGGTCTCACTGTTTGCCTGTTTTGTTTATAAATATTTACCATGTACTATCTTAAAATAATTGCTACTCAATGTGCACAGTGAAGCCATTAGAAATCTGGCTGTGTGTTTCTCCATTCTAATCTGTATGACAATTTATTAATTCAGTTTTTAACACGTCGAGTCCTTACAGCTGAATGTCCTGAGCTTTCTTTGCCAGGTTAACACATGCAAACATTTACAGAGAAGCAGCATCTCTGCTCCTGTGGCTCCCCATCCCCGCAGGGATTCCCAGTGCCTGTAGGACTTCCAGGACGTTTTGGTGACATTAGAGAGGATTACCAGAGACTGCTCCATTTTCAACCCTCGTAAGCAGTCAGCACTTCTTCACAGGGATATTTTAAGGGTCTCTTAAAAGGTAGCTTCTTGATTGATACACAAATAAAATCCGAATGAAAGTGCTGAGCTAGGAAAGGCTTCACCCCAAAATGCTTCCATGAGAAGCTCCATCAAAGTTCAGGATGAAGGGGTCCATGTTCCCATGCTAACAGGACTTTTTGCCAGATTCACATGGCACAACACATCTTCAGGTGGTGAACAGCCTCATGCCCTGGAGTCTGCAAGGACACGTCAGGCGCAGGTCAGTTCTGCCTTGCAGACTTCCAAGCACGTGGGTAATCACTGCAGCCTCATCTCAGAGCCAAGAGCTTCCTTCCCTCGTGTCACAAGGACATAAAGCTTTAATGGAGTGCCCCAGCCACCCCTGTCCCAAACAGCACCCAGGTTCACTAATGCTAAAAAAGGTAAAAGGAAAATTTCCTTGCATTTATCAGCAGCATCTGGCTGGGATCTGCAGCACCCATGTGAAGTACAACCAATTTGGTGATATCACCTCATTCTCTCATAAATCATGGCTGTAAAACAAATAATGGCAGGACAGCCAAGGCTAGAAACAATAAAAGACTTTCAGGCCAGTTCTTATTTAATTTGATTGTGTTTCAAGATAATGATACCCCTTTAACTATGGGAAACATACTCCAGCTGTTCTCCAGAGCCTCTATGGGCTTGCAATTTCCTTCCATGTGCACTTCCAGATGTTAATGGGGACCCCAGAAGGCCCCCAGGACCCAAGTTTCTTGTTCTCGCTCCCTCAACAGCAGCAGGGAGCCTACAACAGCAGGGAAAGCTGCAGCCAGCCCCAAGCACCACACAAAAAGACTTCAATGGGATTTCAGCACTGAGGGTCTTCTGCAACTCCTCGCTTTGTGTGAGCAGGTGAGATTCACGGCGTTCTGGCCTTCCGAGCCCAAGGGATCGGGGAGGGTCTTCTAAGTGCAGAGCACCAAGCCCAGATCTGCAGCACTCCTGTTTGTCTGCAGCATCTGTAACCAGAGTAACCTCACAGGCACGGCCCAAGGCTCTGTCCTACATGGAAGTACATAAATATGTTTTTTGGAACTCTGAAACTCATGTGAACAAGATGTTTCTTAGCAGTTTTTGGGAACTGACACCACACAAGTAGTTGGCTTTTCTTCTCATAAACCTCACTTATATTTTTAGCAATTAAAAACAATTTTCAAGAAAAATGAAATGTTTGAGATTTGCTCTGTGATGGTAAGGCATACATGCATACACCTTAAATATCATTAAAATATTTTTGATGTAGATTTTGAAATCCCTTCAATGAAAAAAACCCAAACCTCTGATGTACAAAACGATGAATTTTAAATCCTAGAAGATCATTCTGTGATAATTACTAATCCCTTTCTATCACCCAGATAAACTTAAGGGAAGAATATTCCAAAGGAAGAGATAAATGTAGGGTAATGTGCTATTCTGCTTTTACAAAGTAGGAAGCTTTTCTAGCTAGATTCAGCATCTAAATTTGCACAGGAGTAAATTGCAGTCCAAACAGATTATATCACTTTCAACTTCATATTGTTTGCATTAATCACACTTACTCCTTTATATTTATGGAGGGATTTTTTTTACAGGATCAACATTAATAATAGCACAGCAGATCAAATATTATTCCAAATTTAAATAAAATCTGTTCATCATTATGATCATTAGGTAATGGTTTTGCCTACCTTTGGGACAATAGTAAACATTAAAATTCAATTTATTTAACATTTACTGCTCATTAAAAANCATCATTAAAAAAAAAAAAGAGCATCATTTCCTCGCAACAATAGCAAACTCTTGGGGTCAGAAAACTCTTGAGAACCATGTTTAAAAAAAACCAACAAAACAAACAAAACCCACCACAGTTTGAAGACTAATGAGGAACTGAAGAAAGGATGTAAACACACAGGATCTCCTATATGGGCTGTGTGCCCAATCCTGCAGCTTCTAATCTTCCTGCTGCTGCAAAGGCTGTGAGGCTGGGGTGTTGCTGCCCTTTTGAGCTGTACACTGCAAACACCTCCCAAGGTGGCTGCACAGCCCAGGAATTGCAGATTTAAACCGATAGATAATTGGTTTTCTTTTCTTAGATACCTTTCATGGACTCCTTATGCAAACCCTTGGATGCCCAAGGGGGCAGAGCCCCAGATCTGGGCAGGTGACTGAGGGTGTGCTCTGTGTGTGTCCTGTGCTGCACACACAGCTGTCCTGGGGACAGCCAGCACTCTGCAACAGCTGGGTGAAAACCTTTGTTTTCCCAGTGATGTATCTGCATCATTAATCAAGCTCTGATAAATGCGTTCTTTTACCTAAATTGATTTTCTTTTCAAAGCTCCCTTTGTCAGCTGATTTGCTAAGTGCTAGAGGACTGCACATCTCGCTGACTGGAGCTCCCCTGTGCATTCATTTTCCTCACAGGTTCCCCTGCAGAACTACCAGAATTTCACTGATTATTTTTCAGTAGACACTTTGTTAGACTACTTATAAACATACTGACCTAATTGCTTTTAATTATTCCAGCGAAGTCCTGCTTTTACTGTGGCTATTTCCTCCCACACAAAAGGAGAAATACTACTGTGAGAAGCATTGAAAAATCCATACCCTGGGCTTCTCTCTGAAGCCTAAATCAATCTGAAGTTTAATGCACACTGTAAATGTTTATGTGCATGTGTTGTTATTGTACATGTATGCATGCATTATACAGGCCTCTTTTACATCTATATACATCCATTTATCACACAAGCCAAACGGGACTCAGAAGACTGCAAACCTATTTAATTCCCAGTTTTGGAGACAAAGCTGTTTTCTCAACAGCTCTCTAAAGGATCCAGGCAAATTTGGTGTTTCCACATTCATTCCTGGTCTTTTGAAAATTGTTTAAATTTTAGATATGCACCACACCTGTTCATAGCCACATACATATTTCTGCAGGCTGTCCATATTAGCAAAGCTGCTGGAAATAAATGAAAGGTAATATATAGAAAGCCATTTACTCTGCATCTACCCTTTATCAGGCAAACTATCTTCAACCACCATAAAACCTGAAAAATATCTCCTGTGAGCATCACGATGGGTTGGACTGTTAATCCAAGTGAGTGTGTTTAGGAGAAACAGTTCACCAGCAAAGTGAAAAAGATGTGCAGTTCGAAAGCAAAATCCATGAGAGACAAAACCAGGAAGAGGTGACACGTGGAAGTCTGTCCCAAACCCACTCCAGTGTTAACAGCAAGGAGAACTGTCAGCATATTTGCAATTACCCATTAAAAATGTCTTTTCTCTTGGCTCAAATATATGAAGAGAAGAGAAGAGAAGAGAAGAGAAGAGAAGAGAAGAGAAGAGAAGAGAAGAGAAGAGAAGAGAAGAGAAGAGAAGAGAAGAGAAGAGAAGAGAAGAGAAGAGAAGAGAAGAGAAGAGAAGAGAAGAGAAGAGAAGAGAAGAAGCAGAAAAGTGAAAACTAGAGCAGATGGCAGAGGCACCAAATAACTCTGCTAACTCCTCATTTTGCTCTCCAAGGACTGTGCAGCACACACAAGACCACAGGATCCAAAGAGAAAATACCTATGCTGATAACAGCTTGCTGCCCAGAAGACAGAAATATGCTGAAAGCAAGCCTTAAACTTCTTTCAGATTTGATATTCAAATACCAAAGGAAAATTGGTATTTCCCACAAATAAAAATAAGCTCACTTTTGAGAATCTTTTTCAGCCACAGAGTTTTGTGAAATGAGCAGCTTGTGTGTTACTCTTAACGTTCAGTTTAATATTTTTCGGCAAGGAAAACATAAAAAAAAAAAAAGGCAGTATGTAGCACTTCAATTAAAACAAACAAATCAAAACAAAATAACACCCACGAGATGTCTGTGAAACTGTCCCTCTTAGTACAGAGTAAGATAAGGTTGAAACAACCTACTAGCTAAGGTGTTCAAAATCCTTTTCAAAAATGTTTTACAAAATCATCTGCTTGCAACAAAGCAAATTCTTATCTTGACAATTACTTAAACATTTTCATAGCATTTTAAAATAACTTTTTTCTGGTAAGAATCTTCTGTTAAAGTTGCAAATGAATATCTCAGCACAAGACAGCATTCAAAACCTAACTATTCCATCAGTTACTGTGCCACTGCCAGTGGCTGGATTATCTCTGGCACACAACTTGACATCTTGGAAGAAATTTCCCAAAATTCAACCAAATAATTTGAAAAGTTCACATGTTCTTTGATCAGCCTTAAAATAAATATTTTATTTTTCTGTTCTGAGAAAAAACTTAATTTTGCAGTGGAGTTATATTTCGAAAAAGAATTAAGAACACGCTTCAAAGAAATGCTTTGTTTAGGTGAAAAATCTTTGGCCTGTTTACATTTGAGCAGGAATAAATGCTATTCTTCTTTTGGGGCTGATCCAACGCTTTTCCCATCTCCAACCTCTCTCCCTTATTTTGTTGCTTGGCCACTGTCTCAAAAATGAACTATGACACAACTACCCAGGGAGGAGATAATCCCAGCTATAAAAATTTATTCTAAAGACAGAGACAGATAACAGATTAGGGATTTTCATTCAAAAAACAACCCAACAGGCATTATGAGGAACTTGTACAGCTTTGCTACGTGGATTACAACGGATTCATTTTAAACAGCCTTAATGTTTAAAAAAAGAAGGAAACAAAAACCCCACAGAAAACATCCAATAAAGTCAGGGATTATGGAAGGAAAGCAGAGTAGGAGACCACACACGTCCTGCACTCTGAGCACACTGCACTCCTCATTCCCATTGATCCGACCACAGACTTCTCCAACCAGCTACAGAACAGCCAGATCCTTTCACCTCATCCCAAAACATGAGTCCCAGCACCGAAAATGCACAGGTTTCTACCGTGATAACTCAGTATCAATAAGGGCATCCAATCACAAGATCTAAAATAAGTAACAAGTGCAAAGTTATCCCTAGCTGCAAAGTTCCCTGCATGCTTTACAGTGAAATACATATAATCATGATTTCCAATGAAAAACAACCTAAAACAAATTACTCTGGCACATTGTCTTTCTGCTCCTCAACAACACAGTTTGATCTCATTTCCTTAGAAATAATCACCAAGCTACTTAAATGTTAACTAAAGGAAAATATTAACACACTGTTGGGGAATCGAGATGAAACTGATCCCACACCCGGTCAAGCTTCCTGTCCTTAAACAATCCTAAACTCTATTACACCCAAATCTGGGGTTTGAATTCTCAGAAATACACTCAGAAGGTAGTAAAGTAACCCAGAGGAGTTGATGTGTGGGTACAGTAAAGAAGGCAGCCCCCTTTCTCCCTCCTCACAATTCTGGATATCAGTGACAGAACCCCTCTCCACGTCTCCTGCCCTCCCAATTTCACACAGGTATCTACAATCTTTAGTAACAGGCAGGATTTCCGACATTTTATTGCATCAAGAGTCTCATCATGTGAAATCCTTTTACAACATTAGATTCTGATTCTCGCATAAGCTCCTAAGGTATTAATTGAAAGTGAATAAATTTCCTTAACATTTTGAGCCCAGGTAATTCAAGTGGCAGCCTGCCATCACAGCTGAGCCAGCAGAGCCCCCACTAAAGCTCCCTGCCAGCGGTCAGCCAAGGTCTCCAGCCTGGCTGAAGACTCCTATTTAAGATTCCCCAAACAGGGAGAAGCTGCAGGAGCAGTACTGCTCTTAGGGCAGCAATGAAGTCCTTCTCTTTAAAGGAAAAAGAAAGAAAATGTCTGGGGTGCAGGACCAGCAAGGGCAGACTGCACAGCTGGTAGACAACCAGGAACAGAGCCAGAAGACTGTGGCAGAAGGGAGTATTTCAAAGCTGGGAAGGAACACCTGGAAATGTGACTCAGGAATGCAGAAGATGATGGGTAATTCCAGAATAGAGGTCTGAGGGGATGGAATCTGTTTTGGTGGATAAAGAGACATCATCAAGAATGGGGCACGTGCTGAAGTTCAGGAGGAATGAACCTGTGACCCTGTGGGGATTATTCTCTGCTCTTTTGAGTTACACAGGGTAAAACACCACACCCCCAAGTCCTGCTTTTACTTCCCTGCTGTACCCCCAAAACACAGCTGCTCCCAGACAAGGAGCCGAGGAGGTTTTGTCATTCCTTTGGGAGCTGCAATTTCATCTCAGCATTCCAATCTTCCTGCTTATTCTTCAGTGATGACTGTCTCACTCATACTAGTGTTCATATTTTTCAGTCTCACAGAGGCAGCACAATACTGTCACGTGACTTTGAAGATGGGAAATAAGGCCCCTCTTCACAACATAAATGTCATGAGGAATTTTCTCCAAGAAGCTCCTGAAATGAATTCTCTGTGTTCCAAAGGAAAAAAAAAAAAAGGTTACCTGAAAACAATACAGCTCGTGCTTGCACATGTTGGTAGGAAAAGAGGAAGAAATCCTCATCCGGAAACAAGTGATATCTATTTCTAGCCTACACTTTTCCAAACAATACCTGCTCACACTCACAACCCCAGTGCATCCTGGTATCAACAACTGCTGCCTCCACCAGCAGCAGGTTCACAGCAGAAGAAAAGCACACAGTCCAATGTGTCAGGGTGGGTTTTAGTAGGTTCAGGGGCTCACATAAAATAGTCCCATAAATTCACACTAGCAGTCCCTTTGATAGCTAGCTGTTTTTTTCTTGTCGAAGATAATTTCTAACTTACTTTCGTTGTCCTACAAGAACAAAGGGTGCACTATCATGTAGTATTAAACCTCAGATCTTCAGAAAACCTCATAGCCTCAGAGCTGGAAAGCAAACACACCCCAAGCTTGCACATGTAAACATTTGTGTGCTTGGAGGAGTTACTAGAAAAACTATAGCACCTCCCAAAACGGCTCCAGATGCAAGGAAGGAGGGAGAGGTGGGGACAGGAGTGCTGGGGTTTGTGTCAGTGACTCCACCTTGCTCATCAGACATATTCAAGCCAGCATATCTTTCTCTCCCAAGTGAAATCTGTTTCTACAATTTTGCCAAAACTTTTATATATGGCAGTGGCCAGCTGGCTGCTTGGAGAGCCATGTGTCAGCGGTCCTGGCGAATGCTTAATGTGTGAGATGGATCTGCGCAAACTGCAAGCGCTTGGTTTGCAAACATTCCTGTTTTATGCATTTAGAAAGCAACTAGAAAAAGGAGAAGCTTCTGAAACAAAGTCACACAACATGGCAGAGACGATATATTGAGACAGTTCCTCGGTATACAAATGTATCGTGGTAGCGCATCCCTTCTCCCCGGCATTCTCTGTCCCCATGGGCTGTCCTGAACCTGTTCTGTCTCTTCCTACAAAACATCCTCACCTCCACTGCCACCTTTGTTTCTACAGAGGCAGGAATTCAACACCATCAAGGTTTCCCCAACAAGACAAGATGTGGGAAACCTGTGCACCTTTCCTCCAGCCCTGCTGCCTGACTGGATCCCAATGCCAGCAGATGTGACCACAGGGGAAGCTCCTCCCACACCTCGGCTGGAGACAGGATGGCTCCTGGCTGCTGGCAGAGATCCCTCTGATGCAGCCACCATCCACCCATACAGGGATCAGCAAGACAGCCCACACAACTCTGGGAATCCAAGGGGGAGGCAGTAAAGCAGGAATGAGGCACACTTTGAGTCAGTGTATTTTTGGGCTACATTACTTCTGACTGTACCATCCAAGAGCAGATGTGAGAAGTGAATCGTGGGTTTCATAGAAAGAGCAGCAGAAACTGACTACATCGAAAGAGGTCCATGGCTACATTCTCCAAGTATATAAAAAGTGCTCATGAAGTTGAAGGCCATCACTTTAGGGATTTGTAAATGCATTATCCCATGTGGTCTGCAGGCCTGTGTACAAGAATATATATGGTTTATTGAGCAATGTCAGGGAAAAGGGAAAATAGACTTCCCACCCCAGATTAAGTTTATCTGAATCTCTGCAATCAGCCCAGTGGGCAAGAGACAGGTGATAGATGAGCCTGCCATGGTGTCCCCAGTGCCAGCAGACACCAGGTGACAGGGCACCAGGGGAAGAGAATTCCAAGCTACAGCTGCCTGAGAGAACAGACCCCCTCCCCCCTAATGTACAACACACAGGCCTCATGTCCATCTCCTCCATCCTGGCAGCTCTTGGACCCCAAAACACTCTCATCAGCCAGGCCCCAAACGACAAAGAACACCACCACATATCAGTATCAGCACCAGGACTCGTCCCTAGAGAGGAGGAGAAAGCAGGGCTGGTCTCCCCCCCCACTGGCAGGACAGGCTCTGTACAGCTGCAAACAGCTGGCTCCGGCACGTCTGCCCAGACATCATGTCTGGGGGCTAAGTGTGCACCATCTGAGATGAATTTGGCAGATGTCTTCACTGGAAGCAGTCAAGGGGAGGCTGGATAGGAATAAAGCTTCTCTCTCTCTGCACAAGTAGAATCAATTGATTTTAACATTTTGAATCAAGGCATTTCAGCCCTTCAGCTCAAAATTACGTATCAATTACAGAAGCAAAAGAAAACCACAATGCAAAACCGAGGTCAGAAGTTTGTTCCAAACATTGCAGCTCCAAATCAAAGATTCCACACTACAGCGGTGCTCATTTCTTCTCCTCAATATTTGCAAAATAAGAATGATGGTGACGCTCCCAGTGAAATTCACAGTTGTTTCCAAATCCACCATAAAAACCAAGCCAAATCCAAACCACAAAAACCTAGCAGTACCTGTAAGGACATGGATAAGTAGTTCATATAAACTTAACTGTCCAGAGAAGGAAACAGAGCACTGTAATAGACATTGCATCAGAATTAATCTTGATTTAAACAGGAAACCAACACAGGATAGTGAGCAGGACAAAATGCTGGTGTCCTCCGGGTTATCATTAAGTACTTGCTGCAAAGAATCTGCTCTTCCTCAAACTGCAATAAAGGATTCTTTTTTCTTTCATTACACTGCCTCAAAGCTTCTTAGGAGCACCAGCAGTTTGTAAAGATGAAAAACGTGTTTAATCAGTAATTGCAGTGGGTTTAGGAACTGCTAATAAATATACAGGGAGGCTCCGAGGGGGAACACTCACTCACTCAAAGCCACTAGTGCCACAAAAGTCAATTCCACACACAGTTGTCAGCCACATGACCAAATTAATTTCAAATCAGTTATTAAACAGAAAATGCTAGCAGGTTTTTTTTGTTTTTTTAAATCAAGCTACAAATGCAGACTTGCAAGGTAAAAGTGCCTAGTACCAATGTGGGATTTAAGTCTCAAATCTAAATATTTAATTGTTCCTATGCAAAATTTTGGCCAATACTGCTACAAAAGCCAACCTGATAAACACATTCGGCAATAAATCCAGCTGTAGGCTTGTGGGGAGATGTAATTCACAATGAGTTGTATCTATTATATGTCATTCTCAGTGGAAATAAATACAGAAAACCCAAAAGGCAACCCTTGCAGATTAAAAATGACATTCAGCAACACAGAAGATGGGTCATTAGAGCCGTGAAAAGTACAAGAATGAGCTACATAACAAAATGGATCAGCAGTGGTGACAGGGGCAGTGGGAT
The DNA here is from genome assembly GCA_008694505.1 of Cyanoderma ruficeps. NCBI lineage: Eukaryota > Metazoa > Chordata > Aves > Passeriformes > Timaliidae > Cyanoderma > Cyanoderma ruficeps. The sequence goes on along the minus strand of VZDJ01000056.1, from coordinate 5,297,299 downwards.
TACAGTTCTCTGTCCAGCCTCTGCTGCTACATCTGGTTACGGTTATGTGCCCCATGGAAGGAGAAGGAAAGGGAAAAGGCTACATCTGCTATGACTGCTTTGCCTGTTTAAGATTCAAAAGCTCCACTGAAAGCTTTCACAGAGCTGAAGGGAACATGATTTATACAAAAAGCTACAAGCCTTTTACAGTCCATTTTGAGCAGAATGGACATCAGTGCTACCTGCCCTTGGAGAACAGTGTTTCCTATTTTATTTACCACTGCTCTTCATTATGCTTTTAGAGTAACTTACCAATCCAACCAATCAATTCAAACTATTTTGCAAGCATTTCAAGCCATTTCTTAGCATCACCCCGTAGGCACTTGCTTGTATGTAATTACAATCATTTTTCTGCAGAGATTTGCCTCATTCAAGTGGCTTTGCCAAGCAACAAGAAACAAAAGAATAACCACGTCTAAAAATAAGTAGAAAAAAATGTAGGAATCCCACAACTATATTGAATAGGGTCATCAGGAAGAGGACAGGATAAATGTGTGCCCCCATGCCCTTCATGTCTTTGCTGACAGCCAAAAAATTGTGCTGCTTAATGTTTGATGGTTATGTCTCCATATTATAGCTTAAAATAATTTTTAAAAAAAATCAGTCTCAAAATAAAGCATTTTCAATTCTTCTGGGGAGACCAGAAATAATCTAGCTACTTGGTGCTTTTTATCATCTTTCTGTTGCAGAAGCAAATTTAACTATTTTCTTTTAAGAATAAAAGAACATGTCAGCACAAAAAGTGCCTCACATAGAAAAGTACTAGAACTGCCCTGATCAAGTATCAGAAAAGTGTGAGCTCTTTCCTTCATTTTAGCAGATAAGGCAGCATTTGACTTGAATTAACCTGCCTGTTGAGAGGGACACTGCTCCAGACCTGCTGCTCTCACACCTGACCAAGACACTGAAGTACAAATCCAGGGATTTTACCAATGTAAGCCCAGAAAAAAAAGGACTTGGAAGAAAGGTACAAGCCTTGAATGCCAACCATCTCCCAGTGGAAACAAAAGATACAAATGTGAGTTCTCAGCTGTCCCAGCAAGTCCAATTTTTTTTTAAAGCACGAAGTACCATTTCCTCACTGGTAGCTCCCCTCTTTTTACTATTTCCCCTTTTTTTTTTTGAGGCCAAATCAAAACCTTGTCAGAGACTGGGAGCACAAGTATCACATAACATCAGCCTTGTCACTAGTTTTAGGGCTGCCTTAAAATAAAAGCAATCAGAAAACTTCTTAAAACTAAATATCCTCCCCCTATCCTACATGTTGACGTGGCCACTAAATCCTGCTGGGTAATCTCCAGAATCCATCTGTTCCTTTTCATTCTCATCCCGAGAAGCCTCCCATAGCCCCTGATTATTTCTCAACTTGTCTGAAGAAATATCCTGTCTTCTGGCTTCCCAGACGTTTGCTTCACCCCCTTCTCCCCAGAGGTTTGCTGAAAAAGGCAGCTGCAAAGATTATCCACTCCAGTGTCATGCCCAGGCTCTCTTTAAATCCCTTGAGGGAGGAGACATTTTAAGAGGGAAAATGTTTAACAGAGGAGAACAAGCATCTTTCAGAACTGAGTTTCTTCTCAGTTAAATCCTGGAAGCAAGATCTACCTAGAGATACCCTTTAGGCAAGAATCCCTTAAAGCATATCTGGTTAAGAGAAGTAGGGATTAGAGTCCTGCAGTGGCCACACCCAGACTCTCCACCAACACCAGGAAGATGAACTGTGCCTGGGCCAGGTTGCAGTAAAACCTTGCCTTACCCAGCAACACAAATTAATGGCATGAGGGGGACTGGGAGCATTCACCAAAGGTCATCTCCAAATAGCAGCCGTAAGCATAAAAACGATGACATTTTCCTAATGACCACAAAGCAGCTAAAATTACAGGAATGCGTATCTTCTCCTTTTTCAGGTCAATACAGCCAGCATGTCTGTGCATTTAATGTACCAAACACAGCTGCACAAAACACGCTAAACACTTTTCATTTAACTCAAGGGCTGTTAGAAGTGGTGGAGGAAAAACGCACCTCTGTACTACTTGTGTTGTTGCATAAAATCAAAACACAACAACTAAAGCCACAGAGGCCCTGAGATTTAATTGTTTCATTGTATTCTGTTATTGCTTTATTTGTAACTTGAAGCCCCCCCAGGATTGCAGCTCTCGTGTTCTTTACAGGTTCCCACCAGCCCTTTACGTGCTCCAGCATCAGTCAAAGGTACCAAAATTCCAAACAGCAAACAGTAGTTCACCGCAGGGCTTTTGTTTTCCTACAGTTCCAACGTTATTGCTGCTCAAGTTTAATTCCAAAATTTATGGGGATGCCAAAGGGTTAAGTTTGCTTGAAATATTCCTATTTATCGTCATTCCCATCAAAAAAAGCAAGGACTGCAGGAATTTATGATGCCCGAACCTGACAGTCACTGACTGGCTAACAAATCTTTCCTTCTGTTTTCAAAACAGTTTTGTGTTAATCTCTCAGGTCACTATCAAAGACAGCTTAGCATCTAATTTATCACCTTTTGGGCAGAGATCCATGCTGAAAAATTCACATCCAAACTGTAATTTAGTTCAGTTAATGGCCTTTTCTCAGAGGAACTGGACAATTAAAAACATATGGAAATGGAATAAGCAACTCACTTTTCAACTAAATGTTTGCTCTATGTCTTGGGAAATAAATTCAGGATGAACAAGCTGAATTCAATGAATGGATTTAAAAAAAGGAACGGACTGTTGTTATAAATCAGTTGTCCTCCTTTCACAAGCCACATAGCAGTATTTCTTTTTTTTTTTTCCCTGTTTTAACAGAGCATTGGCTCACAATGGAGAAAAACCTTCAAGAAACTGCAGGTTCAGAGAGAATTAGTGCTATTAAAAGAAAGGGTGGGGGGAATCTTTTTATGCACTATAAACACCCAAGATATTTAGGCACCTAGATAAAGTAATCAGAAATGTCAGGTTAAACAAGAAAAGCATAAAGGCAAAAATAGTTTAAAATGTGTTCACGGATGTACATTGGCTTTCATTATAGTGGCAATCAATCAAAGGTTTTTGGTATAACTATGACATTCCATTATGTCTGGAAAATACCATGGTGCAGTTGACACCTTTACAGAAACACAAAGCCTGGAAACATATATGGCATTTTAGCAATGTTTCTTTCTCTTTTTTTTTTTTTTTTCCTCCCTGAGAAGTGCCAATGCCTTTGTAACAATTCACAAGTGTCACAAGCCCCTGCTGCGTCTTCCGTGGGATTTAGTGGGTGCTGGATGAGACAGAAGAATATCAATGCCACTGACATCCCTTCAGCAGTCAGCTCCTTTGCTGTGTCCCATGACCTAAGGAGCTCCAGCCACTAGGAAAAATCACAGTGTGGATTTGTTTGTACACTATGTACCTCATAGTGAGGTACCAGATTTAATCCTTGTCTCTTTCCCAATCTTTGAAGCATTCCAAAGTGGGAACATCTTCCACTATAGTCCAAAGCGGTGCTGGGTCACACACCTGCTCTGAGTCACCACGCCTGTGTTTTGCCAGCCTCATTAGCAATTAAACCTCGGGAGCACAGCTCTCTGCACCAGCTGTAGGAGACAGACCTGAGAACCTCCCAGGTGAGGAGGACACACTGACAGTGACAGTAACAAGGTTACACCTTATTACAACTGATCACAGTCACCACTACAACAAAAAAAAGAAAACAGATTAAGAAAAAAATGCATGATGATACTATTCTGCTTCTGACACTCACAAACAAGGGACCAACTGGTGACTTGCAGGACTAAAATGACAGGTTTGTATCCTGACCCAAAGGCCCAACACTTCGGGAGCACAGCCATGGCAGGCTGATGATCTCCAAGGGCATGGCAATGGGAACACACCCGTGCATGGGCTACACTGAATTTTTCAATTAAAAAAGGAAAATGTAGTCCCTAGCAACAACAGGATAAAAATAAATAATAAAAGAAAGCCCACACAGGAAGACAGAGGAAGCTACACCCTTGAAATGCCTTTTGATGTTAATGCTACGAGTCTTAGCCTAATCTGCTTCAGGAAAAACTGAAAATAAATAAAAAAAGGACACAAGTTATCAACCTCACCACCTTACAAAACTACCTAATGCCTTCAGTCTTCCTTACCATGACTTTTTTTTTAAAATTTAGGCAGTGCAAAAAGGCCCTCAAAAATACCCCTTTCAATTCTTCTCTTTAATGAAGAGTTGCTCTAAGATCAATTAACTGAGATGAAAAACAAAACCGAGGCTGTTGGTTCAGGACGTCCTTTCATAAAAGACCAAACATTTGATGCTAATTTTCTGTGATGCATTTTCCAATAATCCACAAGTATGAGCTTGAGCACTGACAGAAAGAAGCGTTGTATTTCACAGCCACACAGGGGCAGACAGTTTTAAGATCATTTATTTAATTATGCAAATGCTACTCTTGTGACAACAAGAGACAGACTCGAGCTGAAGCCATACATTGGATAATAAAGTTCATATCGAATGGAAGATTCACTACCTGCTGAGTCAACTTCAACTACTACCACATCATTATGGGTTACACTACTGTTTAGTTAAAGTTGAGATAACATTTCCAATCTAAAACCTCTATTTTTAGGACACTTAAAAGTAAGTGTTCATTTTTTATGTATTTTTTAATTGGCTATTCGACGAGAGACTCTGCACGTACAAATTAAAAACAAAACCCAACCACTGCTCTGAAGCTGATCACCGTTGAATAAACAAAGGGGCTTTTTAATCAACCCAAACTTCACTTCTTTCCTGCGTTTTACAGCAATGTATACCCAGAAGACATGTAATGTTTTCTCAGCAATAGGTCTATTAAAAGCAGCCACAAAGCACCACCTCAGCAGAAGCCCCTGCACCCCCCCCAGCACAGACAGGATGGAACCAGGGCTGACCAACCACACCCTGCTTGGCCAACACTGGTGAGCAGAGAAGACAGCAGCACGTGCTAAATTTATTTTGAAACTACTGTTCATCCAATCCAGCAAAGCTTTCACCACCTCTCCTACAGTCAGGAGAGCAGAAATGGCCGTGCTACAGAAACGCTGCTCCTTGGTCCTGCCTGCTCCTCTCAAAGCATTATTCTGACTGAAACACAAAGCAAATATTCACACTGTGAACACGAACTTTCAACTCCACAGGGTTCCCAGCACAGTGGTGAAGCATCAGCCATGACAAAATACCCAGATATGGGGCAGTAATGCCTGAGGGTGGGACAGAGCCCTATGGTGGAGCCATCCTAGGCAGGGACAGCTGCTCAAAGGATGGGACCTTTCTCCCTTATGCACCTACCACCCCTCAATTGTTCTGGCTGCTGGGCTGATCCCAAAGGGGCCTGAAGCTACTCCTTTTCTTCCTGGGGTGAGACTACAAATGGGTCAGATGAGCAGAGCCCAGGAGAGGCAGCAGTACGGGGTGGTGACCAAGGACAGAACGGTGCTTTCCAGGGGTAATGCAACCTTGAGTTGGCTCAGGTGCACCACAAACCTGTGACTCTTAGGTAATTATATTTTAAAATCTTCCCACTGAACAAAAAAGCTTTTGCATGTAATGGACCACTCCTTTGCAACTGATGGACCAACAGGGGATAGGAGGCATGTTTCAGCTACGCTCAGGCATTTAAGGTTTAAGAGCTAACACATTTCATCTCAGGTACCACACACACCACGAGACTGGGCAAGAAAGTAAGTCCAACTTCTGCAGCAAAATCAGTTTGTCCATATCAACCAGCCATCTCTGGCCACAAATCTTGAACTGCTTAAATTACAAGATTCAGGGGTACTCTAACATGTTGAGTTGACATCTTTTTAATTAGTATATTAAAACACTCCTTTTCAATATGTCATATAAGTATCTTGCATAAATACTTACACTTGCCTTTTTTTTTTTCTTTTTAATAGGACAATTTTATTATCAAAGTGGTTTTGGTAATATGCAGCTCCTGCATGCCAAACACTGCATGAAATACCTTCTTGGACAGAAGATTAATGTGCTTACTGTTATTCTGTGGACAAATTAATGTCACTGAGGAATAAGGCAAGGACCTAAATACAAAGCACCACAAAAATCTATCCCAGTCTACATCCTTCAGGGCTGAGCAAATGTTATATGCATGTATGTTTACACACGCAGTCAGATCTAAAGTACATAAATAAAAACCCTTCAACAAGATGAACAATACACAGAACACACATCTGATCTCCCAGCTTGAAAAATGTTCTCGGTGCCAATTTCCCTGCTCTGCTTCCCCGGGTGCCTGTGGCCCTGCACAGCTGTATTCAACCCAGCACAACGGCTGCTCGGGATGTAAGCACCCGATTTCATGAAATCCAAAGGTAAGCAGATCCAAATCTCACCAGAGCTAATGGATTTGGCCCTTATCTCCCCTTGCTAAAGCACCCTGAGTGCTGAGAGACTTATCTAAGCATTAGGAACCAATATTAGTATTAAAATGCAATATCCATGTATTATTCTCTTGTCAGTCTTTTAGCTTATATACAACACTTCAGCGTAGACACTTGCTCATATTCGGCTTTCCATCTACCTTATTACAGTTTTTATACTGAATACAAGCAAAAACATCTGAATGTGTTAGCTACATCAGCTTCTGCTGCAATTTAATGAAGAAAAGAGTTATTTTTAACCTGGGACAGCTCCCAGATCATCTCATTGCATAGCTCAAAAACTGGCACAAGAGGAATGCGTGTAGCTGGGCACAAGCTGGGGGTAGGAAGGGGGAAAAAAAATTTGTACCCAATTTGTCACCAATAAATACAACCAAAACCCCATGTCCTAAAGCAGAGAGACACTAAAGGCCCAGCACACAACCCAGAAGTACAAACGTAACTAGTTGGGACATGAAGTGCACCTCTGCAGCTCAGGTGCTGTTTCCAGCTAGTCCATGGGATTTAAATGCCTAAATAATTTTGAATGCTTTTGTGAATTTCCATACACACCTTACTGCATCTTTTTCCAACTTGGCCTCTGCAAAAAGAGCAACAGCAAAATTCACAGCAGAATATGTGGCTTCCTGAGCCTGGAATGGGAAACAGCCCAGGCCAGCAGCCACACCAAATTTCACCAGCTGCACGGGCTCAAGCCACAGCATCGGCATTTTAATTTGTCTGCCTTGACAAGAAGAAAAACGCTCCGAAAGTTTTACATATGAACAGACAAAAAGATGAAGCACCTCAAATCCTTTTTGGGACTGCAGGTTTCCAATACATCTTCAGATGAAAGCTCAGCTTGCCAGCAAAGGCTGAGCAGGAGCATCCTTCCATCAGTGCCAGGCACCCCCTCAGCACAGCACACAGGCCTGCAAGGTTGAGGAGCTACAGGAAGCGCAGGCGGCTCATCGCTTAAACACTATTTCATCCCAAGGTTCCAAAATGATAATAGACTTTATTCTAATTGGATTGTCTGCAATGAGCCAATTTAAGTGCTAAATGCTGCAAATTATTCAGCATGACATAGCAATGCAATGATCTGAGCCACTGCAGGGCAGAAGGCTTCCTGAAAGCTACAGTTCCTGAAGCATAATAAGGAGACACAAGTCTTGCCTGGCATGTCTCCACCAACCAAATTCACATTGTTTCAACAGCTGCAGTGTGCCCACTGAGCATTAACTAATGCTCTGACCTAGAAGCAACCACTGCCAGCCAGCGCACCTGATTAGATGATGATTTTTCTGAACACACCTTTAAAGTTCGTATCACTCTAATTGCCGCCTTTCAAAGAGACTAAGTACGGATGACATCCTACTGCACAGTGCTGTGAAATACTGATCTAACCACAAGCTTTAAAATATTTAACCAACTTGAGTCTGTACTTTTGTCATCAGGGTAAGAATGTCACATCTATTCACCAAGATTTAAGGGACAGGAAGAGACAGACATTTAAAGCTTTAGATTTTATTCTGGTGCAACTACAGCAGCATGAATTACAAATGCAAAGGAAGGACTCCCGTGTTAAGGCTTAGCCCCGTACACAGTGCACAGTTCAAAAGACAATTATTTTTAGTAATTATGTGTGAAGTGGTTTCCTACATACATTTCATGGTAAAATGTATTAAAATATATCATTGTATTAGCAAGGAAGAGAAAGTAAGGCTCTTCTGAATTTAGGTCTCAGATTACACCAACAATTCATAAAGTGGAAAGAAAGAAAAATTAAGTAATCCATGACTCACATTCGTAACGTTTAGTACAATATTATTAGTCTCCTACAGTCATCAGAAGAGGCTATCCAGAATTCTCTTGGGACTACAGAATTCTAAAGAACTTGAGGTTATTTTCAGTTAAAGTCCAGAATCAACAGCAGTGCCTGTTGTGGCACTTTGTTTTGATTTTGCACAGCCTGGTTTTTGGTAGCAGGGGAGCCACAGAGGTGGCTTCTGTGAGAAGCTGCTGGAAACTTCCATAATGTCCAGCAGAGCCAGTCCCTGGTGGCTCTGAAGATGGAAATGCTGCTGGCCAAAACTGGGCCAATGAGAGAGGTTGGTAACACCTCTGTGATGGCAGATTTAAGAAGAAAATCAAAACAAAGAGCACACAGTTTTCCTTCTAGTCAGAGAAGAAGAGGAGGTGAGAACATGTGAGGGGAAACAACATGGACACACCAAGGTCAGTGGAGAAGGAAGGAGGTAATTCAAGAGCCAGAGCCAAGATTCCTCTGCAGGCTGTGGTGAGACCATGGTGAAGCAGCTGTGCCCCTGCAGCCCATGGGGATCCACAGGGGATGCAGAGATCCACCCACAGCCCCTGGGGAGGTGCCCATACCGCAGCTGCTGGATGCCTGGAGGAGGCTGTGATCCAGTGGGAGACCCAGTAGAGACAGGGGGCCCTGCTTCCAGGCTGGGGCAGCCTGTCCTTGGAGGATGCACCCCTTGGAAGAGTGACCCACACCACAGCAGTTTTGGGAGGATTTTCTGCCTGTGGGAGGGACCCCACACCTCAGAGGGGAAGGACTCCTCTCTCTGAGCAGGGGAAGAAAACCTCAGTGATGAACTGACCCAAACCCCCTTGCCCTGTCTCCCTGTGCTGTCAGTGGGAAGGTGGGAAGGTTTGAGGGAAGAAAAGGTGTTTTAAGGACTTCTTTTACTTCTCATTATCCTCCTCTGACTTTGTTAGTAATAAATTCACTTTGTATCTCTAAGTTGAGCCTGTTTTGCTCTTGCAGCATTTTCTCCTGGTCCTTATCTCAACTCATGAAGCCTTCATTAAAATTTTCTCTCCTCTGCCCAGCAGTGGCAGGGGAGGGTGAGTGAGCGACTGTCATGGGTGCCTGGTGTTTCGCCAGTGTCAAACCACGACACTTAGAAGGTAAGAACTTTTACACCTTAGGTCTGGTCACCAAACTCTGTTCCTGAAACACTGGACCTCCAGTCCCACGGAGCTGGAGAGAGAAAAGCCTCAGCATAGAAGATAAGTGCCTTACACCTTGGCTTTCAGCTGGGTCTGCATCTACTTCAAAAATGCAGTTTAGCAGCATTCATCCTTAGTGGAAATCAACTCCTCACCTCTGCAAGAACGCTTGTATCCAAGTCATCTGCCCCCGCTGATATAAAAATGATGGATTTTAATACCTTCTGTCCAATATCATGCCTACTTGTCAGTGTGATGCTACGTAGTTAAATCACCAGCATCTCATATGAATACATCATCTGATTTACTGAACAGAGGTATTTATTAAAAACTTCTGCCTTAACTTGACTTCGCTATTTGGCTTCTGGATTTATTAGAATTAACTCCAGTAGATGAGCAGTTTACTGTATTTTATTTTCCCACATATTTTCTAATCCAGAGAGGCACAGGAACATTAATTCAGGAATTGGCTGCAATTATTTTTTGCTATTCAGCTAGGGGCAGTAAATGCAAACAGAATTGGCTGCAGTTCAATGTCATTGCATAAGATTTCCTCTATTGTTCCCTTAGATGCAGATGTTAGGGTATAGAATGCTAAATTAAAATAGTGACAGTGTCATCCCATGCACTTTCTAATGGGTTCCCGGTAGGTTCAGTTTTCTTGCTGAAAATTAATTTCCTTTTACCCTCAAAACAATCATAGAATTACAGAACTAAGACCACTTCTTCCTTCACCAAAATATAAAAAGGAAAGAATGCCTCAGCTGCTCATTTTTCACATAAAGCTCAGAGTACACTGCAAATCGAGGACTGCAAGCTTCGAGCATTCACCTGAATCATGAAGGCAGTGAAAATAAGATAAGTACGAAATTTGACATTGCTATTTAAACAATGATTCTTTCTCTTGCAAATGCCATTTCCTTTCACACTGAAAGCACTAGAGAGGCTTGAAAAACTTGTGCATTAATCAGGATTTCAGCACAATTCTCCAGGTTCTCAAACCAATCATCAAGAAATTCTCTTGCTCTTTGGAAACGCTGAGGGCAACAGAAAAATAAGGGGAGGCAGCCTTTTCTGCTGTGTTTGTTCAAGATCATTATTTTGTCTCTTAAAAGAAATGCAGATGACATGCAGCTACTGCTGCTTTTTTTTTTTTTTTCCTCAGGGGGAACAGAGCAAAGGGGGCTAGATTATCTACAGATTGATATTATTGCTGTTTATCACACAAAAGCCTCTTCTCCAAGGAGAAAGCTGCATGGGACAGCACAGGGATTATAGGTCGTCATGGCTGTATATGTAACCACAACTGAAAATACTAATTATCTTCCCAAACAGAGCTCCTCTGTAGCTGCAGTAGCCCAACGAGGGACATTAACACAATACCCCTGAGGGCAGCCAGCCGTATTTTACTTATTTCTGTTTGCTTGTTTTAAATGCTGGGGGAAAAATTAAAGGAGGAAATGATGGTATTAAAAAAAGGCTTTCACTGCTTGCCCCTCCCCACAGAAATAAAGACACAAACAAACAGAATCCATCTCTCTTCCCTCTGCTGGGATGCTCCTGACAACAGTTATTACAGCTCCCAGCTGGGAACTCACTCTTCACTGCTGTCTGAAGACTGTCACAGCCACGGGTTCCTGTAAGATGAGCAGGAGTAAGAGAAGATGCTGCCAAAGCTGTGAGCAGTCCGTGCAACCCTTCACACGCTGGCTGAGCACCGTGAGGGAACAGCCCCAGATCCATCCCCGGTGTCAAAAAGCAGCCCATGTGAAGATGAGCACACTCAAGAGATAATGAGTTCCCCAGGGAGGAATCGAACATCCCGGCTTGAAAGAAGTCCGCCAAGAATACATTTTTATTTACACTCATTTTAAATGTCCACAGCTTTACTGCAGGAAGCTGTAATCTCAGCTTTCTCAGGTGTCAGCTCCCAACTTCCCAAGCCCTTTACCACTGACCTTCAGTGGCTCTTTAATTGCAAATAGCACTCTTGGTAAAATTAAAATGTACATTTTAATGGATCAATCTGCCTTTTTAAAATGAAGATGAAAAGCCAAACATTGCAGTTAAGAATCATGTCCAGGCTGCCTGGTCTGATCTTCTTGGTTGCTATTTTCCACTGTGGTAATGCAAAAAAGCTAACACTTTCAAAAACATTTCATTGCTCCTCTTTACTTGAACTTAAAAAAAAAAAAAAAAAGTCCAAGAATGGGGAAAGGTGGCTACAGGCTGAGCAGAGGGGAAGGCAGCAAGCTCCCTGCCCTGTGTCAGGCTCTGGAGCTGCTCTCTGTGCACAGGATCCTAAGACAGGCACAAGGCACCACCGTGAATTTGGCCATAAGGACTAGACACCCCTATGCTGCCAAAAAAAATTAAAAAAATTCTTATCCTGCATGTCATTAGAAGGTGACAGGAGAGAGCCCATTTCAGGAATCCTGAATTCCTCCTGCAGAATTTCGCAGCTTTGAATTGTGCAGAATGGGGCTACAGCTGTTCAGAATCCTCCAGCTTCAGCTTAAGCACAGGGGAGGGTATTGCAGACCATGCACAGAACAGGAGGAAGAAGAGGATCCAAGAGGAAATGATCAAATTCACTGATTATGAAGCTAGATAAAACTCACACTAACAAGATTAACTTGTTACACTATATGAATAAGCTAGTGCTAGGACTCTGCTTTTTATCAGACCATTAGAGGACAGTTCATTTTTTGCATGCAACATACTCCATTGCAAAAGTACATTCAGCAGGTCAGAACAAAAAGCTCTTGGGTAGAAACTGCCCTGTGCCCTTCCATGCACTCCTCTCCCCTGTATGCTACAAGGGGGGTTGGTTTATTTGTTTACTCAATTATTAAGTCTCCAAAAGAAAGTGTATTCCCCAGGTAACAGCAAAAACATTCAGCAAAGCAGGAGCAGTGCTTCAAGTGGATAATTACTCTACAGTGTGTGCCTGAATTAGCTATGGCAGAACCAAGGGCTTGCAGAAGGCAGGAACAGGTCAGACAGCAGTTCACCCAAAGTGCATCTTGGGCAGGGACACACAAAATGAAGCAGCTGTGGCTGCCCCATCCCTGGAAGTGTCCAAGGCCAGACTGGACAGGGCTTGGAGCAGCCTGGTCTAAGTAGAAGGTGTCCCTGCCCATGGCAGGGGGTTGGAACGAGATGAGCTTTAAGATCCCTTCCAATCCAGGACACTGTATGATTTGATTCTATCAAAACACTAACAGAGGGTGATGAAAACATCAGCTGCCAGTCTTACAGTCTTTTCAGAGGCCAAGTGAGAAGCAAAGAGGTTCTCCTTAACTCCATGGTTACTCTAAGGTACTAAATAAAGCCAGAGATGACTTTACCTGGGCATTTCCTTGTGCACTCACACCATGAGCTCTGAAGAAAGCCTCCTGTTATATATTGCTGGGCATCAAATGTGATAAGGGTCTCTTTTATGAAGATGATTATGCACATACTAAGAAAAATTTAACACCAGGAGAAACTGTAACAGCATACAGAGATAGAGTAACTGAAAAACCAATGCTATTAAACAATGTTCATTGAATAAATGATAAAGTGACTGAGAGCTTAGCTAAACAGAACTCTAAGAAAAATCAGATCAACGTGTGACTCCCACACCTTTATGCATTTTGTTTAAGAGCCTCTGTAATGTTCTGCATTGCAGAAATAATTCTGACTGTATGCTCCACCGGCTTCTGATTCAGAACGTCACAGATCTAGGATGATTTGTTAAGCAGAAAAAAATAATGTTTATTTGTCTTTAAAGCTTCTAGTCTTCATTTAATGTTAAGGGTATGAACAAAACAATGAAAATTATCTTTACTGTTTATGCATGTTTTATAATAAAATACAAACATCCAAGTGTCTTCATATCTCATATATATTCAAATATTGTATATTCAAGTCAATCATAATGAAAAAAATCCATAATCTGAAATTACAGGGCAATTGTTTTGTTCTTATGTGACATTTGTGGTTACAGTTTAATAAAGAAAAACCAATGCTTAAAGATGACAGACTCCTAAAAGTGAATTGGTAATTACATTTTAATTAAAAAATGGAAGCAAGAAAAAGACATCTATAAAGTATCAATTTGCTTTACAGACAAATAATTTCAGAAAGCCCAAACAAACAAAAACCCCAAATTAAACATTTATTTTGTTAGTTGTAGAATAGCACCAATAAATATGGTCACTAGCTGGTAGGTAGTCAGAAGCAGCATGAAATTCTGCAGTCAACATTTATTCTCACTCGGGATGAAAACATCCACAGATTCATCCCCTGAACACATCGCTTTCCCATACTGAAGGAAACCTCTCGAAGAACATTAATACATAAATACTGGAGAGTTAAATGCCCCTGGGTCAAAGGGTTAGTGTAATACAATATTTCTGTTACGCTTTGCATTATTATCATTATGCTTGGTTTGCATTTTTACAGCACACAAAATCAAATTAGTTTGCTCTTCTGCTAAGTGCACAGCTCCTGGTGGCCATTAGTGTGACTCCCAGGTCAGGAGGAACCTGGAATTTGGCAAACACGTGTCCTCCTTCCAGGGGCTCCTATCACCTACAAATCTTATTGAAAAGAGTGAAGGGGAGAATAGCAGAGCATATTTTAAAATAAAGATACTGCTACCTAAGAAACCTGCGACCATAAAGTTACTTGAAGATGTCGGATGAAAAATAAAATGTATTCAAAGCATCTGAACGCTTACAGAACAAGTGACTCTTACCAACCAGAGCAATTAAATTATCTGGCACATTTCCTTGTGAGCTTTCTCTACACATCATCTTGAGGATTGAAATGTTGCAGAAATCGCAGAAACCTTACTATAAAAATTTTCGGCAGTTCCTGCTGAGTTCCCTAATGAATAACCCCACAAATACAAAAATTCTTATCAGACCTTGTGAATACACACACAACTATTCCATCCCTGCCCGAGATGACCTCAACAGGAGTTTAGTATTCCAGTCACACTGACATTGCTACAATTATTTTTATATCCGTATCATTCATTTTTAGGTAGATTAATTATAATAAATATATGCTATATCAACAGACTTTTCATTACGGTCCATTTAACCTCATAAAACATAATTGATTCCTATTTGCTCTATGTGATCGATGCTCAGCACTCAGTGCTGGGCCGTGTGAGTAAAGGGGAAGTCAGAGAAGGGCCATCTCTCTGTAGGATAAATAGCAAGGCTGATATCCCATGTAGCTCTGGCTGTCTGCATAAATATATGTCTATGCACTTATGGAGAACACAAAAATTAATTCTGATGCTTGACTACCTCAAAAATCACACCTGAGAAACCCATAATTTATAAATCTGTAGTATTTACTGGTTTGCGTTTCCAGGCACACGCACTAGAAGAACTAGACCTCCTATGCTGCATAAATAAAAGGAATATTGGTACAAAATGCAGCTTAAAAAGCTCCCATTTTTAGCTCACACTTTCCCTGGTGATTTGGTCTACTTGGTCTACAAGTAGTTATGACCTTCTGGACTTTGGAATATGTCACAAAACGCAAGGAGGGAAAGGGAAAGGAAGGGCATTGTGTCTGTGCTGTGCCCCTTGCTACAGCCTGCTGTGTTCTCAGTAACTGGAAAGCTCCAAATTTAATTTATGAATGAAAGAATAGTGAGCACTGCTTTACAGACCTTCCATGCACAGGCCCACACCAGGAGGATCCCATGAATGGAAAAACTGTGGGACGAGACCCACTCAGGCTGCATTCATTATGTCCCTCCTTCCTTCCCTCCACGCTTGGGTACTTGTGACACATACTTACACTCTTTTTGTGTAAGTAAAGATCAACTGAAATCAACTCAGTGCCACAAGATGAGCAATGTAGGAGCTGGTAGATCTGAAACTACTCTGATTCAGGCAAGGCTGAAAGACATTATTTGCATTTCTGGGATCACAGTCTCACTTTGATCTGTCATAACAAGATATATGAAAACGTATAAAATTTATGTGCTTTTACTGAAGGAAAATAACAATGGCACATGCCTTGATACCTCAATTACTCAAAACCATGCATAGAATTCATCACTTTTACAACTCTTAGCAAATAGGATAATTGTAATGTATATTAATGCAATCTATTGAAAATAGAACTTTCCAAAAATGTCACCTCTAAGGAATGAAATATTAACATCACTGAAGCTAACTGGATATTCAGCTCACCTCTTTAAAAAAAGAAAGCAAGTTTGAGATGAAAACTAACTTAAAAAACCCCCAAAGATGTTAGTACAGTGCTGATAATAGTGGGCAAATAGCTCATTGCCAACTTCTTAATGTTCAAATTTAACTACAGAAGAAGCTTATTCAGTATTTTGAGAAAGAAATAACCTCAGAACCAGCTAATTTACTAATTGTTGTATTGAGTTTTAGTGTGATGGATAGGAACAAAATAACAAATGGAAATAGGAAAATTCCAGCAGTGTATTTCTAACTGTTGCTTTCCTGAGTTCCTTAACTATGAATGAGAGGAGGATGAGTATTCTTTGAGCAAACATTCGGCATGTAGCTTTGCCCTTTGGGCCTGTTAAAAGCCACTTAATTAAATCTGAAATAATTTTTAACTTCAGCTCCCATGAAGATGTATTACTAACAGAGAGTTACAGTTAAACAGGTATGTCAACCAAATAATTCACAGTTTTACTATATGAAAAACACTATATATAATCCCCAGTATATATAAAATTATATTTCATGTTTCTGAGAAACCATTATTTGAAAGCTCACCTGCCCTGCATTTCTCTTAACGAGTTTATCAATTTTTAGAACACCGGGGTATAGTAATATTTAATACCACACACTAAATTTAACCAGGATTTTGAAACATCAAAAAAAAAAATGCCAAGAGACAGTTTCAGATTTCAAGATGCCAAGCTTGTCCAGGCAACTAATCATCTCCCAGCACAAGAAAAACAACAGGAGAGCAGCTACAGCACAAGGACTTGGTGATTAATTTAACTCTTCCAGGTAAGCGCTTCAGGAGGAAACTCTAAAGGCTCAATTAAGGGATGCTGAAGCAGGATTTCTGAATTCTTGCTGTGAGATGATGCTAGACCCAAAAGCTTTTACTTTCCTCTCCACTAAGGCAGAAGCAATTTCCTTTCATTAAGGACTCCGCCAGCCCCTTAGGTCAAGATGAAAGATCTATTTTTTTCCTGCGTGAATGTGACATGCCAATCACCCAGTCAGCCTCAGTGGAATAACATTTGGCAAGGCAGGCACAAATAAGTGGGCACAGCTGGCCAACTGCTCCTCAAGGAGCAGCCTGAGCAGGGTCTCCAGCCAATTCACTCCAACCACAACACTCTCTGCATGCCTCCCCAGCAAACCCTCACTACATTTCACAGTGGTTATGGGCAGGGAATTAGTCACAAACCCTGCTCTTCGGAAGACCTGGGCAGGATTTACTCTCCTAAATAAAGTTAGTATTACTCTAGCAGGATGTGAACTTCTTCTGGTGTCTAGACACCAGAAAAAGACAATAATTGAATATTTGCTTTATTAGCACACTGGCTCTTTATGAATGAGAAACAGCCATCCACAGCGCCCTTCTAATGAGGTACTCACAGCTCCTACAGGGCATTGGAGCTGCAGGGCTGAGGGCTCACTCCATTTTGGACACTGAATTACTCTCACACGTGAGAGAGGCCAAGAACACACGTTCACATCCTGCTGCCTCAGACAGCTGCATGAACTCTGCAGGAATGTGCAACACATCTGCACGTACACTCTGCCTTTAACAACTGAAACATGGCTTTTACTGTTTCGCTGGAAAATTTGCAGCCTGAGAAGAGTGGTGTTTCATCAGCATAATGTCTCTATGGGTTTCGAAAGGCAACCTCAAAGGTTATAAAGGGTTAGAAATTGTAGGTGCTAGAAAATTGAAAAAGAGCAATGACTCCTCCTGTCCTCATTGCTCATCTGCTCTTGTCCTACAAGAAAGTATTTCCTGCCAGGTTCTCAAATGACACCCACAAAAAATTCAGTATTGTTATTGCTGAGATTACACCCCTTGCCGCCCCCCCTCTCATTTCCTAGCCACAAAAGAATGTAAGGCACACTGGACTTCATCATCGAAAGAAAAGGAGACCAAAACTACTGGTAATTTGGGCAATTTTTTTCCATTTCCCTCTCTCCTCACTGTCACCTTCCATTACTTATCCCAACAAAGCTGAAGCACCTGGATCCACGGCATAAAAGCATTCACACCCCTCAGAGTCCAACCCCAGCCCCTGCCTGAGGGACCCTCCTCAGTCTGAGCTGGGCTCACAGGGGCTCAGCCCAGCCCCTGGCACAGCTCAGCACCTGCCTGGCTTTGCAGAGACTGGAGCTTCCCATATCCAGAGCGTGTGGGAACCAAAGCCAGAGCAGCAGAATTAATCTTCTGGTGTCATTTTTCATCTGCATGAGGTCAGAAGGTTGTACATCAGTGTATGGGGTCATAAAATTGGATTTTATCTGAATCTGCAGGGATTCACATCTCTTTCCACACAGTCTATTTGCCCTAATTGCTGCTTTGACTCGGAGATATTCCAGCATCTATCAGTTTAAACAAAACTTTAAGCATTGTTTGAATGTATCTAAACGCATTCAGAAATGTAATGAAGTCCCTCTTCCCTCAACAGGCTGTGTCTATTGCCTCTAAATAGTTCAGCTGAGGATTTATTTGAATTTATAGGCATCAACCCAGTCATATATTGCTCTCTTAAATGCCTTATACAAGCAAAAACACATAACTAAGACATGAGGAGTTCAGCACAATAGCAAACCAATGCTTCATAAACCACAATAATTTTATAAAGCTCCTTTTTAAAAGAAGTTTAAAAAATAAAATACACTTTTTTCTTCAATAACTGAAGATGATCAAAACCAACCTAATGAATTCCCTGAGCTACAGCATTTCTCATGGAGCACTCCTCAGCTGCTCCCTTTACCTTGCTGCACATCCCAGCGTCCATTACAGATCCGACATTAGCAGGAACTGTAAATGTCCAAAACTCAGTTTGTATCAAAGTGCTGGATGTGATTTTCTATCAACAAAGGCAACATGTTAACGCTCTACCAAAGCCAAGTCAGCTCCTGAAATACAGTCTAGGTTTTCTAGGCCAAAGGCTTTCATTGAGAAAATGCGAGGTTGTGTGCTGTGGCTCAATTTACAAATTAGTCACTGATCATTATTTATTTGCACCGCCTCAAAATTAAGAAAATAGGTGATGAGTCACATCCCTGCATGGGAAATCAAGAAAAAGCCATTTAAAATACATTAAAGTTAACCTCTAGAAAAAGGAACATAATACACAACAAAATTCTGATTATTTTCCAAGTTTACATGATAACTTGCAAGTATAAAAGACTGGGGGGGGATGATGTGGGAAGCTGAATGGAACATTTCATTTTACTAAACATGCCAAGTTCAGCTGACTATGTAACATTTTCCAGTGCTGGTAATTCATCCAAGTGAACACACATGCTTTTTATGGGAAGAAAAATTAAAAAAAAAGGGGGGAAAGGGGGAGAGAAAGGAAGAAGGAAAAAAAGAAAGGAAGAAAACAGTCCTAATAATTCAGATGATAGCTTTTAAATTTTAAGTACACACAGAAGTGTGTTCCAGTGAAGACTTCTTCACCTCTACATCATCATATCCCTAGAGAGTTAAATGCTCTTAATCAACAGTTGCTGATAATGATTTGTCACCCATCAAGATTAAAGTCTGAATGGGAAAACATCTGTTACATTCCTTTGCTGGGAAACAGACAACATAGTTTTTGAACACTAAAATTTGACTTTTAATTACCCTCTTACACCTTCTGTTCAGCTATTAGCCAGCATTAACCCATAAATCCATTTAACACATGAACTATAAAACTAAACCCTATAATGTTTCTGTATCAACAAAACAGAGAAATTTTAACATAGAATGGATGTCACCTCTTTTTCTAGTTTTTGAGTCAAGTTATGAACGCTGTCTTTAGGTTGGAGAAAAGTAAATTGTGCTACCTTAGACATAACAGCTGAGAACATTAGACACAGATATTGTAATAAACTTTAATTGACATAGGTTAAGCCGCAGCACAGCCCAGTAACTTAAACAGCACAAGATAATTTGTCATAGTTTTCTTTTACAATAATGAAATTTAAAATCATATGCAGTAAGCAGGAAACTAAACCACTACGTACACAAATTAAGAAGTGTTGTGTGCTATAATCATGGCCCCTGTTATTCCCTTTCTCTTTAATTGGGCTGAGTTCTCTGTTGATAATTACAGTGATAACAAACAGATAACCACACAAAACACTTCTCTTTCCAGCACCTGCTTGCACAGAGTAATGTTTCATGGAAAGGTCAGGAAAGTGCAACACCTTAAAAAATAAATTTAAAAACACGAATGTCTATTACAACAACATGAGGTCTTAGTACAAGAAAAATTATTTGCTTTGCCACTTGCTTCACATGCCTGCCAGGACAGAACCACTCATGTCTCAAACAATATGACTTTTCCAAAGACTCATGACTTGGGTTCACTGTCTCATGATTGGGTTTGTGTGTGGTAAGCAGACCCTGGCACAGCATAATACTTTTCCATCTCATCACCATATGCAACAGTCTTTTTGAAACAAATACATAAATGGACACAAAACAACCCGTTTGCGTGACAGAGGCACAGTGTTTCAAATTAAGGGATAAAAATGTTTAAAAAAAAACCACAAGAAAAAACCCCCCACAAAACAAACAAACAAACAAACAAATGAACTTGCAACAACCAATACTTCACAAAAATATAGTATTTTCCACATTGAAGTGCCAGCTATTCCCAGTAGAAAACTGCTCACTGGGACTCAACCTCCACCTGTCTTCCCCAGGCAGGGAGGATGCAGGGAGGATGCTCACAGCCAGCTCTGATCAAACTGCCTCAGCCTCACTTCCCACAGAGGAAATAGGGTCCAACCTCACCCAAGCTACCCAAGACACATCTATGTCAGTCATCAAGGCTTCTTCCAAAATCAAGGAAGTTAAATCAGAACCTACAAAGAGCATCTAAATCTATACCTTAGAAAAAGAGATGCTTGCAGAATTTCTTTTTTTTTTTTATGGTAACACTTGACCAAAATGCAGTCAGCTGTAGTTACATTTTCAAACTGACATGTTCAAGACAGTGCATGGAAAAGATTTAACCTTGATCTGTCCTAAGCCCATAGACACATAAGAAGAATAGAAATAAATTTTTTGTGTCATTCACAATGGCATTAATCAGCTCAGTTCTATCTACTGGCAGCTCCTTGCTGCTTGACACAAAACACAGCACATGGCAATTTCCAAACTTACTCCAAGCACCCAATTCCCCAGTGATTTCACAAGAGAAAAACTGCCACATTCCACCATTACTATATGTCATCCAGGGAATGCACAAAGGAATTGTCTTGTGCAAAAGCTGCTCTGGAAGGATTGTGATATTGCAGGGAACTCATATATATATATATATATATATANAAAATCCATTAAAGCCATTTGTGTTAGCTTTCACTTCCAAAAACCCTCAACAAAAGAAATTACCATTTTGAAATGCTGGAGCACTAGTGTTAAATTTCTCCCCCCTACACGCAGCAGCAGTGATGCCTGTAGAACTATACAGACTTTCCATCAAAGCTAAAACAAGAAATAATATTATTGTGAGACTACCAAAAGACATAATTTAAAATTACACTGCATTTATATTTCCAAGCCAAAATCCAGGAAACTACTTTTGTATTAAAAAGGAAAGCTGCATTCCATGTACAGCCACTTGGCTCTTCAGAAGCGAGAGGTTGCAAAACACAGGGATCAAGATCTTCACATAAGGGCACTGCTTCTAGTGAAAGAGATGAAAATGCTTATCCAGTAAATCTAGACAAGGGGCAGGAGTCAGGCGCTGGACTTCCAGATACAGAACAAAACGAACAAACAAACAAAAAACCAATAAAAACAAACAAAAAAACACCCCCCAAACCCAAAACCTTACAAAAATTTACTGTGAAGAATTTGGACATAACTAGGCAGACAACAGAAAGTTAAAGCAATTTTAAATGGTATTCTTTTCCTTATTTTAATACTATTTGGAATAATCAGTAAGAAGATAAAAAGTCTTTTTATTTAACACCACGTTAGTTCTTACA
Organism: Cyanoderma ruficeps; assembly: GCA_008694505.1. Classification (NCBI taxonomy): domain Eukaryota; kingdom Metazoa; phylum Chordata; class Aves; order Passeriformes; family Timaliidae; genus Cyanoderma; species Cyanoderma ruficeps. The sequence continues at coordinate 5,275,692 of VZDJ01000056.1, read as the reverse complement.
GGACACAATTGTAGCCAGGCAGCCTGTGGCTGTTTCCCATATTTCTCCACGACTGCAACCTTAAGAATTCACAAATTTTTCTTTTGCCGGAAACAAAATGATTAAAAAGTGTCAGAAAAGAGCAGTGAAGAGGTCTCCAATTTCTGCTGTACCTTCTCTGTCAACCTCTTTTCAGACTCCAATTCCTCTAGAAATCTCAACCCTACACAATCCCTTGTGGAGTTCAGTGGCTCATGGCCAACACAGTCCACATTACCCAGAGAACACAACAGAGACATTCTTCACCCTCACAATGCACTTAAACTTGGGCGCCCAGTAATTTGGCCAAAGGCAGGCTTCCATTCATCCAACTTCTCAAGCAACTCCTTGTCATTTTGGCACAAGCACTTTACAACTCAATTTACAAGAAAAGTGGCAGTTTAGTTCCAGCTGCAAAGCTCCAAGAGTAATATTAGGAAAATACGAACCATATTTCACCTTTTATTGGCAGGGCACGCACAGCACTTCATTAGTTTACTTAGCACCCAGGAACTGCATGTGTGGATGGATCAGTTCTTTGATCCAGCTTTCACTTATTTAAAAGAGGCCAGACCTTCTGTAGATCAGTCTTCTAGCACAGACCAAAGGCAGACATGTAAATAAAGAAATAAAAGTCCATAAAACTCAGGAAGGAAAAAAAAAAANAAAAAAAAAAAAAGGAAAGAAACAGGCAATCGCTTATTTACACTTAATTAAGCATAAACTAACTCCCCTCCTCCTTTGAGAAGGATATAGATAAAATATGAATAGAAATAAAGGAGTAGTGAATAATCACTGTAATTTCAACAATATTTCACAAGCAAAACAAGTATGATAAGATTCAGTAGCCTGTGGCCGACATTTGTTTGAGTGAACAAGATCTTATTTTCATACTTTTGGCCATCTCTGGAGTCCGAGGCAAACTGCCAATTCCTACTCTACTGTCAACCCCCAGACCTAATGGAGATGAAAGGCAAAATATAGCTCTGTTCCAACTGCATTATTAATTCCTGCAGGGCCACATTCGGGCTGACAGGGCTGAGGTCATAATTTAGCCATTAGCACTAGGAACAGCAGGATTTGTCTGCCCAGAACTGCAGGACTATGGCCATGCTTTCCCTTTTATGTCCAATCAATATTATATTTCGTGTTGTCTCGCTGGGCTAATGGAGGAACGGCCACAGCACTGGTTTGAAGAACACTTCTAGCAAAAGACAAAATTCTCCTCACAGACTATCAGTAGTCCCACTTCTGTTTTTCTGCTGGAACACCCTGGTCACCTCAAGCTCTGTTTACTTTCTACAAAGATGCAAAAGGAACATACAATATGATTGAAAAAAACTGTGCTGGCAAGAGCAGCTCTGCCTACACCTTGGGGTTTTCATACCTCTGCAATGCTGCAGACAGCTTCTCCTAACTAAACATGAAAACCCTCAAATATAAAATACTTATAACCCAAAATAGGCACCGCTGCAATATATTACACCAACATTTATGGCACAAGTACAATTTATAGCGTGATCCTGCCATTTTTTATTTGCCTGTAGGCAGCCAGAAGGGTTTCCCACAAGGAGCTGTGGAGCGAAAGGCCTGCAAATCCAAACTCTTTGATTTCCTCCTGGCGCTACATTTACCTTCTCGTGTTTTCCAACAGCTCTGCGGTGGCAATTAAAAATATCCAAATTACGACAAAAGAATCTCCTTCTCTGCTTAAATGAGTCTTCCTTGCCAGGATGTCCACTGGAGCTGGGGACATGGGACAAAGGGTTTTCACATCCTTCTTTGTCCCCCACCCTTGGGCGCCTCTTCTAAAGACTGCCACACGTACTGAACAGGACTGAACTAAGGAAACTCAGTTTTATACTTCTACAGACTGCAGGATGATAGTTGGAAGGATGAAAGCTGTATCTTCTTCACACTCAACTTACAAAGACTTCCGACTTTGCAATTTCCTTCTGTGATTTCTCTGAGGACCTTTCATTTCCCTCCCCAACATTTTTAGATCCAGCCAGCTTTCACTTTACGGTCAGCTCTTAGTCAGAGCCTGTAAGCAGGAAGAGCCGAAGATTTTAAGCATCACTGTATCATTGGTTATTTTAATTTGGTTTTGTTTTTAAAATAACAATATAGAACTTCTCCTGACTTTAAAACTGGCTGCTGTAGTTCATTGGTTCTAATTATTTGATGAAGAGAAAGAGATCCCTAAATGACAGCGTCTGATATATGGTAGGGCTTTATTAAATGTTGAAATATTTAACTGAATTCAGTGACTCAGAAAATTTCAAAGGATATAAATTCAGAGTGGTAATTTTATAGATTAAACAGCAGCCTTAGGGCCCCAAATTATTTTAAAACAAATTTTATCGACTTTTTTTGGAACATTTTGAATTTAAATGTTACTGTCAGCTCCACATAAGCTCATTTCTGCAAAGGTTTCTCACAAACTATGGTGCCAACTTAAATTCTAATCAATTTGCATTAAACTGGTACATACCCTGATAGGTTATAAACAAGGGTGAACTTAAATGTGTCTCCACTTTACTTAAGTTGCAACAATACAACCTACTTTTACATAAAAGAGGTGCGGCAGCACTAACATATCAAATAAAAACATATTCACATAGCACGTTAAATTGATGCAAACCTGTTTTAAAAAAGGAAAGAAACAGAAGTAATAACTGGACAAGTTTTCCATAGAAGAAAATTGACACTAAGGGATTCCCACTCTAGACAGATACTCAAATCTTAATTTATCTAGGAAAAAAACATTTAAAACTTATCTGTGATTAAGTTAAAAATAAACAAGTCTGTTAACCAGCAGCTCTTGACTTCTGTCATGCACCAAAAATGACTTCAAAGAGGCATATAAGGATCTCACAGCACTGCTCAATAAATAGCAGATGAAATTCAATGACAATCAATGCAGAATCAAAGCTAATTATATATACAATGATGACTTGAAATTAGCTGTTAATATTCAGGGAAGACTTCTGAGCAATCACTTAGGCTGGCAGTTCTCTCTGTGTCACCTCCATGCTCCACATGGCTCTGAAGGCAAACAGGACCCAAGGAACTGCTATTAAAGAATTAGAGAAGAGTGAAACACCATCACAGCCGTCTTATGAACTCACCCTCTGAACACTGGGAGCATTTCTGCTTGCCCCTTTCCAAAAGGATGGAAAAGTAATCAGGAAAGGCATGAAGGATGAGCTTGGGCATGCAATGGCTTCTGTTTCAAAAAGGGAAAACAAAAAATCCAAGCCTGAAAAGGAGATGATTCAGGATAGACCGAGAGGAGTCTACCAGCAGTCTTTAAATATCAGAAGCGGCCTGAAGGAGATGGACACAGAACCCGTGTTCGCACTTTGTGCCAACACAAGAGCTCCAGAGCATCAGGTGGATGCTCCTTCCTTTGGTTAATGCATGAGTTACCACAGGACATTGCAGACACCAAAAATATTTAAATGGTGCAAGAAATCAATCAGGAAAAGGCACTGCAGAAAATCCAGTCAAGGGCTACTAAAAGCAATTACACAGACACAAGCTCAGGCTGAAAAGGTCCCTCAGCCCAGAGCTCCACTGCCTGGCAGGCCAAGTCCAAAACATTTTGCCTTCCTCTCTTGCCCTCATCAGCAGCCCAGCTTACTGAGCCACCAAAACCCACAAAATACTGGGCTAGACAGACCTCTGTGGCCGTTTCAGTATTTTCCTATGGAAAGCTGTGAAGCTGAGACACACTTAATTGTGGTGCAATGGGATCACGCACTAAAAATAGTGATATCCAGAGCTCTATCACCTGCACAGGAATAAGCAGAAAATTTAAAGTGCCATTCTGAGGCAATGTATAATTCATGCAAATTTTGCCATCTAAGCTCTTTAGGCTTATCTTAAATAAACAAATAATTCATCCTCCACATCCTCTGCAGTCTGAAGCTCGTACTGATTATGTTGATACCCTGCTAGAATTTAGAGCCCAGCTGAGCACAGAGTCCCATCGTGTCCTCTGCAAACAGAGGAAGAGAAAGTTCTTGCCTCACAGAGCCAGCAATATTAAAAAAACATAACACAGGGATCATAGAAGACTAGAAACAGAGATGAGGCAGCTCCAAACCAGAGCCTCAAGAACAGAATTCAAATTTTTAAGTCAATGCCTGTGCACTTCACCCAGACTGTCTCAAAAAGAGACAAGAGTGGATGTTTCCACATGGGCAGACTAAGTACTGTGAAAAAGCATTTGAGAATCTCATGCAGATTTCACGCCACAACTGAAGAAACATAATCCACAGAAACATTCTTAATTATTTCACATATGCATAGACCATGACAGAGCCCAGGAGTAACCTTACTGTATCTTTCAGGTAATTTAAAAGGAAACCATGTCCAGTAATCTTAGGCCACTGCTGTGAAATCTCAAGGGATAGGAAGCACAAGTCACTACCAAGAAATACACGATAGAAACATAAAGACATCTGGTACAGCTTTCTCAAATTCCAGACTTTGGCACTGTCAGTAATGAACACAGTTAAAGAAACCTTTTCTTGAGGGCTCTGATTCTTCACTGTTGTTTTTTTTTTTATCATAGAAATTCTACTCTCTCAAGTCTATCACAAAGCACATGATAAAGAAACACACTGCCTGCTCTGTCACTCAAAAAAAATCAGACTTCTGAAAGAACAAAATATCCAAACCCAGAGAAAAATAATAGGGTCCACAGACATGTCAGTTGGTTTTTGAGAGACTTTTTTCCTTCACATCAGCTTCTATTTACATAGCTATCTTACTCCTTAAGCAACAGGCAGCACAGACAAGGTCCCAAAGGTGTAAACCAGCATGTGGGTGCACAGAATCCCCTCCAGCTCCACAAACACACCAGCTGCCTTTTGATATTTCTCACAAAGTTCTGGTACAGCCGTTGACATCCAGTTTCAAACAGTCTAGAGGTGACACGAAGTAGCACTGTTAGCATTCTAATCTGAAAAAACCCCAGAAATATGAGGTGCATCACAATCATGCAGTCTAGCAGTGCTATAATTTGGGTGACAGTATGAATGAGTCACAGGTAATTGTCAGGTAACAGGAGGAACACAACTGCCTTCAGTCAGCACCAGGGCCCCACTGCAGGCATTGGAAATCATTTTTTGCAGTGGGAAAATAACTCAGGGAAGCTGAACAGAGATAATCAGAATCAAGGAAAATGTGATTGAAAATATTTAATGAAAGGATTTCATTCTTACAAATAAATCACAGTCATGTTCATTGTAAGGATTCCTATTCTCCAAATTAAGAAGAATCTTTATTTTGCAATTAACGCAAGCAAAAATGAATAAATGCTCCTCTTTAGAAAAATATCCTCTTTCCCTGCTGAAGGCAGTGCTGATTACACACTGGTTTTGTCCCAGTCTGCTCTGAAAAATATGTTAGAATATAGATCCATTTCTGAGCAAGGTGTGAAGTCCAACTTGTGGCATCTGGTAGAAAGATACAGCAATATCTCTTTAAATATTTAGTTTCCTGCCTAAAATTATTACTGGAATATCAAAAAGAACCCTGTGACACCTCCAGTGAAAATTCTCTCATATGAGAATCCCAATTTTAACAACAGAGATCTCAGGAACTACTTCTCTCACTTAATGAGCCTTGGCAGCCATTCAAATTAAACACTCTATTGTGCAAGGAGCTAATTATGCCGAGATTAAACCCAGAGAATGATAGGGACATTTACTGTACTTCTGGCAATTATAAGAGCTCTCAGTATTGGAGAATGCAGCTTGTATTTCATAATTCTGAAAGATGTCCCTGCTAATCCAATAAAAAAAATCCATGTGCATGCTCACACATACAAGATTAATTAAATTTTTAAAACATTCTTCAACTATTTCTGACACACATTCACAAATTATTATTATTTGTTTTGCCTTATTTCTCCCATATCTGAATGTTCATCCTGTCTCCCATATATCCATTTGTCACAATCCTCCACCATTTCTCTGATAGGCAATTAATGTTCTCTCTTTCCCTAGGATTGCTGAAGTAATGTCAGTAAAATATTTGCTCATTTAGCATTCTAATTAATTTTTCCAGCATCTTCTCTGATAGTGCCCTTTGCTTTCCCAGAAAACCCAGTGGTCAGTTATCTCTGTCACTGCTACCCAAAGACATTGCATGTAAACAGAGGGAGTTTTCCTTGGCACACACAGGCAGGAGCACTTCTGAAATTTCATGAGTAAAACTTGTCACAGGATGATTTCCCACTTCCTCTCCACTAATGTCCACTTGGAAGAGATTTGATTATGCAACACAAAACCCCCTAAATCCCCATAAGGGCCTGGGGAGACCAAAGACAAGTGATCAGACTCTCCTGCAGCAAAATGTGTTCAGCAACTCACAGGAATGTTCTCTTGCACACACGATGGGAAGCTGGGTAGCAAAGTAATGAAACTTGGATTTGAGGTGGATTTTGCACCTTGTGGTTATCTCCACCAACATCTAACAGTGTGTGTAAAGTATTTAAGGTTGCCCCATTCCACAGGCACTCGCAGTAGCTGCTTCCCCAGGGGATTTGCTGGTGTCTAATGCAAAAGCACAGTCCCTGCAGCTCCACTCCTCTGGGGGAGAGGAATCCACAGAGCTCTGCTTCTCCACCCTGCCTTTGGATTTAATGAAATTTGCCAAACTGCAATGTACTGAACACTGTTAACCCCGCCTTTCCCATCCCATGGCATTCAGGAGCAATGCCAGCAGGTGCAAAGATTTTTATGAGGATAGACAAGTGGACAGAATCATCAGCCTGAGCAATTAAGCAACCTGATCCCTGCTTCAAGTTGTAAATTGGTCCAAAGCAGCTTTTCAAGTTTTCAGCCAAACTGGATCACGGAGCAGAAGGAAAGTAGTCTCTATCATCTTGAGGCAGCAGTGTTCCCTTGAGGAAAACTCTCCAGCCCTTGTTCCCATGGGCAGCCTTCACACGCAAACTCTGCAGTATTTTATTTTCATATTCTTTATCAACATATTGTTTTGCTTAAAATGGAAAAAAACAAGTATGAAAGGTCTGACCTCTCTGGGGCTGATGGGTGTGAATCAGGCATGAATGAACTGTATCTGCAAGTAATGATTACTGGAACAAGTCTCTAGAGAACTGACTGGAAGCAAAGCAAGGCTGGTATTATTAAATGTAGCTCACCGTAAAACAAGGTAAATCAGAAAGAGTTACAGGTAATCATCCGTATGTTGTCATTGGTCAATCAACAAACTGCATTTAAGAATCTGTGACGAAGTGATTTCCTAATTAACTCCTCATCACAAGCACCTTTGGAAAGAACAGAGGGGCTGAGCTAATTGTTGCAGTAAAACCAAAAGGTGAACAAATTTTAAGTTTCTTGAAACAAGTAAAAGAAAGGGGCAGCAGAGCAATGCACTTCCTAAGCTTGCACTTTGCTCTGTTCTTTCTGTAGTTTTGTTTCTGCTGCAAAGCAGGCACACACAGTGCACACACACACACAATGCTCCCACTAAATGTCATCCCATTTATGAGCTACATCCACTCTGGGCAGCACTCTGGGAGAACTCTGCATTCCCCCATGGTGCTATTCTAGCATCTCACACTAAATTCTGCTTTCCCTCACACCAAGCCCCCAGTTCCTGCATTTCTGATAACACCAGGGGCCGGGAACAGAGCAGGGACAGCCGACCCCGGGCAGCACAACTCGAGTGTGGTCCTGCCTCTCCTCCCAGGCTGGCTCTGCCGCAAGGGCAGCAGTAATTACAGACCCAGCATTCAGCCTCTTACACTGTGGGACAATCTCCTGTTTTAAACCTCAACCTTTTAAATTCTGGAACAGCCACATCCAAGCAGGCACAAAGCCTTTGCAGAGGCCCCTCCTGCTCCAGCAGCCATCCCAGAACATTTCAGACCCCTTGGCTCCTCTTATAAACCTGATCTTATCAATATCACCAGGAAAACTCTGGCCACAAATCTCTCTCAGCTAAATACACAACTTTTGCTACTTTCTCCCCACTAAGGTTTTAAATTATTGCTTTTAAAATAAATGTAAATGAAAAATGCATTAACTTGATAATGACGAGTATCTTAACATGTTGGTTTCCTAAAATCTTTGTTATATTTTTTAAAAAATCAAAGATTGCATAACACCACCGCTCTGGAAAACTTTCAATTATGTAGTCAAAAGCCTTCAAAAAAAGCAATGAGCTTAGTGAATTAAAAATTTATCTACATCATTTACATCTTTACATGTCACCATTCCCAACAGTTGTTTTTCCTGCCAGGATGCAGTATCTGTGTTTGAAAACCCTTATGTAACTTCTGAATTTTTCCATCTTGCTCCAGCAAGCCGACATAATCTAGCAATAGAGTCTTCTGTGTCCCTGTGCACATACTGGCAGTGAAGTGTGAATGCTGCATGGGAGTAACTTAAAATATTTCTTTAATATTTTATCATAATTTTAGTCGATGTTCATTTGTGTTCCCTCCAATCTCAGGTGCTGGCAGATGGAGTTTTTTCCTTTTTAACTAGCAGGAGACGGAATTTTCTGGTTTGTTTTCCCCTACTGCAGATGTATTCATATCTCAATATATTTCAGTAATTTTTCTATTCCTCACCTCTTCCTTGGAGATTGACTGCTTACTTCCACAGTTTTTTAAATAATGATGTTTTATTTTTTTCCTCTTTGACAGGAGAGACAGGTTCTAACATTTTTTATTTAATTATTACATTAATTTGATCATTCCTAGTAAGAGACAGGTAATTCTCCTTATAAGTATGTGGATTGCAAAATTTTATTTTTCAAAAAGTCAAATACATTAGGGAAAACCCCCAAATTTAGGTGAAGAACCAATATTCTATCAAGGCTATACACCAATAAAACTCATCTCCATTTATTCTCCCGTCTGCTGCAATTGAAGCACAGTGTCTCAGATTAATAGATCCAGTATCACTATTTAATCCTCTCCTCAGTGACAGGATATAATGATCTGATGAACATGCTACTTAATGGACTACCTGAAAGTGTTCAAAAACCATAGTGATGAGCACAGGCTAGAAAACTATATAAATTATCCTAGAATAGAATAGAATTGAGAAATAAATCAGCCTGTAAGGGACAAGATTTATTCAGGGATGTATGGGGCCTTTTCTTTCCCATAAGCATTTCCATTTTTACTTCCTATATTAATTTTTTTATTGTTTCCCCAGCTCCATGTGAATGCACTGGAATCATACGAGGTCTAATCTAAATTATCTTGCAGACCAAGGTTGATAACCTCCCACAAATTACCATTAGCTCAGTAACTTGGCAGTTTGTGTACATAAATTACCAAAGATACATGGCGCCTCCCCGCTTCCGTATAAATATAATTTCCCATGGATTTATTACTAATATTACAATACACAGTCACCCTGAGGCAATTATTTATTTGTTTTTAATTTCAATAGGGCAGAAGTCAATTTGTCAGCCATACCGGCTCCTTGCTCAGTAGCTAACCAGGAGACGCCGGGAGCTCCTGGAACACATCCAGCACACGCCAGCCCGGAGAGGCTGGGCAGGAATCAGCTTCACCTGCAGCCAGGGGAATTCCCAACCCACTGTCTGGTCAGCCTGTGCTCATGCCAAGGACAAACATCAGAAAGGACTCCTTGGCATTGCAAACACTGGAGAGATTTCCGTGCCCATCCTACACAGGGACTCAGACTACACAACACTTGCAGTATCCCGGGAATTTATATGAATAGGAAGGTATTGGCATCCAGTCCCTTACAACAACTCAGTTCTGTTGAATTCACACCACAACCACTCTCAACCATCTAGTCCAGAATGCCAAGACCTGCCCCCAAAAGCTTTAAAAAGTTACATAGCTCCCTGCATATCTCACAGTAAACACAGTCAGATCTATGGGGATTGTGTCACCTATCTGCAAAAATCAAAATCACTTTATCCAAAGGAAAAAGAACAGAAAAAAAAAGAAAACTCCCATAGACATAAGATTCAATGTCTTGGAATGACTGTGAAATGTCAACATAAACCAAACCTCCAAAACTTTACTGTTCTGGAGAGGGAAACATTGAATTACCAATATCTTTACATCTCAATCGAGTACCAAGTTAACTTTGCTTTTAATTACCGACCAAATTAAGACCATCAGGGCTGTTTTATTATACAAACAGTACAGAATTCTTTTCGGGTTTGGTTGTTTCTATACAAAATTGTAAAAGAACGTATAAAATAAGGTCTTTACATCCACACACTAATAAAAATCAGAAGAGAATTTATGTAATATACATTTTGTAAACAGTAGTTCACATAAAAAGCCATTTTTTAAACACATTCCTAATTAGATTGTCAGTATACATGCACACACACTCCACCATGCACAACTCCTATCCAAGGACTGTTGCGTGTCTTAGCTTCCAATTCAACCTCTTTTTAACCACATCTCATGTCGTGCCTGCTCTCTTAATTTTAACCTCATCCTTTCCTGCTTAGTAGAATACATTTAAAGACTCAGCATTTCAGCAGAGTTCATTAATAGAATAAAAACATTCTTTGCAACTTGTCTTTTTATTTTTGTAATTAAAACACATAATTATACCAATTCATTTGCAAAATAAAAGGGAACCATAGTAGTTTTAAAATATTTTGCTTATCAAAAGTACCATTAGAAGTACCAGTAGTTCACTGCTTTGCTTAAAAAGTAATTTTGTTACAAATATTTGTGCTTAATTTATTTTGTAGATATACAGCCAATGATAAGCCACTCAAACATAGCCTTAGGTATAAGGTTATAAGAAAGCTACTGTCAATAAAATATCCATAATATGACTCAATATGCACAGTCATGCTATTTGCAAACAGACAGAGGGCAGAAATTAAACTGTACAGCTGGCCTGGCACAGAATTCACCTGTGATTAACAGCAAAGCATAGATGTTGAACAGGGGTGTGACCACACATGATTCCCCACGTGCTCAGTGTCTGTGTTAGAGCTGAAGTTGCAGCAACAGAGACGTGTCCTAATGCAGAAACAGCAGATACATTATCATGGAAATGTTAGAGACACCAGCATTGCTTTTTCTCAGCTCATACATTTTGACAAGTGACAATAATGATAACCCCAAGTTTTATTTCCAATAACAGATGCAGCCTGAGGGCAGCAGTACAAGCTGTGTCTTATGCCTTTCTATGCCCTTCACCAGTCTCCACACCAGCCTCCATCTGCTTGGCCCTCCTTTAAGGCTCTCTTTAGATTTTAATTTGTGCCTTTCAGTCAAGCTTTTGACCATCTGGTAAACAGAGAATGAAAATTCCAGATATCAGCATTGGTTCAGGACCTAAACACTCATTGCCATCAGGTAGACAGCTCATGTGTCCAGGTTGAATAACACTGCTTCACCAAGATTCCCATGAGCTCAGGGGATTCACAAATGATCCTTAACAGCAACTTGCTCCCCGAGCCTGAAAGGTGCTGGGAAGGGACACTCAGCTCTGTTGCACATGAATTAGCTCATGTTGAACATGAAAGGTAACTCTGCAAAGTGCTCCCAAGTTCCTCCATGCCGGGTTCTCTCAGCACACAGCCATCCTTCAGTGCATCCATCAGCACAAGGAGCATCCAGAACCCTGACACAGCTGCTCCTGGGGAGATGACATCAGAACTTGGGAACATGAGGAATGTTCAGGCCAATGGTCCATGACTTTGCATATTTTTTATCTGTGAGACTTTAGCATGTTAGTTTTCCCTCCTCCTCCTGTGGAACAGAAGGCCTGAGGTGTTTCCAGCCTGTGTTCATGACAAGTTATTGCCTGCTCCTTTGGAAAGGGGGCCAAAACATCACCCTGTTTCACACAAGTCACTGAAAACATCAGAATGGCGTAATTAATGCCAAAGCTAAAATTAAACCAGTGACAAAAAGACAAGAAATAAGTGACTCCCATACAAAGGAAAAAACCAATCCAAACAGCCCTATCATTACAGTCTACTGGATGATCATGTTTCATTCTGAAAAGTTTGAAAACATCGATACACAACAAATGACATTAAGGTAACACATTTCATACAACTCACATTTCCCATCTCATAAAAAACAATCTCTCAAACAAACTCCTTTTGATCAAAGAACAATGGCTTCAACAGAAACAGCTTCCAGGGATGTTTGTCCATTCAATTAGAAGACCTATCTCAATTTTCAGTCAGCTGCATTTAATAATAAAAGTTGTGTCCCTGTTCAACCATTTAATAACTCACATTATCTTCACAAAAATATTCTGAACAAAGGTTGCTAATACATTAACCCACTCAGCAATATTTTATCTAATTGGTAACCCTGGTGGCTTTAGGTATAGCATGAGACCACCCTTTGAAATCAGTTGCAGAGACATGGAGATAATTGGGATTGATTACAGGACTCAAAGCAGTAGGAACAAAGACTGACAAATTATAGTCTAAGAGACAGAATGGGAGCTTTTTTAGACTAAACCATCAAGTCACACAGAAATGGGAAAAACATATTCTAAATTGTCAAAAATCAGGATTTTGTTTAAGAAGCATTTTCTGTTGTACAACTGCACGACTGAGGTACAGCAGTATCATTTTCTACTGTATCAGGGCTGCTATTTATTACATTTTATTGACTCGAATTTTATTTCTCTTTACTCACACTGACTTCAAACACAGCCAAGTCACTGCAAAAAGAAAATAAAAGTATATCCTGCTCTAGGTGATTCTGCTGGGCATGGAGCTGGTCACTCTGACCCAGACAAGCCATGCTCAATGGCCAAAGGTCATGAAATTCTGAGCAATTCAGAATTTAACCAATTTTGAAGAAAGGGTGGGCCAAGACAGACTCCTATATCTACTCTCTAATTTCAGTAGCATTTTCAGAACAAGAATCTACTCTGGAACATCAACCAGAGGATTTGTTCCACTGCACTAGGATTTCTTTACATGCACAGACTTTGCTCATCTCTCAAGAGTGAGCTAAGCTCAGTTTGACCTATGTTTGGTAAGGTGAAGAGCGTACCTTGTCTGCCTTGATGTAAGGCAAGGATAATTATTTCTTACAAACACTGTTCTATCCATATTCCCAAGTACCCGCTCTTTTGTTAAGCATTCCTGACCCCTTCTCAAGTTCTTACAGGAACAGGTTCCACTGTAGAGCAAGCATACAAAACCAAGCCACAAATTAGCAGAATGAAGAATAAATCCATTTCTAGCCAGCTTCAACAGTCATCCTCCAGAGCAACTCTGCAAAATTGTCTGTCAGCAGGAGGCCAACACTCCTTCCACACAGGTACAATCTTCCTCCTGCCAAACTAAATTCTTGAGTAGTAACACTTCAGCCAAGCTGCAAAAAGGAGGATATTCTGAATTATAAGAGATTTTGCAGCCGTTTAACTACAGCAGGATGATTAAGACCAATAAACCTGCTGGCATTTTCTTAGATCTACTTGGCAGCTCCTGTTGTGTCAGCCATGCTACGGGAGTGACACATGATCAGAGCATTGCAACAACAACCCAAAGACTAACAGAGAGACTAGTTCCCTGGTTCCACCAGCAAACCTGGGAGAAATTCCTGTTTCAGCAGAAACAAGGCAGAAATTTCAAGAAGGCACATAATCAGCTCAAGGATTTCTTGAGTGGAGTAAGTCTATCAGCAGGTATCACCCCTCCTGTCCCCCTCTTGGGCTGCTGAACCGAGTACTTTCCCCTCAAGAATCAAACCTCAGTGACCTACTCATGACTAGAGATCAAAGATCCAAGACACAGTCCATCCACACTGCACTACACTGAACGTGGCCTGAAATGACAGAGTCTGGGAGAGGAAAAGTAACTTGGGTTTCTACTGCTGGATCAAACCAATGACCTTTCTCCAGATTTACAGCAGCACAACTACAAATGGAATGTTACCTCTGGTTTTACAGACAGAGGAATGGTGTAGCAGGTATCAGGCCAGCTGCCATAGACAATATTTGTTAGGGAGAGCTCTTTTTCTTCATGAACCCTATGAACCAATTTCACTAGTCAGAAAATAATTATATGGTTTTGCATACTTCAAAAGGCTGTGGAAAAATTATACGTTGGCTGTCAATTTAGAATTTGGGTCTATTGTTTTACTTTACTTTGCTCCGAGTATAAAGTCATTACATGACTAAAATTAAACTGTTTCCTTGAGAGCTGTTTAAAATATTCTGATGTATTTGTCTTAGAGCTTCATTAATCCATTTCTAATTCATGCTGCAGGTTTACTCAACAGCTGTGCCTGATGTAAACTACAAATCTGGATAAAATTAAAGCTGCTATGCCTCTAAATCAGTTTATTTTCAAAGACCTAACAAAAATCTTCTGATGCTTCGGGTCACAATGGCTTACAGGTTTTTCTACCTATAGGGAAAAAAAGTACCTTTGCTGTAACATAAGAACAAACAAATACAAATACTAGAGGTTAAGAGTGAAATTCATTTAGATAGCACAGAAAGTATTCTGTCTTACAATCCACACGTTTTTTACATTAGAGATCAGTTTTCATTTTTAAGCTTCCATGTGCAGTATTGAAACAAGTCTGGAACTACCACTTTATTGTTATTTATAGCATTGTAGCAGCTCTCACAACCTGCAGTTTTTCTTAAAAGAGACTGGATTTCAAAGAACAGTGAAAAGCAGCCGTCACTAAGTATTGTTTATGTCAAAGATGATTTACTGTAACAAACACACAGTCCTCTTTCTGTTTAAGCAAAAACATAATTAAGGAGCCTAGTTATATAACATCATCTACATAAAAGGAAATGCTGCCTTTCCAGCATTTTTGGCCATTCCCAGCACTGCAGCACCTACTACAGAAAATCTCTCTGGGCTCAGCACTCAGTGGTGTCTCAGGGTGCAAGTGCTCCAGTAAAGAGTTCAGGTGGTTCATTATGAATTGTATCCCTGCACCCTTCAGGCTTTGCTGTGGTATTACTGTATGGCAGAGCTCCGTTCCAATTTAGGAAATGTTACACTAATTGAGTATGCAGGCACACGCTCTCCCCATCTCTGATTAATTAGCACCACTCTAGCTCCTCACATCAATCTTGTGAAAACCACTGTGACTGATCTTGTCTCACTTGGAGCTGAAAATTACTTTGCCAATAGTATAACATAATACTTTGGTATAAACAACAACAAAAAATGGGACTCTTTGGTGGCCTCAGGATCATTCCTTTCATACTGCACATCTCTCTGGTGCTTTTGAAAACAAAGCAGAGGACTTTATTACCAGCAGACAAATGCAAGCCAGAAAAATGAAGACGGCGCACTGGAAGCTCTGTATTTTTACAACAGTGTCTCTGATCAACAGCAATGTATTTTTTGCAACCCCTACACCACTTCAAAGGTCACTTTTGTCTCCACACCCTTCCTTGTGATGAGGAAAAGGCCCATTAGGAAAACATGCAGGAGCTTCAGGCGTTCCAGAGCAACTCCTGGAGGATCACTGCTAAGGCTGAACACAGCCAGACTACAGAGCATGACCCAGGGCCACACTCTGCTGTGCTTCCCTTTCTTAAACTTTGGAAAAACACTTTCCTTCCCTTGCCCAGCAGCCATTTTGAACGAACGCAAAGGAACAACATGAATTGCAAGATGTTTTTTCTCACATTGTCTTTTGCTACTGACAAGTCAAACCGTTAAGCCAAGAAATGTCAGCAATATAGAGATGAAGGCTGATGATTTCAGGGCAGAAGTGAAGTTTTTCAGACAGAATTTCCCTGCTGGACCAGGCTGCTTTCATCACGTGTATCTCAACTCCCAGGCTCGCCCAAGGCTGCGCAGCTGGCTCCGTGCTCCCAGCCTGCTTCCAGCCCCATTGTTTTACACATTCTGCTTCCTCACAGTTATCAGCCCAGATTTCACAGGCCATATTGTCTGCTTCTGAATTCACTCATCAGTTTTTACCCAGAATTTACTAAGCTCCTCAAGCTTTAAGTTCTAGATAAAATGTAAGGAAGGTTTTTGCAGCAAATACCAGCCCTTTTTTTTTCCTGGGAGCTGCAGCCTTCCAGCTGAGTGTCCTTCTGTTAGGGGCTTGTGCTCCAGCACATATAACATAACAAGTCAAGGGAACTGAGAGATCTACCTCTGTTCTTCCACCACCACATTTTAGCAAACCCACCAGGAATTTCTGCATGCCTCCCTGCACGGGGAGATGGGGAGGTGCAGCACAGCAGAGGGAACCACAGCAGTCCTTGCTGGGTGACTTTTGTGTCCCTACAACCTCTCCCTCCTCCCCTCAGTCCCGCTGGGAAGCAGCTCACGTTGAGGAGAGGATGTGCACTCTGCCCAAAGGGCTGCAAAAGCAAACACAGCTCCCTCCCAAAGAGGCATCAGGATCTCAGTGAGGTTTGTCACTGTGATCCTATTTCTGCTTGTTTTGGCTGCCTCCCTTGCCCAGTGATCCAAGAAAAAGCCCCACCTTCCATTTACAGCTGTAGAAACTGGGTGAGAAACAGATTTGCCACTAAGTTGAAACTGAAAAGGTTTTAAAACCAGCCATTTCCTGAAGGTTTACAAAAGCTGAGATTTTGAAAGTGTCCCGAGGGAAGCAAAGAACCTCTCTGAAATTAATGGGAATTAAATGTCCAAAACCCACAGGCAATTCTGAAAATCCTATCAAAGTATCTAATACTTCTATCTGTCAAAGGCACTAACATTTAAAACAAAAGTGATTTTATCACCAGCTAAGAAATCAGTTTTCAAGTGAAAGAATTGCAAAATATTAAACCAATTAGTCTGTTTGACAACTTGACATGATTCTTCCCAGATGATGAGAAAGCTGCAGCATGGCAGGAAATTGTAACATCATGACATAAAATAAGAAGTAACTTCCAAGAACTCTCAAGAATCTATAGGTCAGAGCTCAGACCTATGCATGAAGAAACAAGCATCTCTTTGTATTTGATGAATATAATGTGGGTATTTACTACCTGGGCATAAGATTTATGATCCCCTTAACTATCTGTTAACCTGCTTTGAAGTGCTTATGGTTTATAAATTCCTGATATCACTTTTCTTGTGCTTCTATCTCCTTGCTTTGTCACCTAAACCAAAGGTCTTGTATGTGCAGTCTGGAAATCTGAATGCAGCATGTACTAACCTTTTTCAGAGCCTTTTCTCATATTACTAGCTCCAAAAGATTACTCATTCGAGGCAGGGACACTTTTTCAGCTTGTGTAAGACAAAGCCATGCCAATGTGAATGGTAAAGGAAATTTAAATTTAAGCTTCATTTTACATGGGGGAAAAACACCCCACCACATTTGAATGCTATAAAAGGTCACATCAGTAAACAACAGGGATTCAGAGACACAACTGCTAAATGTTCTCTATGCAATGTAATAGTTCCTAAAAGAAAAGAAAAAATGGTGACATTAAGAAACACATTTCCTGCTACTTCAGACAGCGTGGTTAAATTCAACCTCACATCCTTATCTGACCTATGGAATTAAGCAATGTGCCTCCCAACTCATACACACACATTTTCATACAATAAAGGTTCATATGAAAATGCCTCATTTGCTGCTAGGAGTGACTTGTATTCAGTTGGTTTCATGGGGACAGGAAACAGGATCATCATCAGCCCAGCTCACCAATGAGGAAATGCCAAAGCAGCGTTTTACCACAATTCCCCAGACCTCTATTTTCGACTACTCTGACATTGTAAAAAAGAAGATTCAATTAAACAGATTCTTTAGGCTTACTCATCCAGCATTTTATGAACCATCTCACCTCTTATCAGGCTAAACCAGATATTTATTATAACAATAAGAGATTTCATACTAATGTTTCACATTCACTGAAGCTAGAGATATTAAACAAGATCATTTACCGCTGTCTGCTGCCATTTAAAAAAACTGCATTCAGAAAACGTGAGGTGTTCAAAGGTTAATTTGGATTAATATCAATGGATTTGGCTAACTTCTCCCAGTCCTTGACTCCTGTGCTCCCTTGAGGACATGGGGCCCTTTTCAGTGGATGTGGAACAGAGCTCGGATGCTCGGGGATGGGAATGGCTCTGCCCTCACTCCATGCTCTGATGTTCTCATCTAACCCAGCCCACTGAGTCCCAGACCACAGGCAGATTCTAAATAGCACCTGGATTTTCAAGACATTCAGGTACAATAAAGCAGAGTAGACTTCTGGATTTCTTGATAAGCCCTCATCACCTGGATCAACCTGGAGGGCTCAGTCCAGGATCCATCCCACCTGCTCTGAAGAGTTTAAATCACAGTCACTGCTCCCCCTTCCCTGCAATAAAGGAGGGTCACACAGCTTCCAGCACAGGCACTTGCTGTCACTGCTTTGTCCCTGCAGAGGGGAGTCACAGGGAAAGTTTCTGGGCACCTCCTTCACAGCTCCTGAAAATGAACAGGTGGCTGCACACAGACCAACCCCACGGCTGGCCCGTCTGCAGCTGCTGAACATGAGCACAAACCATGTCTCCCTACTGCACAAAGGGTTAAAAAGCCCCAAGTTTAGCCAGCAAGCAAAAAAACAACACCCTAGACTTTCCTCCACACTTAGCCAGCAAC
Source organism: Cyanoderma ruficeps (assembly GCA_008694505.1). Taxonomy (NCBI): domain Eukaryota; kingdom Metazoa; phylum Chordata; class Aves; order Passeriformes; family Timaliidae; genus Cyanoderma; species Cyanoderma ruficeps. The sequence continues at coordinate 5,257,103 of VZDJ01000056.1, read as the reverse complement.
CATCCCCCGGCACTAACACAGTACAACAGGCAGGACCAAGAAGCACATAAAGAAACACAAACTAAAATCTAACTCCAAATAGGGAATGAGTAACTACACTAAATTTAATAATGCATTTCTTTGTCTGCCCTTCTTTAGAGAAGAGTAGACTAACAATATAGAATGGGCCAGATAATGAGAAAGCCAGATGGCTGGATCTTGTGGAATTTGGGAAACAAGATATGGGAGAAGCACACAGAGATTGAAAAGCAATAGTATTTTAAAACCATCATGCTGCCGAAGACACATTTTAACATACTAAGAGCATATGCCTTTTCTTCCTAAAACAGTACCAGTTGCTAGGCCCCTGAATATAAATCCTGCTATCTATCCACGTTTTAAGTACTATCTTGGCATCTATTGCTATAAAATAGCAAATATGCAATAAGAAGACACTATTTCCATGTAAACCAATGTTACCTCTACATTGATTTTCCTTTTCCTAGATCTATCTTTCTCCTATCAAACAAATCACACACTATCATTTGCCCCACTGTATCTTGGTCCCTAGCAATGCTCTTGTTGGCTCTGCAGTTACTCGTGGGAAACACCACATTCCTTTTTCCTCTGGCTGCTCAGCCAGAGCTCTGCAAACAGGCTGATGTAGGAAGGATGTTCTTCACCAAAGTCAGTTTCAGGTGAAAGATAAGCTGCACTTCAGTCCCAAGACACAGAACAAGTTCACAGTGGCATTAGCTATGTATTTAGTAACAAAGAGGTGGTGGGTTTCTATGTTCACACTTGAAATTAAGTACACGTTTATTCTGTGGGAAATGTTCTGGGTCAAGCTGCCTATGTGGGAGTGCAAGGTCATCACCAGCACCATTTCATAGCCCCCAGTGTGCACTAAACTAATCATGACAGAGAGGGACCAAACACTCTCCCTGCTCCCCACATCCCCACGCTCCCCAGCTGCTGCCCCGAGCAGGAAGATTGCCCCGGGAGCAAAGGGCAATTCTGCAGACAGCTCTGGGTTGGGAGCTGTTTCCAGAGACACCAAGGCTAGCTGGGGAGGAGGCTGAAGGAGAAAGGTGGGGCACTACACAGGGTTTCTGTTTCATAGGGAGATCTGCACAGCAGGGTACAGGAAAGAGCATACTTGGCTACCCAGTGCATAAATTGCTTTGGTGGCTCCTGAAGTGCTTAAAGCGTGGAAGTGTCCTCAGACAGCAATGCAAATTACACTGGTATGCAAGGGCTGTCCCACTGTGGCAATTGCAGGAGAAATTCATGTTCAAAGCCTCTCTCTGAGCTAGTGAGCAGTGAAACGAATCTCACTTTTGCAGGGAATGGAAAGTGGAAAGCAGGCACTTATCCGGCTAAGAGGGTAATTCCACAGCACAGGAAACATAACGCAGATGTGGTAGCTGGGCATTAATATTATTAATGTACTGTGGCCTATATGGCTCCATTAGCATTGGGCTTTTGTGGGCCAGACGTTCTCCAAGCACGCAAGAGGAAAGCTCTGGTACAGCAGTGAACTCTGCAGAAGGAAGTGCCATGCAAGGCATCACTCCTTTATTCAGTGGTAGCGTCTTTTAGAAGGCAAGAAATGAATGGTGACTTCAGAAAGCCTCTAAAATCCAAAGCAAAAACAGCTTCTCTTTTTTCAAAGTCTCTCCTTTCTCCATTTACAAAGAGTATTTTCTTCCCTCTTCTGCAGAAATGCCACATTATAAATCTATGGCAGCAAGACACGTCTGGCCATCCAGGAAGGTGCCCAGCCAGCAGAGCAGCTCAACCACCACGTATTCCAACCCCATATTTTTCATTCTTAACTTAACCATCAGCTACTTTCCACTGCCAGAGAGCATTTACTGCCAGAAAGCTATTTTCTGCTTTGCACTCATCGTTCAAATAAACAGGAGAAGAAAAGGAAAGGGAAAGGAGTTTAGCATTAGGTTGTGGAAATCCAGAAACCAGGACAAAAATTTTATGCTCTTTTTAAAAACATGCGTATCTGAGCATCATATAACACATTTTAATGGTGGAGATGCTGGGATGTTTAATTTTCTTTTTTAAATTAACTGAAAGCAGGAACTGTCCTTGATGAATCATCCATGGAATACGGTGAACCAAGAACATGCTGGAGGCGAAGCTCACTTCCCCCAGAACTGGTTCTCAGTAAGAATTTTCTGGCTGCCTTGGGCCCATTTAGCTAACAGTCTCTGTTTAATAAAACAAAACAATTTCTTCAAAATCTGAAATCCTCAAAATTTTCAGTAACAGCACTTTTATCTTCAAATCATTCTCTGCATGTCTTGCAATCTTGACTTTATGCTTCATCACTGTCATTAAAATTGCCAAACTGGCAGATACTGGGAATTTGGTCAAGTGCTGAATACCATTATTCTACTATAGGACTATGAAAAAGGTGTCACAAAATTATTTATCATCCTCTTGGGGAAAATATGGAAGTTCTAGTCTCTGTCCCTCTCCAGTCATCCACAGCTCTGCAGACCCAGAAGAGCAAGAAGAAATACAAGATCCTCTGCCCTTGGAATAATACCATGTGGATGTCCCCACGTATCAGTGTGCCCTACATGGGTTTAGAAAGGGTTTAGAAATTAGTTAGGCATTTATATCCTTTCCCAGACCACACTGCATGATTCCACATGTAAAAATGCTTTGACATTTTGTAAAGTTGTGGTCATATTTAGTTTGCAAAGCTGTGGTTATGTTTAGTTTACATTCCTGAAATAGCTTGATGACCTACACCCATCAGCAGATACAAAATGAAAAGATTTGTGAGAAAACATCTTTTTGTGCAGCACAACTAAATATTCGTCCCTTTAATTCCATCACTTTTTCCCTTAAGGGCCCAGATAATCATCTCTAACTGAAGATCTGGCCTTCTTTTAACCTATGCTTAAATCCATTATTCTCAACACTGGGTCTACTCTTGGGCCCATTCCTTCAAATGTTTTTACATGAGGAGTTGGTGTCTTTGCCCTTCTTTGTCACAAAAAAATTTTCAAGTTCAAACACCGTAAGTTGAATAGTGAACTTCAAGTGGCACAGTGCACTAAACTCATTCATATAAAAAGGGCAAAAGGATAAAAAAACTCACACATTGCTATCATCATCTCAAACCATTAATTGTGGTAAGTAATTTAAAACAGGAAGGTTATCTGTCTCCACCTTGAAGAAATTTAGGACAATCCATGTTTTCCTGTTAAAGGGTGTTGTCCAAAACTGCTCAACAGCAGTCTGCAAAAATAATCTTTCTCCTCCTGCTTAAAAGGCAGTGCTTGGAGCTTTTCCCATTAAAAAAGGAAATAGGCTTGTCTGAAGTGCAAAACCTTCGTATTCTTCAAAGAATACAAACAACCAAACAACCTAAACCTTTTTGGGGAAGCTGAGGGAAGAGAAGGGAAGAGCTTATAATGTGGGATGACTGGATTTTTATCTTGATGCCACAAGGAGACTCAAATACGCAGTCTGACTAATAATTGTTTAACTTAGCCTCACTAAAGTAATTAGTTTAATATATAAAACAGTTAGATGACAAAGAGACAGGAATGTTCTGGGTTTAATACAACAATGAAATGAAACTTTCCCAAATAACTCCTAATCTTTATAGATAAATCTGCTATCTAGGTTTACACTAGCAGAATACAAAATGGTTTCCTGAGATATTCTAGACAGTAACTATGTGTTATAAAGGAGCTGCTAGACAAGAGCCATTTTTTATTTTAAATTACCTCAGCCAGTCACCTCTCTGCATTCTGAGGTTTCTCTTGTTGCTATTCGTTCTCTGGTTTTTAAATGCCCTGCATGGTTTTCATCATCCTGGTCCTGCTCCCAGAAACATAAGATGCTGCAGCCAGGAATGGAAGATGACCCCCAGTCGGGAAAGGGGCCAGCACCCAGATGGTCCCAGAGAAATCTCTGCTCAAGCACAAAAGGCTGGCTCTGCCTACATGGGTGTCTGAGACACAGGGGTGACACAGTCCTGACTCCCACAGCAGCAGGCAGAGCTGAGGCTGCACACAGTGCAGAGGAACACTCCTGACACACGACAGACTTCTCCTGAGCTGCTCCCCCCGAGCTCACACACCCCTCTTTGCTAAGAATAAATGTACTTGTTTTCTGCCAGCCACCCTTTCAGCCAAAGGGAACCCCAACACATTCCCACCGCTACACAGCAGAGATCGTATCTTCTGCATTAAAAAAAAAAAACAACCCAGTAAAATCTCAGCAGAAGGAGACCACCTCTGTCGGGTGTAAAATGACTAAAAGAAAAGCTAATGAGTGCCCAGGAAGAGGGCCAGCCATAGCTGAGAAGTGTAATCTGGAACGTGGAATCAGGGGTGCTTTTGCTGCCAAACATATGTCACGAGCTGTTCCAGAGACTGACTGACTGTTCTTCTCTAGGAGCAAGCTAAAGAAAGCACTCAGGTCCCTGCAAGCATTCTTCCAGTTTTGACCTAGAGACTTTGCAAAGCAAAGGGATTATTCCATTTGCATGAAGATTGTGCTTGAGGCAGTTAGGAAAAACTGCAGCAATGAAATTCTAATCTGCCAATGTATTTATAGCTGAAACACGGCTTGCAAATAAGAATTCCAAAACATTTTAAGAGAGTCTTGCAAACAAGGACAATTTCATACATTTCATATGATTTCATAAAGACAGAGCACCATAAAAAATGAATCATAAAACTGGTGACAAAGACAACTGATTTGTTCATCATCTTCATTGCCTGCCATGGCAAAATTTTTCTCCAGAGTACATTTAAAAGCACATTCTAGATCTTAACAAAATTAGTTAACCCTACAACTATGTGCGACGTAGCAAGAATAAATGGTTTCTTACACTGCAATGGTCTAAAAATTAAAAAAGAAAGAAAAAGAAATTAAAATCGTTCTTGCCATGGGTCTCTTTTTGCTACAAAATCTCAAAATGGGGGTACCGCAGCTGCCAGGAAGTCTGTTCAGGTTGCAGAGCCAGCCCATTTCACAAGGTTATGAGAAGCATGAAAGAGGACACTGAAACAGCAAAGGACTTTAAAGGACTCCAGTGAATGGGAAGTCTAAAATTTTTAGAGAGCAATGTATTGATAATTATTTGGTTTAATCAACTGGTCTGACTTCTGCACTTAACTTTAACCCCTTCTACTACTCACCAAAACAGCACTTTAAACAACCTGTAACAATCCCAGCATTGCAGCATTGTGTTGTTCTTCCTGACCCCCTGGTCCACAGACATTACAGATTACAAGTCCACCTCTTCCACCCTTTGTATGTCACTGTCTTCTTTTTGGGAACGAGAGAAGGATCTAACAGTTGGTGTATTTAATCACTTCACCAGCAAGCATCTTACTCGTACTCCTTGATTTGTTTCAACTTCCTCTGCACTGCTGTGCAAGAAAGCCTCATCTGAGCAAATGGACTGAGTAAGGTCTCTGCTCCCATGGGCCATGGGCAGGTCTCCCCACCCTGCCCTCCACAGACATCCCTGGGTGCCCCTGCCCTTTCAGCAGGACCCATCAGACCAGTGAAACACAGCCTGTACTCCATGGCTTCTTCCTTGGGCAAAAGCTGTAAAGGAAAGGGCCAGGTTCTGCCTGATTTCAGGGCAATGGCAGCGTAACTGCTTCACTGAGAGGGAAAAACCCACAAAGCCAGATCTCTTCTCCTTGGTGCATATTTGACAGCGCTCTCGCATCTCTTTATTGAGTTTTCACCAGGCACGGAAATTATTTGGAGTACCCTGGAAATCCTGTAAACAAACTAGTTCTAAGATTTTGGCTTTTGTTGTGACAAAGCAAAGCCAGAAGACAGGCAGCTAAAAGAAGTTAAAGGTATTTAAAAAAGAGGTATGTCTAGGATATTTCTGTTGTCAGCTTTCATTTAAATCCCTAGACACTGCTAAATGGCAGGCATTCCGGTATGTGAAAAATACATACAGGATATGAATGTTTTTCCTAAGCATGTAAGGGGTTCACACTCTCTTTCTTAAAAAGAACATTCTTGCTGTCTTTGATGTTGTAAATCTTATTATGTAAAACAGACTGTTGTGTAAAATAAATGATGGCACATGATCCTGCAAGAAGCTTAGTACCCATAAGTCGTTTTAAAGCCAACAGGAGGAAAGGGCACTCAACATCAAGCAAATTTCTACTGTGAACTTGTGCTAGACACTTGCTGAATGAAAAACCTCTTGAGAGAACGAAATTTTATGTAAACACAACTCGCCCAAATCACAAGTTGGCATGCTTGAGAGAAAGCATGAGTGCAGGAAAAATTGCACAGATCTTTCAGTTGCTCAGGAAGGGGCTGAGCTATGAGGAAGACTCATAGCTATGTTCCACTTCAAAACCAATGCAGTAAGAAACTAGCCCACTATCAGCACTGTAATCCCTAGAGACCCAAGGAGAAGACAGGGATCTCACAAACAAGCGAAATATATGAAGTCATTTTTGTGAGGGAATCACAAGGTGATTTTGTTCACCAATATCAGCAGCTGTGTGACAACTAAAATGAAAGCTCTTTAACTCCAGAACCATGGATGCCAGTGGCAAAACTTCCACAGCTGCATGGAGGACTAGGTTTAAGAAGAATGCTGTATTGCCTGTGAAAACTGATGGACTGGTTTCTCTCTCAGCTGATGCTGAGCTCAGAAGACAAGCCGTTGCATGACTGTCTAGCCTCGAACGTCCTCCTCATGCTCTCCTCAGAGTCAAGGATTTTCAGTGGCATAATAGTAGCTAATCCTCTGTGTTCTGCCAAACATTTCTCCTCTGTAGAGTCTACAAAGAGGCACAATTAGAACAAGTTGCTCTATTAAGAACTGGAGTAGAGCCATCAATTCATTTTTACTGTCCTCACAGGGCCAGCACTGATAACGGCTGTCCCCCTTCTGCTGCAGTTGGCCCAATGTGGGAAGATGACTTGAACCACCTACCAAATTGTCCATCTTTTTCTCTTTCCTCTAACAGGACCCCAGACATTTTCTGAAAGGATAAATATTGTGGATCTTCACCTTTCAATCTGGGCCACAGCAGGAGATCACGACCCTGCCACAAGCAGTGAACTGGTATTTATCCTGCTCCATGGAAACAACTTATGCCAAGCAGGTATTTATTTTTAGCTGGTCACTTGGCATAAAAATGGTCACATCATGTTTATTTGCATTTTTAGCTTAATTACCTCTACCCTCCTGCTATACTTGAGGGAGTTCTAATAAGATGTTAAGAGAGAAGCTGTTCCCTACGTACATTGCCTCAGGTTAGTTCGAAGCCCCATTAGCCCATTTAATGGCTTCTCATCTGAAAGCTGAGTGTGGGCGTCTTGAAGTCAATGTAAAGAAAAGCACAGAGGCTGAGGGAACAGAACTCGTCTTCCTGGACCTTACGTATTCAGTCAGGCATTTTTAGCTAGTAACAATATTGTTGATTCAAGTTAAAACTTCACCCCAATTAAAATATTAATAGATACCACCTACTTAGAAAGATAAAGAATTTTTTTAATTGTAGTTGATTTAGAGAAAAGTAGAAAACCAAAACATAATACATTACTTATCTTAGGAGACTGCCTTTTTCCATGGTGTTTTTACTAGGTGGTAGAAACGATCATGTTTTGTTATTTGAATTCTCACACAGCAACTTCATTACATTGCTGTCAGATACAGCAAAGGTACTTTTTTCCCCCTCTGCTTTCAGGAATGGAATCCTTTCTGGTTCTGCCATCCGCTGGTGCTTAGGACCAAGACTAAGCTGCTTATAACTGCTATTTCCCACAGAGAACCACAGCAGGAACTGACTTTGTTCCTCATCTATTCTCCTGGCTCTGTGAAATAACTAACCATGCCCACCACCTGCCCACATTTCACTGTACAGACCAACTGGGAATAGCAAAAAACATGACACGTTTAATGTTCACTGTCCTATTGTTCAGCAACGAGTAACTGAACTCTTGAGCTCAGCTGAGGAAGGAGCGAGGAGGAGGTTCTTTGATCTCTGGAACATCCTCGCTCCCAACCACCACAGCACCAAGCTCAGAGCTGTGCTCTGACTCTTGTCCTTCTGCAAGGCTTAGGACGTTATTGCACTGTCCCTCACCTTGATGCAGGAGGAAATGGCAAGATGGGCCAGCAGCCCAGTGCTCTGGTTTGTGACTTGGCTCGTGGATACAGACAGGAATGACTGCTGCCAGTCAGAGCCACGCACCACGGAGCAGCCAAGGAGCAGCCAAGGAGCAGCCAAGGAGCAGCCAAGGAGCAGCCAAGGAGCAGCCCTGCTCCTTCCTCCAGCTCTGGGGCAGCACTGACAGCCTCAGGAGAGCAGAAGGGGCTGCCCTGCCTCCAGCTGTCACCTCCACTTTTAGGGAGGGTATTTGGGCAATAGTCCACAAGCCACAACACCAAGAGCTGTGGTTTCCACCCTCTGCAATCGCTCCAAAACTTCTACTCTGCCACCCAGCTGTGAGAAAGGAGAGAGAGGGATGTGGCAGTGAGCAGGGGACAATTTTCTGTGGACAAGATCCTGTGGTATATATGCTCTCTGCATTCTGACAAGGGTGGTAACATCACCCTGCCTCCTAAATTATGCAACATGAATAGAAGTTCATTTCCTTATTTAAAGGCTCCCTTGATTTCAAACTATTTTTAAAATAACTATGATCAAGAATGTGAAAGTACAGTTCTCAGTCTACTGAGTTGGTTGCCCTGCTTATAATGCACATGTCTTTCCAGAGAATTCAGTTTATTTACTAAGGTATTATGAAGAAAAAAAAAAAACAACCAACAAGCAGGAACGTGGCAGCCCCATGTTCTTTAATTCATTTGAAACAAACCCACTTCCAAACCCACTTCCATATTTAAGCATCACTTGTAGGACAACCCAATTCATCCACATAAAACACTTATTAACTGCTGTTAAGTCAACAAATTTATAGATTACCAGTCCATCATTTATGCCAGTAGGAGAAAAATAACAATCAAGATGCATTTAACAATCAAGATACATTTTTCAAAGTATAATTGCACACATAGGGTGTGACCTTCACAATAAGAGGCACCCCTAGCACTGAGTGGTTTGGGTGTGAACAGGCAACAGAATCACTAAACCCCAAACACTCCAATAAGCCAAACCACCAGCAGCATGGCTCCCTCCTGGCAAGTAAGTATTTTTCCTGTCATAATTACTTATGGGGAAAGAAACAAAGCACTCGTTCCAATCATACTGAGGTTTGAAAATAAATTTTTCATCTTTATCTCTCCAAATTACCTCTCCATCCTCCCACACCCTCAGATCCATCAATATAATGCTTTATGTTCTCCCACAAATCTTGCACGTTACTTTCTCTTGAGTAATTTCTGATGGGATCTAAAAAACATGTCGAATATTTTGCTTTATGCAAACCACCTCACACAGCCTGAAAAATGTTTTGATAAACTGCAATATGCACGTTTCCGAGACAAAGCCTAGTAATACCAATATATTCCTGTTTCTTCTTAATTCCCTATTTCTTTTGACTCACAATTAAATGGAATGGTGTAATAAGAGAAACACTTCCTAGACATCAATTCAAAATATCACTAAACTGTTTTGCAGTGGTTTTGAAAACACAAACATAGCAATGTTGAAAACAGAGACTAGTAACATTATACAATGCTTTTACTGAAAAACAAAAAGGCAAAAATCATTTTCAAGTAACAGTTACTCAAAAGAAAATCAGGATAAACATTTAAAATACACTCCAAAAAACCAAATAATTTTAAGTTTCTCTTTCTTATCTAGCTTTCCTGGCCATTTCTGCATTATTAACAGTAATACAATTTAACTTCAAATAGTGTAAATGGAAAATAATCGGGATTTTTTTTTTTTGACAAATGAATTAAAGAGGGCTCAGTGGTAGATGAGACAAAAATTCAGATGGGAACATTACAGTACTATGATCTTCTGCAATATGTTGCACAGGGTAGCTCTAAGTATAATACAAAAATCAGCAGTTTAAATGGATGAATATAAAGCAGCAGTCATGTTGAGATTGGCAGCAATATACATAAATGTAATGAGAGGCCAAATCTCCCTGTTTAGTTTCTGGGAGGTGGTCAGATATTTATGCTAATACAGAACAACCTTGGGTATGTGAAAGTCACAGAGACACAGGATGTGTGTGGAGAGTTGAGGTTTTGGATAACCGAGGTAATTTTCAGAGTAATTAACCAATGTCAGGGGACATGACCATGTTCCAAATAACAGGGAAGGTTAAATAATCGAATGCTGCTGTCTTACCACTTATCTTACCGAATACTGTAAAGGCTTTTATTGAAAAGCTTTTACTGAAAAGGAGTTCAAGATCAAATGAGAAGAGAGACCATTAATTTCACATGCAAAAAGCACTGCTACAAGGTATTTTGTGCCAAACCACATAGTGCTCATCTGCCAGACAACAGAAAAGTAGTTTGTACCTTGAAAAGTGAATTCCTCCCACTGGAGAATTTACCATGCACGTCCCCCCTCCAGCAGCAGGAGCTACAGCAGCACCTACCCAGCTCTCCAAATCCCAGAACAAGGTCCAAGGGTTAGAGCCCACCAGCTTTTCTGTGCATCTCCAAGCCAAGGCTCCCTGTGTCACCTCCAGTGCTGAATTTGCTGGTCTCAGACTCATACTGTCCTTGAGAAACACCCTGCAGAGTCTGGAATTTGCTGGATCATGGCTGTAATGTTATTTAGAATAACAAAAGCTGATCGGGAACAAGCTGGGTGATAGAGCTTTGCCAATAGGCAGGTAGGACAAAGTCACTATCTGCTCCAACCCTGCACAAATTCAGCCCAGACCGAACATGATGCTGCAACTGCAAGCCTGGCCTCGAGGCCAAAATTCTCTGTCTCTCTCCCATGCAATGCTCTGTGTTAAAAGAAGTGTGAGTGACTCCTGGGCCATGTTCCTGCACTGGGGAAGATATTCCCAACCATGGTTTTTTACACATGTGAATGCATTCTGTAGTTTTCAGCTCACACCACAGGGTGAGTGCTGCAGCCTTCCATCTCTCTCCACTTTTGTTCAGCTACCTCTCTAGTTCAGTATTCCTGAAACATTTGCAGTAATAGCAGCAGAACAGCACCTACACCATTGTGCCTGTTTTATAAGGCAATAATCCACTTCCCTCCTTGAGATAAACTACAAGGGGGAACAAGAGCTGGGTTATTGGCTTGTAAAGCAGTGTGATGATAGTATTATTGTCTAAATTAATGTCATTTAACGCTTTATACCACAGTTGCAGAGGTCCCACCTCAAGCATTAATAATGCATTTTGCTTTTTAACATGCCACATGGGAAAACACTGACTTCTGACATCCAAGGATTGCATCAGTAAAATATAACTAATTGGGGCAATCTGCAAGAACGAAACCTTGACCTTGATTGTTCCCAAGAATGGATCAGTCACTTCATCCTCCCACCCCATCTTAACCCGTCCCTTGCCCTCCCAAATGCATTCTTTTTTGTTCTTTACATTATTAATTTCTGAACGGTATGAGGAGCTAAAAATGTAACTTCCTCATATACCTTTTCTGTGCTAAAATGTATATGCATTACCTCTCCTGAATTACCTTCTTCTCATTCATATATCCTATCCCATTATCAATGTAAGAAACTGAAGCTTTACAAAGGAATCACACAAACCCCCTACCCAAACCAAACCAAACCAAAACCAAAAAAACCCCAACAAAACAAAACCACACACACACACACAAAAAAAACCAAACCCACAAACAAAACCCCATCAAATCAGGCCCTGCATTGCTAAGACACAGAACACAAGTCCTTGGCTGATAAATTTGCTTATGACAATATTGGCAGTGATTTCATTCAAATTCCAGCAAAATCAATTTTGAATTATAGCAGTCAGGGACACAAAGTAGCTGCTTTTCTTAACTGTTAACCCCATAAAAGCTGCTTTTTTGAACCATAACGTAGTCCAACACATTTCCCTGGTGGTACAGCTTAAACCAGTGATCAGTATAAGTGAAGCATGATAAATAGCTACTGCACTACACCCCCATCAGCTGAAGTCTACACAGGTCTAGCTGTGGAAACAGAAAGGTCATTCATTACTCTGTGTGAACAAACAGACGGCACATTTGTGATAAATAATAGCTATTACAGAGCTACAATACACACTGAGCCTTTCTGCTCCGTGGCTGTGCATGACTTCCCCTGTGTTACTCTTTAAATATAATTATTTAAAATTGGCTTCTGTGATAAAGACCCCCCCTACCTCTCTGGATTAAACCTATAAACCCAAGCACGGATATATATGTGTGTGCGTATCTACCCACACATGTATTTTTAAAACCATTTGTTTGATTATGGCAAGCAGAGCACAAAGTCATTTGTCTCATCTACTAGAAAACAAACAGGATCCAAGTGGAGTATTTGCTTTTATTTTTACTTCTCCCATCGCTCACAATGTGGATCTCAGGATTGTAATAGAAACAGTAATTAGTCAGACAACCTCTGGTCAGGAAACTCCTAAGATGTCAGTTCTCAGTGATTGCTATAAAAATCATTTCAAACAAGCAAACAACGTCCACATACGGTTTTCTTTCCTACCCACCCCTTCCAGAAGGACAGGTCATGCCAGTACAGTTTTCACTGGCTGTTTGATCTTTGAAAAAAAATATAATTTCTTTTGAGTATGAAAGGCTTTACTGTTAGTTCAAACCTGGTAAGCAGTGCTGAGTTGCTCTGACATGGGGGACGGACAGATCGTCCTAACTCTCTCAACATGAACAACTGCAAAAGCCACGCAAGACTGTGACTTCCCATCACACTGAGAAGCATTCTACTTCCCAGGTGTTCCTAGCAAAATAAAGGGACTTTTGAGACCTTGCTTGTGAAATAAATCATAGCCACAGGAAGTTAATACACTAAAATACATTCTCTACTTATCAACCTTTGTCCAGCATCAAGCACAGGGAAGCATCTGCAGTGCCTTCTGCCTTCTCTCTCCTGCAGGGGCACAAAGAGGGACACTCCCCTGTAATTATACCAATTTAATTTACCAATCTACCAGCTGTACTGACCTCTGAACACCTCACCTTGCTGAGCTTCTGCTATCTGAGCCACAATCCGAGCCTTTTGTGGCAATGCAGGAGTCAAGGGGTTGGTGGGCAGTAACTTTTTTCAAACCATACTAAAAACCTGACGGATGTTTAGAAGTGTTTGGGATAAAATTGTTTTCTCTTACCAACATACCTAGCTGCATGTGTTCAGTTTCAGAATCCTGCTTGCACTTTAAGCAGCCCTGAGTCTGCTGCTGCAGCCTGTGCTGGCTGCCAGCCCTGCCCTGCTGGTCGCTCCCAGGGACAGCTCACCCCGCTCAGGAGGAGCAGCTCCAGCCACACACACACGGGAAATTAACCCGTCGCCCCATGAATGCAAGGACACGAACGCTTGACTGCGTGAATCTGATCACAGGAAGAGAGCCCAAGCAGGGACGTGCTCCCATATTCAGCAGGAAATTAACTCTCTTGCATTTCCATCCCAGCTCCCCGCAGAATATGCAGCAGCAGCAATTAACTTTTACAGAGGTGGGGAGGGAGGGGAAAAGGGTGAAAATTCTGAACTTTCACCAAACTTGGACCATTAATCACAATCTGTAAATTCAGGTGAAGAGACCACAAAGGCAAATGACTCCCTGTAAATTTCAATTCTTCATTTACATGGCAAACAGAAAACACAAGTCCTAACTCACAGCAACTGGAATGCAAACTATCAAATTAGCCCAATAGAGTATGTCATTGTGCAGCTTCAGAAACAAACAACAGCCAGCCAGGAAGCCTCCTGAAAGTCAGAGATATTCAACTGAGCACACTACACAGTGTGCCGGGATGAGTGTGGTGATTAGGGGGAGTAATGACATGAATAGCAAAATGATACAGAGCATTTATTTCAACCATGGAAATCAAGGAAGCCTGCAGCAATTTAAATTTCAGGCTTTGCAGCTAAAGGCAAAGCAAGCTCTATAAAAAAATTCCTAACACAAAGAAAACCAGAGCTGCTTACTTTCTGATAGGTTTGTATTTTCCAGTTCTACGTGGAAATGATACAGAAATTTGAAAAACAATGTACAACTGCAAAACCTTCTAGTAGCTATATAATTTTCTGTTTATATGCAGAACATATATATTAGATATACTGCTACAGCATCTCTGTGTGTGTGTGTACACAAGTGTACAAAACTGGTTTGGTCTCATAAATATGTTTTGGGGTTTCTTTTAAGCAAAGCAAATGTTTTTGATGTGTAACAGGTGGAAAGACTTTAAATTGTATTTTTTTCTCCCAGGTTCCCTTCTGCACCTCTCTGAAAATGGTGCCGTAACATGAGGTTCAAAGGAATAGGAACATTTGCCCAAAATATGGAGGTTTCCAGCTCCATTTTCAGCCCTGAAGGCTGGACCTTACTGCCAAGCAGGCAGTGATTGCAAGATTCAGCTTCAAAGCACCAGACTTCCAGGAGTCTGAGGGTCTATACCCAGTGTCCCTTGTCCTGCACATAGGGACGGCTGCATTGGGAACAGAGTCCCAGGCCAGGCAACAGCACAAATGCTGTCAACACTGTCCCAGCTCCCTGACAGTGATGCTGACAGCAGAATGAAACCACAAAACCTACCCAGTTCCACACTTGGCTGGGACCTCTCACCTGACACCTTTTCCCCAGCACGTTTCTTTGCTTTTCTGAAGCAATGTGGATGCACCATAGAGCATCCAGTCAGATAAACTGGAAGTCCAAAGGAAAGCGTGGGTCCAGCTGCAAGAGGAGCTGTTGTGGCCAATGCAGCCATCCCTTTGCAAGGGTCAAACCACACCAGCAAAAGAGCAGAAGTCAGGAGTAGCTCCATAGATTTGAAATGTAACAAGAATGATGTATCACAGTGACAAACTCATTACTTTCTACCCCCCAAAAATCCCCCAAACCAGTAGGCCCTGCATAGGCGACAGGGAGGTACATTAAAAATTCTCCAATTGAAACTGATTCCTTCAACAAGAACTGTATTTCAGGAAACTCTGTTTTTCCACAAGATCCACCCGCCTAGTCCAGGTACTGGTAGCAGGATGTTGCTCACTCCAGTTCAGGTCCTCAGCTGAGAAACCTGGCTCTGCCTCCAACGGTAAGAAAAGTCAAAACATGGCATTTTCTAGCACATACATATTACTGCAAGTAAGAGCACAAATTATTTCTTGTTCCAGAAATGCCTCTTGCCTCCTGCCTTTCTTAAATCAAGCTGTACAAACACCAGGGGAAAAGCAACAAGCAAAGGGACTAAATTATTTTTGATGTGACTGGTCAGCCAGGAAAGGTTTTACCTGCCAGGAGATTTGAAGACTCAAAAAAACCCCCCAAAAAAACCAAAAAAAACCCCCAAAAAACCCAACAAACAAACAAACAAACAAAAAAACACCCCACCCACCCACAAAAAAAACCCCCATCAAATCTCCTTGACACCTGAAAGCTACAGTCTAGTTAAACAAAACCAAAAAACTGCTTCTAAAGCGTGAAAAATTCCTCCTTATTATTTAAGATAAACAAATCTCTGGGCCCAGCCCTAAAGGCACTCATACAATGCAGAGCAGCTTTCAGGGTCTCTCACCTGAACTGCCTCCTTTCTCTCTAAATGTTTTTATATTTCTTGTCTGATTGGACCCTGGAAAGATTCCTTGGAGGCTACAACGGATCTTCCTTTCACTTGCTTAAAAAAGTTATTTGCAGAAGTAATGAGAGACTGCTCTTTCCTTTTGGAAAGCTCTCAGAGGTGCAGTTTGGGGGTCGGAGCTGCAGCCCTGATCCACACTCTGCAATCACACTGATTGCAGTAACTGCAGTCACCTCAGGCAGGGAGATGCAGGGAGCAGCCTGGACCTCAGGGTAGGGCTCTCATTTACATTAAGATCATTTTAAACCACTCCCAAAGGGCAAGGAGCAGAGTAAATGGCTTCTGTGTGGGAGTAAATTACATGGGTACAAAAGACCAAACAATGCCAACAGCAGCCACAGAAAGCGACACACTTATGCAGAATTTGAAATTACTTTAACCTGTACCTTGCTTAAAATTCCTCTGAACAAGCCTCTTTTTAACCCCCCAAAGTAACTGTAGACATACTCCGGCAATAACCCTTCTTTAATGAGTGTATTTACTCGGTTTTCTTTGCTAAAAGAGGGAAGTTGAAACACCCATACAAATTTTGATGATTTTCTGGATCAAAAGAATAGTGTTCTAGAAATCTGCAGTTCAATCATCTTTCAGGATATTGCTGGGCAGCACAGCCAGATGATGTTTATAGATTCCAAAATACTAATTTCATACCCGATTTCTGTACACTCAGAGTCTTGCAAAATTTCCAAGCTTTCACACTTCTTTTACAAATCTGTATTTTTAAGAGCTTGAATATCTTGGTCACATTCTGCTTTAAAATAAACTGCTAAACACGAATCCTAATTGAATTACATTTATTCATTTGACTCAGTTTTTAGTTCTCAGCATAGGCAAAGCTGAGAGGACTGATTCCTCTGTGCCCCACTGCAGAGAAATCCTTCCAAATATGTGCTTTGACTTAGCAACCCCCTTAGTTCAACGGGATTTACAATCACCACAAATACTCTTTTATTCACACCATTGAGGGTGAGCCACTTTATCCACTTGACAAGCCACGGCCAGAATGCCCAGGTGAGGCACAGATAATACACTGGGATCAGGTTCTGGGCTATGACTCTGATCTGAATGACACAGTTACAGCAGCACAAGCAGAGAGTGAAGAAGTTAACAGAGACACACAAAAAAAAATCCCGGGTGAAGGTGCATGCCATGAAATTTAAGTGGGTTAGGTTTGCTTGTTCCAAAATCCTTTCAGTCAACAATCAAAACCGGCAAGAAAGAGGCTTTTTTGTTTGCCATTAGTGGGGCTGGTTTGTTTTAGGAGTAAAATAAATTACACTGAAGAACAGTGCTGGACCTCAAGTTGGCTTAACACCAGCTTTTAATGGTACTCTGAATGGCTCACACACTTTCCTTTCAGCCCAGGTCTCTTGATACTCCTTTGGAGTTTGTTCACAGATTTCTTTCCTTTTTTTTCTTAAAANTTTTTTTTCTTAAAAAAAAAAAAAAAAAGAGGCCTGAGGATTTAAAAAGTTTGCTATCTGAGTCATCTCTACATGATTTGGGTGAGTGAGTCTTTCATTTCCAGTCCTTTTTAGAAATAAAAACTACCTAACAGAGCCTGGTTGAATCTGGAGTGAAATTTGCTGTTTGATGAAGTAAGGTGCAGAAGTGTGGTCTGCTGGTTAGAGCACAGGCTGGGGAGACAGGACTGCAACACTCAATTCCCAGCCTTGCCCATGACTCACTAAACCTGATTCTACAAAGCACTTGCAAACGGCTCAGCCTGTGGATAAAAATTATTGCACTCCCTGAAGAACCTCAGCGGCTCCAAGCCTGGATGATTTGTATTTGATTCAACTTCTCTGTACCTCAACCTGTGGTGTATGCAGTAATTCATTTAATCTGTAATACAATTTGAGATCCCTGAATAAATATGCAATCCCCATAAATATTAATACTTTATTATTAAGTAAGTGCTTCTTGCTTGTAACTGAAGTTAGTAAGTTCTGAAATATCAGTTGCTGACATCAGTGAGGAAATTTTTAAATTTATATGAAAACCTGTTAGCAAGTTCAAAAGGCATGAAAAATCCACCGCTTTGCTCCTTTTACAGCAAATTTTACTGTACTGGTGCAAACTCCTGAAACATCCATTTTCCATGCTGCACTTTTTCTCAAACACTTTCAAACGTAATTCTAAAAAGCCAAGGCACAGGAACAGTTCTGGCCCTCCAGACCACCGACAAGCCTGATGAACAGCCAAATCTGTCGTGGCTCCTTGCTCTGTCCAGCACCCCAGGATGTCCCAGGAATAAAAGGGCAGATGAAACACGCTGACAGCGTCTTTCATTCCCCTCGCTTCACGCAGATTTCCAGAGCAGCACAACACATTGGAGCAGCAGCTGGAGGGTTGCTGGACACATAACTGCACTTCATAAAATAGCATCTGACCTCCTGCACTCCTCGCACTAGAATACTCTTAATGAGCTGTAGCCTGGGAATGGCTGGAGATTCCTAAAATAGTCAGTTAATGAAGACTGACATGCACCAAACTGTGACAGCAAGGGGAGCGATGGATGTGGCAGCCAGCTTGGGATTAATGCAGCACACATGGCCAGGGCTGCTGCCAAAGCTCCAAAGCTCTTCCTGAGCTGTAAGGCCTCCACAAAACTAAAACAAACAAATACAAACCCCCTCCCACAATAAAGTTTATTTCCTAAGATACTTTTGTGACATTAACAGCTCGTGTCTAATTACTCAGTGAGTACAATGAAATCACTTACAGCATCCACGTGTTTACATAACAGCCACTCTCAAAGCATGTTTATTGCCAGAGGTAACCAAGAACCTTTATCTCAGTACCTCTTACAAGAGGCAACGGATTTAAACAGTACCAGCGTGATCCTCAATCATAAAGGCAAAAGTAAATAAATAAATGAAAATTTTTACGAAAAAATAAAAATCAAGGGTCACACAGACATATGCTGCTCAAAACTTCCTACTGAGATTATTACAATTCAAGACATGACAGTGCATAAAGAGAAATACGTAATTTCAAAGTACTGCAGCTGCAAAGTGTGTTAGTTACAGGCACAGCAGATGAGAGAAAAAGATCTCTGTTATTAATCAGAATTCATATTTAAGAAACAGTAGTTGTTAAGTAACTCCCCTGAATCCTAATCACAACCAGGAGGGTACCAATTATTCTGACTCTGTTACTATTCATTAATATCACGCTGAAATCTTATTTGTTTCCACAAGCTGGGGTGGGAGATGAAGGAAATCAGCTTTGAGAGGGTTGCTCTTCTGTTGTTTTTGAAGTGCATCTGCACCTGAACCAGCTGAACCCACAGAGATCAGGCAGTCAGGATACAAACAAGAATCCACATTTGACTAATTGGAAGGTCAGGTAAACAAAGTTCCATTATCATAACAAGAAGATATGCTCTTCCTGGCTGCCTTGTGATTAGTTTTATGCATCTCTTGCCCTGACAACAAACGAAACCTCTGCTGAAATAAAAAAAATACTATTATACCATTCCCTACATATTACTTTCTGAAAGGCTTTGCCCCCTCCAAGATTGACCTAATGCTTAATTAAAGTTACACAGAGAAGCAGAGAAAGATCTAAAGCTCCAAGCCAGCAATGACTAGAAACTCTTCGATCTGATTTTCTGTATAATGATATTCTTTTATCAGCACAAGCAAAACAACAACAAACATGAGCTGCAATAATGGTCAAAACGTGTTAACACATTGTGGAGAAGGCTTTTTAGTTTTGCTTTTAAGCCTCTGCCATTTTGAAAAGTAACCAAAGGATAATTCTGCTTCCCTTGATTGACAAAGCCTGCTATACCTTTAATTAAATCTGTGACTGTATGCCACCTTTTCAGTAAGAATAAGGAATTAAAAATTGATTTTCTAGAGGAAGAACCCCTTCTCTCTACTGACAAACAGCATAATTTTTTTATAAATATATATATATAGCATGATTAGCTGAGATCATGTGTATGGCATTTCCAGAATAAAACTAATCAGTGTTACATGCGCTCCATCACTACTCTATTTGCATTTTCTCCTGGAAGGCTTCCAAAGAAAGACGAAAATCTGCTTAGAAAGAGGCAAAATGAATGCCTACCCCTGAGCAGGGCATCTAGCAGAAAACTACATAGCCACAGCCTGCTAGACCTGACTATTTTCACTGGAGCATCACTGGACATCATGACCTGCCGAGCACACACAGTGATGGGAGGTCCAGCCAGGCTCCTGCAGCCATGGAGGCAGAAATGGAGCAGAGTGACAGCTCAGCCCAGCCCTCAGCTCACACAACACTGACCCTCTCCCTCCTGGGGCTGGAGGAGTTCATCAGGAGTATTGATTGCACAGTGGAGCTTCCCCACAAGGTTTGGTCTGAGATGCAAGACAGCAGCCACAGCCACGCACTGACTGCTTTAGAAGAGACGTGGACTTTTGGTAACTCCTCTTCAAGCTTGTGACAGTCAAATGAAACTTCAGAATGCAACGCCTCCCACATTTTGGAAATTCAGTTTCCATGTATGTGCCTGAATCTGGGATGGTTACAGAAGGATCTTATCAATTTCCAGTCAGAAAACGGGGCAGGGGAAATAAAAGTCAATCCTTCCAGGTTTCACAGAAAAGCTAAATAAATGCCACCCAAAAAGAATTAGAGAACAACTCAAAAAAAAAAAGCAGAGGATTATTTTTCCTCCTTCCTCTCGATAGTGTGAGTTTTAATACCAATCTCCTGACTGGGCTTTTCAAGGATTAGGACTGAGGGAACTGCCTGAATCTGAATACTTCCAGCCTCACTGGAGAGATGAACAAGATACCAGAAGGAGGAGGGAAAATTTTCAGCCATCTTTCACCTTCATTATGGGATTATCAGGTCTGACAGATCCCTCTATTTCCATGGGTACCTAATGGAACAGACAAGTTAAGGACATGGCAGGAGACTGCAGTGCTATCTAAATTGTCCCAGGAGAGCACAAGAGACTTCATCCCAAGCAGCAGCGAAGGTCACAGGAAACACAGTGAGGGCTCATTGTGCTTCTGTTTAGACTGGTCCTCCAGAAGACTACACTGCAGCCTCAGAGTGAGCATCTCTGAGGGCAGAATTCCAAGGTTTAGGAAAAATACTGATCTGCAGGCCCATCACAGAGGGGAATGGGACAAAGCTCGGTGCTTCAGCCATGTCCTGACAGAAAACATTTCCTCCTACAAGCAATGACAAGCAGTTGTCAAGTGACAAATATGTCATGAGTATCAAATGTCAGATTGAAAGGGTGTGAAACAACCCTGACATCAGCTTTAAGTATGAAGCTCCCTAAGGCATGTTCAGGGGGTGATCTTGTAAGCATTATTTGCTGAATTTTGAACAAACAAAATGCTTTGGGAAGCTTTAGAGGATGCATAGAATGCAACTTGTACATACAAACCTGTTCTCACTGAACAGCAACTACATTTCTGCATAATACAGAAGGCAGGATTCAAAATCAAGCTCATACAAAGTGAACCATTGTGATTTAAACATTAAGTGCCATTCCTCTCTGTCAAAAGAGGCAGAATAAAGTAACATTCATTAACCTATCCCTGTCATGAGATTTGCTATTGCATCTCAGCCCCAAAGGATCTGGGAGCTTTTCCACAGAATCAAACCACAGCAGAGAAGTGGACAGGAGACTTCAAAAGCTTTTCCCCTGTTCAAGTTTCAGCTCTGTCTGAAGTAGAATTATCTTGACCAGGGAAGAAGGAAAGGTCTGATGTAACTGCTTTCTTGCTAACAGCAAAAATATTTGAAAAAAGAGCTTTAAAGATGCTGAGTATGGCTGGACTTCAGGTTTTCCAACCTCCTCAAGTTTATAAATAACAAGGTACATATTGAGCTGCTATAACCAAGAGGCTCTCTTGATAACTGCAGGGAGCTAAACACATCAAGCTCTAGACTAGTTAAATAAAAATACAGTCTATCTGAGAAACTTAGTACTTGGGAGCTGAGCAGAAAAAGCATCCTCACACCATTTTTGAGGTAGACAGGAAAGGGGCTAGATCAGAGGGAGGAGGACCACACACTGTATATATTATAATACATGAATCATAATCCAAAAATACAAAAACAGTTGAATTCTTCCTAATTTTAAGATCTTGATGATCTTAAAATAACTTTACTCATGAACTACAATGACCCTGAAAACTCAGCATGATATAATCTTTTATATTACCTTTTTTCCCTTTAACAGATTGTCAGACTCCTTATTTCCAGATATTATGCTAAATTATTCTTCTAATTCCTTGAGATACTTTTATTTTGATCTTCAGTGTAAAGCAAAGTCAATATTTGTACTACGTTAAAAGTGATACAAACACACATGAATTAAGAAGCTAAAAAGAGGTAACCAAAATGAAAATTTCATCTGCACAAAGAACTCTAACACATATTTATATCCACTGACCCTCCCCTGTTCATCAAGCTAAGCAGAGCTGTGCTGATCCCACTGAATTTCACAGCACCCCTTTGCCACAGCTCACCAGTGAATCCTAAACATGGTTTATCTGCATCCCAGCAAGGCCAACTACCTGACCTCCCACCAGCCCCACTCGTGGAAGGGTTCTGCCGTGGCACTGAAGATCTGTCACCTACATGAGGTACACAGAGGTGAGAGATGCCCCCGAGTTTACACAGGCCCCTGAGTGTGTCAGCAGAGCCCTCCGGCATTCAGAACAGTCTCACAGCAGCAGGAAACTTTATTCACATAATCCTCAAGTCAAAAGTACATCAGATGTTGCCTAAAAACTAATAATCTGGATTTGCACATCTTCCTTTCTCAAGGAACCAGCCACTGCATTTTCCAAACAATGCCATGGTCCGCTTTAATATGCAATCCAATGTGCATAAGATAATTAAATTCCCAATCTACCCTCTGGGGTGTCTAAGCTCATCTACTGAAGCCTGCAATGATTTACAAACAGGATGCACTGAATGCAGAAAGGCTACTAACACAGTAGCTCTGGCAAGTGTTTTTTCCTGAAGATAAGGAGGTTGAGACCCCAGTTTCCACCCCTTCTCTGTGCTGGCAGCTGTCATCTTCGAGCACTGCCTCCAAAAGATGCAGGTTACTGTCTAGATAGATCATACATCAATCTAATAAGCAGCAATGACAAATACTAACTTGCTTTATTACCAAATTAATATGCACATTTGTGCAGCTTAGCACACATCCTGTCACCATGTCAAAGCTATTTCTGTCAAGCTCAAAATAGTCAGAGCAGAGGCTCCAGTGGGCAGAAGGACATAAAGGAGAGAGACAACCAGCCCCCACCAGCCCCAACACTCAGACTCCCCTATGACCACTGAACTAATGAAGTTAATGTCAGGGCAATAAAGGAAACGGGTTCAGCTTGCCTTTGTCTCATTTTTCAAACAAGTATTCACACGAGTAATGCTCTCAACACAACCGACACCAAGAAGTTGTACAGATACTTGAGCAACTCCAGGATCAAGCTCTTAGTTAGCAACCTGACAAGATGAGATTTTTTGTACTAGTTTTCAACACTTCCCCCTTCGTTCTACTTCTCTTCTGCAGGCTACAAAATTGAATGAACAAAAGTATCTCTTCTTTCACTCTGCGGCTCATCACTACAATGACCTGTTAGAAGCAGTGAGATTCTTCAAACAGCTAAAACTGCCGTTTTTCAAGGGGCTGGCAGGTTTTGATTTTTGAAATCAAACAATTAGGTTTCTACCAGAAGTTCTCTGCATGCAGGAAGGCAGCCAGCAGGTCGTTTAATTATTTATCTGCCAGAGGTCTTTTAAGGTGACTCTTGAAATATCTGCGCATCTCCATTTGAGAAAGTATTGATTAAGACAAAGTCATTAACAAGTGAATGTGTAACTGCAAGAAGAACCTTGGCAGGTCTGTAACACACACTCAGGCACTCAAAAGAGCTCTAAAGAGTATTTTAAAAGAAGCAAACAAATCTATTTTTTAAAGTATTAGACATCTAAAATACAACTAAGTGGTGGGGTTTTGTGCCTAAAATTTGTGACACAGAACTCCTTAAAGTCATTCTAGACTAATTGCCAAGTATTACACATTGTATGATTAATCACAGTGAAAGCTCTGAAATTCTCCTATGTGTATATGATTAGGTAATGATATTTTTTTCTGTAATTAACTGACAGCAGTCTCCTTTCTGTTTCCTTAAAGGTATTGATGAATTACATCAAGGGTATCTTCAAAGATAGATCGGAAATCCAAGGTAGGATACTGTTTTTCAGATTGGAAGATGCAGTTTCTCTAAAGCTGAATAATTTAATGTGGCACCACTTAAAACCAAAGCTCAGAGTTGAACCAAGGAAAAGGAAAATGCTCCAAAACAGGATAAAACCCAGTTACATTCATGACAGTATTTAAACTCTTAATTCTTATTTCCATATTAGTTGTTCAAATACAAATGGACTTAGATTTCAGAGCCCGGGAAGGAGATACCAGCTGCTTCCAAAAAACTACATTTATTGGGCTGCTTTCTATAAATCATGAGCCTATTCTCATTTCTCAACCTATCTAGTAAATGGTGTAACGGTGTTCTTTCACTGGTGACGACATAGCCTCGACCATGAAAAACCAAGAGAAAACGCAGGCTTTCCAAAAAATGTTGTGGAAACTTGACAACAGGCCAGGTTGAGGCAGAAGGTGAGGTCATGTAAAGGAGAAGCAACTTTTCTGCCCAGATTTCCATCTGTATGTGAAGATGGAAGATGAAGACGTGCTCAAAAGCACAAGTGCTTTGGGAAAATAATGGCCCTGCATCTCGCAAAGACTTTGGAGGATATTGCAAAGGTGGAAACTCAGAATTTACTGAGGCAAAACAAATATTTAATATGATGTTGTCTCTATCTTTCACATCTTAAACTTCGCTTTTTCGCCTCTTTCGTGCCAAGTTCACCTCATCTGGCATCTGACCTCCACCAGAAGAAACCTGCTAAACTCCCCTCCAGCCTGCCCCAGCAGCATCCAGACGAAGGACTGCATTCTGTGCTGTGACCTGTAACTCTCTGCAGCTCAGATCAGGAAGGGAGGCCTGTTTGTAACAGAATTTTCTTCTACTGCTCCTTCATTTTGTGCTGCAATTTCCTGGCAATCAGTGCTCTTCCCTTCTTTGTTTTAAGCCTTTCCTATTTTGAAACAGGGACAGGTAGTGGGTGTGCTATGCATAGGAACCATGCAGGGTACCCACCCAGCAGTGGAGAGTCTTTTCATCAAGAACAAATCGTAATTACTGTCATATTTGGAAGATCCTCCCTTTCCACCCTACCAGTTTCCTTTGCAGACAATGGACATTTTCAAAAAGAAGCTACATCTCTGAAATTCACTGAAGATTGCTTAACTGCCCATACGAAGATGCTCCAGGACAGGGTGAGGGACACTGGTTACAGCCAAGTATCTCTTGATGATTTTGCTCATGTTGTCAGTCAACCTATTTACCAGCACATCCCGCAGCCATCTATTTTAGGAAGATGTATTACTGTCTCCTGACACACAGAGGCAGCACATATAAAGGTTAGAAGTGGAGACAGAAAGTCACCACTGCTGGGCTCCACTGGCAGCTTTCTGCTGCCTCTTTAGTGGTGGCTGGGTCATCTATTTAAACCTGTGGTTTTAAGTTCTGAGCAGTGGAACACCAACTGCAGAAGGAACATTTGCTGGTTGATGTCCTGAGAAATTGGCTGGCCAAGCACTGCTGGCTCTCCTTGTTCCCACACATGTATGTGGGATTTACTGCCAAGGCAAAGGCAAAAAGGCATCAGATATTTTCTTAATTATTCTCTGCATGGAGAGATATACTGTTGTTTGAAAGTGCCGTGATATGGCAAATGGCTAACGCCTGAAATATGGGAACTGTGAACTAATACATTCAGTCTTTGGGGAAAAGATTACAATTCTTCCTCTTAAATATTTCATGCTTCAATTTATTTGTACAGAAAAAAAGGGTACATTTCTGACACATCTAATGGAAAGCTATCATTCTTAATTGAGTTTTGTTTGCTCTATGCCTTGAAAACCACAGGATTTGCAGAAAGAAAATAAGTGTTTTGTGACCATAAATGCCTTCCCAAAGCTGAACTAGGAAATAAAGGAAAGGCTTGAGTAGGATTCTGCTGAGCTGATGTTAGACAAGGGCTCATCTGTGCTGATGTGCATCAGCAGTGCTCTATTGATCACATTGATTTTACCCAGCTAAGGGTTTGACCCATAGTCTCTGAGGAGGACCTAAAGCTAAACAACCTCTAACTAACACCAAACAATAACTATCAAAGCAATAACTATCTTTAAGAAAATAAGAGGGATCAAAACCAATGACCATTCAATAACAGCAGCACAGGAATAAACAGTACACATGATAAGGCACACAGACAGGGCCAAACCAGAACAGATGCAGCTGGGAAGAAAATACAATATACAGAGAAAGCATCGAAACTCTGAGGGATTAGGGGAGGCAAGAAAATACAGTAAGAATAAGTAAATGGCTAACCCTGATCCTGAACCAACACCATTTCATCAAATACTGAAGTACAACATACATCTTCATTATGTTTCTCATTCAAACCAGGAAATCAAGACTAAGGACCACAGTTTTCAAAATACCTTTCTAATACATTCTTTAAGTCCCCAAATTACTTTCCACCTATCAAACCTTCTGCCAGTAAGAGTACCAGCCCTCCTGCCTGTGCCCCACACAGCCCAGGGCTCCAGGGGCTCACCCAGTCCTGCCAATGCTCAGGACTTGTCCAAGGCAGCTTCAACACTTCCAGTACTCATCTCGCAACAACAGCTTTGAGCTTTGCTGTTACTTCACTACCAGCAACTAACTGTAGCCTGAGGAGTTGTTGAATATGCAGCAATTCAGAGAGATTTCCTTATACATGCACAGGCCAGTTTACCTACACCTACATCATACATATAATGCAACTGAGGCTTTACATTTGCATGTAAGTGATTCTCCTTGTTCCTGCTAACACATAAATGCTACAATCCGTGCTGCTATCCAGGAAAACAGCCACACACACAGAAAACTCCCCAAATAACCCCCCAACCCCCCCCCCCAAAAGATATCTATATTCACATTTAATCTCTGTAATATAATAGAATTCCATACAACACATCTCTCCACAGAACCATTTTCTGTTAGAGACAGTGCCATATATATTTGTTCTGAGCTGAATAACTGCTTGTACCCATGTTCTGTCACATCTCTTCCCCCAAAAAAGGCCTCTCAGTAAAATCAGCCTGTATTCCATGCTCTGTCAGCACGAAATGACACTGCCAGTCACATTTGCTGACCATACAACAATATCTTCAAAAATACTGAGATGACATAAATGATCAAAGCAGCTCAATGTTCAAATATGAGTTACTGCCTGCTGTTTGGTCTCATTTGGCTTTGGTCAAATTTTACTGTGCCCAGGTTCCAGTACAGCGTGGTTTAATGGGCTGTAGGAACAGAGAGTGTCCTGGTGGATCAGAGAGATGCCCAGCCAGCCTGCTCTTCTCTCTCCTGCAGCAGCAGCTGAAGGAGCTGTTTGGGAAGTGCACAAAAGTGAGTGAGGAATGTAATAAGGTGCATTCCCTTTACCACCTATTCACAGGTGGGTTCTTTTAGTAAGTGCCATGCCTTTCTTGAGGTGCAAATACTAGAACCACACAGAGCACTCAAGATTCAGCAAAACCAAGGATCTGTGTAGCAGCAATATAAAATAAACACACAGGTGAGCCCTTCAGAGAACTCCTTGTTGGGCCACACTTCACCGTCAGGAGATCATAATTATGTATACAGCATTACTCTGCTACAATAACACCTATCAGCCCATGGCTCTATTGCCATCTGATGATTATTTCCGGTAAAAAGATCATTAACCAACTTAAGCCCATTGTATCAATCATCTTCATCCTAAAGGGGCTCTGAGAGCAGTGCTGAGCTGCAGACTCTGCCTGTTAGCCAGACCTCAAGGCATTATCATTAAGGAAGGCAGGAGCTCCAAAGGTGCTGTTCCGGTCGCTGGTCTCAGGGATCTGGCATTAGAGAGTTCCCAGACAGGCCTTAATATGAGCCTTTAATGAACAAGTCACAGGTTGTTGTGTCATGTCTTACTTGGGGACACTTTAGTTCACGGATCACTAAAGTGAAAGGCAGTAAAGGCAAACTCCTCAGAACTTCTATTAACCAGCCATCCATGACCAAATGTCAGCTCCTTTAACCCTTACAGAATAACTCAAACCCCTCTCTGTTCTCACTACCCTTTCCTTGCTGCTAGAAAGGAACCTACATTACAAATGTAGCACCTCTTCCCCCCCATCTAACTTCCGCCACCAATAGATGACAAGAATGTAAAAATACCATTAATAACTAGTTTGCTCACTGTAATTAACACCTTTGCAATCTTCTTTCCAGAGAGAAACTGGCGTACTTAAAGACGGCTCAGCGAGGTGTTATTTACTTTAGGAAAAAGAAAACATTAAAGCTTTATGTGAAGGAAAATTATCTGTTCTATCTCGTGGCTCTCAAATACATCCTGCAGCAGTGACTTTCCAGCCTGCAGTTAAAAAGCCAGAAAGAACTTTTCTAAATATCCATTAGGAGCTTAAAAGTATTATCTACCACTTTGCTACACTCTCTCTAATGCAACTGCCAACAATAAATTCACAAAACTGTTCTCGAGTTGCTTATTAATTTATTTATGCATACCTGTGTTGGTGACAGAGAGGAAAAGCATCAGCCATACAGGATGTTTTTAGTATGTCACACACAGTGTCAGCCTGGGGGGCTCACAGCTGCCCTCCAAGTACAGCAGCCCAGGGCCAGGGCCAGGCCACTCAGCCTGCAGTGCAGGAAGGGGATGGCATTTGGGATGTGAAGAGTGCCGTGGTGGGTGGGACATGGTCCTCTACCAGTGGGACAACAAGTCTCCAGCACTGTGGGGATCCCCTCTGGACCACCAGAAAGGCTGAGGGAGAGCACCCCCAGGCTGGCCACACAGGGAGGACACTGCTGAACTCTTTCCAACATGGTCACATCACACAGATCCCACTACAAGATGGGACCTTGAACTCTCATTCCTCACAGCAAGTGGGAAAATAAATGTTCTTATTCTAAGGGTTTCTTTCTTCCAGTGAACTTTTCCCTGTTGGGCCAGAATTAGCATCTCTCATTGTCACAGGGCAGACAGCTGCTCTCTAAGGGACCCATCTTTCCTTGCCTTGAGTATGATGAAACTCACATTTTAGTTATTTGTACAACTTCCCAAGCCCTGGATGGACATCTGTGAACCATTCAAGACCAAGTGAACTAACAGAGAGATGACAGCAGCTTCAGTCTGAGCTTCCAGCCAAGGCAAACAGGACACCAAACCACCCAAAATTACATACACAGTTTTCCCCTGGCTTGGAGTAAAAGGGTGGACAGGATACCCTGGCAAACCAGAGAACCTGGGGAAAGTGTCTGATTTCTTCCTTCTCTGTTGGCCACCACAATTTACAAAGTGCACTTCAATAAATCAGCTGTTTTGATTTGAATTCTGTCTTTGTTGTGTAAGAAACAAGCTTTTAAGACAGACAGGTCTCTTTCGATAAATCCAGAAGATAAACCCCCAGAGATTATTATAAATTCAAATGCTGTTTTTAAAGTATCTGACTATAACCTTTTCAAAAAGAAAGGACCATCTTACTCTTGTTGTACCTAAAATACAGGACATTAAAATAATTTTTTCCAAAATACACAAATAATCCATAGTAGTCTCGGTAATGGCATGAAAGCACACCTACCCCCCTTTACTGCTGCACAATCACAAGTGACAGGCATTTGATCATTATTGCAACCACCTGTCAAGTATCACAATGAGTTTTCTCCCATTTCATAAGTTAAAAGGGATTATAAACTGGAAAACTGTGCTAAATACAACGTGCATTGAAAAAATCTATACCTGTTTAAATATCCTCTAAAGGATCCTTATTTTTGATTAATTTTCTTGACTCTTGAGAAATCTGGTAACAAGAACAGAGGAAGAACACTTGTGTTTATAAATTGGTTTGTCTAACATGTTTGAAGATTTCTCTTTTTTTCAGTTCTCATTTTGCATATAACTGCATCTCCTCCTTTGCAGAAGATCCTCTGTCATATGTTCATGCAAAAAGTGTTCTTTTGAAAGCCAGGAAAAAGAAATCATCTCCTATTCAGGCAGTGGATTAGCTCTTACAGACTACCCTTTTTTATCAAATAGCTGAGAGGTTTTTACCCTGCCAATGATCTCACTAATGTGGTTGGCAATATACCTGTAAGAATGGTACATAGAGACATGGGACTTTAAAGAAACCTCAAGTTCACTAAAAACAAACAGAAACTCAAACATCCAACACCCAACAAAGAAAACCTTTAGCACAAGTTCAGCTTTTTCCCTGAATATTTAGAAGAACACCAAGAGAGGGTTATCAAATCCTGATACCACCATATCCAGCTCAGTAACCACCACATTTCTCTCCCAAAAGATTTCAACTCTGCAGATCAGACCTTTGCTTCTGATACCAAGTAAAGGACCACGTACTCTTTTTGGAGCAGGACAGTATAAATGCACACAGAAGGTTCATTTGGCCAGCTGCAGGCTGAGTGTTCATAATTAATTCGGGGCTAAGTCGACTCGGTCAGCAATTCACTGGAGTTTGTAAATAAATGCTGATTTTCTGATATTCTTCTCCAAGTAAAGGCAGCTCCTCCCTCATTCTTTGTCTGGAAATCATGGGATCCAAACTGACCCTGTGCTGTAGTCTCATCTTATGCCTCTTTAGGACAAGGCATGCTCCTTTCCTTAAAACCAAGGAGGCCAATCATTTAAGCAATGGGTAACAATTCATGAAATATATCGCCTCTTTTACTTTAGGAGGACAAAGGATAACCAAGATTTTGAACACATGGAAAAATTCCTTAGCCAGGCAATACAGCTCTGAGATGACAGCGAGAGACAGCAGCCAATGAAGCAGCGTCCAAGAAATCCTTGCCAGCACAAACCTTGTAAAATTTGAAGATGTCAAAATTTAAGAAAGACATCCCTGCATGAACTTTTATTTCTCAGACCTGAGACAGACTGAATGCTGACCCATATTAGGCTGGTGTTTATTGTTAGTGTATCCATACCTCACGCAACCTGTTTGATTCTGTCTATCTGTATTGGAGAGGCAGGAATAGTTTTCAGTTCCTAGGCCACGTTGTTGTTTTGAGAACTAAGCCCGCCAAAAAACACATCAGATATTTTCCCCCTTCCCAGTTTAGTGCTTTTTTAAAAAACAAGTCATTAATCTGGAGCATAGAACCAGCTGAAGGATGGTCCAGGTAATTCTACTGTGGCAAGTATTGACAGTGGTTAATGCTTACACAATACAGTTTGCTTTAGTCAGAAGAGACAAATGGTTTGTGGTCTATGAATTCTTCCAGGTGCCTCACTCACTCCTCAATTTTCCTGCACACTGTTAGTATAATACCCTATCTCTTTCTTCCTTAGATATTTGTCAGTACACAAATGTCTTTCTACCCTAGATAATCATGGCAGACAGGGACAACATATTGATATACAGCACTATTTTAGACCAAGGTATGAATATTACATTAGCTGAGTTATCACTGTAAGTTCTGACCTTCAACTATCCAATTTTGAATTAATTCATTTTCCAACTATTAAACTCTTCTCTGTCACATCACAGAAATAGACACTATGATGGTAAATTTTCCTGACAATGTTTTACTCAAAACAAACTATGATGTATTAGTAGAATTTGCAAAAACGTGTTTGTGCTATTAAAAACCTGGAAGGACTCTCCAGCCTATAGTCACAGCTCGACCCTGAGCAGTCAAGCAGAGAGAAGTGTCAGGTGAGCGATTGGTTCCTGTACTTCATTCCTCCTTCTGATCCCTGATTGTGGGTCAGAAAGCTCAGCAGTGCTGCCAAACACAGAAATACGGGCTGTGTTACCATTTCACTCCTCCTCACTGAAAAGCTTCCAATGTGTGGATACTCCCATTCCCAGGAGCGAGTCCCAAACAGAAGAACAAACACGATTAAGAAGAGCACAAAAGAGAAGGGTTAAATGAAACTTTTTCCCAACACATTATTGGCAATCTGAGGGAAGAGCAGGGGGCTGAGAAAAGCCTTCTCCTTCAGTTTGCTGCCCTCTAATCTCCTAGCAAGTCTCCAACCTGGTAATGCATCTCAACATTCTCACTTCTCACCTAGGGCAAATTAAAAGGTAGACAAGTGATTTCTTACAGAAAGTGATACACTCTTTTGGCAGTTAGCTCAAACTGGGTATTTTATCTTTCGAACTACAACACATGAATTTAAAATGAAAAAGCCAAACCAATGTTAGATACCAACTGCTTGCAAAGAGCAGCAGGGAAGTGTTCAGCTCCACTACCTGCAACGTGAGGGTTAAAGGGGGAAGGAGCAGCAGCATCACCACTTAATACAGGGGATGTGACAATAGAGCACTTAAATACAGATACACACCTCCCCTCTTGGCTTTCCAAGCCCTCCTACCTGTGCAGGCCACTGCAGATAATTGTATAATAACAGCAGGCTGTCACAGCAGCATGGAGACATCCCTAACAGGCTATGCAGGAGGTGTGCACGAACATTTAGATGTCAATTAGAGACACTTTTTGCCAGGTTTTAAAACATGTTGGATACAGCCAGCACCTACATCTGTCAAGAGTTTAAACAGTGAAACCTTGGTAAAAAAAAGAAAATAAAATTGTATGCTCTTGGATTGAATTGAAACAAGTGGCATAGAATGCTCTGATGAGCATCGAAACAGTACTGAGAGATTTACACAAAATTTTTGCTTCTGTTTCACTTCCAGAATGAAAAGGATTCAAAGATGCAAACTACAGGAAAAAAGCCACAATTGCTTTCAGCATCTTCTATTGGCCATAGATCTGATGACCATTTTCCTCCATTCAACAAACAGTGCCTGAAAAGACTGAAATATCTCCACATGGGAACAGAAGCCATTATTTTATCAAATCGATTACTGCTGAAACCTTTGAGCTCTAAACAAGCCTTTGCTAAAGTTCTATTGGCATTTAGGCTAACAATTATCTTTTTACAAGTTCTGAAGATGTACTGGAGGTAACAGCACCCCCTTAGTTAACAGAGAGCTAATTGATGCCAGAAGGATCGGGGATGGGATTCTGGGATGTTACTGTTAAAAACAAATCACTCAATCAGTCTAACTTTGCTCTGAATGACAGCCTAAGAAAAGAGATTTTGAGGATTGTCTTGTAAAGAAGGTGCTGCCTGTGACAGCAGTGGGAAACCTCTTGAAATCCTAGACAGCCCAGTGAAGTGGGGAACCAAAACCAATGGAAACATCAGTCTATTACACCTACAAAAATAGAGAACGTGAACTCAAGAAAGGGATTCCCCTTTAAAAATTCAAGCTGTAGGCACAACAGAGCTCTAGCTGTCACGTTTATGTGGGCAGCCACTTTAATCAACCTTTTTAGCATATATTTTGCGTGTCTGTATTAGAAAGATGAATCCTTCCTACCTGCTTTCTGAAAAGCTCTTTCAACTGAGACACTGCCTCCTCTGCAGTGTCTTCTCTCAGAAGTCAATGCCCTAGAACTACAGGAATCTAGACTAAAAAATCCTCTTCTACTTAATGCTTCTCCATAAACAGAGGAACTTCATCTCAATTGAGAAAACAGCAATTCTTGAACTTCAGTGTATGGCAACATAAATTTCTTACTCAACTGAAGATTTATCAGCTCTTAAAACCAAAAAAACTGTCTTCCTCAATCCACTCCTTTGTTTCATCATTCTCAGACAACACAGCTTCTCTCAATTTTTATAAACTTTTTCTGAGGGGTCTTAATTTATGCCAAGAAAAACACTGTCTGTTAAATGGCATCATTAGACTCACATGATTTCTTGTGGTGCATGTGAAGTTTTTGGTCTCCTGCATACTAAATGATCCTTACAGAGTGAAAGAAATGGGTATAAACAGCTGCTTTATTTTGTGCTCTGATAACTGAGGAAAAATAACCCTCAATGAAGTCGCCCTTCGCTTGGGGGAAAGTAAATGGGCAAATAAATACACAAAATTAGCAGATCAGGCACTGATTTCCTCACTAAGGCACGTGTGGGCTGGAGCAAAAGTTTTCATAAGAAGAGCTCTGCCTTTTCTCATGGCTTACTGACAGGTAAGGCTCTTCATCTGCTCAATTTCATTGCCACAAATACTTTGTAGGTAAGAAAGAAGGCAGCAGTATAAGGAAACACAGGTTCAGATTTCTTTTTGGTTTCAGGATTCACATGTAGCATGTGTTGATAGCAAGCCCAAAACTTCCATCCATTCAGAAAGTCACAGAAAATGGGACAAGAGCCAGGTATCAACCATCTAGCAAACAGCTTGGTGATGGCATCCATTTGCAGCCTGATAAATAGGTTTGTAAAGACCGGCAAGAAATTTTCAGGCTTTAAATAGAAATACTGGGGAATCACTTCCATGCCCTGCTACATTATCTATCTAGTGCCAGTGAGCAAACTGGAAGAAAAGTGAAAGGAAAAAAGTGAAAAGTGGGAGCACAAAGGAAGAAGTCAAACCATTACTTTCTTAGGAGACCAAGGGTGATAGGCAAGGGAGAAAAAGTAATGTTGTCTTTCCATCTCTTTTGAGCTAAGGGACACATAAGAAATTAGGGGGATAGACCCAAACTTACCCGAGCACATGCAAGAAACACAAGAAATTAAGAGAATACACCCAAGCATAGCTCCAATATCCTGCTGTCACAGAAGAATGTTTCTCATACACATTGAAACTTTTTTTTTTTTTTTGGCATGCTTTGGGTCTGATCCAAAAGCCTGACACAGCCACTAGAAATGGTTATTGGATTAAATTCTTAGACAGCACAGAAAATAGCAGGCTAAAGAATCTTAGCAGACTTTCCAAGAGTATTCATTCATCTCTGGCTTGGGAAAAGCTTGTGAAGTGTTAGACTGAAAGAGAATTTTGCCAGGAAAGTCTGCGTTTGCACCACAAGAGCAGCTGCCTATAACAGTATTGCCCAGAGAGGTATTGAACAGGTGCTAGAACCAAAAAAAAAATGACAAGTAAACAAAACAATAAACCAAAATTGCCTAGTGCCCTCTAAGTAAGTTTCTTCATCGTGCATAACAAAGCAACAACTCAGAGAAACTTCTGAAAGACATAAATGTCAACCCAGCACCCTGCTCAGGCTGACCTTTACAAAAGAGTTTTTCATTTTCACATTTTCCTATTTCTATAGCAATAGAGAACTCCTTTGAAAAACCTCCTCCTGGAGACTGCTGGAGGAGCACAAGCCCTGGGAGAAGAACAAGATTGCCCAATAACCCCCAGCACTCAGGAATTTCCAAATCTGCCCTGTTCCTTGTGAGCTCTGCTAGTGGTTTGGGCAGGGAAAGGGAAGCCTCCCCCTCTTGTCCACCTCTGCAGCTGTCCCAGCCTCCACATCTGCCAGGCATCTCGGCACGGCTGAGCAGTTACACCCCAGGAAGAATTTGCTCCAGTGAGTCTCGTTTCTCCACAATTGCTGGCAAAGGGGGAAACAATGACAGCTTTCAAAATTCCCATGGCAACAGCTCCTTCTCTCTGCAAGCTCCACTGGCAGCCCCAGCACTGCACAAAGCAGCAGCACACAGAGGGGATTTGCAGCCAGGTACCAACTGCTTCTATTTCATTAAAAATTCACAAGCTCAAACCACTGGCCACAGCTGGACAGTAACACTGAACTCAGGCACCTAATTGTTGCTCCAGTATGGATTCTTCTGTCTTCCTATCTTTGCAATAATAGGCTTACCTAAAATGTTGGAAATTAGGTTTTTAAGGTCAATGGGAGACCTTTAAAAGCCGTGCAAATAGAACCAAGGTCATGACTACTTGTGGTCATTGACATTACAGCAATTTTCGTAAGTACAGAGGTATTAATCCCAGGAGCCTGACAATTTCAATTTTAGTAATGACATTCCAAACACCTAAAACTTTCAGTGAAGTTTAATATTCTACACTCCATGTACTGATCTGTTCTGTGCTGTTCTTAAGCATTGTTAAATGGTTCTTTCATTTCACTGTGGAATTGGCTGACCACATTTCAGCTGTGCATGGAGTAAACTCTGTATATTGTAACGTAATTACTCTCAGAGGCTCCTAGGTAGTTGGAAAATGTTCTAATTTGACTTTGGATTTTTTTTTTTCTTTAAAGCAGCTACGTCTTGCAAAAGCAGCCAATTATTTCTCTCCCTGGAATGAATAAGAATAAAAAATAATTACAACATACCACGATTAATTGAATTTTAAAATGGAAAAGGTCCACCATAAAAACACCTACTGTATCAGTAATGATGTTACTCGGGTTGAATCAGTAATACTTAAACAAGCTTGAAGAAGATTCCAACAGTATTTATACTTATTTATTTCATGCACAGTTGGACGTCAGTGCCCTGACATTATTAAGAGCATATATGCAGTATATTTCACAATCACCAGGTATAGTTTTACAGAATTACTGATAGGAATCAAGTTTTATTATTGTTTCAGTGACTGCAAAAATTGAGCTCTGGAATTCATTCCCTGTAAGTAGGATTTGATCCAAAATCTGTAGAAATTTTTTCCAAATTTAAATGCTTCTGATGGGTAGCAAGAAACGTCTCCTGTGGGACATGCATTTGGCTGAAAAAAGGTATCTTCAGCACAGTTAACAGCATCAGCATGGGCATCTAATCTCTATATCATGCTAAATATTTTCTTCTTTGAAGTGATAAAAATCCAACTGTCAAGCATTGCTTGATCTGACCCAGCACCAGGGGAAATCTCATCAAAAGTAAACCTTATAGGTTCCCCTTGCTTAAATCCACCCACCCAAATAGGCACAAGTTAGAATTTTTATGAGGTAAAAGAGACTCTGCTGTCACAGCCCAGTGTTAATTGGCACAAAGGTTTGAGAATACTTTTCGTTTTACTGAACTGCTTTGATTTCAAGACTTCTGAGCAGAATTTTCCTGCTCCGTTATAATCCTGTCTTAACTATCACTGAGTTGGAAGTGAGAAAGGAGCTTAGACAGATCTATATCGGTGTTCATTCATGCCAGACTGTTGCATTTTCGTCTGAAACACGGTTTGAAGAAAATTCTAATTGAGGGCAGGAGTAGCAGGGGGAGCACAGGGAATGCTAATCCCTGTTCAGCTCTTGGGGGAGCAACAGGTGATAATTAGTCATTGGCCATCGTGTCAATGGCCTCTTATTTTCTTCTCTGACTGGAAAAAAACCCCATATAAGTAATTCTCAGCCCTTTTCCCTCCATCTCTGGGTTTGTACAGCTGATGCAATGATTTAGGCAGTGACCTGAGGCCTTTGCAGGAGCACCTCCCAGGACATTCACCTTCCTGTGGGAAGTAGGCACATTCAAAATTCAGCAGGGAAATAAACCTCAGATGGTAAAAGAAGGTGCAGCTTGGGCTCATTTCCATCCCCCAGTTTCATTCCACATCAGTTCAAAGTCCTGGATGTCCTCCATTTACACCAGGTGAAAACATTATCATCAAGACAGTAGAATGGAAGCCACCATGAGGCTCCACCTCTGCTGCAAAACAAAACCCAAGCTGTAGAAACACACAAAACCCCAAATTAATATTGCACTACAATATGGAGAGGAGGAAATGTTGCTGAAAACCAACACACGATTTACAGGTTACCTGGAAAACTGCCAGAGA
Organism: Cyanoderma ruficeps; assembly: GCA_008694505.1. Lineage (NCBI taxonomy): Eukaryota > Metazoa > Chordata > Aves > Passeriformes > Timaliidae > Cyanoderma > Cyanoderma ruficeps. The sequence goes on along the minus strand of VZDJ01000056.1, from coordinate 5,219,642 downwards.
TGGACAAAGCAGCATACTTCACATGTAGCACTCAGTTTCAAGCGTTACCTTGTTTTTCTCTTCTACATTTTCCATCTCATATAGACATTTTACATTATAAAATTCCCTCTGCAATTAAAAACAAGCTAATGACACTTCACCTAATCCTCACACCTATGACTAATCAATGCAAGATTGAAACCATCTCTAGGACTAAGAATAAGATTTCTAATTTTCACAAAATTACTTCCAGTGGGATTTCAATATTATTTTTTTTCAACTTGAAGTATTTGATGAAAAGGTTTTAGGGGTTCAGACTTCATACCATTTACCACCTAGCTTTCAGTTAGTTCCACTTTTTATTTATGTGCTGAAAGGGATAGATTTTCTTCCACCTTATTTTACAGAACTGCTTTTACTGACAAAAATATAAGATCCCAGATCCCCATTCTGCTGGCCTAGCTTATCAAATTAGAGAGCCAAGTGTAATAAAATGGCCGTTTGACAAAGATTTTAACAAGGTACCCAAACACAGCCATTTTCATAATCTTACACTCCATTAATATGTTTCTCCCAATGTTTTCTCAAAAACTTATTTAAGCCTTAAAGCCTTGCAAAGATCACCCACATTTTACAAGACACAGTACACAAGCTTGAATATTATTTTACATTTTTCTTTGTAAGTATACATGCAGCTTGCACCGTCTAGTAAATATTATGTCTTGTCACAGATAACCAGCCATTCAACTAATTGGAGATTTCTATTAAGATTTCTCCCAAATTCCCCCTTCCAGTAGCATTTTTCATCCTAATTCATCTCCCTGAAAATGAAGTCCATTTTCTCTGTATTATCAATTTCTGTAGGAGATACTGGTATCATTTTGAATTGAACAAGCAAAAAAAGAAAAGTTTTAAGTCTGCAGAATTTATTTATACTGCAAGGTCTTGAAAGTGCCTTCTTAAGCCATAGAAGACAAAACTCTCAATTTTAATGCTGTGGAATATATATTCCTCTTTTCTGTCAATTGGCTTTGCTTTAAGATACATATTCAGTGAAAAAAAACCCAACCAACCAACCAACCAAACAAACAAAAAAACCACAACAGAAATGACTGATTATCAAAGGAAGAACTTCATTTAAATTAACTGACAATGTATTTCCTCGCTATATTAAAAAAATAGGTGTTTAGTTCTTTATCAGAGCATTAAACACAGAAAAACCCATCTCACATTCACACAGGGTTGTTCATGAGTCACCTGTACCCCAAGAGATAATGGGGCAACACAACTAACCCAATGTGCTTCCGCTGGTGCCTTCCACCCACTGCAGCAATTCTACATTACACCTGTGTCAGTTCTATCAACACTAATTAATCTAACAACAACCTTCTCCTGAATCCAAGCTTCACTATTTTAAAGGTAACCATGATCTCATGAATCAAAATCCTCGTCTGATTGTCCTGGAGGTCTGCATGTAATAAAATTCCACTTATGGAAGTTGCCAGCGGGAGGTGCTTTTTCCTTCATCTCTCCTTTTTGTAAGGGAAGATGGACCCAGTTTCTGACAGTTCAATCTCTCTGCCATTGAAGTCTACAGAACAGCTTCATACGAACCACGTGGAGTTTCAAGTCAGGGGTTTGGATTTTTGCCCACCTCCACGCAGAGGAGGCAGTGAAATACTTCTAGAGCACATGCTGACACGGTCCTGCAGCCCAGCCTCCTGTAAAGCAATCTCTATCAGCATACAGTGGCAGATTGCACAGGTTTAAATCACACCAGGAAGCAGTCAGGACAGGTGGCTGCAAAAATATAGGCTTCCAGGGAGCCAAAACCTGACTTTTAGAAACTGGTTTATTTTAAGAAGCAAGCTTTTCCTGTCAGCCCCTGGGCATGCAGCTTGCTTGAGAAACATCTCCCAAGAGGGACTGGCTGGCAGGACATGGTCAAATTGTTTCCAGCACTTTGGGCTTAAAACCATACAGGAATGGCAGCTGTATTTTCATTGATTAAAAATAATTTCCCTTTCATTTAGGGAGACAACGTGTATGCATCAAGACAATGCAATCTAAAGTCTAAAGAAGTCAGCAATACATCCTTTTGTGAAAGCAAGTCCTGTGGAGAAAGGGCACATATTCACAAAATAAGAACAGTGACTGAACAGTGTAACTGGCTGGAGGTCTCTGTCTTGCTATGGATGTCCAAGGAAGAAAAATGTGTGAAGGCAAGAAAATTGAGGACTGATGAGAAGAGATAATGAGACCAAAGTCTACCACCTCCAGCTTCAGCTGGGCTGACCTGGGCTGAAGAGAATCAGAAAGCAGAATTGCCACAGTTGGGAAACACAAATGATTCCCTGTTTTCCCTTCTTCCAGACTGGACAAAAAAAATGCTTATTTTACCAAGTGCAAGAGTCTGAATGGGTGCTCCCTGCTCCACACCATCACTGCTCCCCCAGTATGGGTAAGTTCTGCCAGCAGCACATTATCACAGGATTTATTCAGGCAAATACTCCACCAGCAAGAGGTCACAGAAGTCACAATCCCACAGAAATAATACGAGGCTGTGTCCATACATGGCCATTGGAATGAGGGGGTGTATTTGCTTTCCCCAGCCAAGCTAGAGGATGTTGATAAGGGTACAAGGCTTTTTCCAGGAACAATAGAATATTGTTATTTTTATTTTTTGAAGGCCTGAACTATGAAAAACCTAAAGAGTGATTTTAGAAACCTGATAAACAGCAGGCTTCTAAGAGCCAAGCAGTGCCCCAAAAATGCTTTTAGATAAAGGTATTAAAGTTCAGTGATTTGCAAAATATGGATAGATTGTTTAACCTGCACTTCTACAGTGGAGCTACAAAGTATTTTTGAGCTTTAAATATAAAACATATAAAACCAGCAATCACACCCCAAAGATATTGAAACATCTTATTAAAAAAGCTGAGAGAATTGTGAATGCAAAAGCATCCTGCCTTGCCTGCAGAACCACCCCAAGCCTTCAGCTCACACAGACCCAACGCTCAGAGGCAGGTAGCATCCTCCTGCACTTCAAGAATAACCTGCTCCAGAGGGCTGGAGCCCTCCCAGACAAAGGACAGCACACCTGGGTGGCTCAGACAGCTGTGCTACCACACACAGAGTGGGCTGTGTCTTGAAAGGGATAAAGCACATCTACAAACCCTGGTTTGGACCCTAGTCTCTGCTTCCCGAGTCTCCTGGATAGCTCAGGACAGAAAATGGCTTCCTTCCTTACATTGACGGAGGGAGCAATAACCTCTGGCCTTACAAAGGTGCTACAAGTAAGGACATCTTGGACACTCCCTCAATGAAAACAACTCTAAACATAACAAGCCACTGTCAGCTCAGTGCGATTTTTATGGCCCAGACCCTACTTCAAAACTCAATGGTAAGAAACAATGGGGTTTTTTTTCTAGTGAAAAAGCAGACTGGAAACAGAAGTAATGGATGCACTAAAGATCTTTAAAACAGCATTACTGCAATGTTCTGGGTTAATCAGGCCCATACGGTTTGGTACAAAATTAATCATCTACAACGGAAGTAATAAAGACTCACTTGGAGGCCGCATCTCTGCTTGGCATGGGCCCAGGAATGCACACTATGTCAGACTGCTGAAAAACCATGGGGAAGGAACAGAAATAGTCATCTTCCCTACCCAAGTGCCTCAGGCATTCTGTCCATCACACCCAACAAGGAGGTTCAACATCTCCCGTCAAAATTTCTCTGGATTTACTGCAGGTACAAGGCAGACCCCTGTGCTCCTTTCAGGCATGTGGGAGCTAAGAGTTTCATTACAATAATATATATCTATACCATTGATAATAATATATAAATTTTTTACCACAATTAGCTTTGTTTGCTCTAAATCCTTGTTCCCCAAAGACACATTAAATACTAAAACACATGACTGGTCTAAAATAAAATGGTTAACTCTAAATGACTGGGTAATTTTCTCGTTGACAGTGAAACAGATGCAAACTACATAAAGTTAAACAGTAATGACTCTTCTGTAAAACTTCCGGTAGATGAATATAGATGCTGTTAATTGCTATTAATTCCAGCTCAGTTTTAATTTGTGGTGTAGGCAGTTGCAGTACTTTTCACCAAAAGTGCATCAAACTCAAGACATGCTCTGTTTCCTATTAACGTCATCTCTGGCAGAGCTGGGGGCACACACAGACTGGAGGCATCTGTTACACACTGAACAGGGCACGGTGTGGTCCTCCCTTCAGAAGCCAGGGCACAGGGGTAGGCTGCTGAGGGAAAAAAAACAGGTTTCAATCTCACTGTGCCTCTTATTCCCTTTCAGCTTCACTGAGGATGCTGGAACACCTTTATTTTGCCTGTTGGGAACGTCAGGAGGACACAGCTGCTCTCGGATTTTCATACTGGTAACAAAATATTTGGAAGCAGAAGGGAGAGTATTCGTGCCTTTTTCTTTTCTTCTTCTCATCATGAGCAGGACCAGACACAGGCTAGTCCCAGCTCTATGCAGTAATTTAAAATCAATATAATCACAGTGAACTTTGTCACCTCTGCTTCAGCTGAGTAGGTTTTTCATTCGGGTCTCTTGCCATTTTTCTCCCTGAAAATAAGTTCTTCAGTTTCCAGTCTGCCTTGAAATGAAATAAAGCCACCCTTGGCTTCAACACAGCACGTGAGCAGTCTCTCAAGACATGCAAGACACAGAGCAAACTTCCATCATCTGCACATCCCTACATTCAAACACAATGATTTCCATTAAATATTTAGGACTCAAATATTTATTTCCAGTCAATTACATTGAACATTACTTATTCTCCAGGGAATTCTTGCTCTCCCTCAGCACAGAAGGGAGGACCAACGTGCATTTCCTGTACTTAATAGCAACACAGTAACACCTATAAAGAAAACCATTCCCATTAGATGCAAAGACCTTGGAAGCAAATATACACATTAAGTATAAAAGAAAACTGAAAGATCTTTTTGGGAGCCAATATTAAAAAATGCTCATCTCAGCCCCAAGAAGCTGAAAGTGTCAGCTCCAAGAGAGAGTAAAATGTGTGTGATGGGGAAAAGGTCAGTGATGATGGAGATCTTTCCTACAGCTGTACCTTCACTCTGGAATACAGGCAACTGGCAAGTCTGCCAGGCTGCAGAATAATGCCCCAGGAATGAAGCAGTCATCAGCACCACAAGTTCCCACCAGCAGATCAGTGCTGTAGGTCCTACCGGCAAGATCTACAGCTCGCACCTTGTACCAAAGAAATCACCAGCTAGACTCTGCTAATCGTGTTATCATGCTCAGTAATTCATACAGCTCTCCCACAGCAAAACCTTTTTATTACAGAATTTCAAAAACCAATACTTGAATTTTAAACTTTAATATGAACTTACATTTTAAAACATTAAATTATCCAGTGAAGCGGACGTGAATGTGAAAAAAGGCCATTTCCTCCATCATTTCATTAAATTTGAAAGTACTTATTTATTTTAATAAGTAGAGATGTCCATATGCCAGGAAATTAACATCAAAGAATGTTAAATATGCCCAGTATCACTTAAGAGCCTATGGAGCATTATGCGTTTTCAGAAATAGCATAACTCAGCAAAACTACTTTCCCAGCAGTAACTTTTTATTACAGTTTCCAGCAGTACTTTGGGGGAAAAAAGCTGAAAATGTTTACCACACTCTGCACTCCTGTTCATACTGAAATCCTACGACGTGATGTTGAACGATGTGTTCAGGTGCCACACCACAACACCTTCCCTCGTTTAAGGTCTTCTGCTAATGCCAAACAGATGGTTCCCTACAAATCCCTCTTCCAAGGGCTCCTCTGCAGACCTCCTCCATTGGCACATATGATCAGGGCATCAAATGGAAAGGCTGGTCTTGGACTATTTCCTATGAACAGTTATACTTCACTTAGCACAACAGGATAGAATTATGACTAATATTTTGATCACTTGAACCACCCAGACATTTTTCAGCCTTCAGAACCCATCTGCCAAACTCGCAGGGGTTTCCTCACAAAAGCAGAACTTCACTGGCACGTGTTCTGAAAAGCTACTTGTGAGCACTTGCCATTTTGAATAGGGGCCCATCATGGATTAGCCTAGTTTCCTAAAGAAATAGGCTTATGTATTTGAGCATCTGGGCTACCAAGTCCCCTTCCCTCCCACCATGACTTTCAAACTTGCTGGGTAACTCTGACCCAACCTGAGAGAAAAGGGTGACCCTACAGACAGAGCACAGCCACTGGTTTAGTGATGCACAAGCATCAACACAGGGAGCAGTGGCACAGAGCACAACTGGAGGCCATGAAATAAGCTCAGAGCTTCTTAGGCACTGGAGACTTTTCACAGGAATATGAAGCACTTGACCTGCCTTCACAGAGCTGCACAGCACTGGTGTTTTAACAGCAGAGAAAAGGAAGCTCTTAGTACCTTCTCCAGCTCATAGTCTTCACCTCATTACACTCTGCTTCAGCCATCGATGCATTTAACAGCAAGCCACCTCTCAGATGACTTGCAGAAATTTAAGGCAGAGGTAACTTTTCTATGTTTGCACTGAGAGCAATTATGTCCTGCAGGCATCTGGGGAGCCCTTGTGCAATATAAGCAGTAACTGAACTACATGCACTGAGCCCTTCTTTACAAAAGTCACATCCAATTCCCTGCAAACACCTTCACAGAGCAAATCCTCTTCCTCAGAGATCAGCATATGCTAATAGTGAATCATGAAGGTAAGTGTCGCAATTTCATGTCTCCAGCAACAGAAATATAAATTAAAAACACAATCTGAAGTGCCACAGAAGCTTCCAAGTTGGAATCTATCTGAAAAGTTCATGTCATCTCTGGGTAGGAGCAGACTAGAATCTGGCATGTAAAATGGCTTTTCATAGCCCAAGGGGCCAGAAGGCTCTGGCAGCAGCCTGAGCTCACCAGCCTGAGACACACCACCACACCTCGGGAGCAAAGACAGCATGTAAAACTGAACATGAAGTGATCTAAACTCTCCATGACTTCACTGCTGCGCTACCTCCGGGTAAATCTTATTTCTGTACTTGGGAAATACATCCACACAAACACAGAGCAAGTCACGTAACTTTCACTTCTTCATTCTGAGCGCATCCACTGAGTCGTTTGTTGGTCCAGGAGCCTGACACATGGCATGGGCCTCAGTGCTCAAGGACCTGGTGATGTGAAATACACCAGAGGGGCCTTGGGAGGTGCCAATCCAGCACAATGCAAAAGCAAATGATCAACATTTAAGGGACTTCTGTCACCTCAGCCCTAGCTGGGAGTGTATCATGGGGAGTTGGGACACACAGGAAACATTTGTTTCACTATTCCACATAAGGAAAGCAACAGAAACTGCAGTCACATGCCAATACCCATCACCTTCAGGCACTCAACTGCAGGGACTTTTCCTCTTTTGCTCATTTCAGAGGAAATTTATACACTAAGTTCAGAAAATCTCACAAGAGAGTCAGAAATCAAGAACCTTATGTGGAACAGCTCCTCCTGAACTTTCTGCAAGCTGCACTACTTAGATGTTGGCCTGAATGCTTTAATTTGCATCAAGCTAAAAGAAGCAGCATGGGCCATCACCAGAGACCTCAGTTCAGCCACACTGGGGTGATGTGAGACAGGGCACCCAGCCTCCCTGGGCCCTCCTGGTCTGTACAGCTGTGCTCACAGCGTGCGCTTACCTCCCAGCAGCTGTGCTAAGGAGAAACGTGCAGCTGTGTACGTGCCTGCACAGCTGGAATCCTACAGCAGCAAAGAGAAAACATGCATGGAGTGAGACTGCATTCAGTCAGGAATGGAGAGGACAGGGTTCACTTCAGCCATGGCCAGAAATGGCTTAGGTTAAACTCAGGAAGTACTGTTTAGAAGAAAACAGGCAGGATGGAGATGGAGAAAGATAGAAGGCCTAATACTCATGGCAGCAGACTCCTTCAGTGGAAGAGTTACTTGCTGGTCGAGTCTCAGATATTTTTAAAGGAGTTTTGTGCTTCAAAAGTATCTCACCCTACTGAGGGTTCAGCCATGAGTAAGCAACACCCACCAGCCTTTACTATGGCAGGTCAAGTACCAATCTCTGTATCTCTACAGCAGGGACAAAGGGTTCCTAATTCTTAACAAATGAAACCACTCATCTCACTAATTATCCTGAAAATATTATCAACCCACAGTCCCACTTATCTCACAACTGGGCAGTGTAAAGAAATGGGAACGGGTAGGAGCACACACTTAGGAAACATTCATTCAGGGTTCAGTTGAATTAAACCCACTTGCTTCCCCTGCTTTACAAAACCTGAAGCTTGATACTCAGGTTCTCAGTAAGGCTTGACATTATTTTTACACTGCAGAGCAATATACCTCTTGAATAAATCATTCCAGTGCCAATAGCCTCCCTCAGATAGAAAAATCTACAGAGATGACCCTTAAAAGTTCAGAGGAGAGTTGAAAACATTTCCAGAAAATCACTCAAGTGCTGTTTAAAGACGTAATTTATATGCACAGCTCTGCACTCCATTGCAAGATTTCATATTTATTTAATTTGACAAGTTAAAAGTGTGCCCATCCAACTTTTTGGGCACATGCATCTCTAAAAAAACTTTGTAACTTAAAGGCAGGTGTTCTGTGTATTGAATAGGAAAAGAATGTGATCTTCCTCAAACCCACTGCAAAAAACTGAAAGCATCAAACAGACCAAGAGCTTCAACAAAGCACCAGCACAGGGAGAAAGCGAGTTTGCTGATGAAGGAAGAATTAAGCTCCACAGACTGATCACCTCCAGAAGACCTTCTGTGAGCTCAGGAGCTTCACAACAGCTGTGCTACCAACATGGTCTCCCTCAAAGGAGGCAGTCTCCAAGGCAACCAAGGTCTCTTCAATCAGCATCTGATAAGGTGGGATGTGTGGCCTCAGAGACACAGCACAGCACCGGGACTCGCCCTGAATTTCCCACTCTGCTGCGCATGGGATGTATCCAAGAGTTACTTACACTGTCCTGTCCCTCAGGCCCCACCATGCAAACACATCCACCTCAGAGACACTGTAAGAATCAGAATTCCTTCAGCTGCTAAGCACTCATTCTGCAGTGCCAAAGCATCTAGATGAGTCTCTCTTTGATTCTTCCCGTCTCCAACAGACATGTGGTGTTTGACACAGAATAAACACATGGCACCTCTATCCCTGGTGGATGCCCAGCCCTGCCCCACTCACTCTCCCCCTGCAAGGGAGCCCAGCCTGGCAGATCTGCTCCTTGTGCAGGCAGGGGCTGCTTGTCAAGGATCATAAGGATTAAAAACCGTAAATCTGCAATAGCACATTCTGCAAGAGGGAGACACTTTGGGCAAGGGGGGAGATGGGGCAATTCCTGGGGCAGAGATACTGAAAAAAAGATTATCTTTTGAGCAGTGACTGGAAAGATACAAAGAAGCCATCTGACATAACAAAAATAATGAAAATAATTCTACATCTACTGCATCAACTGCAGCACTGGCCTGGCTCAGTCATTTCATACAAAGACTCTGCTTATATCCTGCAACTAGAATTCCGATTCATTCCTTGATTATTTCATGCTTGGACTATTGCAATAATGTTTGTGCCAAGCTACTTTTTTTTTTTTTAATCCACACACTACAAGACTATTCAGAGCTTCTGTGCTTGCTTTGTTTCTCACTGAAGTATCCTTGCTGTTCACATACTTTCCTCACTGTTATTCTCCTATATGTGTTCAGTTACATATGAAATCAAGATTGGAACTTCAATGTATCACTGCAATCATTCAAGAACCTCAAAAACAGCCGACTCCAACTCTGAGTATTCTCCAGTCCATTTGCTGAGCTTGTATCACAGCTGCTACCCAAATACTCCATCTTTCTTTTGCATGCTTAAAATATATGCATTTCACATGTTCTTATGTCTAAAGAACTTCAAATATTTTTTCCTGTTGCTTATTTCAGTGCCTAGAGATCAACTAAATTGACAACTTTTTGCTGCCCTTCAGCACATTCTCAGTCCTTTGAAACAGTGCACTGGTTGTTGTAATTCCAGAGGTTTTCCACAAATGTCCCAGTGTTCACACTGAAAGAAAATGCAACAAAAAGCACAGTACATTTAAAGAAGTGAGAGGTCTCCCCTCCCCAGCTAAAGCAGCTCTTTGTGCTCCCTCATGTGAGGGGAGATTGCCACAGCTAGGATTGCAGCAGTGCAAAGTAAAAATACTTGTGATGCACTATCAGAACAACTGTATCTGAAGCTCTGAAGATTTCATCTAGCATCTGTTGCTGTTATTTTATACTTCTGTGCTGTGCCAGGGAAAAAAAACTTCATGAAAGAGTGAAAGTTGAGGGGGACTGGTTCTTTGCACATCTCATATTTCGGCCTCTCAAAGCTGTTCATCTGCCAATGGTCTATCTGGTAAGAAACAGTAAAGAAAAAATTCAGAACACCCAAAAATCAGAGATTTGCTTTAATGCAATTATCCATGAAACCCAATCAAATTCTAGTAAGAACNAAAAAAAAAAGGGGGGGGGGAGGGGATTTCACCATATCTGTATCCAACTTTTAAAAACCTAGTCAAGCATTTCAATGTAGATTGGATATACCAGGATTGACTGTGACAGTACTTGGAATAAACTGTTAGCATGGCACACAAGAAAAGGTGGCAAGAGAGAGAGTAAACAGTATTAATGGTATTCAATAATGTGTGTGTCTAAGTAGAAACTAAATTACTATCTGAGGTTTCCTTAGCAGATTATTTAGAAACTTGCCAATAGACAAACAAAGTAAATGACAAGACTCTCAATCAGGGCTGTGTTCCCCAGCAATATGGCTTAGTAAAAATGATACAGACTACTTGGGCTGCTCCTGGCAAAGCTGGCTCCCCTCAGGGAACTGCTAATGGTAAATACTCAACACAAGTGTGATTGTGAATTCCTTACTCATGCTATGGTTAGGAAGATATATCCATGTTCTCTGGGACAGGAACGTGACAACTCATTTCTTCTTTCTCAGAACAGAAACAAAAGGTAGTATTTTGTGCTGGTTCCTTCACAGGGGCAGAATAGCTAAGGAAAGGTACAAGGCATTCTCCTTGACATGCTCTGGGTATGTGCACACTGAACTGCAGATTCTACAGACACAGATGTGTCTCGTGCACATCTGTACAGGGTTGTGGACATGAAGACTCATGAACCAGAACCGTCAGAATAGAAACAATCAAAATATACAGATGGCAATTCCTGTACATTTGAGAAAACACACAGCAGTTGCTTTAGCCATGCACATTCAAAATGAGGGCTCATGCTCAGACAGTAGCAGCAAACTCTCGAGCTATGGTTCCCCTTATGAAAGAGTGTAGCATTGATTTCTGGAACAACTGTTCCACTAATAAGATGCATATGGAAACGAATGCCTTGCAGCTGGTTCCAGCAGGGTTCACTGAAGACTACTATTCATCTCTGATGAATGCAGATAAAAATATTCAAAGCTCAGTTTACTGATCAGATCAGATATTAGTGGGAATGTTTTTCCTACTTCTCTCAGCTTAGCTCTTCTTTAGAAAGTCAGCTCAAGAGAGTGGGAAAGCAAGAGAGCCAGAACCTCCTCATTTTCACTATCCTGCATTTAAGGGAGATGAGTACTTTTCCAGAGGAATGATAACTGAACACATGGTGTGCCAGAGTTTTGGTCAATATCAAGATTTATTATTCTGAGGGATTGAAGGAGTGAAATACTGACCACAGCAAATAGCCCATTAGTTACCTCTCAGTTCAATAAGTCTTGATGCTCTCCTTACTATGTGCTGATTATTTCCTGTCCAATTCACATTAGCAGCTTATTTAATGAGAACAATCTAAGCAAAGAGAGAAATTCACACATTTACAAAGGATATCGCCAAGTTACATTCCATCACAGTAACACCATTTGCTGTTCTTTCAGGAAATAACCATTACCCATCATTCCTGTTTTAATGGCAGCAATTGCTTTTGAGAAGAACACTCAATTCTTACAATCACCACCGGTTATATTTTAAATAATAGCATCTTAAAGGACAGCAATAACTGCCTAAGTGTTGTAGGACAAAGCATTCACACACTGATAGTGTCCACTAGCTTGACAGCATGGCCAAAGTTCCTGTTCTTAATGGACACCTTTCCCCACTCACAGGGTCATCTCTACTCTTGTAAAGCCTATTTTTCTTCTATTAACTTCTCCTAATGCTCACAGCAGTTGCACAGAATCTCGGAGAGAAAGGATTCAACATTTTAGGCAGAAAAAACATCAGTAAGGACATGAACAAATAACAGAAGCATCATAAGCAGCGTTAGCAATTTCACATAGAATATGAGAGACTAAAGGTACAAAGAGGAAAGAGATGCCTTGAATGCACCGTAAGATTAAAGGGAAAAAACAACTGTCTAAGTTTTTTACACAGGATTCTCTTTACAAAGCCACAGTTAGATAAACATCTAAAAAGAACACATCTACATCCTCAGCCAACGTCTGTTTTTTTTTTCTCTGAGAAGCCCAAATGGTTTTGATTACTCAAAAGAGTATTTCTTGAATGAGTCAGCTCACAACACTGAAGCTGATGAGCAGAACAGTCATCAAGGGAGGAGGGCACACCAGCCCTGCCAGTGCCAGCACCCAGCTCAGCTGGAAAACTCCAGTGACAAAAGCACCATCGTCTACAACATCCTGCCCCAGAACGGTGCACAGTCATTCCACACCATTAATCACAAAAATTAACACTGAGAGTAATTAGACATCACATCTTTTACCTGAAGACTCAAAAAGGAGTTTCCTGATTTGGGTAAGCCCCTTGCTACTTCTGGTTTTCCACAATCTCATGCAACGATTGCCACATTAATTCTACACAACAGCATTTCAAAAAAACAGGTATGAGTAGATACAGGTCCTCCAGAGCTACCGTCACCTAAACAAGCATCTGCATCAGCATTTCACACCGTAATCTCCTCCTAAGACCCTGACCCTGAAGCTACTAATTTTTTGGGCTACTGCAAGGCAAACTAGGGACTGCACAGATTAGGAACAAAGTGTTCTGAGCACTGACAGATGCAACACTTGACACTGAGAGGCATCTTTAAATGTCTGGAATATTATGCTCTGTGAAGAAGCATACATTACACAAGGGAAGGTCAGTCAGAAAGCCTTGGATCTAGGAGATGTTTCAGTTGCATATTTCTGTAGGCTTTTGTTTCAAGTATTGTTTTGATTTTTTGTTTAAAAACCAGTTTACATATTTACAAAAATATGTCCACACTGATGAAAAAGCAGCTGAACTGCCACTGTCTGTCACTATGACGGGTACTAGGAACATATTGAGTTCTGCGGCAATTGTAGAGGTGTGCTAAAAATCATTTCAAACCTGTCCATTCGGGGGTCAGCCTAACAGAAAAGATGACTTGGAAAAGCAAAGAATGCAGTGAAACACATTCAGGATCCACACCTACTTCTTGTCACTGTGCTGTGCCAGAAATGTGCCAGAAATTCCACATTTCTTTTGCACTACAAGTGATGTGGCCAGTCCCAGCTTAGGGAGTCTTTGGCAAACACTAAGACACAATCATGGAATAAATACTTTGCCAAAACATACATGAATGCACATGCGCAGAGAATTCCCCCTAGAAATGTCATTTGAGCTTCTGAAAATCCTAAAAAGAACATCTAGGAGATCTCAGTCTCTGCTCAGTCTTGCCGTTCCTATTTAAAGACAAGCTAGTCTTCTGTTTTCAGCGTTTGCTCACTTCTGAATTTGGTTTAAAGAGTTTTTAGCAGAGACTTAACGAAGTTTCTTCTAAAGGGCTGATTGTGTTTCCTGCTGTCTTTTTGACAGAACCCATTCAAAACAGGGCTTCTTCATTTAATTATCTAGTCTTTACTTTTGCAAGTTTTATTTCTGAACTAGAATAAATGCTAAAGTCAGAATTGTGTCTGGAGACAACAAGGCTTAAAATCCTTTCTTACCAGTGAAAGGAGAAGTGTGGTGCAGCTTTGTGCTCAAGGCACTGGAGTTCACAGGTTCCTGTGGCAGGCACCTTCAGGGATGTGGGTACCTCATACAAATGTTCCAGGTCCCAGGGTCGTTCAACACCTGATCAATGACTGAAGTTTCTCCTCTCTAAACTCTTGTGCCTGAGAGGATCAATATGACCAGGCAGCACAAGGTAATGCTACAGATCACTCATAAAACCAGGAAAATTCCTGATCTCTAAAGTTTAAACCAGATCCCAGACCATTCACTCTCCACAAGAGCTTGAAGCAGCAGAAGGGGTTCCTACAGGCTACTGTGGAATTAATCTAAAAGCACAGTATAGGACAGATCCATCCTGTGGAAGATGGATATCTGAGGGCTCTCTGCAACACAGCTGTGCCCTTTTCCCACCCCCAAGCAGGAAAACCACAATTGGCCTCCTGCTTTTGGACCTCTCCACCCCCACCTCAGGATTTACTGCAGAAATCTTAAGCCCAAAAATACAAAAGCTCTGCAAGCAGGCAGGCACAGCCATAAAAAGAGAGAGGCCTGTGCTGCTGTAAATCAGTTCTGCTCAGCTGAGATCAGTATAAAGCCACAGCTCGGCCTAACACACACGGTCTGTGCTGGGGCTCAGCAGAAGCTGTCCGCTGACGGTCAGGAGCTATCCTGGTCTTGTTTATTCCCCTTGGCAAAGCCCCTTAGAAGGAACTCCAGACTCACCAGCCCTCGGCCCAGCAGAGCCTCCTTCCCTGCCCATAATTGCTGGGGCTGGGCCAGCAGCTGTTGTACAAATAACTGGAGGGGAGCTGGCCTGACCATCTGAGGATAGGGAAGGGAAGCAGCCTACCAGATAATGTCTGTAAAAGAGCTTGGAAACCACTGACACAGGCTAATTGCTTACTGCAGAGTGAAGTTTCCCCTCTCCGTAGGCTCATTTGATGTAAACTTCCTAGGCATGTCCAAAACTCTACCCACAGGACAAATGTTAGTACATAAACTGCTTAGCCAAGCCCTGCTCAGGGTTCCTGGGAAATATTCTGGGGAATGAGGAAGCAAGGAGAAAGAAACAAGATAATATGATCACCCTCCTCACTGTGCTCAGCTAGAAACAAACATCTGTCTGGCATCTGGGTTCTGCCACCCACCATTTATTCCCACTTTAAACCTGAACACAGAAGCTCAGCATTTTCATTACCTCTGGTCCCCCCAGTGAGCAAATACGGACAAAAAGGCATCAGATAAGAGATGCTGAACAAGCTGAAAATCAAAAGTGGTCATTTGTCCTACATTACTAAAATGTTTAGATTTATTTTACTTGCCTGACTCCATTTGCAAATGAGACAGAATGTATTTTGAGATCTAATAGAGATAACTTGTGTATATTGATGGAAAAAACCTTTACACTTACCTATAATCATTCATTCCCAATGAAATAAATGGTCTGGATAAAAGAGGGGTGTTGGCAGTCAAAAAGTAATTGTTGCATATTTATCTGGTGTCAACATTCAGATTTCTAAGAAAGTAATATTTTTCCTTCAGCTAAAACTAGCCCTGCACAACAACCCTCTTGGACAAGGAACAGATATCTGAAACGTATCTCAGAGCTTCCAGAAAAGCACACAAGTTCAATATAATGCTTGAAATCTTCATAAAAACTTTTTAGATACAGGGTATCCTCCACAGAGCCAAAACAGCTCTTAACATCATTTCTAGAACACAGCAACCAGCAAATCAAAGACATCATTCTGAAGTGTATTTTTATTTGTGGTATTTCAAAACTGTGCAGGTACATGAGTTCATCCATAAGACTTTATGAAAGCAGTGGGACAAACAATAAAATAAAATACCCTTCCAGTATCTTTCCAGCACCACACATCCTGGCTTGATGCACTGGCAAGTCTCACTGTCATTATACATTACCACAAAAATACAGCATAGAAACAAGTAATTATAACTTCTGGGATTTTTTTTTTTTTTGGTTTTGGGTTGTTACTTTGGTTTTTTTTTAGTCTGGATATATATGGATGCTTACAGTCATCCTAGAAGGCCCAAAATGGTAAGCAAATGGTGAGCCTGGGAATGTACTGGTTGGACTAGAAGAGCAAAGAGAAGTTTGGGAGTATGCCTGACCAAGAGTATGTCAAAACCCTAAAGACTGAGAGAAGGAGGAGAATAATAAAGCAAATTCTGCAGGTAAATGGCAGAAATGGAAGAAAGGCAGGGTTCTGTACAGGAGGAATTTGCAAGGAAGGCAGAAGAAGAAAATACGCCGTAAAACTGATTTAAACTGAGCACAGCAGTAACAAAAAGCAAATAAACAATTTGATTCTGGAGACATGTCATGTTTTAGTGCTCTGAAGAAGACTCACTCACCCGAGTACGCCCAGTAAGGATCCCCTGAAGCCTTTCTCCTCCGGATCTGCACAGAACTCCCATGTCTGTTCTCATGCAGAGAGCCCACGTAACCTTCAGTCAGAGCTGGGAAGAAAAGAAGCAGGAATCGTTAAGAAAGTGGTATTGGCTCCCTGGAGTTTACAGAGTGAACTTTGCTGGGCAGAGACTACAAACTGGGTATTGCTTAAAAGAATTGAACAGGCACGTTCCTGAAACCTCCCCCCATCCAAAGGAGAAGCCAGGACTCCCTGATGCCATTATTCTGGTCTGGGTGCCTGCGCAACTCCAGTAATTTCCATAAGAAAATTCAAATGTACACAAACAAATCATATGAGCCTTGATATGTGACCAAACTTTCTCTGTTTAGACCCAGAATGTAAGTTTCCTTTGCCAGTGACTACCAAACTATGTCTGTCAAAACACCCAGTGTGCCATACAAATTCCTTACAGCATGAAAGGGAGAGGACAGGAATGGAGAAATGTTTGTAAAATTCCACAAGCTAGAAGGTGTTAAATTCAAGTAAACCAGAAAAAAACCTACATCCTACATTCCATCCAAGGGGTTTTTATTTTATACCTCGAATAATTTTTATTTTTTCTTTTGTAAAGGAATGAATTGCTTCCATGAGGATGTGGGGTATTTGGGTTTTTATATGCATATTTGGCTTATTGTTTCTATGCATCTGATTGAACCAAAGTGGAGGTGTGTAAATTCACAAATGTCAGTAGAAAATCTGTAATAAATTCAACTACGTTTCTCAGAGCACCATAATAAATGCACACAAACAAAAACCACCTTAGATCCATAGACATGGACTGTGAGGAACAAGTATGCACCAAATGGCTTTATGGAAATTTAAGCCCAACTTCTCCCAAACCGCTTATTTGATCAGTAAGAAACTAGCTGAATAATTCAAATTAAAGCTTCAGAAAACCCCATAAAGCACTGCTACCAGTATGCAGTCACCAAGTGCTGCATTCCCTTCTGTTCCCAGGCCAATTACAGCTGAGCTGGAGAGAACCCTGTTACAGGACTTTATTGAACATCATGCACCAGTAACTCAGAATTTGCCTTTCTTTCCCTTTGGAAAAGCTTCTGGGAGGCTCCACACTTGCACCACAGGAGCAGAGAGCCTGCTGTGCCCGAGGTTATCCAGGAGTGCTACACAGCTCTGCGGACAACCTTCCCTCTGCAATGTGGATTTCTGCACGTTTTGGAATCCTGAAGTGGTAGGAAAAGTTGTGCAGTTTCAGGAAAGGCAAGTACAGGTTTGCCCCTGCCAAATCTTCTCTTGTTCGAGCAAAGGTACTAATTGTGCCATTTGAATGAGTTTTCCAAATTCCTTGGCAACTTTCTAAATGTTAATTCACTCTAGGCTGCAAACTAGAAACACTGGAACACATCATGCTACCAGGATTTGTAGGCAACATGACCTCACATACCTTGTTTTCCTCTCTAAAACACTAAATTAAAGATATCCAATCTTTTTTTTTTTTAATTTACTTTTATATGTCTACGTGGTTGGGAGGCAACAGGCATTCATTTCAACAGGAAAGAATGGGTGTGGGATGCGGAGACCCAAAAATTCTTGGCAAAAAACCCCCACAAAACTGAACAAAGATAAGAGACCATGAAAATCCTGAGGAAGAGAACAATGAAATATCCTGGGCAGATGGCTGGAAAGGCTATAAGAAAAAAAATGGCCCATTTATTCACTTAAAAATCACATGTGCTGACAAATACACCTAAAGCCTCTCCTTGTTACAAAATGAAAGACAGCAGCTTTCTCCTTTCTCTACAGAGAAGGCAAGTAATTGTGGGATTTTTGTTGCTGAAAAAGTCTGAACCCTTCAGGCAGGAGGAAGATTGGACACTGCCTCCTCCAAAGAACAAGGTGCTGCTGCAGGTGCTCAGCGAGCCCTCCCGTGTGCCTTTACATCCAGAGAAAGGCACTGGCTCTAAATAATCTGTATTTGTTGAAGGCACAGGGGCTCCGAGTCAGTGCAAAACATCTCGGATTGTAAACACCTTTGTACTTCTAGCTGGAACCATCAAAAAGCCTCATGGCAACCATGGTGTGGCCATGAATCATACCACTGATTTTCAGTGTCTTCTGTACAGAAAATTAAATTATGCAAATCTAAGCCTTTATGAATGCCTAACTTTAATGTGAAATTGAACATTTGCTTCAGTCAGCATCTTATTCATGCAATTAAAAACCTGACATTCTTATGAAAATATGCAGTTTTAGTTTTCTGCATAGATACTTAATAGATTTGTGCATTTATCTGTATTTATAAAAGGTGAAGAGACGTGCTGTACACAAACTAATTTCCACCATAAAAGATGTTACAAACCAGGAGGGAGCTCAAGTACTTTGCAAGAGAACTATGGGAAGAGACTTGCTGGTTGCTAAATAGCTTCTGTAGGACTGAAAAAGAAACAAATTGGCACATCCTGTTCTAAATAAAATCCTTCACCACTGCTAGATAGCCCAAGATTACTGTCAATAATCCCCTTAGAAACATGCAGTAATTCAGTAGTCATCAGCAATTTAGAGAAGACACACACTTATTGGGTAGCTGCAGAAACTGGGGGAAAAGGATGATAGCTCAGGATCTCTGGCCATGCTGTGAACTGGAAATGTCCTGTATCTTGCAAAAGTCATGCCACACCACCACCTTGCTCCCCTCAGCCCATTCACGGTACAGCCAGGCATCTCCTCATGAGGCCACAGAAACACCCCAAGAAAACACAGGTATTGTTGTGTCAGTGAACAAACAGATATTGCTGGCCACAACTCATACTGGTAAAGTCATCGGAAAACCAGACTCAGCCTCGTGGTGATTCTGTTCTTTGGTGTTAAATGTAACACTGGACTCTCTCATCCTCGAGAGGTGCAAGGTACAGAGCAGAGCATACAGTGGCTTTTCAGATAAAAGTCTAGAAGAGCCAAAGCATTCAAATCAAGTTCTTTCAAAAAAGGAAATGCTTCATACATCAGAACAACCTCATGTTTCAGGTAGAATCACTACTTTTTCCAGATCTGGGTGGGGGGGAGGTGGGGATGACCAAAACAACCTGACAACACCAATGAAAGTTTAAGTTTTCAAGAAAATATTTAGGTTATATTAGCACCAATCACTGAAGGATTCCAAGAGTCTTTTTTCAGCTGAGAGACGGTTACCAGCTCCAGAACAGGGAGCAGCCAAGTGGTTTCCTGCCCCACTCCTCCAGAGCTGGATGCTGGAGAAAAGCCAGCAATTAGACAGGCTGGTCTGACAGGGAGCAAACAGGAGAGGCTCCTCCCTTCTGGAAACCCTGCAAAAATTGGGGAAGTGGAAATCAGGACAATAGGAGAGGCAGGAACATGCTCTAGGAAGGCTCAACGTGGAGCAGCCAAATTAGAGGGCTGGAATAGAGGCACAGAGTGCAGGAGGGAGAGATGAAGAGAAGGCACAGCAGAACCCCTTGCCTTGCAAGGTTTGCTTTGATCCATCATGCCAGTGCTGATGGCAGAGGGGAAACGAGCACCATAGTGTTTGGTCTGAGGCTTGCAGACACACGATGAAAAGAGGAAGGGAGCGATTGCACACTCAGACACACAAGCGTGAAATTAAATCCTGAGCAGCTCCCCCGGCTGCCGGTGCAGTGTCGGGGTCTGCCGAGCGGAGCAGCCCGTGGAGCTGTGCTGGGCCCTGCAGACCTGCTTCCTCCTGCAAGGAGCAAAGAATCCTTCAAAGCCAGCAAGGAGAAATCTCTTACACGCAATTTCATATAATTTTAAGCGGCACTGAACGCTACATGATTTTCGATGATGTGCTAAATGAATCAGCCCGGGCCACAGATCTGCAGACGGCAAAGGCAAGGCAGTGCTGGCTTCACTCAGCATCCTGAGCAGCTTCCCATTCACTCTGTCTCAACATATTAACTTCCCAATAAAAATTATTTGATAAGTGCCCTCAGAGGTACGATAAGGTAATTCCTGCCTGAGTACCTTACTGGTATTCATAGCTCACATGAAAACACAAAATTTTATCCCCAATCTACCTTAAATATAAAGCTATTGCACTATTCAGAGAGATTATACCCTCGGCATTAGTGTTTAAACGGTATCAAGCTATCAGCTATAAAGGAAAAATCCTTTAAGATCGATATGTTATGTCTGAATGGTGAAATCATTAGTTATAATGGTAGATTAACTGGATTGTGTGCCACACTCACATTCTTTTAAGCTTTCTTTGAAGACAAGGGTTGCACACAAATCTGTTTTCAGCTGTTGCGATTAAAACGGGACAAATTCAAAGGCACATTCATTGCCCACCTCATAATCACTCTGACTCACCACCATGGACTATAGTAGCAGCTCAATCAGAATTTTATTCCTAGTCCCTAATGTGTACAAACTTCTTAACTGCATAGTTCAACATGGAGCTACAAGGCAGCCTTTGGAGACAGAGCCGTGACTATTGGAGTCTGGAGTAGTGTCACACCATGAGAACACTTAAAGCAGGGGAGTTAAAGAAAAAATCTTGTTAGTGTGTAACAAAAAAAAGCACAAAATCATAAGGAATTCTAGCAATTAGTTCTGTATCAAATCAATGCCTGCAGAAAAGCAACTTTTCAAAACTTAGAAAACCATTCTGCATTTTAAAAAGGCACGAAAGCACAGAGACATTACTTGAAGGGCTTTTATACCATCTCTTAAATGGAGATAAAGAGATGAGTGATCCAAGACACTCATCTGCAAGCCTAAAGCTTCATGCAAGCCTCCCCAGAAAAAAGCAGCACCTTTATCTAGGTGCCTTCACTGTATTTTAATTGGACTGTGCTAAAGAGAAGCAGGTAAGCTGGAGACATTGCAATGCTATGCACCGGAACACACACTGCTGAATCAAGTTCAGGCTTCCAGACAATTTCTTAGAATAAATGTTGCCAAATAAGCCAGAAGGAAAGAAGGAAGGAGGGGAGAGGAAACTGATAAATTTATAATATTGGACAATTAAAATATTTTGCACAATTAGTATAAATAATACTTAAATTCATCTCCCTAGGCTCTTTCATGGTCAAATTCCTAAACACAACTCGGCTATTTGCCTTAAATATTTTACCACCCTTTGACAGCAAATAAATCTAAAAATATTTCAGGCACAGCTAATCCATTTTGATAGTGCATTACTTTTAAACAGACTTTTCAGACACGGATCTCCATATTTTACAGATTATTTTATGTCTTGACAAAGAGGGATGGAAGTTACAACAACATTTAGTGGTCAGCAGCATCAACAAATTATATTCTGAATGAGACTTTATCCCTTGATAATGCTGCAGAGATTTCTTCCAATTATCAGATAAAAGCCAGAATCTGTTCTCCTATGAACACACAGGCTATTTTCACAGCCTTCCGTTAATGATATATGGGAGTTAAAAATGATGAGTTTCTCACAACTTAAGTGAAATAACAGACACCCAGATGTTACATCTGCCAAGAGACATATGTCCCTTTCCCACATGACAGTCACCCAGACAGCCCCTTAATTCCTGTGTGAGTGGAATCCACAGGTCTGTTCATAAAACTGACACGGAGACTTTTCACACCATTCATTCTCTGTTGTTCACGTGTCTGATAGATGATGTGGTAACAGCACAAATCCTAAGAACAAGAACATAAATGCAGAGCACAGCAGGCCTCTACAGGAACTAACCAGCAGAATGCAATTTGAAGATGAAAAACAGTCCAAGAAACATAATGTCAAACTAAAGGGATTAAATTAACTAGCAGAATTAAAAGCCCTCGTGCCAAACATGAATACAGCAGTCACTTGGTGTGACCCTTGCTAACCTGTTGTGTTCAACATCATGAATTAAATGCAGTGCAATTTTATAATAGTGCAAGTATCAACATAATGCAAGTTCCAGAGCAGCAGAGCTGGTGTGGACAAGCAATGGAGAGGAGATTTGCAGCACAATCTTTTCCTTGTATTACAAGGGATGGGTGACAAGAAAGTCTCCTCCATCAGAGCCAGCCTGATGCCAAACCAGCCCTTGGGCACGCACTGGGCTGTGATTCCCAGTGCCATCAGCCACTCTCCCCAGAGCAGATGCCCTCCCAAGGAGAAGCAAACCAGTCTCTTCAGCCACAGGTTCCCACAGCTCCTGCTCTCAGCCTGCCTGGCTTTATAAGCGAGATGAGCAAAGCTCATTAGCAAGACAGCGAGGCAGCTTCAAGTTGCATTAATGATGCTCCATTAAGGGGACTCAGAAACAGAAGCTTGGGAGGCCAGGAAGAGACACATGCTGCTGGATGATTAGAAAGGGCTTGATTTTGCATTTTCGTGGCTTACACTTTGCTGGCATCAGCTGTGCAAGATGTGACATAGCTGGTAAATTTGGACCACTGATGTCAACCAGCATCACCTGCAGCACTTGTGCTCAGAATAAGCAGCCAGATAACCTCTCTGCTGCTGGCTTGGGACCTGCTGAGGTGGGTTGGGAATGCTGTGTGCCTCTCTGCTGCTGGCCTGGGACCTGCTGAGGCTGGTGGGGAATGCTGTGTGCCTCTCTCCTGCTGATACCATGTGCTCCAGGCTCGGCTCTCAGCCACAGCTGATCTGTGCAGTGACACTCCAGCAAAGTGTGTGTTGTTCCCAGCACTTGTGTGCACTGAGCTCCTCCTCTCAAACCTGCCCCTTGCTTAGTTCATGGTGTTCATTTGAGCTCCCCCGGGCCAGCAAAAGGTGAAAGCATCCCTTTGTTCCTTACGGAGCTCTTCATCTCTTCCTCTTTCACTCTTGTGCTGTGAGAGCACTTCTTGCCTGAAGATCACCATTTCTGAGCACTCTAAAATCTAGCTCTTTATGAGGCTTGTTATGAAAATTGATGTATGAAACAAGGAGGTGGAGGGTGGAGTGGGGCACTGGAGACTGGAGAGGGTGATGATGAGCACAGGGCCAGGCAGGGCTGAGCAGCCTGGGTTGAGGCTGCCGCAGCCAGCATAGAATAGGAGGGGCACAAAGTTGGTGTTAAAGGTGCCTTGATTCATTTCATGTGTCATGTGTCATCCCCACATCCCATGTGTCCCTCCATCCCCTGCTCCAGGTCTTCGGGTTTTTTGCTAAAAATGAATTTTACTTTTTTTTGAGTAATAGGCCTCAAACAGCATGTGGCACTGCAGTGACAGGCTTGCCAAAAACTGTCTAAAACTGAATTATTGCTTCCAGTATCTCTGTGCATGTGGCCCAGGATAGCAATTGTCTTTTTCTGCAGTGGTATTGCAGCATGAACTTTAATCTAATTCATTATCCACCCTAATACTCAAGTCTTTCTGCATTACTGCTTTCTAAACAGCACTCTCTCACTTCATTCCTGCACTGATTATTATTTCTCCCCCACTGCATAGCCTTACATTTATCTTCAGTGGAATGTCTCACTTACATCAGCCCATTTCGCTGAGCTTGCCAGGCAGCTGAATATTTTTGAGACATCCTTGGTCGTTTCTCCTCCTCTTGGTTTAGCATCGTTTACATTTGTGGAGTGTGGGGTTAGTTTTGTCCTCCAGATGGTTCAGCTGGTTGGAGAGGAAAGAGCAGCCACCCTGTGCCCCTTCAGCCTGTTGCTGCATGCCACCACTGTGTCATTACAAAGTGAGCACCACTGCTGGGAATTTTGGTCTGCTTACTTCATCTGAGCTCTGCTACTGCTTTTGTTTGGTTGGTTGGTTGGTTTTGGTCTTGTGGAGTTTTGTGTTTGCTTTTGGTGGGGTTTTTTGATGTGGTTTGGTTGGTTGGTTGGTTGGTTGGTTTGGGTTTTTGTTTCTTTGGTTTTTGTTTTGTTTTGTTTGTTTGTTTGTTTTTGTTGATGTTGGGTGTTTTGAGGGGTTCTTTTGGTGTTGTTTTTGAGGTTTTTTTTCGTTCTTATTCTTGCTTCCAAAGGCCTTAATGCTCTTGCCCTTGGTAGTATGAAGTTCTGTGTCAAGATATTTTTTGGATTCTCTGGAGACAAATGACCAACAAACGAAGTATTAGTTTGGGATTCTAAACAGCACCAGATCTTCCTGCTGGGAAATTTCCAGAAAAAAGTCTTGCTTGAGTGAAAAAAATAATGGGAAACTGAAAAGCCAAGATGGAAGTTTGATTCACACAGATCAGCTCTTTAGTATTTAGTGTCTTCTCCCTTTGAACAGTGCAACTTATTTGGAAGGAAGGGAGAGAGTTCTCAGAGCGGTGGGTCATGTTTTTGGGGCATAAATCCCAGACTAACAACTTGTTCAGTCTGCATGAAAAAGTATCTCTATTTATGTCAGTTTACACTTTAGATTTATATTTTGGGACATAAGTGTGGATGAAACCCTTTGCTACAAAATCTGTATGTAATGCAAGCTGTCAGCATAAAAAAAAAGATGAAAAACTTTGTTTTGTAGATCATAAGCCAAATTAAATACATTTTTACACAAATAAAAATGAATGTTTGCTTGCTTGGTTCTACTCAGCTTTTAAATTTGATCCCAAAATAATTTTTATGGATCTGGTTAGAATTACTGTCACATGCTGGAGGCACTAAATCTGGCTACCTGGACACTACTGATTTGTTTCAGCACAGAATGGTACAAATCTCAAGTTATTTCTGCTCAGTCCAGGGGAACATGCACATTTATGCTGTTCCATCTTTCCTCCAGGAGATTGTGCCCCTGCAGGTGGCAAGACCTGACTGCAAACTGAGAGGAAGACATCTCACAGTGGGACTAGAGCATTTCTCCTTTCTTTTCTTAAATAGTTCTTTATTGAGCTTTCCACCTTCAGCATTAATTTGAGAGCCGGAACCAAATAACCAGGAAGAGATTGATGTGGCCTCACTTTATTTCCCACAGTCGATAAACTGTTAAATGGGCCGAAGGACACAGGTTAAAAAAATCATTTTGTATAAAGAATGAGGGATTTTTATTAGATGACGAGCCCCTGTCTGTGAAAACTTGATAATGGGGCATGTTTGATCGCATGTCATGCAGTGGAGCAGCTCTGCTGGCTTCATAAAGAGCCTCAGTGTTCTCCATGGGACTGAAATCTGTGCCCTGAATTTTCTGCTGCATGAATGCTGGGTGTGCTGCTCCTTCAGAATGGGAGGAGGGTGAATTTGGAGGGATGCCCTGGAGTGAGGATTCGGTGAGCCCTCGGAGCAGGGAGTGCAGAGGGGAAGCTCTTGCACAACAACTGTTGTCCTCTGGGGACTCTGTGTAAGTTTAGCAAACACCCTGGTTTGCAGACAGATGTTTGTCTCTACTGATGGAATGCAAAGAGGATTTTAATGGGATGAGGGGATGAGAAATGAAATTATAGGCTGCCTACAGGGAGGCAGGAATACGTCTGGAAAGATGGCAGTGGGTGGACAGAAGTCATGCACAAAGCAGGTCTGTGTCCCACGGTCTTTGCTGTGGTTCCTTGGATGAGTTTAATACTTTTTTTTACCAAGATACTTCAGGTACTTAGGGGAATCCATTTTGAAAATGTAATAAGGCTGTACTGCCACAAATGCTGGCTGCCGATACAAGCAAATTATTTCTAGAGCAGAGAGGTGGAACTGCTGATTTTGCATAAGTTTGTGTGTTTTTGTGAGTACTGCTGGATTTAGTGAAATGATAATGGTATGATTCTGCATTAAGCAAGGCACTGGAAGTACAAAATACTCCATTAAGGTCACGTTTATTTGCTATTCAGAGGGTGCTCTTTTAACACTATGTGTGCTGCAGCACCTGATGGTGTGAGAATTAGAGTGGTGGTTCCGGTCACAGCATTTTCTGTTGCAAAACCCTTAAAGTTTGGGTACTTGCAATAAGGCAAGGAGTGAAATAAACCTGCCTTTTGCTACTGTTAATCCATTGCACAAACCCCATTATACATATGTGGTTTGTACATTTCCCAGATAAACTATGCCATGAATGAGGAGACCAAAGCAGCCCCTTCTCAGAGTGCCTGGGCTGATGGATTCAAGTCTCTTCTGCACAAATATACTGAATTCCAGCTTGTTCCAAGCTTGGTTTCAAGCTTGTCCTTGGGGAACCAGTGCAGAGATACTGGAGCTGTCTGTGTGAGCAGTGACTTTACCCCCTCATCTGGGTTTTTGTTGCCTTGGCTCACTCTGACCACACTACCCAGGGCACTGGAGAATTGAGTTATCTGTTTTCTCCCAAGTACCTCCTGTGATTCTGTCAGTACTGGCTGAGGAGCATCAGCTTCCCTGTGGAGGTCAGCCTTGCATATGAACCTCTGCTCTGAAGTTTTATTTCTGTGTTTGCAGCACTCATTGCTACAAGTAAAACTCAGAGGTGACAGGACCCTTGTGCAGTGCAGTGGGGAGAGACAATGAACAAGGATGAGGATTCCTCCTTTCAAGAAATGCAGATAATGATGGTTAACAGGAGTCTGAGGGACTGTGAAGGATGCACAGACCAAGAGTTTTCAAGGTTGCTGAGTTTTCAGGTGCTCCCAATTATTTTTCTGTCTGACTACCAAAATCAGAAGTGTCTAAAAGGACTCCAGTTTTTAGTATATAATGTGCTTTAGTCTTCTTTAAGGTATCTCAGTTTAGATGCCTACACTACCAGTCTGAAAACTTTGTCTTAAAGGTAAGTGGAGTGTATTTCTGCATTCTGCATTCTTTGGGAAGCGTCAGAGAACAGTTTGGTGGAATCAGGGTTTTACAAACAGCTGGTTTTGATGTGTCTGCAATTCCCAGAGTTGGGAGATGAGTGTTCCTGGGATGCTCAGACTCCATTTCTTCAGCTGTTGCAGTGTGACATGAACAGCAGACTCTCCTTCCTGGAGGAGCGTTGCAGTTGTCTAGTTGTTTTTTCTGCACTTTCTTCAGGGTGAAAAATACCAGACTGATTTGTTTGGTCCTTTTTTTCATTGCATGTAGCTCACACATGGGTAGATGGGAGCTCATGTTCCAGAGACTGAGAACCCTTAGTCTCAGGGTATTCTGCAAGTTCTCTGGCAGAAGCTTTGCTGCAGGGCACCATCCTCTTGGAAGGGGCGATGTTGCAGTTGCTTTATTTTGTGTGGTTTTTGTCTTGGGGTGGAAGTTGTTGGCACACAGCATTCCCCACCACCCTCAGCAGATTCCAGGCCAGGAGGAGAGAGGCACACAGCATTCCCCACCAGCCCCAGAGACCAGCAGGAGACACCTGAGTTCTGGCACGGGTGGAAAACAGCCATGAGCTGCACACTCCATGTCCAAGCTTTGGCTTCCCCCAGAGCATCTCTTCCCAGGAAGGCACAGGAGGAGGTTGCTCCCTTCCCACTGCAGCCTCAACCACTCTGCAACACTCCCATCTCTGGTGTTACACTAATCCTACAGTTATTACAAGCACTTAAATTACTGAAAAACACAACAAAGACACTGTGCCCTGAAAGGCCGGAGAACTCCGGTGTACAGCCTGCAGCCTGACAAATGCAATTGTTTCTGTAAGGGTTGTAAGAATCCTCATGAAGACTTCAGCCCACCTGCAGGAAACAAGGTTGTTGACTGCTGCAGGTTTCTCACTTCCCAAGTAGATTTCTTGGCTATTTAATTACAATACAGCTTTGTACTTAGTCCCCACTTGACTCAGAAAGCCCCAGAATGGTCCTCAATACCCACAGAAAGTTTAATTACTCAAGAAAATAACTCCCCCCGGGCGAGTTAATTCCGAAGAGTGTACATGTGTTCCACAGTTGTTATTTCTGTATTTTATGCTTCTTATATGCTTTCACTGTGAACTGTAAGAATATTCCCTCTCCCAGATAGCCAGTGTCAGTGTTGAAAAACAGATTCACCCTTTTATGCAATACTTAAAAAGATTTCTTTGTGGCCATCTTCTGTGTTCCAGTTTGTTAACAAAAAGGAGATTTTCATATCAAAGCAGATATCCTCTCTCTTACTCTAAGCAATTTAAAAATCCATTAAAATAACAAAATTACTTTTTAAATAACAAATGCATTAAATATTGACAACATATCAGTGTTTGCTCTGTGACAACATTCCTCCTCCTGTCCATGAGAACGATCAGCAAAGCTGCATCTTACAACTACAAAGAACTTCTACCAATACTGCACAGACTATCAAAAATGAGTTTTCCTCAAAAAAAGCTGTTCACCATTAAATATGGTTTTATTGCTATTCCTTTTTACATCCTCCATACGCACCACAGTCTTTGCTAGAGAATTCAGAAGTAAGTCTATTCATAAGAAAACCTCTTGTTGTCTTTCTTTTTTTAACCCCCAATTCATATTTTGTAAACAAGAAGCTCAAAGCAATCAGTTCCAGTCAGGGTTTTCAGCTTTGGATTTAAATCCTTTCATGACTTCTGCAAAACATGCATCAAAATTTCAGGGAGGGGGAGGAAGAGAACTCTTGACATTGTAATTTTCTCTGATGAACAAACTGATGTATTACAAAGAGGCATCCACATACCCAAGCTACTTGCCAACTGACAACTAAACCTGATTTGAACACAGGAAACAGCTATAAAAAAAGGTAGCAGTGATGAGAAAATATCATCTACTGTATGTGATTAGATGTAAAGGTGCAGGAATATAAAGACTGATATAGAGCACACTTGGCAACTGATATGATCCATCTGAACACAGCATCTACAAAGATCATCTTTGCTCACATGGACTGTATCCCCATTTACTGCATTGCTCTGACGGGAAATAAAAGATACAAACACGAGATAAGTTAGTTAGTTAAAGCAGATCTGCTGAAATACCAAGAAACTGCAAGAAGCTTAGCTTCCAACTGAGATGGCTCAAGTCATTATCCTATTAAGATGGATACAAGGACTTGCCAGGATTTTGGAAGGCCAAAACAATCACTGAATACCCCCAAAAAAACAAAAAAAACCAACCAAAACAAAACAACCCAGCAAACAATCCTCATTTTCACCCCAGAAAACACAGCATACACAGAAAAGAGGCACAATGGCTAAGGCTTCCAAACTGAGAAGCAGCAAGGGGCCAGAGCCAGCCTCAGGGAGAAGGAATCAGGGACAAAACTGAGCCACAGGGAAGATGAAGTAGGTTGGTGCAATAGAGAAAACCAGTCCCAGACTCCAAGAGAAAGAGACAGGCTTGGAAACGAGTCATCCCATCAGCTTTCTAAACAGATACAAGACCGGCAAAGACCCCGCTAAGGGACAGAATCCCGGGAGCTGTGTGTGGGGGAATGGAGCAGCAGGACCATTTCTGAGGGATGCTACACAGAAAGAACACAAAACTCAGTCTGGCTTGCAGAACACACTCAGGTGGCAGGTCTGACAGGTCAGCAGGACCATGGCACTGCTCACAGCACTGCTCACAAATAGAAAACGTTTTGGGACAGGAACACAACAGCCTCCCCAGGCTCCAGGCAGCTGGAGCAGAAGGGCAGTGACGGGGAGCCAGGACTGCAGAGCAGCTCTGCCAGGGCACCCTGGGGACAGGCCAAGGAGGAGAGCACCCAAACACAGGGCAAGGCAAGCAGCAACACCACACGGACTGGGGCACACTGGGCCAGGGACCAGCCATCACCTGCCATGGCACTGATCATTTTCCCACCAGGAGCCCACTCTTTAAGACTAAACACTACAATAACAAAAAAGGGCACGGAGCAGGAGGCTGCTTTTGCGATTTTTAGCCACTCCGCTGCAGCAGAGTGGTGTTAATGCAAGGGAACTAGGCCTTGATTTAAATAGGCCTGGATTTAGCTGGAAACACTCCACTGGAGAATTTTATTTTAGGTGTAAATTTATTAGAGCCCATTAAGCAACATGTAATCAATAACTATTCATTATTTTCAGTATAGGTAAGGAAAGGAAAAAGGTGCTTCTCAGGTCACAGGGAAGAATATATCAAGTGAGGAAAGGAGAAATCCTTGAAGGAGCTGCAAGTTCTTAATTGCCACTGAGGTCCGAGGCAGCTGAGATATTCAGCAGACTCTGCATTTCTGCCCCTCAGAACCAGGCAAGTGAGAAGGTGTTTCACACACTTTATGTCATTCACAGGCAAGGCCCTGGGCTGATGTAAGTTCATCTGTACTATACAAAAGCCATGTGACGCTCAAATTGAGATTTAAGATAATTTTGTTTGTACTCCACTTACAGACAGTGCACAATACAGGGGGAAGAGGGGGCAGAAAAACCTTTTAATTTTTTTAAAACTTTACATTTGACTAAATATCAGCACTTTAAGAAAAAAAAATTAAAAATATATAGTGGTGCCAGAATAAGCTAATAAAAAGCTGTCACTATCGGAAATTTCACTTCTTGAAAATATATCTACTTTAATTTGCTTTTTAAAAGAATGACTATGCCCTAGTAAAAGTCTGCAATTTCCAGCCAGCTACATTAATATTTCAACTTGGTAAATGATTATTTTAAAAAAGTTTTTAATAAAGTAGCACTTGCTGCACGCCTTTTAATAAGATTACATTTCTATTTATGACGTTATAATACGTTGTATTAAAAACAAAAGAAAGATTACCATGGGAGGAATAGAGACGTCTTTCTTCATTTTAAATTTAATTTAAAATGGAGGAAAAGGATTTTTCTTTAAAATTAATATTTCCCTTGCAGTGTTATGAATCCCAGCTTGTGCTATTGAATGAGAAGCGGGAAAGGAAACTTCATCATTTTTATGCAAACTCAAAGAAAAGTCAAAACTAAACTTCACTAAGCCTCATATATACCTGTAAAACCAAAACTTGCATCTTTGCGTAGTCTAAGGGTAAAGGCCCTAAGCCAAGGTGCACATTCCTCCTGCTGAAGGGGAGGGTAACAAGGAGATGCTACTGCTCTGTGTTATTAAAGCCACCCCTAGGGCAGGTGAAGGGCAGAGGAAAGGAGCAGAAATCATCCTCAAATGAGTTGTGTCAGTCAGAGAAGCAGCAAAATATCTGCAGTGCCTGTCCATCCTTCTCATCCTTCCACCTGGAAGGCAGGAATATCTTGCTTGCAATGCCAACAGAGATTATCTTCCCATACCTGTTAGATATTTGTATTTTCTGATTCTGGGGAACGAGAGCAACACATTAGAGCCTACAGTGGAAAGTCCCATTCCCTTGCTCCCACCACGTCATGGAGTTCTCACAGCTGGGTAAAACTGCTCTTACACAGTCCTGCACAATGTGAGACACCACAGCAGTTTGCAAAGACAGCACTGGGAAAACAGAGCTGCAGAGAAGACAATTCATTACCTGGTATCATCTGATGGCCATCAGTCAAACCAGAATTAAAATGCAGGATCAGACCTGAGTGCCAGTGGAATATTCCATCCAGGCAGTTGCACGGATTTGTCCTTCAAAGCTCAACCCAAGGTGACAAAAGAATTTCACAGGCTGCACTAGGCAGAAGGTGCACCCAGGCATTCAACCACAGAAGAGATCCACAGAAGATGTACATGGAACAAAGGGATTTGGGTGGCAGGGGAGTAACATTATCCTGGAGAAGCATTTCTATGTATATTTGCCAGATTGGAAAAGATTATGTCTTTTTTTCAGTTCTATTAGCTCCCAGTATAGATGCAGGAAGAATCTTGTAGCCCAGACTCAAAATAAAACATTTTTAGGCAAAGACAAAAGTACACACTAAAATAATCACCTACAGCCTAAAATGGGACTAAGGGGAAAAATCATTGTCTGAGTAGAAGCCAAACCAGACTCCAAAACCCTTTCGGAACAACCAAGAATTCCCAGAATAAAATGAGAAAATGTGCTTAGAAATTATTTATTCACAGCAATATATTCTTGATAAAAATCAGTGCTCATGATGTACACCATTCCATGGAAATGACCTTTAAATAGCCAGTCCTGGACAGCAGGCCACAACCAGGCTTCAGAGGGGACGGAGAGGGGGGGAGAAGTACAAGACAAAAAAAGGATGTTCTTCAGATAGGCCTTTACTGGTCCTTGACAGTCAACAAATATATAACAGATGTGCCTCATTCTTGGTGTGGAGAAATGAGTGCTGGTAACTGTTATTGTCAGGACAAATCAATTGGAGCCATATGTCTGCAGCAGCTGACAGCATCATGAAAATCTCAAACAACACACAGACATTAGGATGTTGCAGAAAATGGGAGCTTTCCCATTGTGTAAAGGGCCTCTGGGAGATGCCTCTTTCTTTGAGATAGGTTTGTGGAAATTAGCTTATCTATTTTGATTCTTTCAAATGCTTGATTCTATGTGAGACTTTGCCCTCTCTTACCTATTCCCCAGACAGCACGTTATAATTAACAGGAGGCAAAATGCTACAAATTAATCATAGGACACATCTCATTAGGATTCTTATTTTATCTAGATTAAACTGGAAACTGCCACAACTGAAAACAGGGAAGTCTCCTAACCTTCTCCACCACCCTGTGCCCCCCAACAAAATGTCAGGCATTATTCCCAGTGATAAAACCCAGAGGGAATACACAACTCACAGCTGTTGTAAAATTTAACTGATAACAAAAAGGAAGAAAATGTTAGCAGCCAATTTTAACAAACACAAGCTATGCTTTCAGAGCATTTCCTCCTACAGTGCATCTCCTAGATTCTTCCAGGAATACAAACTAGTTAGTGGTTATCAAATAGCTGTACTGTAAAATAGAGTGGTTATCAAGAAGCTGCACTGTAAAGTAGGACTAGTAGGACAGTGGAACAGATCCATGGCCTTCTTTTTGGCCACTCTGCTAGACCAAAGCATTGTAACATGCATTACATGAAAAGGAAGTAACTAACTTTGTCAAGTCAGCAGGGTCTCATGTAGGTTCAAATGTAATGCAAGATCAGTGCCGTAATTATCCACATCAAGCAATTTTTTTGTTTATTGACTATACTGCAGTTCCTGAATTTATGTCCTTGGGCTTAAATTACAAAATATTATCGCAACGTGGCAGATATTAGAATGCAGATATTGGTAGCAGTGCAGGAATTCTTGGTATTTCTCTGAACAGCCACATTTCTCCAAAAAAAGAGCCTTTCTTCTACTGGTACTAAGGAGGAGTCTGTCAGAACGCAAGCATAAGTATTTCTGAGTAAAATACACACAGAAAGCAGAACAATCAAGGTTTTCAAGGAAGAACTTATTTTCCAAAGAACAGTATCCAGCTCACTGGCATTCATCGCTCCTGATCTCCAGTGAGGAGGCTCCAAGAGCTGCATGTTCTCACTTTCCCTAAGCCCCTTCCCCATCCCCTCTCTACACCACAACTCTGCAAGGCTTTCCCCATTTAGGTCACCATTTCCAACTCAGCCCAAGTCCCCCCTTTGCAGACCAGAGGCAGCAAGACAGTGAAGCTTAGAGAACTTGAACTAGTTTTTCCCTCTTGGAGAAGGAGCACCTCATTTTCCTCAGGAGTAACAGTGCAGGTAAGGCTGAGCAGGAGCATCTGCTCCACCTCAAAACCTGAACATGTAACGACGACCCAAAAACACCAAAGTGAAAGTGCCATAACATTCAGCAGATCATCTTGAAAGCAACTAAAAAGATTTTAAGAACAAAAACCAGCCTTTTGTTCTTGACTGTTCCCTGCAAGTAGAAAGCCTGTGTTCAGATGTCCCCATGGAAGGCTGGCTACAGCCGTAGGATGAGGCTTGGTTTGAATGCTTAATATTTTCTCAGCCTTCCAGATCTCCACCAGGGCAACTGCAACAAAATCTGCTGCAGTTTTTCACCCCATTAAGAAGTGCAGGGTCACAGTACTGACTGACACAAGCTATAAAACAGTCCTGAAACTTGGGTCACCTACAACACACATCTGCTCCAAATGTCAGCCTGATAACGTGGGAGTAACAGGGCAGAATTCTCTGGTCTGTGCTTTGCAGGAGGTCAGATCATAATTTAAATAATCCCTCTAGCCGTAACTTTAAGTTATTTTGTACTCAGGCAGGCATGTGGGAAAATATCATGTCTCAATCTTGTCAGGAATAAGAAGAGGGAGGAATAATCAGAACATACTCAAGACTTTTTGTGAAGAAGTCACACAGATAAACATTTGGCACAGGGAAAAGACCATACTTGTATTAAGAAACTCATCCATACATCTGCTAAAATCAAATTTTCCTTTTCTTGGATGTGGAAGTTTCCATTACTTGTGCTGGGGCTTGGGCTATTTAAAAAGTAATTTTTCCTCTGTGTTCTTTTGTTGACATATGATTTCAATGCTTTACTGCTATATTAATCCTATTTTGTCTTCCAGATAATCAGGATATTGTTGTTACTAAGTACTATGCTAATTGTTTTTGTCTAATATTAAAAATACGTTGCACTGCCTTATTCTAATTAACTTGAGATTATTATTGAAATAATGGGTTTATTATTTTACCACTGGCATTTTACTGCCTTGGAGTCTTAGTTGTACTGAAGCTATTATGACTTTGTAGCAATTGACTAACTACAATTATTCCATTATCCAGCTTCTAACATTTAATTCGGCGAGTGCAGAAAATACTTTCCTATTACATGATCTTTGCTTTCTGATTTATTGGAATTAACCTTCAACATACAAACTAGACTCAGTTTATTTTTCCCTCTTCTCAAGAAATATCCTGCGAGGATCACCATAAGCTTCATTTGGTTTAATTAGGAGGGGGGAAATTCGAAATATATTACGAGATTTATACTGATGCCCTCCAGCAAACATTCTTCACACTTTATGTAAGACTTCAGTAGCCAACACACTAACCTCCTCCCAGATAATCACACACTGCAGGGCAAGGCTGTTAAACGTCATTAGCATGAACTATTTTTTATATTGATTTTTGTTGCCCTGCTTCTCCTCTGTCCATTCGCTGCGTTGCAGAGTTCAGATTTAAGTTCTAATTGAAATACTTGGAAGCCTGAATACCTTACCCAGGCTGCATTTTTCCTGTTGTTCCAACTACGGTAATCCATCAGGTTTCCCAGTGCTGTGGCAGCACCAGCAGCAAAGCTTGGCTCAGCGGCACCTGGGAAGCATTCACTGCTGGTTTTACTGACGGTCAGCACAGATACTCTGAGAGGCTCCAAACCAGAGCCTTGGTGTGCTCCTCCTCACACTGGCAGGCCTGTTACTCTACCTGCTGCCTTTTAAGTCAGGGCTAAGTGATTGGCATGTCAGGAGCCAGCTCAGTCCCAGGTGGCAGCCAGGGCTGGGCAGGCAGCAGCTCTTGGCTGAGGCTCTGGTGTGACAAGCACAGTGCACAGAAGGAACTAAAGAACTGCTCAAGTTGGCAAAGGAGGGCAGAATATCAACACATTTGTGCAGTGGCCAGTGTGAGGACACTTCTCATCCTCTGATGTGTGAAGAGCTAGTTTAGAATCTGTTCACAACCTGTGCTTTTGTGGACAGTCTGGTGGCAATGCGCGGGGGAAGGGAGAGATTTTAAAAAACTAATCAGTAAGCAAACAAATAAACCAACCGGAATGACTGAAGGCTAAAGAGTGCTACACTTTGAACTCCTACACCCTCATTTCCAGCTTTTATTGGCATTAAGTTAGGTCATTAACATTTTATCAATATATTATGTGTATATAATGTTACTGAGATTAATGGACACCGGCAATGCTGCTCCCAAGGCAATCAGAGTTCTGTAATAAGTTATATGCTTGCTCTTCCAACAAACTGCTCAGTGGTAGGGATGCATGGATTTTTAAACAGCTCAAAGTTTAATATGTTAGAATTAAAAGTGTGACTACACTGCAGAATTAACTTTAAAAGAACAGATAACTTAACCAAGATTAGTATGCTGCTCCCAACAATCGAAGTTTTGAAACCCACGTAGTTCAGACTTCAGCATATGCTTTAAGTCAATATGTATTGAACTCCAAGCCTCTGCTGCAGCTGATTAAGGACAAAGAAAGGACATGATACAATACTACAGGAATCTTTTTTGTGTTCTTGAAGAAAGAACATTGCTCATTTTTATTAAGTCTTAAACTTTCTGTTATCTGGCGACCTAATACCAGGTATGTTTACTGCCCTCGTGGCTGGTTTTAAGCTTGAAGTACATAGCCTCAATTGTCATTCCGCTCATCTACTCTCATTAGATGCTGCTCTCATTTAGCACATATTCAATTATACAAGTTCTATTAGAAGCCCAGCCAAAACCCCCCTGCCTTCCTTCTTCTCCTCCTCCCCACTCTCCATCCTGCTGGTGTAGGTATGCCCTTATGAAATATTTTTAAAATTTATTATTAGGATAATTGGCATTTACCTAAGGGACACCCTGCAGCTTGGTTAAGTTGACACGGAAGCAGTTAACTATTAAAAGCCCCCCCACCAGCACCTGGAATTTACATAACAGAAATGAGACATAAGCTTCTATCTCCTGGTTAGCTTCCAAAAATGCCACTACAAAGGAAGGGAACACCTCTAGTCATGGTTATAGTGCATAAAAGGAATCTCATGTCACACTCTAACAGGTGTCAGCACAATGTATTAGCTCTTTCTCTAAAGTCTTACAGATGTCTCTGCTTTGACCACCATACACATTCATGGAGAAATTTTAATTCAAAACCCCAGGTGAGGAGACTCACTATGTTACCAGAAATACTTACTTTACACATTCTTATATGACTGCCTTAACAGCAGGAACATTCTCCTCATTCCCACAATACTTGGTGACAGAAATGCTGAGCAGACTGTGAAACCTCACAGAGAGCTGTTAATCAAAGCTTCCTAAATAACAGACCACAAATATATAGCTCATTTTATCCAAAAGTGCCTGCACACCCCACCTGCACTCCTCCTCACAACCCATCCAGGCACACTGGTTCATGCTGAAGGAACAGGCTGATCCCATTTTCTTATGCAACTTCACACAACCATTTCCAAAACTATCTCATCACTGTCCAACTTGCCTACAACTCTGCCAACTAGCTTTTTCATACTTCTCCTCCACTGCTATGTCCCATTATATTAGCAGGGAAGCAGAGAAAAGGACTAGCTCTCAAGTTAAAATTCTTCCTTGGGAGATAAAATGGGATACTTCCCCCCACCTTCTTTAACACCCTAGCCCCATTTCTGATTCACAAGCTGCATTCCCTAAAATGAATCACGTTGGATAACAAAGGTTCCCACGCTGACTCAGATAACTTGGAAGAGGTAGTCTTCCCCCTCAATGTTTTTAAAGACTGAGTTTTAAATCAGCAGTTCTGTTTAACTTATGTTTTTCCTAAAGGTTCAAGAAGAGTTTAATTAGTGAATTGACTGATTGTACCAAGTAAAGAATCTAAATCCCACCATCAGCACATCATGTTCTTCCAGAGAAGTTTTTCTCCGGAAAGGATTGTGAAAAATCAGATTAAGCTTCTGAAAATATTCCTTATATTTTAAGAAATTACCTCAAATATTTTGAGGAACTATCTCAAAACCCTATCCAGTATAACAGTGATTTAAGGAGATCCACACAGGACTGAAATCAGCACTCAGTAATTTTATCATCACAATTAACTGTCAAGAAGATAATGCACAGGTAACTTCTCCCTTCTCTCAAGGAATGAAACCCCATTGCCTCTCACCATTCACTGTGCATCTGACATCCCAGCGGTGGAGAGAAGGTCACCAGCAGCTGAAACCACAGCAAACAGCTATATAATTTCTTCTGCCTTGTCCATCATAATCCCTTGACTCCTTACCATGGAAGAACGAGAGCTGAGCAGAAGCAATCAGTCAATGACAATGCAAATGTCTCTCCCCTGTGATCATAATGACATAGTATCTAAATCTGCTCATCACAGCATAGGTGCATTAAAAATATGCACAGATGTGTCTTTCACACCACCACTCGAAAGATACTCCCCCTGTATTTGCTACATTATGAGAAGATACCAATTTGCATTTATGTTTTGATTACATCTGACTGAATTTTAAAATGTTCAGCAATTTGTGATGGATAAAACCTGACACCATCAAAAGAAGCATGAGCTTTGCCATTGGCTTCAACAAGGACATGATGTATCCTGGGTGCTCTGATTCGCAAAGCTCTAAAGAAATAGAGGAGCACAACACAGTTTTTTCTACAGTGCACTATTTTGAAACAAAATAACCCCAACTGAATCTACAGATTAAGACCAGTAAGAGCAGAACTCCCCAAACCATTGTTATACCTCAGTTAAAGTTTACTGCAGTACAGTTGAATGGTATTTCAGTGCTGGGCCTTATTATGTAAAATGTCACACACACTGCAAGTGCAGCTGGGAGGTCCTTCCACACCTCCAGCCCTTCTGCCTTTCCACATACCAGAGTTCCCAGCCTCCTCTTCAAAGTCTTGAAGGATTTTGCATTCAATGCCAGTTGAGGAAACAGCAGAAGGCAACAACAGAGTTTTTCATTAACAAAATCTTGAGTCCCTGAGGCTACCAAATCTATCACAGCCAGGCCCACTCTGCTATCCTGGCACCTGCTTGCAACGTTCCGGGTTAACTCACTTTTAGAATGTGTTCAAAGCAAACTGCCCTGATACAGCATCAGGCACTTACCACCGTGTAGGCCCAGCATAGTTTTGATTAACTGCACACATCCTTTGGGAACATGAGGCCAAGGTCAGACAGACTAAGAGCACATTTGGAACATTTTTGTTTAACTAGGAATAAAAGAGATTAAGATGGATATGCAGCATGTCACATATCCTACACTTCAGTACAAGAGAAGAGGCTGACAGACTTTTTCAGGAGCACGATCTTCAGAGATATATGGGAGCTCACCTGATATCAATTTACCAATTCAAGAGATGAGATGCCTTTTGTGCTTCCAAGAGTTACAACCTTTCAAATTCCCTCTGCTGTCCCCTAAATAGAAATATTTATATGTATTTTATACACACATATATATATGCATTCACACATAACTGAGACATTCCCTCATCTTCCATTACTGTATTTTTCAGCAGTGCCTTTGGCAAGGGACAAAGACTTGAATGCTTTTAAGTTCTCATTTTTTTTTTTTTTCTTCTAACCTCCAAAGAGTTTTTCCCTACTCAGACAAACACACCCTCCAGAAGAACACCACCCTAATTGCCCCAGCCAGTTAGATCCATTCAAGCTTAATGCCTAGCAATTGCTGGTCTTATGACTGGATCCACTTGTCAGGGGGAGAGCCAAAACTGCTCCTCTCTGATAGCCCAACATATCACCCCTAAAATCCAATATATATGCCAGTTTCTGACACTTGAATCAATAATTGTCATCAAGAATTCACTGCCACATTGGACTGAGCAGTCACCTTAATGTCCAAGCCTTGTGTCACCATGAGACTCCTGCTAAATCAGGAGTCAGCAAGGTTCAGCCTTGGGTCTAATTCCTCCTGTGCTGAGTGCCCTGTACTGCACCCACCACCCTCTGCCCTCCCTC
This sequence comes from Cyanoderma ruficeps, assembly GCA_008694505.1. Taxonomy (NCBI): domain Eukaryota; kingdom Metazoa; phylum Chordata; class Aves; order Passeriformes; family Timaliidae; genus Cyanoderma; species Cyanoderma ruficeps. The sequence continues at coordinate 5,179,928 of VZDJ01000056.1, read as the reverse complement.
CAGGTATCCCTGACCCTCCTTCCACTGCTCCTCAATCTATCCTAAGTAATTCTGCAAAGTTCCCTGTCCCCTTTTTCAGTTCACAAGTAAATATTAAATGCATTTTCCTAACGAGCACAGGGAACTCTTTCCCAGATCTAAGTCTGATGTTCCATTGCTTGGCCAGGTTTCAGTCCTGATTTCTAAGATTAAAAAATATAATTAAAAAATAAAAAAAAGAAGATTCACATATCTTGGAATATGTAAAAAGGTGGGAGTTAGTTAATGAAGAAGAGTTTAAAAGGCAATTAGAGAAGCAGAAACTGGACATCTGCTGGCACAGCAGTGCCTAAGTAAAGGGGAAAGAACTTTTCAACAGAGTTTGGCAACATCTTAGGGGAATTATTTTCATTAATAAAAACAAAGTCAGAGATTGTGAGCAGCTTTTAGCTATGTTCACGCTGAAGCCACAGAAAGTAGGCAGCACCCTCCTCCAAGTCACAGCATTGATCCCATTCCTATGAGACTTCACCATGCAGAAGGGCTACCCTGTACCAGACCAAAAGCTCAGCATCTTCCCAAGAAGCTGCACTGCATTCATTTTTGTTACAGCAGCTCCTGGAATAGCTACTGCAATTGCTCTTACTTCCAAGGTGGATTCTTGTTCTGGAATAAGACCATTTAAATGGGATGCTGGTACAACAGCAGCAACATAAATAAATCACTACAACTGTATTGTTTCATTTCCTTGAGTGGCCTTTAAAATGATAAAAACCTTCTTGTCCTCCAGAAGACAAGGAGCTGGTGTCATTTTTTAATACATTATGTACACAGAATATTCCTATTTGGACACTCAGACATGCAGAGAATGCCTTCTTAAAGAAAGCTTCACCAGCTCAGACTCAATACACAGAACAGCTGTATTCTATTAAGTATAGAATACAAATATGTTTTCCTATTTACAAAAATACCATGTCAAACACACTCCTCTTGCAGGCAACAAGCACATGGAAACCAAGGTACCTAACTGGGCTGGGACAGCTGTAAAAAGCCTATCTGGAGAATAAGCTTATTTATGAGAATAAAACCTTCACAGAATATCTCAACTAAGTTGGTGAGAAAATTAGGACAGTGAAAAAAAAAATCCCTGGGATTTTTTTTCCCTAAACAAATGGCTTCATATTTCAAGCAAGCACAGGAGATGCCGGGGGGGCTGGTGACAATCATCACTGATGCGAATGATGGGATATGTCAAGGAGAGAGAAATGTCATGTGGGAAATGTAATTAGCCACCATAGAAGGGGGCTGACACCTCCCCACCACTCACATGCCAAAAAAGCCCAAAATAAAAGTACAGCTTGTATTCACTCATTTTCTGTTTGATATTCTTGCACCACGTATAATTAAAAACCCATCAACTTTTCTTGAAGCACCGCAGCATTCCAGTTACTTCCAGCCCAAGTATTACCTGACGATATTTAATGGGAAAGGATCAACTGATCAACTGCTCCAAATCCATTTGGGTTGGTCCACAATGAATCACTTTTTTTTCCTCATCAGGGTAGCTAAAAAGGCAAAATGTATCCAGAACCATGAAATTCAATAGATTCTTCCTATGCAATAGCTTTTTAGACTCAGTTGATGTTACCACTCATTAACATTGTCAGATCATGTAAGTGTCTTTAACAGCAACAACAGAGTGACATATATATGTTTGATATGCCAATGATATATTATATTTGCTGTAATAAAATCCCTGGCCAAATTTTCTGATGTAGATTCAACAGGTTAGCAGAGAGAAATTTACCTGGCATCCTTTGCATCTGCTCAAAACTACCTGATGTTCACAGGGCACAGCTGAATGTGACACACTCTTGTCTCCATTCCAGGGTGCAGGGGTGGCAGAGGAAGAAGGGAAAAAATACAGATGCTGACCTTTCAGAGATAATCTGGAGGTGTGGAGAGAACTTTCCCCCCAGGTGCTTAGGAGGTATCCTGGAATGATGGTTTGCACACAAAGCAGACACACTGCTCTGACCTTAAGCAGGAGTAGAGGCAGGACCCCCTGGCAGTGCATTGCAACTCCACATCTGATAGTCAGTTCAAGCTCTGTAATCCCTTGTCCTAAGCCAGTTTCCAGGCAGACCCACTGCAACCTAACAGGTTTAATAAAGTCATCATCTCCAGCACTACAAGAGGATTAGCTGCCATCATCCTCTCTCTGCCTCCCTTTCCTGATATACTGAAAAGAATGAGGTTTGAACAATCTCTTGAAGGCTGGGCAGGTAAGCAAACCCTCAAATCATCATAATACTGATGCACTAAGACACCTCCTGACTTCCTCAGTATCAGCTTTGTTAACCAACCATGTCCCCAGTGCTGGACAGATTTCTGTGCAGAAGTTGCAATACATCTTTCCCACTTCCCCTGGCAGGTCTAAGCTCCACCCAAAAAGATATCCTTAATATTATTTTAGAGACAGGCAGAAAAAAGTTCCTTTTCACTAGGCACAGTAATATGTGCAGAAGGGGACATGTTCCACCTTCCACAAGTTCACAGTATGAATAGTTCTAAAGCAAGAGGCTTATTCAGAGTTGTCCAAAACCCATGAAAAAGCCCAGGTTTAATTTTCATTAAAGCAATTGAGCCATATTTTCACCCCTGAGACACCCTCTTCCTCAAGAACAGCTCATGCTGCCCAAGAACACAAGACTTGTCTCATGGAGCCTTGGCCAGTCCCACCTGTCAGACACTTCCTACGAAACAAAATCCCAGTGAGCTGGGTATTGCAGCATTGGTGATGCTCCACCACAGAGCAGCTCCAGCCCCTGAATGCTGTGGGGCTCTCAGAGCACAACTGCTGCTGCTGTGATGTACAACAGGAGCAATGAGGAAGGGGAAATCATGCATAGCCACTTTCAAATGTCATGTAAGTAGGTTCCAGAAGCACAAGGAAGAGATAATTCAAAGATTGTTCTTAAAAGGTGCCTACAGTTTTCATCTCTGAAGAAAAACCTGTGTGGAAAGGATCTAAAATATTCTTCAAATGCTTCAGTGCTCATGTAGATGGGTTAAAGGTGCAACTTCAATACAATGGTATGCAATCTCTTTTTCCCTTTTTTAAATAGGGACCTTTGACTATTGTTTCCATAATCTTTCTCCTCCATCCCTTACTACATCCCTACAAACATTAGTTGATTTCTTCAAGTTTACTTGTTTGGGGTCATATTAATTTTTAAATAATGCAGGGAAAAAATGACTGTAAACAATGTCCTTGTAAATACACTTGCCAAGAAGTGGATTACATGCATCCATGCAACATGCATCCAGCCATAAAAACTAGTTCTTGAATGTGACCTGAGAAACTTGAAATGATACAGCGACTCTGGTTTGGTTTTTTGTTTTTCTTTTTTTATCGTATAAACCAAATTGCTCTGTTTAAGTTCTACTGCGCTGGTTTTTGGGCAACTTGTTATTCAGTGGACATAAGTGTGAGAAATTGCATTTCAAAATGCTGCATGTTCTGACAAGACCACAAGCAAATATACAGTCCCCAAAGATTCAGAGGCCTTTGCAGTCCTATTAATTGCTAGAGGAAAGCAACCATATGGCAAGACAGTAGTATGCTCTATGAGTTGCACAGTGGGAAATATGTACCTTACTGGGAACTTTTTATAAAGGACAAGGGGGAAAAAAAGACAGAAGCTGCTAAATCTATAGATTATTCATTAGAAATTCAGTTATAGACTAGTGCATTTCTAATTACGGAGGTTCATTAAAGAACATGGCTTTTTCTAGATAAACTAGAAAACTTTCATCCTTCTCATTACAAGAATAATTGAAATCTTGTTTCTATTAAAGTTTAGATGGCTTTAAATACCTTCCTTTAAAACTCTAGCAGCATGTAATTTAATGCTCACACAGGCGACAGAATTCAAATTACATGCTTGCTACTTGACAGACACTACACCTGCATGGCACACACAGCCTCTGGGGCACACCTGAAGTCCACAGATTCCAAAGCAGTTGGATTTGGGCCATTTGCTCTGGGTGTGGGAGCCTTTGGGCTCTAGCAAGGCGTGCTTTCCTGGCACAAGTGAAAGTTCAGGCATTCTCCAAGCTCTCCCATTCCATTCATTCCTCTCCCTGCTCAAAAAACCCACTTGGGCTGGTGCAGCTGTCTGTGGGCTCAAGTGGGGAACCACATTTGAGCCAAAAAAAGCCTTCAGCAAAATAACAGTTTTCTTTAATGGTTGTGTTTTAGCTGAGCTCACTTCATTGACTGGGGTCACTGTGGGGGTCTGTAAACATCACGTGGTGCCAACACAAGGAAAGAGGAGGCAGCATCCAAAGGAGCATGAGCTGCCTCTGTATGAGAAAGGCTGCAGACCATGCTCTGAGCAGGGATGTGACTGGCTCCTGTCTTCATTTCCTGCACAAAGGGCCCTCTACAGCTTCACAGCACCAATCCCAGCCATGACAAGTTCTCAAGACAAAAGCTGACCCTCACAGAAACCACCGATGTAAATACAAGCCCCAGCACAGAGGTACAGACTCGCCCTGGATATGCACCAGCAGGAGCAAACAGACACGGGGATTTTATAAAGCCTTTCCACACAACCCTTTGTATTGGGGCTGCACAGAAGTATGGGTAGAGATAAATAGTGCACATTCCCCTTTATCTCAGTTTGCCTCGTGATTGCAGCATCCTCCTTGAGCTCCCAAGGCTAAGTGAGCACTTGTCAGGGGTTCACAACACAGCCAGAGCTGCTCAGGGTGCCTTTCCTTCACAGAAAGGCCGGGACTCAGCACGGCTGGAACAGCCACGGTAATCCACAGGAAACAAGGACCAAAACATAACACACCCCACCTGCCTATTGCTAAAGGCTGTCAGACCCCACAGCCTCTCAAACTATCATCCCAAATCCTCCCAGCCTTACTGTTAAGCTTTTCCACTTGATTAAATTTAAGTTTCTTGCACCAGGAATAGAGAGAACAGATTTCTCCCTTGAAGCCTATTATCGCACCTCCTGGCAGCCTTCTTCAGGGTAACCAGCCTCAAGTCAAGTCCACTCAGTCACTCCACCTTTTCCCTTGAAGCTCAGTGCCCTAAACCAGACACAGGGAGTTCCCAAGGGTCTCAGGAACAGCACGAAGCAGCAGGATGAGACCAGGTGACCTACAGGCAGCTCGGCCAACGTGACGTGACGGCTGTTTCTCACAACAAGGAGTTTTGATTTCTGTGTAAAGTGCTCTTGCAGCAATGGCATTGCTGACTCATGTTCAGCTTGTGACACACACCACAGCTCCACATCTTTTTCTGCAAGCCTTCTGCACAAATCCAAGCCATTGTTCTACATTTCTCTTCAATGAATCACATCCATTTTTTTAAAAAAGATTATTTTATGTGATGTATTTACGGCCCAGCCCAGCTTCACATCATCTGCAAGCTTAATAAAGGACACTCCCTTCTGCATCATCTGAGTCATTATGAAAACAGAAATCTTAAACTGAACTGGCGCCAGGACAGACCTTTTCCAAGCCATGCTCAGTACATTATCCCATACATTCCTGAAAAAAGACATTGATAAGTAACCTCTCATCACTCTCATGACCATTAGCTAGCCAGGTTTGCATCCAACACCCAAACAAGACACTCATCCACAGCAAGGCACTGATATCAATAGCTGTAAAAAATGCCTCTCCTTTATCTTCAAAGGACATTAGCCTACTGCAGAGCAAATTTGACATATACCTGTCAAATCACCAGCACGGCATGGTAACTGCAGTACGGGTATCAGCTGGTTATTGAGTTACACTGAAAATGCACATGAATGACAAATGGCTGAAGTAAAGCTGCTCACACAAGTCTCCCAAAAGCAGCCTGGGCCACTCAGGCCCTGCAGCTCTTCCTGCTGCCTCTGCCATTGAGGAGCCACCTGATGAACCCTTTTGTCTCTGTCCTCCGTGCAGGCAATGGCAAAGGGCAGAATCAGCAGGCTAACCATGACTGCTTTGGAGTGCATGTTAGGGATCTATTTTCAAGGGAAGAGATAAATTAATTATACCAGTCTAAACCACCCAATCCCCCTACCTGCAGCATCACCACTGACTCCATGGGGTGGGAGGGCTTGGGGTGAAAATCTGTCACCCACTTGCCATTCTACTAGTAGTTACTTTCAATACATGGTTTGCAAACATAAAAATAAAGCAACAAAAAAACCTCACCACAAACACAACATTTAAAAAGAAGTAGCATGGTCAAGCTGTTTTCAGGCTTTTAAGGCTTTGTACCATATATTCTTTTCCATTTTCATAGGGAAAGTGAAGCTCCCAGGGTGTTTCATGAAGAATTGCAGTACAGTCCTGGCAAGTCTTTCCATATTTCAACATAACAGTGCAACACACAGATTCATGTCCTATGTTTAAGTCTAGACACACAAATACTCACTACAGGAATGTCTTATGCTAAATGCTAAATGTCTTAGCATATGCAGGATCAGAGCTGAATTTCTGGGAACTGAGATTGCTTGCCACATCCCAACAGACAGTGTGTTTTACAGGCTAGGAACTACTCACCTGGTTGATATTCACTCCTTCATTTCACATTCAATAATGAATATTTATAAACAATTTTAGGAATGCAAGTAAAACAGGAAGCCATAGAGACTGCAAGGGCTAGGCAGAAACTATATGTGACATTTTAAGACTGATAGTGAGCTCTGGCTTCCTGACAGTGCCACTGCCTTGTAACTGCTCAACTCAAAGGCAAATATTTCCCACTGCCTTACCCAGACACCATCCCTCAAATCATCTTTAGGCCTAAGTCATGCCTTTAAGTACAGCTGAAAACAGGAGAAGGGCAAGATTATCCAAGTGTTCCACCAGCGGAACAAGGATGGCAAGAAATTGTCAGCAATCATCTTGGGCCATATCCTCATCACTTCATGATTCCTCCCACTTGGAAATTTCTTTCCTTCTCTGCCCAACAAAACTGTTGGATGGGCGTGGGGCCTTAGATGATGCTCCTTCAGAGCCCCTCCCTGGAGAACAGGAGGGTGGCTTTGCTCTGGAGCCCACAAACCTGTTTGCTCCCACTTGTTACTGCACTATCTGAGCCCTGTTACAGCCTCTGCAGCTGTCTGGTGCATTAACCTAATTTTAGGAGCCCCTTTTGAGTTGTTACTTGCAGGGAAATCACTGTGCTCTCCTGTCATCAGCGAGGCTCTCTGCTGTTCTCCTTCCTTTGTTCTCTTTTGTTTCACTGAGTTAAGCTTATCTTTTGCTTTTGTTTTCCTACAGTAGTAAAACTCCATTATGATGCTTGGCAGACAATTTAAGCTACTGTGACAATCATCTTTGCAAAGGGAATCTGCTTTCATAAACCCTTTCTACACAACTAAATATTCGTTTCTGAGCTAGAAGTAGGCAAAAATGCCGCCCTCTCCACTATCAAGCTCCTGATTTTAAAGCTACTTAAAAATTAAGAGGAGCAGCAGCTGTTTGCAGAGGATTGTTCATTTTAAGATATCCACAATACCCTCCTCGAGAACAACTCCCCCTCAAAGACTTCTTTGTTATTTCTCCCTCATCCTGTTTCTTTTCAGAAAAGGGGTAAAGCAACACAAGATACAAATCTGCAAGTTCTTCTCCACACTCATGTCCCAGAGTGCACCACAGCCCAGACTGTTCAAAAACAGCTTAAGAGTTGCAGAGGGATTTTTTTTTCCTTGTTGTGTGTTTTGTACAGAAATACTACATTAGTTTGTTAATCTTCCCTTCGGGTTTAGAACTTTATTGGGTGACATTTTTGAAGTTTTTCTCTAAGGACCAAGGATTCTGTCTCCACTAGCAAGCAAACAACTCGCACATGAACAGAAAAAACCCAGACAGGCTTGTCGTATAATCCTGTGTCTCCGGGAACCAGGGCTTTCAGGGAAGCTGTACCGTCAGCTTCTGATTAAATATCACAAAAATTGGAATAACCAGTACAAAGGAGTCAAACCACAGTAGGTCATTAAGCCCTGAAACAGCCTCCTTCCTACACTTCCCTCTGTCCTGTTCATCTCCTCCCAATCGCTCTGCTCTAACACACGGGGAGAGCGTGGTGTGGAATCATAAACACCACACCAGGGGCTTCCCAGGAGGATGTGCAACAATTCCGGCACCAAGGGTGGCCCAAACTTGTCTCCATGACTAGAAAGAAGCAGCAGCAGCAGCAGCACCATGTGGTAAATAAAACGGAACAAAGAACCAGCAGAAAATGAGTTGTAGGTAGGGGGTGCAGGGAGAAGAGAAGCGTGTGGGATCCCTACTGGTGGCTAATGCCAAGGAAGATGGAAAGCTTTGCTCTGGGCTGCTCACAACTGGCTGCTGGCACTCCAGGCCTCCCCTCACACTGGCAGAGAGGAGCACTGATCCGATGGACAGCAGGAGAGAAGCAAAACCAACTCTGCCTGTTACTAAGCCAGAGGGCTAAGGCAGTAAACAAGGATGAGAGGGGAGGGGAAGGTTCTTTATATTTCAGAGTCCCTCACAGCATAAGTTAGGTTGCAGATGAATTAGGAAAAAAACCCACCAACACACAACAAACAGCCAAAGAGGCTAAACCTATGTAAAAATAAAGAAAAAAAACCACACAAAAAACACCACTAAAAATTGACACTTTGTTATATGGCTGCCAAGAATTTCACATTATGGGGAAAAACCTCTAAACTGTCTACCATGAAATGCTAAATTGGCAAGGAAAACCACCGAAGGATCATCTGTTGCTCTCTTAGACTAGTATTTTTCTAATTCTTTGCCACTTTCTTTCATTCCATCAGGGTTTTGGGGTTTTTTTCCTATTACTTCATTAGTGAATAAAGCACGTTCTTAAAAAAATAAATCACAATCCACAGGCCCTGACCATGGCTAGAAATCCACCAGGCCCAGTCTTGCACAGTCACAGAGACACTCTGGTGCCCTCTCAAGGAGCTGCTACCCTGCTTTAGAAGCAAAGGCAATAGGTGAAGATGCCAGAGGGAGAAGGCACAGAAGACCACACCATGCACTTATATAAGTGCTCAGTTTAGGTCATCAAAGCAGTGGAGAAGGTAAAGACTTGAGGGACTTGCTGGAAATGTTTGGCAGTACTTTGTGGGTGTTTAAGCCTGATGACTTGGAAAGGGCAGAGTCATGGGTCACTGAAAAAAACCCAACAACAAGGGCTCAAAAAACTTTGATACAAACCTGTCAGAGGCAACTGCCTCTGCAAAACCCTGTAATCACAGGGTAGGTTAAATTTCACTGACTAAATTCACAGAGCTGTTTTAGTAAATTTCAGTAGACATCACTGGACACTGCACACAGATTACTCCAAACCTCAGTACCTTTTAAGTTTCTACATGTTTATTTAGCTGTTCTTTCTCCCTGGAGTGAATATTATCCTGTCTTAAAGGTTTGATGTAAAATCAAACAGCATGTTGTTTGGCAAGGCTTTGCTCTTCCTTTTAAGACTGCTACTTCTCAAAAAGATATTTCAAAACACAAATATAACAGGGCATCTAAATAGAACTGACCTTACTTGGACACAAGTTCTCCATACATCTGCCATCTCTCCCTCAGATCTTTTTAAATTGCACCTACTGGGTAATAAACTATGCTCTCCTACAAAGGCACTACTACTTCATCCCCCAATTTGGGGAGAGGATCAGCCACGAGCTGCACAAAGACTGCTGAGTGCATCCTATGTAACTGCTCCAGCAATCGCTTGGCTCACTCAAACATAAATTTATGTTTCATGTTAAATTTATATTGAAATTCCCTTCAAAAACTCCCCTCAGTGCCATGGTTTCCCGGGCTAATTCAACCAGCAGCACAGAGCACTTGCAGTCAGTGGCACAAAGCTCCTGAAGCTGCTGGCTCAGGGAGAAATTAGAAACTGGAGGCAGCCTTGCCCTCGGAGCTGGCTGTGCAAAGCCTTCTGTCTGAAGTGCCACGTTCAGCTCAGGATCCTGCCTGCTGCACCAGCTGAATCTTCACCTCCAAGGTGCCCCAGGCTGCTCAGCAAGCAGCTTTCCTTCTCCTTGGAGCACACCGAGCTCCAAAGCCCTGAGACAAGGCACTAACCCAGGTGCTTTCTGCAGACAGAGGGTTCTCACAATGGTAATGCATGAATTAAAAAAGGCAAAGCAGCAAACCTGGGAGCTTCAGAACTCACTGCTGGCTCTAGAAAGGTGTTTCTGATGCACCAGGCTATCAAATGGTGATAAAAACAGGTTATTTCTAGGTATTTCAGGGTATTTCTATAAACTAGGGTTAAACCAATCCGCAGTGTCAGATACCCTGCTCTTGCTCTGTGTCACTAGGCTGTTCATAGCCCAGTTCCCACACTGACATGGATTTCAGGCAACAACAGCTTCCAGGCTTTTAGCAGAGATGGGGAAATTAAGCTTTCTTATTTGCAGAGCCACTTTATCAATTACTTTGCGAGATTATACCATATACTGCTGAATATTAATATATCTCAAAACTGTGTCTACAATACTGTTGCATAAGAGTGCTAAAGGCATTCTGAAGCAGTCTCAGTGAACAGTTCTTAAAATGTACTAGCAAAACTGTGCAAAACAAGTTTTCCTAAAAGCACTGACCTAAAAATTCTTCAGGCTTTTGTTAATTAAAAAAAAAAAAAGTTTTTCTTTTTAATTTAAATGAAGCAGCTCAGCCACCTGATTCTGAGTTGCTCCACCTTTAGAGATGCTCAGAAGTTCTTGACTTTTGTCAGCTTATTAAAAGTTATGCTTTTAATTAACTCATTAAGGTCAAACAACTGTACTAGAGATCCAGAAAAAGAGCTGAAAACAGAAATCCAGTGCTTCCCACTTCCATAGATAAGCCTTCTTGATTATCCTCTGAAGAAAAATCATGGTTTATCAACATGTAATCGACTACTTATTGGAGAGTCTTGCTTCTTAGTGGGTTTGAATGTTCTGGGTTATTCTTCTGGAGGATGGTCAGAAGAGAAAATAAAGGAAAAAATCCCCAGTCCTTGACCATGGCAGCTGCTCCTGCTCCATACAAGTGTGTTATTGGAATTCTGGTTTTGACTGAAGGCGAGGTTTAACTTGGGATTGGGGAATAATTAGTTTTAAAACAAAATGCTTCATTAGGCTGGAAAAGACAGTGTTTCAAAACTTGCCAGCTCTGATGTCTCTTTCAGCTTAAACAAATCTACTAAATTAGATGCTTGTTTTGGGAAGAGGGTTTTTTGTGTCCTTTTTTTCCCACCCCCATCTTGGCAGAACAAACCAGAACTGCTGTTAGGTTCAGCCAAGATAAATAACTGGTCTTCAGGAGAAAAAGTTGTCTTCAGGTCTTTTTTATACAACAGGAGATAAACTGTATCAGCACCTTCCTTCAGTGAGTGATGAGTCTGAGCACTCAGCTGCATTCCATGGTATGCAGTAAGAGTAATATTCCTACTGGTATGTTTTATTGTTTCCTGCAGCATTGCTAGCAAGGTGATTGACAGACTTGCGTGTTCATGGAGATATGTGCTTAAATTGCTGAAAAAAAGTCTGTAATGCTTACCATTAACAGCCAGAATTAGTGGACAGTAAAATAAAGGGTTTCAATCCTGCAAGTCCAAGACTAGAGTGAAAAATATCAGAAGGCTCTACCCTATCATTCAATGAAGAATAACTGTGATTGGCAACACAGACAAGCAACCTTCTTATATAACCAAGATATTTTCCAAGAGACTGAGCCCTTGGCAGGGTGCTCTGCCATGCACTCTCTCTCACCAGGTTTCTCAGAGCTCTGTGAAGGAACAAGGTAAACAAAATCCCCCCCACACAAGAACTTTGCTCTGATACCTTTTCCTCAGAAGCCTTTTTGTTCACTCTAAGTTAACAGCTCAGTAATAGCCAGAGGTGGTTGCATGACAGGAGACTGACATTTAAGCACACCTACATGCTGGAACATAGAGCAGTAACATTAATTAATTATTACTATTCAGCTGTGAATATAAAGCAACAGAAAAAGATTAGCCGCTCCCTTTTCATTTAGATGCTTTTATTTCCTCTTGCCACTTTTACTTCAGAGAGAAGGGGGTTATGGCAAAGAAATCAATGGCTGAAGTGGTGGATGACTCTCTACAGGTTGCTCTAGCATTTCAGAGATGCCAAGTCATGAAATAAGCAATAAAATTTAAATCATCATATACGGTCCATTCCAATTTTTGTGTTCTTAAAAACGAGTACTTGGAGTGTACTGGAGCATTTCAATCTTATGGGGATTTGTGTTAACACTTCTCTGCTCTTCCAGGCTTCTGTAGGAGTAAGGACAGCCTCGGAATTATAGGCATTAGCTGAGATCCAAAATGGTCCTTTTCAGTACAAAAAAAAAAAGAAAAAATCACTCCTCCTCCTCCCTCTAGGAATCTAAAAACCCCCAAAAATACAGTTCTAAAGAACAAAAATTGTGCACGAACTTAAATTTAGGTAAGTAATTACAACATTCACCTGCAGACAAGCAGGTTGAAACCTCCTTTCTGGCAGGTCTGGATCTCCTACTCACCAAATGTCCTTACACTACAGAGCTGCAGGGTATTCTAAGGGCAGCCCCACATCAAAGCTACTCATTCTGCCTAACAGCTACTTGTGAAAGCATGTGCTGGAGCTCCTGTTCCTCCACCACCAGTAAACTACACCAGGCATCAGCATATGGAGATATTCTTGTTTGCTCACTTGTTCTCAAATAATATATAGCAAATATTTGCATAAAATATTTAAATATTCATTGGATCAGAAAAAGGCTCAATTGTCTGGTGCTTGGATAATTTGCCATGGGCAGAAAACTGGGAAGAGGAAAGAACTCAATTTCCAGGTTCTGCTAAAATGAGTATTTAAACCAAGCAGAATAGAAGAGCTTCAGTGGAAAGTAACCAACAAAAGACCTAACCTGGAAAGGCAGAAAACATATTTGATAGGCTTGAAATATTTCGTGTCCCTGGAACATTACTGTGGCAATCTGTGGATATGCTGACTATTGCCACCTTCAACCAGACAAGCTGATGACTTCATCCCAGTAAGTAAATTAAAACACAAACAACAGACAGCTGTCAAAACACAAAACACATCTTGTCCCTCTGACATAAAGAGACCTGGAAATCATGCATAACACAGATGGAAATTGTGCCAAATCATCACAACCAGTGAAACCCTGCTGATGCTAAATTGCTATTCCATGCAGCCTTGCCACAGTGGGATCAGAGAGCACACGGCTGAATGGGGCTTTGCAATGACAACACAGAGGAGATAAGAGACGAGTGAAAGGGTGAGTTTTAGTGCCCAAACCGATTTACAGTGCCCTCTTCAGTAAGTGTAGAGACACCCTTCAAATTTCCCAACTTTGAAAGGTGTAAAAAGAGAGCAAGGTCAAAGAGAAAGATGACCAGATAAGTGGTGAAATATTTTGGAAACGAGAGGTAAATTATTTAACTAATCATATGGGGCAAGAGGGAAACTTCCTTTGGGAAGAAGGAGAGGAAATATAGACATCACTCTTCAAAATAAAGCCAAAGTTGCATTTGCTTTTCACTTCCATCCCTACATGAACTCCTGGGAGCCATGAGGCTGCTGCAGCACAGAGCAGAACTGATCCAGTGGACAGCACCTGTGGGTTCCAGAACTGTATTAATGCCCTTTAGCCTCTTTCCATCACCATGAGCCGTGATCAGGAGACACTTCCCATCCCCAGCTGCTGGAATGTGCATCTCCTGACTCTAATCAGTGGGAGCAGCTGCTCTTCCTGCTCCAGTTACTCCAGTCTCCCAAATGTAGCCAGGAGAAGTCCTGCTGGAAGAGGTCACTGGCACTGCAGACATGAGGGTGGATTTTCCCCTGCTATGAGACAGCAAGTCCTCAATCCAAGTACATATTTAGAGGAACAACAGAGTTGTGCAAAATCTGGCAGGAATCAAGTTTAGTGTCTCTTTCAGTCTCCAAATCCTTGTTATTCTATCAGGAGAATGCAGCCATTAATGTTGCATTGAACAGTCACTGGTGCCCCCAGGAAAACTTTGAAAAAAAATTCTATTTAAAGACAAGCCTGTTAATGTGTCATCTACAATATGCCTCTCTTACTCCTGGGAAATTTGCATGAAAACAGGATTGTTATTGCTCTGACATTCTTGTGTTCCTACTGTTTATTCTCACTGGAAGAGGCATGTTAACTACCCTGCCATCCCTGCACACCCAGGCTCCCATCAGAAAAAAAAATCTAAAAAAATTAAAGGGAGTTTTAAATGCAACCTCACTGCAGTTTCAGCTCACGTTCTTGAAATCCCTGTTTTAGTAGCAGGGAAGCTCACATGCCAAAGGAAACAGATGCTATAAAAGCCAATAAAAAACAAATAAACATAAATAAATAACATTTTGTCACCATTAGTGAAGGTTTGTGATTATGTGAGTATTCAATAGGAGAGAATACAACTCCAAAAAGAAAAAAAGTACCAGTACAAAATAGCTACGATGCAACTGAATGGAAAAGGCAGATCAGAGCACTGGAACAGGCTGCCCAGAGACGCTGTGTAGTCTTCTTCTCTGGATATGCAAAATCCTGGATGAGATCCTCTGCAACCTGCTCTAGGTGGACCCACTTTAGCAGAGGATTTGGGCTAAATCATCCTCCAGAGGTCCCCTCCAACCCCAAATCATTCTGTGATTAGCCTGCTAAAACAAGAAGAGACTCTAATTTTAAGCTGATATTTCCCAAGTCAATGACTGTTTACAACTGTGTGCTGCCACACCTAAATAAAGTCCCCCTCTTCGAGGAGGTAAAAGCAGAAAACACTGAGAGAATTTAAGGGGAGTTAGGTTACAGGGACAGGGACAATTTACTTGATGGTTCAACATTAGTGGGAAGTTTCCCCATTTCTTTCATCACATTCCTCATTTTCACTGTTACACATGAATTTCTCTGCATTTTCGAAGACATACATTCACAGCAAAAAGGTTCACAGAAGGGTTTATTGTTTAAGACTCCATTTGAAACAGATTGATCTGCAGCGTCAGTGCAGCTGCCTCACATGAAGCACTGCATTCTAAAAATCCTTCATGACATTTCTCTTTAGACATGAATCAGCAGACTAACAGATGTCTCATTCACACCATGTTTGAGTTTCAGCTTTACTAATGAAATTAATTTAGGGCCAAATTGTATCTTGAGTCGCAAACAGAACTCTTGGTGACTTGTGTATCAGCCAAATACATGCATGGGGGAAAGGAAATTTGACCTTAATTTTAATTTCGTCTTTGTAACAGATTGCTAATTTAAGGCGACAGCTTGCGATATCCCTTTACTTGTGTTACACACTACCTTACATCACAAATAATCCCACCGAAGACAGCAAGATTTCTGGAGTTCCACATACTCCTGGAAGGGTCAAGATCTCACAACCTGCCTGTTCCTAGTGCAGACTGACTCTGAATGTTAAGAGGTGCCAGGATGCAGCTTTCTGAGCTTTTTCTCTTTGTACAACCACGTGTGCTGTCCTGGCAGGACCTGCTGTGTTGTTGCTGAGTTTTGTCACGCCGTGCTCGGCACAGGCAGCAGTTGTCAGAAAAGGAGATGAGGAAGCAGCAGGGAAGTCTGCTCTTCCCCACGGGTTGTTCACAGTCTTCTGCAGGCAGATCCAAGCTTGCCTGGACCAGAGCCTGTGCAGCCCAAATGGATTTCCTCACTTTAGTCAATAATCCTCATGGCCACAGCTACCTGTCAGAGCCCAGAGCGCAGCCACAGCTGCTGGAAGCAGAGCCTGAGTTCACATCCATCTGCAAACACACCCCAGTCCCCAGTGCACCCCCTGACTGAAGCAATTTTGAAAAACAGGGCTGTTCCAAGAGAAGCAGTCCATTGTACTGAGGGGTCTTTCTAACCTCTCCCAGTTTTCTCAAAGGAATGTCTGAACCATGCCCTGAGCAGATCTTTCAGTGAGTAGTTTTTTTTTTAAAAAAAAGTTAAAATCAGTGTGCTACAGCACTGGTGTAGCATCCAGTCTAACATTCCCTCATTCCCTTCACCTCAAATACCTTCTGTAAATTGGAGAAGCAACTTCTGTGCAAGTGACATGTTAAAAAATCCAAGCTACTGTTGGCAGAATATTCGAGAGTTTCCACTCTCCTGCCTTCAATCCCCAATCACATTCTGCTTCCCACTGCTCCAGGAACACACCCACATTTCTAAGTCCCATACTGTCTCTAGCAGTGACTGATGTTTATTTGGAACCAAGATAAGTTTTTATTATTTTTATTTATTGAATTTTTGACTTCATAGTTAACTGTAAGGACCCAGACATACAACAAGCATCACATGTTCCAGCAAAGTGAAACTGAGGTTCCTTAACAAGCGGGATGTAACCAGAGCTGAGGACAACTTCCTACTTGAAAAAATACACCTAGAGGGCAGCTGCCTGTAACCACTGACAGGGCTAAAGGGAGTCAGTAGCCAAAGCACAAGGTCAGTGAACTCCATGCATCTGAAGTCTGCAACTTTTTTTCACACCAAACATTATTTCTATACTTCCACAGTAGGTCTACTGTTCCCATGTTTGCACCACATTTAGTTATGGGCCAGTGTTTACTCAGAGAAGATATATCCATCCCCTGTTCTGATAAACTAAAAAAAATCTATACCAAAAAACTGATACTGCTATTAACAGCATTCAGAGTGTGATTCTTCCTTCACTTATTCAGCAGCTCAGGCTGGTTCACCAGCATTTCTCTGGTTGCTTTCAGTTATTCTCCCCACCTGCAGAGATCACTGAACCATATTACTGCTCCCTTTTCCATAATAGTCTGAATTCAACTATGACTTTAAAATAAATAGCAAAAAATCAATGGCTCCTTGAATTTGTTGCTGGGATATCTGTTTTACCAGCAGACCCATTTCTGCTATGATTACATAGTTAAAGATGCAGAACATATTGTATGGCTTTCACCTTCCAGTTACTTGTGATAGGCTACTTCTGTAAGCATATGGTTTTCAGCATTTTAGAAAAATCTTCTTGATGGTTCATTGCAAGATGCGAGGCTCTGCTTTACTAGCCTGTAAGCTGAACCACTGCAGTGTGAAATTCAAGAATACCAAACCAGAGGAAGAAAAACATACAAGAAATCCCAGGAACAAAATGTTTAAACAGGCTGGCACAAAAACTGCTACAGACTCTCACATGTGTCCAGTTTTCCTGGTGTTTTTGTTGCACCCCTTCTAACCCAAACTGCCCTCCGTGTATTGTAACTTTCCATATATTGAAACTTGGGTTTCATATCCTATTGCCCACTGCATTTTGAACTGTTACATTTATATTTAAAATCAGTCTCAAATATGTCCAACACATATTAATGGCCTCTAAATAATTTAGGGGACATTCAGAGCATAAGGTGAGCCTCTACCAGATATTCCAGAGCTCTTTGACAGAAGGTCAAGACTTTGGATGGTGTGAGCAGGTACTATCTCAGAGTCTTCTTTTCTTTGTGTTAGTTCCTAAGTGGGTCAAGAGTTGTCTTTGATTTATGTACTTTTAAACACCCTGAAAGAGTTTTCATCTAATTTTGAACAAAAGGAGCTGAGAGTATTGCTGTTTTCTCAGCAGCACCTGGGCAGGTTCAAAGACACAACATCCCATTCCAAGATGGTTGCTGGTACCACGTATCTGTAACTTGGAGCTCACACCACCTCAGGCATTATGTGCACATCACAGAAATGAGAAGTGCAAATCTTCATGAAAAAAATACATAGAGCCGCACACACATGACATGCCTGGATAAAACAGAACCCTTTGAGTTTTCACACTGCAGCCTCAGCTCTGTCCAGATTAATGGAAAAAAAATTCCTTTTTCAGAACTTCAGTAGTAGGAAATAGCCTACTTCAGACTTTAGCCATTTTTAAAACAGCACAAGCAAATAAATGAATAAATTAGGGAAAATATTAACAAGTGATCTATCTGAAACACAACTCCTCACATAAGCTGCACCAAACCTCCATCCAAGCCCATTTCACCATGAATGAGCAGCATCCGGAATGCACTGTTTGGGATTTAGCACACTGAGGGCTAAAAGCTCCTGCTTGGGTGGAAGTGAGCTGCAATCAGAGAGCAAAGAGCCCCGAGTCCTAAGCACAGCCCTGCCCAGGGCACAAGTAGCTCAGTACAACACGACTGTGTAAGATGTGCAACATCCAAGTTTTGCCACTTTATGTAACTTATCAATGAACTACTTCTCTCACCTATTTTTAAACACGTACTGCACATAAATACAGCTGGCTCCACTCAGTAATTGCCGTTCATTACTGCTGATTTCTAGTGTGGAAGTTTGATCCTCATCATCAGCTAGAGAGCAGAGTTGACTGGAAGATGGCTTTCTCTGGAAATACACTCACAGTAGTGCTGCTGCAGAGGAGGAGACAAGTGGCTGCGATGGCAGAGAGCTGGGAAACCCCCCATGGAAGCAGCCAGGTCGTGTGCCACAGGATCTGCTCAAGGATCACAAGCATAACTTCATGGCCAAAGAGAGAGCTAACAGGTTGGCTCATGTTTAATAAATATTTGAGACACAGCTTTGGTTCTTGACATTGTTCCATATGCACAAAACCCAAGAGTTTATAAAAAGACACTGGGATTTCTAGCCACGCTTCCCCAAGCCAACAGCAGGGAACATGTCCCCATTTTCCAATGTATCCATAATGCATGAAAAGCTGTAAAAGCAGAATAGACGTCGCTGCGTTGTAAGCTCTGAGCTATAACACACCAGATTTGTCTGTGGAGTTCCATACATATCCTGAAAACTGTTTCAAAATGCGCACAATAAAAGTCAAATTTTCACTTACAGTTTAATTTTGTCAACAAATCATGATTTACTATACCTATCTGTCAAACACTACACTGCTCCCTTTCAAATATTACAGGAACTAAAATGTAAGCTTCTAATTAACTTTGTCATATGAATAAGAGTTGTTCTAAAACTTCTCTCTTCAAAGCACTGAGACTTAAAGTAATAAATATTCCTTCAGAAGTAGGTCAGTTTGAATTTAATATGCACCAAATAAATATTCCCTCAATTAGATGTGAGCAAGTAAAAAGCTTTATGTTATGGCTTATAGCAATTTCAGATAAAGAGCTTGTGTGATGGAGTGAATCCAGCTACAAAATGATTGCAGTAGCACGACGTATTTTTAGCACAGGATAGCACTCGTCTCAAAAATAATTCCGAGAATTTTTGTGATTTTCAGATCACACTGTTTTCATCGGGGCTACCATGCTTAATAGATTTCACAAATTACTCCTGAAAAATTAATAAGGAAAATTAAGGATCCTTGTAATGAGTCATGTAACTACTTATTTGGCAGAACTACACTCTTTTTCTGTTTGTGCAGGAACAAGCATCCGAGTTGTATCAAAGAGAAAAAAAAATAATAAAATTACCCATTCCTGTCATAAAACTTGTACATTATCACTAATTTAACAAAATTATCACTTCTAAACAAAATTTCTACTCATCAATTTGACTGAAATCTATGTCTGCCTTCACAACTACTGAACCGTTGTTACTAGTGTGGAACAGCCTTACCACTGATTACTTTTTAAATTAAAAAGTTTAAGTTCAAAGAATATTAATGAAACAATCTAAAAAAACAAAGTGTATACTCCACAACTGAATCTCAGACTTTTCACATATCAATCACCATGAAACTCCTTTCTGTGATGACATCTCAGAGCTAAACACTGACTACAGTATGTCAGATACCATTTGGACTACGTTTGCTCCTAGCAAACATTACCATCTATTTTTTCTCTGGAGGGCTGTGGCTGTGTAAATAAGAAACCACTTGTTCAAGGGGTTACACACCCCCTATTTTACATACACCCCAAAGTCAGCAAATCGCCCAGGGCAGCTGCAGGTATTGATATAAGGCATGGCTAGACTTGGCAGCCTGTGCCACGAGCCACTGATAAAGCAACACGTCCACTAAGCCTTGTCAACAAATCCATGGGCACTGCCAAAAATCAGATCAGGTCTACATCAGGAGAAAAGCAGTGGCAGAATCCTCCAAAGGTCAATCATGGCCTCTCTTAGAACAGGGAGGTTCAAGGGAACAGTGACTACTTGAAGCCATAAAAGTCAGTATTCAGGTTGCTGACTCCACCAATGATACACTCATTTTTATATAGAGGAGATCGGGCATCCTCAGCCAACAGCCCCTGTGACAGACAGTTGCTGCAGGGAGCAACTGGGCAGCTATTCCCAGCCAATAGCTTAACTGCTGTGGGAGACACAAAACATCTGGACAGACTTGACTGATCAAAAAAGACAGGACAAAACATACTGTACATTGCTTTCCTTCGTTCTTCTCCAAGATCTGTTATTCTGACTCAGAACACCTTCTCCCTGCCAGAGCTGGTACCAGGTCTGCATGTTGGGAATATGGCAGTGAGACAATGCAGCTTCCAATGGGGTATCCACAAACATGCACTGCTGACTGCCAGGCCAGCCCTTCATTTTTATCTTGGTTCTGCTTTCAAAACAATCACATGAGGACTGAAAGATAATTTGTGCTTTACCTACCGATGTATGACGCTAAATGTATGATATCAAACGAGCCCTAATACTCTGTGTTTCCCCAAAAACAGTTTAGAGGGAATCAATGTTGTGTAAACTAGGGGGATGGGGGGGTTGTACACACCACACACCAACCAAAAACACATGACTACAAGTTTACCTGCAATAAACTCAGGAATAATATAATTTAGTACTTTCAGTCCCTTATTACAACCAGGAAGAGATTTGTAATTTACAGACTGCAGACCCCTGCACTGGTCTCTTGAAGCAGATGCTGTGATCCTGGACAGTGGGGACTATTATTAAAGTCACCTCATGTTTACAGAGGTAACACACAGTTACAAAGATGGCCCTTTACTTCTTAAATTCTGAATTTATTCCTCCTGCAGTATCTTCCCGAATTCACAGTTAATGCTGTTTTTTCAAACATGAAGAAACTTTGTGACACAGTGCTGGGTTTGAACATGTCAGTGGAACAGCTGAAGTGAAAATGACAAGTGGCTTCAGCATTACTTAGACCAGGGCTTGTGGGTAGAGGCAGAAGATGAATTTCTGGCAATGCTTTTCAGTCCCTTCACAGTCCTTTGTTCTGGGGGATCATTGCCTGTTATTAGCCTAAATCAAGAAATTCAGCTTTGTCTCATTTACTCTTGAATGATTTAAAATTCATCTTATAAATGGAGTATAGTCTGCTGTGATTCAGAGCTGCAAGCCTACATCTCTGACAGTAGGAAAGATATGACACAAAGTTCAATCTGAGGCCTGCTCATAGCTTCACTTTTCGTAAATTATTTACCATCTGTTCACAGTACTGTCTATTTAGACGAAGATGATTCAGCCATCCATGCCAGGAGTTACAAGTGGAGAGGTTGTACCAAGAAGTCAGACTGATTTCCACTTCAAGTATTATTGCTTTGTAGGTGCTGCCAGCAAATATAGATGCCAAGCATTTTCCAAACACTCTCCTGAACCTTGATTCAGGGAACAGTCAGCAGTTTGTACGTCTGTCAGCTCAGTTCACTGAGCACCACGGCACACACAGGCCCTCAGGAGGGACACAGCACACAGGACAGAGACCTGTGCAGATGAAAGCACGGAGGTCAGAAATTAACATATAGGGAGTCACAGAGAAGGCGGCACAAAGATGCATCGGGAAATATCTGACAAGCAAGGAGCACAGCAGAAGTGACAAGGGACCTCACAAGCCCAGCAATGCTAAGCGGAGAGGGCCACAGCTGTGTATAGCTTTCAAAACTGACAAGAAGTATCCATCAGATACAGTAACTGGAGGTGAAGTTTACAGCGGATTTCTAGAGAGGAATTTCATGAACAAGAGGGTTAGAACGAGTGTTTTGGCTGGACCAACAGGAGTAATGAGTACGACTGAGAAGACAGATTTACCTAATATATATTAACCAGAACAGGTGAGCAGAAAAATGCCTGAACAAGAAAACGCCCTGGAGAGATGGAGAAAATTCAGATTAACCTGTCTGGTGTGCTCCAGAGCCAAATGAAATGCCTACGTTTCTGTAACACTCTACTCGCTCTGAGAAGACATTTGTAAGGCATTTTAGAGAAACAAGCCAATATGCAAGATCAAAAAGCAGAAGTTTAGCAGTGAAGAGACACTTTTACAAATCATCAGCACAGAGATGATAGCCTGAGCTGCCATTGATTTAGCTGTGAATTGAAGAAATTGCCTGAGGGTCAAGGTGAAGAGCAAAGGGGACAAGAACAAAGCCTTAAGAAACAACCTCTTCCCTCCCCATTAGTGAAAGCAGAAATTGAAAATACAGCATCTCATAGAAGAGGAGAAGGGTGAAGCACCAAACACTTGGCCATTTAAAATGAGCCTATTATGATTTTTATTACAACTGTCAATGGCAACAGCTGTCCTTTCTTTCCTCAATAAAATCCCCACACCAAACATAGCCTGAACAGCTGAGCTCTTCCCCACCAGAGCACCTCCTGGAGGCACTTTGCAGCTTCAGAATGTGGCATCTCCCCTCCCTCTGCCTAGTTATAGTATGTTATTAGTAATCCCACTATTACTAATCCCATGTAGAGAGCACCACAACAGCAGCTCAGAGGCTGATAAAAGGAGATAACACACATCCCCTCAAACACAGCATCATTTTCTCAGGGATTTGTGCTTATTTACTGCATCCTCATGCTGCTCAGGAGTCGGCTGCATCTGCTGGGGACTGCAGATCTGACCTCTGTGCTGAAGCCTGTCTATCGATCCTTGCAAGCTCTTACATTTAAATAAACATGGTGTAGAAGTGTTCTTCCATCTACTAATTACTGGGCAGAGACAGAGAGCTATGCTGAACAAAGGCACATTATCCTGTCCACACAGGATGGCAGTTGTCACCACCACTCCAGGTTTTCTACAGATAACAAATTGTACTAATGCAAGGAATCATTCCAATTCCAGATATGCAAACCAGCCTCTTACAGGTCTCGTAAATTCCTACAGCCAAATGGAAGCACACACACACACACACACACACACATTCCCTCTCTCAAAATACAACAAAAAAGTGTATTGGGAATCTACACGCACAAAAAAAAATTCTGACAAGCTGCAAAATTATAATTGCATAGAAAAATAGGACATGATTAACTGCAGCATATTATAAATTCCTTTGGGACACTGAAATAAAACCAATGAGATATATACAAGAACAAGGAACTCTACCATGGCAGAGAGCAATAAACTCCCTACCAGCAAAAAATGAAGCTCACATTTTAACAATCCTGCTAGAAATAAAGTACAAAGAATATTCCTTCTGCATAGTAAAAAAACCAAGCAAACAAAAAAGTTGAAAGAAACACTGAAGGTATAGATACTGGAGAAAATTCTTAGAGCAGCCTGCCACAGGCAAGAAACAAGTGCCTGTGTAAACAGAAAAGGCCGGTAAAAATGTGTATATTGACAATACTTCCTGAATTAGGGAAAATTATGCCTTAAGTTAGTGGCCTGTTGCCACCCAGATACCATCAACTTAGCAGCAAAAAAGAAAGCTGGCTTGATAAGAGATGCTGTTCTCATTTATGATATGGTGCTATCAGTACTAAAGTTAATAAAAATGAGCTATGGATGATGAGATTCAATTTTGCTTATGTGGTACCCAAGCTGTGCCAAGTTCATTCTAATGTACAGATGAAGATATTTCCTGTCTCCGTCAGCACACGATCCAGAAATTGCACATCCAGTGTGGGCAAAACCCACATGGAACCATGTGATTTCTCCTGCACATGCCATCGAGATGCTCCAAGGTAACCCACCAGGGCCTGTGGGGCTGCAGCAGAAGGACCTGGGTAACCCAAAGCTCCTGTGTCAGGTTTGCTGACCCTCAGGGGTTGTCTCAAATACCCACAAGGTTTCAAGAGGCACCACGAGCACATCTGTGCTTGTGCAGCATAATTCTGATTAAACCATGTGCACATGGCTTAAGTTTAAATTTCTAGAGCAGGTCAAAATAAATTTGAGAGCAGCCCCTCTCCTTTTTCCTTCCAACCAAAATAAACTGGGAATCAAATTCTCCTTCTGGTAACAGCACCTAAGGAAGCCCAGGGGATGAGAAGGTTTCAGGGGTTACAACAAAGACTCCCAGTTGAGACTGCCCCCTCCCCAGCCCTTGGGATGCTGAAGCCAGGTTAACTATGGCCTTGCTCTTCAGGAAGTTTCCCAACTGAACCAGCTCAACCAGTGTTCAGCAAGGATGTGGGGGGCAGGGGCTACATTGGATTTTTAGTGCACGGAGCTGCTTCTGGGGGCTTTTTTGTTTGGTTTTGTTTTCAAGTTAGAATCATCTTGAGAAGATGAGAAACACAGGGGAAGAGCTGTCAAGAATCTCTAGCACTGCATTAGAGCAATGCCTCCAAGTGCACTCCCAAGCTCAGGGCCCTGCAAGGTGCAGGAGGAACAGCAAGAGACACCACTTCCCTTCCAGGAATTCACTGGTTCCTGGCCAAGACAAGTCATAACCCACAAGGAAGACAGGACAAGCTGGAGACTAAACATGCAGGAGGGGTAAGAGGCATTGGGAGGAAGAGGAAACATTAAGGTGAACAGCACCTAACAAAAGAATAAGATAAATACCAAGAAGAAAAACTCATAGTAGTAAGCACTCAAATCTATTTCTGATCCTATTCAAAGAATGACAAATATTCTCAAGGGAAATAACAGTTCCTGGCACCACACCCACACATCATTATGCTAAATCTTTTGCATTTTCTCACTGCTCATATTAGTTCAAGTTCTAAAGAAACACAATCTGGAAAATTCAAAACACAAGTTGGAAGACTCTGGCCCTATTTGTGCTCCTGCAGCCCCAGCCAGTTCTCAAATGCCAAAAGACAAGTCAGCAGGGAAGACCACCAGCCTGGCTGAACAGAGAGCTCTGGCTGGAATCCAGAATAAAAAGGAAAGCTTGTGACCTTTGGAAGTTGGGGCAGGCAACTCAGGATGTATGCAAGGATATCAGGAGGTTATGCAAGGAGAAAATTAGAAGGGCCAAAGCCCAACTCAATCAGGTTACTGCCACACCATAGGAGACAGTAAAAAAAGTTTCTATAAATACATTCTACAATGTATGGTATTCTACAAATACCACTCTAAATGCACAGACTATAAAGAACATTAAATAAAACAGAGTACCTCAACTGTAGATAAATATTGGACTGTTACACATAAATATAACAGCATTTTGTAGCACTGTTTTAAACTACAGCATTGACAATAACAATAAAACACTTTGTGGCTAAGGAACCATCTAATATCAGTGGTATCCTTTGGCAGCAAGCCAGACAGGTTTCAGAAGTTCAACCCAAATCTTCCAAGCTTAGCTTTGTTTGCAATAACCAGGCAGCAACCACTTGCACTACAAATTGACCCATGAGCCCAGCCTATTTCACAGATCACAGGACAGCAGAACTTTTTTGGTTGTCACATCTCACACCAGCCTGCTGAATACAGCACTTCCTAAAGCACTGACTGAGCACTGACCCAGCTCTATCCATATCACCTAAACTTCCCCTGCATCAAAGCCTCCTTTCCACACAAAAATCCAGCAATCCACCTTTAACCATTGCCTCCCTTAGGCGCCACTTTGATCAGTGTTGTGCCCTCTTTACACGGGGATACAAGAAGAAAAATGAAAGCCAAGAAAGCACTCAGTTCCTTGACCTGCCACGGACATCCACTGCTGAGCAGAATGAGGCCCACGAGTCCCATGGCAGAGCAGGGCTTCCCCAGCCCATCTCCACCAACCCCTCCTCTAAATACAGCAGCATCACCTACAGAACCAGGTCACACAGCATTTGTTAAGTATTTCCCATTGTCTTTCACTTAGATGTAAGCATTTCCAGTAAGAAGTGTGTAAGAGGACAGCCAAGGGAAAATTCAGAGTGGCTACAGCAAAAACCATTGCTCCAAAAATCAAAATCATTAACATAACCAGAAAGGTGCATAGCACTGTTTCACCAGTGCTCCATCTGCACGGATGAAGGCAGTGCTTGTCTCTACTTCCATCTATTCTTTACATCTGAAAGACAGATGTAAATTTCCAGTCTAAAGAAAGAAGAATATTCTTGCTTCGTAAAGAGGATAGAAAGAAGTTAATGCAGCAAAACAGTATGAATTAACTTGAATCTTACACCCTGCCACTTGCATGTAAATAAATCTAACTTTATTATGGCTCTTGTGTTAGCACCCAGTCTCTGAATACTTCATCACGGATGAAAATGGAAACAACTTAAAAACCCCATGCACATGGATAATAAGGCTTTGCAATCTACCCAAAGAATACATATTCACAGACTTGCACTCGTTGTTGAAAAACTGGATTCAAAGCTGGAACAACCAAGAATTAAGGCTCAAGTTTTAAGAACGAAACAAAATCCTCATTTTTATTGGGCTTCTGGGTTTAGCTTTTTTGTTCACTTAAAGATAGAACTACACTCAGGAATCTGAATTCTTAATACAGCTATTTACTGATCTAAATTTCTCTATCATCTCTTTCCCTCCAAAATCATGTTGAAGTACTCCGTTGAGATCCAAAAGCACAACTATGTAATTGCACTTTGGATGGGACAGAATTTCCCTGCTTTCCCTCTCCTGCCAGGCAGAGTTCCTTCTCAGGTGGGTCAGTTTCTCTCCACTAATCCACAAAATCAAGCTTCCCATTTTACTTCGTGTTAAAAATAAGAGCAAAACACGCAGAAAGAAATTCAAAACTAGGTCCTGGATGTCTTTTGGCAGAAATTAACTATAATGAAACTATTTATTTTAAAAAAGAATTAAAAAGTCAAGGCATGCTTTTTATACTTAATATCACACAGGCAAAGTCCAAGATAAACATGATATCTAGTCTACACACAAGATACTGGGAGGGATTTTTGGTTTGGTTTTCCCCTACAATCTTCTTCCCATGCAGACACTGCTTATTATATCGCCTTAAAAATCTGTGCATGTGCTGTCAGTAACTTGGGAAGCAGAAAAACATTTCCAGCTCCACACTGAACAACTGCTTCTACAGCTAAATGGTCAGACTTTTCGAGCATACTCCCCCTCACTTTTAATCATTTTTGCTTTGGGGAAGCCACCCGAAGTTGTAAGCACATTCCCAGCTGTGCTAATATATTCCATGTGGAAGCCCACACTACCCAAGTTCATTCTCAGTGGCACAAGCACTCGCTACACCAGAGCTCAGTGCAAATTCCTGCACATTCTGCAATCCAGATTTCAGTGCAGCACAACTGCAACCTCTTCAAAAAGCTGCAGGATTCGCAGCACATTTGCAGAGCAGCCCCTGAATTTTTCACAAAGCATCTCTATTAACATTGCAATGCTTTTGTATTTTTGGACCTAACACAGCTTTTGATTCCAGCTTAAGCAGCAGCTCAAGAACTGAAAGAAAATGACGCATTTTTTTTTAAAAGTGAGAAATGTGTTGCTGCTGGCACTTATCTGGAATCTCTGCTCAGTACTGGCTTTGGCCAACGCCAACCGAGATTCCAGATGGGCTGCTGAGTGTTTTTGGTTTTTAAAAAACATGGCAGCCAATGCACCCATCTGGCTGCATATAGAAGTGATGTAGGAAAAGAGATCAAGCTCTACCACTGTAATTGAGGCTGATAAATCAGGCGCTGAAATTGTGCACAGCAGGGAAGAAATATAAACGTATATACAGAGAGAAGAGCAAGCACAATTTGTCTGCATCATTAGAGTAAATGTTACCATTGAGTGACTGCCACCACGCTCCACACACAAAGAAACTTTAGACTGCTGAATCCCTGTGAACTTTTAAAATGCTGGTTCTGGTATTTCAATATAGTTTACAGCAAAGAGTAGAAGCTTAGATGTGCAAACTTGCCACACGAATAAAAAGCAAAGAGCAAATAACAAAGAGCAAAGCAGCAAGAGGCACAGGTTCCAAAATTTGCGCTCCAAGGGAAGTCAGAGGTCAAATTACCTTGGTGCCTTGCATTATTTTCAATGGTAAGAAGTTAATAAAAGGTTATATATTTTTGTTTTGAGACAGCTTACATTTTCTTGCAGCAGTAAGTACTTTCAAAAATCACACAACAGTAGAAAGCCCAGCAAGGCTAGCCGAAAGTGTGTGAACTGAATGGCACAAGAGATGAAAGCAAAGGCTTCAAACTATTTAGCTTTGCACTGCAGCAAATCTCATGTGTGGCCAAATACTTCTCACATGCGGCCACAAAAACAAAAAAGGATGGAGCATATTTTGTCATTAATGCAGGCTCTATGTACTCCCTATTGCAAATGTCACTGATCTCTGACCTTCAGTTTTGACACTTGATATCTGAGGGAGGTGAAGTTAAGCCTGTTGTTCGGTTTAACAGGAAAGCTTCTATTCTCAGTTGCAAATGCCAGAACTATTATTTTTCAAAGAACTGTGTTAAAAAAAACCCCAAAGCACACTTCGGTTTTGTTATTTTTATTAGTTTAACACCAAGAGGTGCAATTTTAAATCTCTTCTCACTTAACACTGATTTAGTTACTTTAACTTCAGCAGAGTAATTCCTAATTTACAGTGGCAGAGGCAGGAGGGAAGTGAGAATGACAGAACTCTGGGGATGAACACTGACTGAGCACACTCTTGGAGAGGTCTCTGGGCCCCAGTTCACCGTCAAGGAACGTGAACACTCAAGTGTCACATTCCCCCAGCTGCCACGCAGGATGACAGCCTAAATTATGTGGGGTTTGCTTGCTTTCTCCTTCCCTTGAACAGCTCACTGCAGCATCGACAGAATAAAAAGAAGTCATGGCAACCAAGACATGGAAGGAAAAAAGCCCAGGCACACAGAAAGCAGTGGGCATTGTGCCATCCAGGATGCTGGAGCCAGGATTTCATGCATTGTCTCATTCTATTAATATTAAAGTAATAATGAGCACAGATTTACCCAAAAGGACATCTCATTCAAGCTCTTGGATCACTGGCATCTTCCAAACAGTCAGCCAGATGTTCCCAGAAGCACATCCTTTGCATCATGAAGAACAGAACCATTTCAAGCAGCACCCGCTGAAGCATTAACATAGGACGGTTCTGGCCAGTTCTAACCAGAATCAGATGGGTTTGGCTCCCTAAAATGGCAGCAGCTTCCTTAGAGGCTTCATGTGCAGCAACACAGGGGAGATTGGTGTCTGTCAGTGGAGACTCCTCCTTCTTTACAGACTTTAACAGAGCACAAAGAAATAAAGCAAATTCTGTGTTCATTGAAGGCAATAACAAAAACTCCTCTCTTTGTCATAGTTTCCACCTCACACTTAATGATTAAAAGTAATATACTACTTTCCTAGAACCACTGAAATTAGAAGTTAAACAAATGCTTGAGTGAGAAGGAAAAGTGACAGTATGATCAACCCCAGCTGGGAATCCTGCTTCATCACTCAGAGGCTTTTGTTTGCTATTTCATATACTGAAACAACAATCACCAGCCCTGACCTTGCTCGGCTGTACCTGCCTCACTCCAGAGCTTAGAAAAGCACTAAGAGGCCAGGACCTATCCTAATTGTTGAACAGAGCTTTTGTCTTTTTTTCCCTTTCTTTTAAACATTATTGCTTGCTAACTAGGGTTCAAGATCACTAAATATAGACTGTAGCTGTATAAAAAAAAAGACAAAGCAATGTTGAGTCTACTGTCATTCTGACAGCTGCAAACATCCTGCTCAGTTCGGACTGTCAGACCCAGAGCTGTGGCAGCAGCAGTATTTAAGTCACATTAGCAGCCTTTGCAGTGCTCCAGGCAAAGAGACAACATGGGAATCTGCTCTACCCAGCCAGCTAATTTTTTTTTCTATGTAAATAATATGTTAATAATACTTTATCTTCTGCTAGGTCAGGGCACTAACAATCTATTGTAGGTAGACATTATCTCTAGGAATTTCAGCAGATCTTTATAAAACATATTTCAGTATCAATATTTATCCAAGAAGAAAATTGAATCAATCTGGCATCTGCCTGCCTTCTCCACTTCGAGGTCACAAATGGAGATGCAGGATTTG
This sequence comes from Cyanoderma ruficeps, assembly GCA_008694505.1. NCBI lineage: Eukaryota > Metazoa > Chordata > Aves > Passeriformes > Timaliidae > Cyanoderma > Cyanoderma ruficeps. Next base: position 5,149,813 of record VZDJ01000056.1, on the reverse strand, counting down.
TTTTAATTGATTTTTAAGTTGCAGTAAGCCTTAGCTGCTCCTTTGTAAAGCTGCCAGGCAATGAACAGCAGTTCAAAGGTGAACAAGTAACTTTAAATGAAACCGGTCCAGAAATAATGGACTTCTGCCCCAAATAATTCCTTTTACTGCAAGAGTGGAGTATTGTTAATAGAACGTAGCTAAAGGTTTCTTCTCCACAGAGCTCACCCAAGAAATCTGCTGGCATCAGGAACTCCCTGCAGTGGCTGCAAACAGCTTTGCTGGTTGCACATGAAGCCAAACCAATGAAAAATGTGATGAGGCACCTGCTCACCTCCCCAGTGTGTGTGGCAGGAGGAGGAAGACAGGGACTTCATGAAGGAAAAAACACAGTCCTGTTTTCTGTGATCACCTTGTACCACTCAAAACACTACACTCACGAGTGACATTGCTAGTATTTTGTATCACATGAAAGAAGTGCAATTATCTTTGAAAATCGAAATTGAAATCACATAAAAGAAGTGCAAATATCTTTTAAAAGCCCAAGAACTAAAAATACCACAAAACACAATGTATTTGAGGCCTTTAAGTCTATGTAGGCTTAAGTCTTATTAATGCACAGAGTCTGACTCAATTTTGAGAATCGGAATTTTGAGAATCTGAAAGTCCTGGACTTTCCTTGGAAGAAGAACCCAGTTTTCACCTGATCTGATTGTATAAGCTTTATACACACATGCAAAACTTCATGAAGTCTTGTTTCTAAGTATATTAATAAGGTTTATTTCTAGGGCTGAGACATAGGAGCATCAATTTAATTTTCATTACACAGCACCGCTACTAAAACCTAAAATTAAATTAAAGACTAGAGAAGAAGAATATATTTCTCCACAATATCCTGCAAACTTTAAAAGCAAATACAAAAAATACATGAAAGATGATCAAATGTATTAGCAGTTGGTGGACTACTGAGGCTTTCAATAGAGCTCGATTTAACAGTGTTTGTACAGATTGAAGGCTGAAGAGCCAGAGGCTAAACAGGCACATATTACACATCTAGGTCAACATTAGCCTGATAGCAGGCCATTTCACTGTGAGAATAAATAGAAATAAGAACTGTTTCAAAGGCGAGATCTAGTAATATCTAGCTCCTGCATTTAAAAAGAACAAAATCTAGCTGAAACGTGTAAGTGCATAAAACTCATCCACCAGATATATAGAAAAGACAAGACTTAACACACATCAAGTCCTTTATGTGATTTCTCTTCAGCCGAGCCTACCTAAGTCATGTTTTAAAGTATTCATTCACAATTACCAGGATACTCCCACATGAAGGGAACTTATGGACTTGTTACATACAAGTACAAGCCAGAGAAAACTATGAGTTTTGCAGCTTTTGCTCACAGGAAATGAGTTTAGTCGTGCACACACACACACACAAAACCTGAACAATTAGAGCTACCAAAATCACTTATAAATTCTGCTATTCATCATCCCAAATGTTACATTTGAGAGCTGGGGGAGGAAGGAGCCTACAACCAGTCAGATTTAATCATAACATCTGCCAAGAACTCCCAACCTTCGATTTCATTCCAACAAGAAGTAACCTTTAAGAAGAACACGCAGAAAAAGCTGCACTCTGTTCAACAAAACCCACTTGAAATATTTAATGTCAAAGCACTGAGAAGTTTAAGAGGAAACGTTGGGATGTTTCAGGAGCTGCATAAGGCAGCTGAAGCAAGATGAAGATTTACAGTGTCTGCCCAGAGCTGAGGGATGCAGCATTAAAGAGGCTCAATCCAACGTGCTACTTAAATCCAAAACAAGCTTTGATTTATATTAATTCCTTCTGGTTTTAAAAACTGTGTCCATCTAACACCTCCTCAGTTCAGCGGGGAGACACAAGCAGCTTGGAGGATGCCGTGGTGGGGACAGCTATCCTCAACCTGTGCAGAACCTGTCAGTAACTCAGCCCATGGGTTGGGTACGATGAAGTAAAAGAAGGAAGGGTCAGAAAGGGCTGATTCCAGCAGCAGCACAGGACACAGTGACGCAGGTGGCTCTGGCCCCTGGCTGCACCCCTTGTGCTGACGCTTATCACCCGCGTTCCCATCCCCGCCCTGCAGCCAAGGGGGAAAAAAAAATAATAACCAAAATAAAAAAGTTCTGCACTTTGGATTGTTCATGGAGAAAAGGGGAGGAAATGGGTTTAAAATTACAGAGGAAGGAAAGGTCTGCAGACCAAGAGGAACATTTCTCTTTCACTTCCAAAAAGCACACAAAGCTGAAAGCACACAGTTCAAAAGAGTTATAACAGCTTGAGCCCCTCAAGCTTCCTTGCACCCCACTGGAAAAGGACATCCCTTTAACCAAAGCCTTTAACAACAAAGCACCTCCATCAAGCAGTCAAATTTCTATTGGCAATATATCAGAATACACTGCAAAAATGAATTGACAGAACAAGAAAACTCAATGCAGTAACTCAGATGGCAATGCAAAGTTAGCTCACAACAGACAAGGGGTCCTGCAGCCACCAACAGGTTAAAGGTCAGACACTCTCATGGAAATGTAATGCCACTTCCAATTGGAGGCTGATGGAGAACAGCTAACAAAGCTAATCCAGATTCATCTCCAAACGATTTCACACGGGTTTTTTTCCTCCCACCATCATCACATTATATTTCCAGTTTAATTCTGTTTCAGCAATATGCTTCACAGACTAAGATATTACACTTAACATTTGACACTAATGTGTTCTAACAAAGTTGACGCATTAAAAAGATTACACATTTACAGATTACTGAACAGGTTCCTCCTGGATGCCTGCCGAAAAAAATCCTGCAAATGTTCTGGCTCCAGGCTCTCAGGGTTACACCCAGCATTCATCCTGCTGGCTTGGTGTAATCGCTTTGCATGCCACCAAAGGATCTGAAGCAACTGGGCTGCTTTCCCTAGAGCCAGGCAGAGCAAAAGAACCTGAATAAATTAAAAAGAAGGTTAAACATCAGCTAATTCTTCTCGCAACACACTGCTGTTTATTCTGGTGCTTTGTCAATTTACCAATCCAGCAAAACCATATATATGGCTGTTATCTTGTATGTGCAAGCGAGAGATTATTAGGAGGGAAAGGAATTTAAATTGTCTGTAGTAACAAACCTGGAACATTCAGAAAGAAGAGAGAAAGGAAAAAAAGGAGAAAGTTACCAGATAAATCAGGGATGCAAAACTGAAATAAGCGTTTTATGTTTGCTTAGTTTGTTTTCAAGCAGCAGAAATTCCCATGTTCTGAAAACGATTTAACTTCCAGGGATTTAAGTATTGGGAATGCAATGAGAGAAAAGCCATCCAGCAGGAGGGCTGGCACATCTGCCTCCCAGGCTGCTGAAGGAAAGGTCTCAGAGGCAAGGCCAGGACTGCAATTCTGAAACAGGTTAATAACACATATATAAGAACTTTGCTGAGGGCTTTCTGCATTTCTGTACTTGCCAAACTTTCATTAATTTGAACTTCTACTTCCTTGGGCAGAAAACAGGGGTTTTCAACTTATTCTTTAACCACTTCACAATACAACCACGTGTCCCACCAAGAAGTGTTTCTTTCAGCTCCTGTACAGGGCAGGGGGGAAGTGCTGCTTTGTGTCAGTAACTCATCTGAGAAAGAATTATGAAATAGTTAAACTCACACACACCCTTCCTGCCTCTCTGGGAAAGGAAGAGTGCATTTATTTATGTATTCCATTCAGAAAGCTATATTTGAAAGCTATTTTAAGGCTGCAGACTGAAACGCTCAAGAGGCAACATAAAAGCAATCTGGACAAAAGGGGCTTTTGAGCCTGCTGTATCTACATGGCACCATAGTCTTTAGATGAATTCTACATATATTTAAAAGATTCACGCCAAAATTAGTGCAAAATGGAACAGGAGCACTGAAGAATGCACCATCACAACCTAAACTATCTACGAGTTTTACACCTGTAAGAAAATGTTCTAGCAGGGCAATCCAACGCTATTTCAAGTTGTGCTGCAATTTAGAAAGCTCCTTCTCGACAGACCTCATGTTTCTGCTTCTTTTCAATTAATTTTTATGACCTTTTCGGTTGAATTTTGACATACATACAGACTGCTTGAAAAGAAGACATTTCTAGCAGCACTATCAAGAGGCACAAAGCAGGAACTGAAATCCTTGGTGTTTGATGAAAATGTCTTCAATGGGATAACAATTCCTTTATACAATCTGCTGCAAGGAATCGCTTCCTTCAAACAGTGAATATTTCTTTTAATGGTACATTGACTGATCTTGGCAAATTCAATGATGCTCAGTAACCAAGTGATTTTGTTTTGGTTATAAAAATGCAACGAGTTCCAGTTGGACAATTTACATGCCTTTGGTGCTACTTTCAGTTCACAAAAATACTCCAAATCCTGCTTTCCCCTTCCCTCATTCATTCCGCCACTACCCTTGTCCTGCATCCTTCTATTTTCAGCACACTGCATCAACCAAATTAAAGGAAGTGTAGAGAACTAAAACTGCTAATCGCCTGCTTGTACTATTGATCAGCAGCTTTTATGACCTCTTACAGCAGAGTGAGAAACAACCACAGAAATTTAACTGCACACTACATTTAGATTTTTGGAAGTAGACATCCTCCCACACCTTTCCATTAGTTAATCTCTCCACACTTAGCACAGCAGTTTGAACAACTGTGCCCCATACCAGACTGGAATAGAAACATCTGGGGCGAAAAAAAAAGTTTCATTTCTTGAAATATACACTTTTTTTTTAATAGTGTCAAAAAGTAGCAAACATATTTTTACCCAGATTCTCAGAAACACTATTCTACACTAAGCACATATTTGTCAAATTGGTACCCAAAAGAAGATATAATGCCCTAGGAGGGGACATTTAAAATGAGACTATTTACAGAGCCTCAACTGCAGAAGTCACATTGTACCTCAGCTATCATGCAGTTGAAAGCAAATATTTTATCAATGAGGAACAGACTACATGCGTTTGTTTCCTTGAACTCATTACTGTGCCTGTGAAAGAATGCAACAAAATTCAACCAGTCAATTTAAAAAGAACCATGACCCCCCCCCACTTGCTGTCCCTCACCTCTCTCTCTCCTCCAGCAATGACAAAAAATGTTGTTTTACGTAAAGCAGATAGAATACCACCACATAATACCAGCATCAAACAAAGCAGTGACCTGACAACAAGAGGCAGAAGTGATTTTACAAACCACTAAATAATTAAAGCTGTGTCCAAAGGATTCTTGTAACCACAGGGTTTGATAGGTTTCAGGAAGCAGGACTCGATATTTCGCTGCATATTCAAAAACAAGCTCCTGTGCTTTACAAGGTCTCTGCACTCCTGTGAACCTTGTCCATTATAAATATAGGCTCAAAATATATTCTCACTTTGAGATAACTTACACAGTTGACTATTTGCAGGGCAAACGAATGCAATCAAACACCAAAGCTTCAAGGAGATTAGAGAGCTGCCAAGGTCTGAACTATATCAACAGCTTGAAGTCAGCTCATTCAATAAAGCTTTGACAGTATTATGCTGGCAAAACAAACAAACCCATGGTGCTCGCACTGGCCCTGGCTTCCTCTAGCACTGACTATTTCTACTGATGGACAGGGGAAAGGCACCTGTTAATCCCCATTTCTAGGGAAAGAATCTGATCCTGCTGCCCCAGGAACATCACAGTAGGGCTGCTGGGCCAGCACCCAAACGTTACAACCAAGCAGGGATACACGGACTAAGTGTTCTTGGTTTATTTCAAACTGAATTTGCCCCATTTTAGCTATTGCTGCCCTCCTACTCTGCCTTCTTTTCCAAATTATCACATGGAAATAAATCAAATGTGTTACAGAAATCAGACAGTATCACATCACTGTGTTTCAGTCAAATGCGCAGCTCCATAGCAGGAAGCCCTGACTGGGTCCCATAGAGCAGCAACAGTCCGCAGGAATCACATTACTGCCTTCTAGTCACACTATTTATTGCTTACCACATCCACTTTTCCTTACTTTGCCTGGAATAGGTCTCAGGCCATCACTATCATCCATATTTCAGCCACCTGAAAGCAAGGATTGTTCTCTAATCACCTCCTGTTTCTCAGTGTCTTAAAATGTACTGGAGAAAAGTCATGTCATTATTTCTGCAACATGGAAACACAGCAGCTGCTGCCCCTCTTACTACACAACAGACATTCATTTAGGATCATATAGATGAATGAATACTGGCAAATTTACCATTCTCGCTCATAACATTTCATATTTGGTTTGTCTCAATGAATACAAAAATATTTCTTCTCATTAAATGTAAATCAGTTGTCCAGTTCCCAACAGTTAACTTCTTAACTGACAATTACCTTCCCCTTATGAGTAGCTTTACTGCTGCTGTCTTTTTTGTATCTTTTTTCCTGTAAGTTTATTTATTTATGCTTTCTATTCCCTCTAACCAGGAATTTTCCTTAGGAAAAAAACATACATTCATGTTCCTCTGGAAAGAATGCTTTGTTTTGAAGAGTGTACAACAAGGCATTTGAAATTCCATCTATTTCTGTTTGCATTTAGTTTCTTCCCAGTCACCAAATACTTCATGGCTCTTTGAGTATAGAAATAACAATCCTTCCAAAGCCTTTGTGTATTACTGTATGCATGTGTGTATACAAACACACACTCAACATCTCTAAGGTGGGTTAACATTTTATTTGCACATAAACTTAACTGACTTCAAGCTCATGAGACTTGAAATTCATATACACAAGTGGAGGTGCTCTTGCCTAATCTCTTTTCAAAGCTGAGAGCTTCATCTCCAGCAGATTTCCAAGTGGCTGGAAAAATCTGCATTCTGCTTTCTCCAACAGACTTCATGGATCATGTCTCCCTAGTTTTGGTGCTCAAGCACTGAAAGAAACCAAACATTGGAGTACCTGTGCTCTCAAATGTTACACAGCACACAAGGATTGATGCACAGCAGTCAGTGTTTAGAAATGCAGCATTTCCAAGCAAACCTGAATCGCCCAGGTTCCATTTTGATTCAGTATCTCTTGCCTTATTATTTCTATTTGCAAGAATCTGCTTACTAAAAGTGCTGAGGATTTATGCATTGATGTCGAAGAAACTTTTCAGAGTCATTAGAAGAAAACCGCAGGCAGAGACAGCAAAGTTGGAAGCTGGTGGCGTTTTGACCCTCTAGAACATAAAAGCAATATATTGAACAGCTAGTATTCTCCACAGCCTGTAAGAAGTCATTTTACCTACTGTGTGGAGAACGCTTTCATTCTTGGGAGAAGGCAGAGTCTCCATCTCCATAGCTCATTAGTAACCAATTTCCATAGTTCATTAGTAAGCAAAAGGAATGTAAACCGACACCTTGAAAAATTGTCCTGTGCTTAGTAATAAACTGCTATTCTTTTCCAGGTTAAGGCAAATATGCACAGTACGTACATTTCAGATTTGCATTTCATGAATTTAACACCAGTGCGGCAGAACAAAAATAGAATAGCTTTATTCATCCTTGGAAGATAATAGACTAAGTTCTATCCTTCCCTAGAAAACCAACCACTTCCCTATCAGATTTTGGATATTTTAAGCACTTGGGAACTCAAAAAAATTGAAATTTTTTCCTCTGGAAACTATAGAGCCTAGCAAAACACATAACCTACTTAGTACACCATACTTTTAAAAAAAAACTTTCATTAGAGTTCTCTGAGCAATTGCAAGGACAAGTAGATTAAACCTCTAAGCCTTCCTGTGAAAAACAGAAGTGCAGGAAAGAGATTTTGGGGTAATAATAGTACTAGGCATGACTATGATATTATCTCCTATGGACCATCCATAACATAACATCCCTAAGAAGTTAAAACCAAAACAAACTGAAAACACTGTTTATAAAAATCCCCCACGTTTATTTATTTCTTACAAACTTCCCTCCTCCATGTAACTCTTTCAGGGTATATGGGGTCACAGAAACCCACGGTGCAATGCCGGGGTATTTCAGCATCAGAGACCACCAAGAATGTCCCCACTCAGTAGAGCCAATCCCTGCACACCCAGAGCCACCTGTGTGACAGGCCACCTGGCAGTGACAGAAGCACTGAAACCAGGCACAACTACCCTGACTTCAGCAGAAATGTGCTTGTTTAGGCTGAAGGTAAATTACATCAGGGCTTTGTACTCAAAGAGCTCCTTATCTCAGCCTATCACCACATCCATCTAGCAGCCACAGAGTCGGTTGCCTTCCACTGCAGAAGAGCACATATAAATACACTCGTCCCTTTGTTCTCTGAAAAGTATCCAAGCCAACAGGATCATCACTGGTAGCAACACACCAGGCAATCCTGTCATTTTAAGGAAGTGATTCACAGCATATTGTGGTTTTAAAGCTGCTCCTCTGTACCAGCTGAAACAGACAGTTTTTCTCCTACCACTTCCTAGCAGTATTAATTATTATTTTAACATTTAAATAATAAATACTCATCTCCCCTTCACTTAGAAAAAAATATTTCTGCTTTTAATGCTCCTCTGAATCCTTAATCTTGTCTCCAAGAACATTATCTCTTCTATTAGGATGATGTGTGTGTGTACACGCACAAATAGTCATTCAATCATTCATTACGGTTTAGCTGACTGTTCCAGAGGCACTCCAGAAAGGCCCAGAAACAGCTGAAATTTTCAGGCAAAGCTGTTTCTTGACACCACGATACAACACGATCCACCTGATGAAGCGGAGTCATTTACTCCTGTAGCACTGGTTAACACTGGAAGTCTCACTGAGATCAATTTCAATCTGCCATTTATTACTGCTTCAAGAGCTCTACACGCCTTCAAGAGAATCTACAGTAAACCCTTGCCCTTTCTATCTCCTTCATACCTGAGATCACAGAACTAATATGTCACAAGCTTTAAGAAGACACTGCTTTCCTGTTGACTCAGATTGCTTCCAAGCAGCTTTGCACACAAAGCTATCACTGCATTACATCACAGGGACCTCCTAAACCTGCAGTATGAGGCAGCAATAATGCACACAGAACAGCTGGCAAACAGGGCTCATTTCAGCAAGACATTCTGCAGATTCTCTTTAGAGGAAAAACCTTCGTCTTCCTCTTAATGGGTTGCTACCATAAATGTTTCATGAACATAATGTTTTATGTGGGTGCTAAGTCAGGGAAAGATAAAAAATACCTGCTGCTTCCAGGAAAACAACTGAAACCTTGGGCCACTGAGTGAAAGTATTCCAAACAAACATCTGCGCACATACATAGATACACTATAAAAAACACTCCCATTGATCAACCAAAACATTACTGGGCTACATTTGACAATTCCATCTTATTAATACCACATCAGCAAAAGATTTCATGGTAGAGCTGCAGCAGTGTGAACCTCTACAGAATTGCAGGAGAGAAACCAACCTCACTCAGAACAAACCAGAGACTTCACAGGACTTGGACCCAAGGAAATTTGGATGAACTAATGCATCAATTTCCTTGTCTTTGCAGTGTGTGAAAAGGACATTTGAGCTGTACATGCAGCAAATTGTACAAGCAACAGATAAGCATTTTGCAAATTAAAAGGGAAACACCAAGCAATAAATCACTTACTTGGCTTCAGAAAATATCTACTTACAGTTTTTGAAGAAAAAAAAAACCCAACAAACCAACAATAAAAAAACCCAGTAATTTACTTGTTTAGTGAGAAACTTCTCACTTTCACCATTTTGGCTCCAACTCAACAGCACATTTAAAGAATTCAAGAGTTAAGTTCATGTTTAAGCATGTTCCTGAGTTAAAGCCAAGAAATAAAAAAGGGCTGTTGAGTCAATATAAAAAGAACACAGCACTAAACCAAAAGTACTGATGGCTGCAACCTCACTCACCCAGCTGGGCACAGAGTATGAAACTTAACAGTGTGAAATAAGAGTCTCTCCTACATTAGCTAAGAGATCCTGCTCCAAAATCGACAACACAATGGTTCTATCCACATTTACTTGCCTGTGTCTTGAGCACAAAGTCAAAATGTCACAGGCTGCTTTTACCTGTGAGTTCTCGTGGCATCCATCAATGCCTGAGACTCTGCTGCTGCTGCTGAAGGGCCCCACAAACCCTCTGTCAACTACACTGCACACCTGCAGGCACCTGGCCCTTCACAGCACCCACTGCACCAGGGTGAAACGGCAGAATTACTTTTTAGGGGGCCACCTCCCTCTGAGATGAATTTTGTCAAAGGTGCAAATTGGTGCCAATCTTTCAACCTCATCATTCTGTGATATCACAGCCCAGGAAGGTTCAGACCTCTGCTTCAGAAACATGAATTACTACATCAGGGGAAGAAATCAGCCTGTTTAGCAGCCAACCCTAAATTATGAAAAACAACAGCAAAAAAAGAAGCTGCTGTCATTCACAAAGGAAGGAGACAGGGAGAAGTGCTGTCCCTTAATGCTATTTATAATGCTGCAGTACTCCAGGCTCTGGAAAGGTCTGCAGATGCTGGCAGGGGAGCAGCCCAAACTGTTCACCCAAATGGGATGTCCAACCAACCCAGCCTGCTTGGTTCTAAAACAAACCAGCAGCTTCCAAATACCGATATTTAAAAAACCAAACCTCACGCACAACCCTCTGAGCCACCTGGCTCTTTCTGCCCTAAGCTTCTCAGGATAGCAAAGCCAATTAAAATAAACAGATTTATGATGCTCCCAGCCTTTTCTGCACTGGGACCATTCACAGAGTGCTTACCAAAAAAGAAAAATTCAAAAAGTACAAAGGCAGTAAGGCCTGTAGCCAAAACAGCTGAAGTTACACTGCAGGAAATAGTTGGGGGATGCTGCTCACAATGGGTGATTTCCTGCAGCCCCAGCCAGCCCAGCTCTCCCCCAGCACAGCCCCACAAGGGCTCTGCAGCACTAAAGCCAAGCTCCTGCTCAGAAAGCTCCAGCTTTAAATCAGTGGCACGATGGAAACAGGGGCAATATTAACTGCAGGTAAATCAGAGCCCTCTTTTCCCCCACATGCTCCCTCTTCTCATCTTCTGCAGCTGGAGAGCAGATCCACAGAATGTTCTGCACTGGAAGGAACCCACAGAGTCCATCACACAGGCATGTATACATGGCCCTTTGCATCTCAACCACTGGCTGTAATGATTTTAAATGGAAAAAATTTATAAAAAGGGATATATTTATAAGCACTTTTCCCCATACTCCATAATTACTTCTATTCATACTTTTAAATTATACAACATTTAACAAGGACTATACTCCGGTTAAAATGGAAGGCAGTTTACAAGTGTGACGTTCACTGGTCTATAAAAAGAAGGAAAAAATAGAAACAAGATGAAAACAAAGCCAAAAATCCATCCACACCATTAAATTACCATTTTCCTGTCACCACCAGTTTATTCTGACCATATGAACACTGGCATGTCATTCTTCTGCTTTCACACAAGGGAAGACAGAGCTCCACTGAAATCAGAACAATACAGATGTTATCATAAGGCACATAAAACTACGCTCAGGATATAAAGCAAAAATTCTGCAGTCCACTGGCAGCCCCAAATTCAGACTATAGGCTGGTGGGGATTGTCACACAGGTACAGTTTACAGGAACACAGCAGCTAACCCAACAGCTCCATGGAATACACAGTTTAATCATAGTTGGACTAGAAATTCTTCAGGGCCAGGTCTGTGATTATCCACACACGGTGCAAAGTCTCTCAGGCGCTTGTTGTGCTACATAAAGCACTCACTAGGCTGATACTTCAAGTCCATACACTTCTAAGAATTATGCCAAGGTACGTTTTGCCTTCATTATTTCTTAGATCTCAAAGAAGCACTATCCCCAACCAGTTTTCCCTTCCTAGTAAAATAAATCACAGCATCCCATCCTCCCCCTATTGCAGTCTGTGGGCACGGGCTAAAGCTCAGACTTTGCATACTTTTATTTGCCATTAGCTAGTTACTCCCACACAGAGTGAACCTGGACTACTTTCATAGTCACCTGCATAAATGTTTTGTCAAACCACAAAATTGCAGAAAAAAATGAATGAATGACCATTACAAATCCATTTGGGCTACATCATTATCATTTCAGACTACAACCAAATCCCATTTTCCCTTTGCAAATTCAATTTCCATCAATAGCCCCATACATCAGTGGCTGCTCCTGTTTGTGGACTCATTTTTTATATTAAAAAAATTGAAAGATTACTGCCAGTATAAAATAGGCAAACTGCATTTTCAATTCCCAACACATGTGCTTCAGGGGAAAAATAAGAAACACAAGGTAAGCGGAAGAAATGCAAATGACTGCACTCCTATCAGCTGTGTATTACCCTAGTGACATTAACATACTTCATATCTCTGTTGCACACTTCAGATGGGGAAAAAAGCCCAGTACATTGCCATTCAAGTAAATTCTTTTATCATTTTACTGAATATTAGTTTACTCTTTAGGTCTCTATTATATTTACCCAAAACCAAGCAGAGATGTGTCTTTCTCCATATGTAGTTTTTATCTAATTTGGCAAATTTTCTCCCATGACTGACATGGATAAGAAGCTAGATTTCAGGTGCAACGCTGCTTTCCAAGTGACAAGGCAAAAAACCCAAAATTAAAAAAAACATCCCCACATACTGAAAAGGTCAGACCACTGCTTGGTGTGCCAAATCTCTTCCACCCATTCTGTGGAGCATCACAGAACAATGAAGTCTGCACGAGTCAAAACTCTAGACTTCTCACCAAAAAAAAAGTACTCCATCATTATTACAGCCACCAGTACCCAGCACCTGAAGTAACTGGCACTGAATTTCAGCATCTGTGCTGCATGGATAATTCAGGCACGTTAGCTGACCGCTTCTGGTAAACACTGATTTCATTTGTGATGTGCTGCAATGCAACAGAACAGCTCTTGAGGGAATTAGAGCAGGCAGGTAGTTCCTGCCAATCATTTCAAGGGTCCATTCTCACACCAACAGACAGAAGATTCAGGCACAATGCCAATTAGTGCTAATTGTAGTTTTCTCCAAGTCCCTCCGCAACCAAAGATGACAGAGACTTCATACGTGCTTCTTAACATAAGTGGCAACACTAATTTTGTTCACTTCAAAATCCTTTTTGAACGTAGAACTTGATAAATAGGTTTACCAAGTTTTCAAATGCCACAAGTACCTCTCTTCTAAGAAATCCTCTCAAGTATTTTTCTTTACCTCAGTGTCACAGCTATCTGAATAGGGAATGGTTGTTCTGTAGCTTTTCGTGCTGCATTTCCCTAAACAGAAGGCTGTAAATCTTCAGAGACTCTGACAAGAAGAAATGATGAAGTGCCATATTCTGGTGCTGCTCATGGGGCCAAAGGACCTTCTCCTGCAGTGGGAGCTGCCCAGAACAGGCTGTGTGTGAAACCCCCCTGGGACAGAGCAGAGCAGCAGGGCTGCTCTGACACACACCTGGAGTTTCTCTGCCTCCAGCAGCATCTTCTTTCTTCCCCTGCCTGTACACAGGAGCTCTCTGGAGCTGCAGGAACCCTCCCACACACATGGAGGAGTTTTGATGTCAGGAGCTGCTCACTCAGGTTCTCCTTCCCTCCCTGGCAGGCAGGGATCTGCTCAGCTCCACCAAGAGCTGCCCACGGCTTCCTCAAGGGCCATGTCAGGTAATCACACTGAGCACAACAGAGCAACACAATCTTGGGGAGTTCAATTCAGGTCAGTGCTCTCATATTCAATGGGGAACTTTAAATGCAAAGGGACAAACACGAGCTCAGTTTCTCCAGTGAAGCACCTGTATCATCTGTGAAATCCACAGTGGAAGATAATTATGGCTCAAAAAAGACATTTTGGAACTAGTTTTTATAGCTCGGTTTCATACCAATCCTACAAACATCAAAATCAGTCCAACAAGATTCCCCAATGTCCAGCCACCCAGAGCCTTTCAAGCAACAAATACAACTTAAGATCAAAATTGTGTTTGCTGCCAACATTTCATGCCTTAATCACTGTATGTTTAAATACACACATCTACAAAACAAATGTCATGTCCACAGACCACAAGCCTTAAAAAAAAACCAAAATAGAAAAATGTTAACAATTAATTAAACCAGTTCTCATTACCTCAATTTCCATCTGCAATTATAATCATTTCCCATTTAAAATATCTACCACATTTTATTCTTAATTAAAAATTACATCCTTGCAATGAAGTGCAATATGAATTAACAATTCAAATGTTATCTATGCAAATTCGTTAGTCCTTTGATTTTTCCCCCATTTATGCAAAGTCATGTATAGGTTTATTTTTATTAAGCTTGTATAACTTCACTCAACATCTTCTGCTGTGAACTCTACACATATTTCAATCCAAGGACGCAGAAATAAGTTGTAAATTACACAATTTCTTTTCAAGTCTCATACCATTCATTTAAGAATCAATACATATGTGAAGAGGTGTCTTTCCTAAATAATTAGGGAAAAAAGCCCTGTAATTTTAAGATTCAAAGACATGTTAAGTTTCCAATGGTTTTGACAACAGCCATTTCTTCAGGCCCTGCTGTGTAAAGCCATTGGAGAAATTACTGTAAGACAACAAAACCCCATTTCTAAATTAGCTTTGCCTGCACTCAGAGTTCAGTGACTCAACTCCTCAACATGACTCTCTGCCCTCAACTCTCCCACAGGCATCTCTTATCCAATTTGGTTTCATCTCCCTCAGCAGTGTTTTGAACTTTTACCCCAGATTTAAAATTTCTTCCTGCTTCATCAGCCAAGAGCAAACTCAGACTCTCCAAGTGAACAAACCCAACACAAAGCATTCATGCCTTAGAAGGTGAATTGTTTGCCTACAGTAAAGTAGCACCAAAATGGTAACTTTTCTCAAAGTCTACACCTTTCAGCACCCACTCTGTATGGAGAAAACCTGAGAGTTTAAAACTCATTTAATAAGAGTATCATTGGAATAATGCATTCAGAATTACAGAATTACATTATACATCCTACCAACACCAATCACTCCCTTGCCCAAAGCCGCCCACAGCAATTCCAGCAGAGAGCACAGGACCAGCTGAAGCTGTGCCACACACACAGGGAAGGGGATTTCTCAGCAAGGGCCAGCCAGCTCCAAGAAGAAGCCTGTGACTCCGTGTCCTGGCTCCCCTGCCAAGAGAAGGCATTCTGCAGCTGGGAGGAATTAAGGCATCACACAGCCAGCCCCCCTCAGCCCGTGGTCGTAAAGCGAGGTTATTGAGAATGGCAATTAGCTGTGCACGCTCAGTCGGGGAGCAAGCAAAGGTGGCCAGATGCTGCACAGATAAGATCCACACGCAGATTATCATTACAGACCAGAAGATGAATCTTTCAAGGTCCAGAGGGCAGTGCAATGGCTCTAAACAGAGTATATACTTATGAGGCAATTAGATGTGTCAATGTGAGGCACAAGAAAAATGCAGCAGATTGCAGCAAGATCTGCAGTTTACCAAATTACAAGGACAGATCTTGAAGTCAAATTATACAAACACAATTACACAAATTACACTGTAACCTTCAAAGGAAGAAGCCTTCATTGTATTCCAAAAGCCTCATTGTGCTTTATTAATAAATTCTGGCAGGACAAAGTTTGAAGTCATGCATTTATTTCAGTGGCTAGTTTAAAACCCCCTTTATTCAATGATCTTTTTCTGTCATAATCTCCTTATCTAATTTAAACAGAGTGCATTCTCTTGCTATGAGTGTAATTTTCATTTAAGTGGTTATAACTTGTGCACAAAGGAATATGTCAGTTCAGCTCACCAGCTCATACATTCTCCTGTGCTATATATGAAAATTAGACTATTTACATATCCCAACATGAGTCACTTTTTTACAAAAAAGGCCAGATAGCATCAAGCCCCACATAGCATACCTGAGAGAAGTCACAGGACATTTTTACACAAATACTTACTCTTTTTTCTTTCTTTCCCAATCTGCAAAGACTGCTTGAGATAGAAGCAAATAGAAAGGACTAAGATCTGAAGGCAGGTCCCTGGCATTGTCTTCTCCCTCTCTCTTTCAGAAGAAAGCACGTATGCAGTCTCTGTCTCCCCCTCCAATTATGTCATTTGTCCTCTGCTCACTCTTATCCATGTTAAGAAAAAAAAAACCAACCTTCTATCCAAGATTGTAATTGGAGGAGCTTTAAATAGCTAATTTAACCTTGGGAGGATGTTCATTTTCACTGAGCATATCTCTCCAATCTATGAAACAGACAAACCCTTTCACCTGAGCATGCCATTCTTTAATTGTGGCAGCACTGTGAGATAATGCATTTCAAATAGTTGATCAACCCAGGGAGAATACAAATGCCCAAATATTTAACAGACAATGATGCCTTTTAAAATGAAAACTCAGGCTTGTGAAGATGGTTATTGCATGATCAACAGCATCCCAATACCATCACACAGAGACAATTTATTTTACACACCACAAGGAACTGCTTTTTCAGAAACTAATCAGTAATTCGCAGCTGTATCATTTTTGATCTGTCTCAGCCACTGCATATCAGTTTACCAGCTCACAGCCTCTCTCAGAAGAGGTTATCTGATTAAAGAGAAATGGAAAGACTACTGCTATTTGTCCTCTTTGAAAAATTCCACCAGCTCAGTATCAATGCTGATTTCATGATTATGAAACTTCAGAGCAAACCAGATTTATCCTGCAGCCAACCTCAGAGAAGCTGAAAGGATGAAGGTGTAGCTGTAGCATCCCCTAGGTCAGAGAACCTCAGACAACACTGAGGAAAGGCTCCTTTATTCTGAAGTGTAGCATGGTCTGATAAGACACGTGAGTCCAAAAGGAATTCAAGCCAATAAAGGAAAAGAAAAAGGATTCTCTGGAGAATACACACCTTCTCCACTACCAGTGTACTCATACTCAGCACTGCAAGACATCGGGAACCCTAAGGAGATCTTCTGGCACGATAAACACTGCCCACAAAGACACCAGAGTCCTCCCAAGCACCTTGGATCCACCCAGCTCAATCTGTTGCTGTGCAGCACAAACCTCTCCCTGTCTTGCTTCCCAAGCAGAGAACTCAGGCAGGCTGACACCTGCATGTACAACTCCCAGGGAAGGAAGGCCTGGCTGCTCTCGCACTCAGTCTTACACAGAATGAAGCAGGAGGAAGCCTGGCCATTGGATACCTAACCTGAGCTAAGCACAAGCTGCAGCACAGAAGCTGAGTTCCTCCCCTGCCACAACAGTGTGAAGCCACCCTGGGTCAGTCAGCCTGGGCTGCATTTACCTGGGCAAACACCTGCTCATCCTTGTGCAGCCAGTCTTAAAAGCACCGGCAAATACTTTGCCAACACCCTGCAGAGCCAGAGGGAGGGAGGGAGAAAGCGCAGCCACCTACTCAGAGCTCCTCATACAAACACACAAGACACAGGAACATAAAGAGCCAGAACAGACTGTGTTTCATGAGTATACAGTGAAGAACATGGTCCAAATAGTTCAAGTCTAATTAAACTTAAATGCTTCAAAACAGGAGTGCCTTTGGTCAATGGAGAGCAGAGGAGTCCAGTTTGCCAGTCACAGGTGTGACGTGTTCACACTGGCCTTCACTGCAAGGATGGGGCATCACACTCAGCTGGTCTGTAGCTGTCAGATCCACCCCCAGAAATGAAAGCTAGAGCAATTCAACCAGGTTCAACATCCAGGAACTGATGGGAATGCAGACTGTCCTCTGAGAAGTGCTGGTTACACACAAGCCAACTTAAGATGGTATTTTTAGCATGTTTGTTCAGCTTCATCATCACAGGAAACAGCTACAGCCCAGTCCATTGGTGCCCCTCTCAGGGATATGGGGACATCAGGAGACACTGAGGTCTCCAGGGGAAACATGGCCCATCACTCCTCAAGGTCTGCATTTCTTCACACTGAGGTTCAAATCACAATACCAGAAACTATCCTGTTTAGGATCCTCCAATACAAAGTCTCTCATAATCATGGTATAGTTCAGTCTTTTTTCCTCAAAATTATCATCAGGTCCTTTCAACTTGTTTATGCTTGAGCAAATCGCCCGTGATCTGGTGTATTACACCATAAAATTTCCATATAATTGTCACTTGTAGAATTCTCCCACGTTCCACAGTGAGAATTCTGGGCCTTACAAACACTTCTGGGATGGCACCAAACAGAGAGAAACTAGGGAAGGAGTTGCGAAGAAAAATACAGCTGAATTTCAGATTAAAATACATGTTAAACTGATTTTTAGAACACCAATATGCATTTTACATAGACTCTGTTGCCATTGTTTCTACTGCTTTTCCTTGAAACACTAAAGAAAATACATAGTTGGCAAAATAGAGCCTAGATAGAAAAAAGGAGAAATCTGGCTGTGAACATGATTGTCCAAATAGCTTGTTTCTTCACTGCTTTTCCTCATTGCAAAAAACGTGTCCATAGGCATTAGTGTTTGAAAACAAGCAATCTCCACACGTTTCCCTTCCATGACACCAGCTGCCCAAACTGATGAAGCAATATATAAACTATAAAACATCAACGCCACTGTAGCTTTCCAGGGAAGAAACTGCAATGAAATATCATTGTCCTCTATCAATGCAGCCTGTGGTAGATAAGTTTTTTCTTGTCAACGTTGCAATAAATCATTCACCAGTCAGATTTCATCTGGTGTTGCACCATCACACTCAAGGTAGAAATTTTCACTGCCTGGAGGGGGACTTTTTTCAAGATCAAAACCAATAGTTCTGTGTAACCAACAACCTGTTTCTATGTAATGTGGCCTTTCTCCACCACTTCAACCCTGGTGCAAAATTAACAGGTGTTACCAGTTTTTAGTTGGACACTTAACAGTTCTGGCTTCAAAGTCAAAAAAAAAAAAGCAATAGCAGAAGACATTTCAGCCAAAGGAGAGACAAGGCCATTGGCCTTCAGTATCACCCACGAAAGAGGGTTCCTGCCCTACAGAGCAGCCTCATTACTTGGTTGGACAGGACTATTCTAAAAAAAAAAAAAAAAAGCCAAACTGATTTTGTGATGGTGTCTCTAATCATGGATTCAGACACATGTTATGAATCCCCAGGGAAAAGCCAGTTCTACTCTACTACTACAGTATCTGCTGAATATTTGTTCTATTCCACCTACTGCTTTCCTAATGGAAGAAACCTATTCTGGTATGTAATTCCTAAGCTTANTATATATATATATATATAGCAACTTAGGACCTTAGGAGTGCTCAACAGACCAGTGAGCCAAGAGCATCAGAGCATCCTCCTTACCACAGATGATAAATATCTGAGAAATCACATCCAGATATCTGGAAAACTGGTCCAGCAGGATGGATGACACAGCTGCCCAGAGCCATGCCTCCAGGACCCCAAACTAAGGCCTGGACAGCAAACACTGCCTGCGTGAAAAGGCCCAGCTACACCAGGGAGGGACAGGGCAAAGGAAGGAGCTCCCTGCCCCAGAGGAAGGATTCCTGCAGATGAGAGGCAGAGGCCTGCAGCAAGGACAGCACAGTGCTCAGGAAGGCAGCACTGCACCTCCTGCTGGGTTTTGGTTTTGCAGCCAAGGAGAACAGTTCAGGAACCCACACAGCAAAGACAATCAAGAACCACAGAGCAAGTCATCAGTGGAAGACAGACAAGAATGAAAGCACACAGGAATAGCAAAGCAGCTCTCTGAAGTTATTGATAGTTCTGAATAATACACAATTCTTCAGTCGAAGGTATTTCTATGAGATGCTGCAAATATTAAAGACACTGACACTGCATTATCCTTAGATGTCCAGTAGAAAGGTCTCTGGAGCTCTTTTCTGTTTATATCCAAACCCACAGCATTAGGTCCTTCACAGCCACCTTGGCACCACTGCAGTGTCATCCTGTAAGGCAGGACAGCAGAGTCACATCATAAAACAAAGAGGTGAGCAGGCCTCTCACAGAGCACATGTCTGAAGACAGCAAGGGCAGGCAGAAAGGTCCAGTTCTTGCTGATGCTGCTCGTATCAATCACAGCAAAAGTCAGTGAAAGGTGCCAAGGGAAGCACTGGGTAGTTCATCAACTTTCCAGAGCAGACAGGACACTATCCCTGGCTCTGATCCTTTATTTCACTCAGTATTGCATGCCCCAGCCAGCCAGCAGAAATGGTGTTCACCAAATACACATATTTCATGTCCACCTCACCAAGAAAGAACACTTTCAATAAGGCCCACATGCTCCAACATAATTTTCCAATGAATAAAACTGAAAGTAGCAAACTCCAGAATGGCCTTTGCTACACAAATAGAAGCAAAAAAGGCAAATCAGAAGCCAAGAAACTGTAAAAATCAAACTGTAAGGTCTACGTCTCATACTCAGCGTACATAGTTTAGGAACACCTGGTTTTGCAAAGAAAGAACACTGCTTCATTACATTAAAAAGTGCCCATTGCCTCAGTTCGACTGAAAGCACAACTGTCAGGCACATCAATAATTCTGTCCTAATCTTCAGCATTTTAGCAAGTGAACTTGTTACTGATAGGGTGCAAATGAGACAAGTTGGAGTTGTTACTCATTGACAGTGTGCATCTCACAAACCTCATCTGTCTCTGCACCCAAAATGCCTGATCACATCTCACAAATACAGCAGTGAACAGGGGAATGCAATCTCAAACCACAGGAATGAAGAGTCATTGATCAGGACAGAAGTCAAAACTGTACAGTGTGGAAGTGTAGTCAAGACTACTGTGAAACTGTAAGACTCCTCAGAGCCAATGAAAAAAGTTAATTTTCTTCCCAAGTTGGTTTTCACCTTGGAAACTAATTGTTGAAAGAGAAAAGGTCACACTGCTTAATAGCATGAAATAGGGAAAAGAGTACATGTAGATAGTGTTTGACATGAAGTATTAATTACCTTTTTGGCAGAGCATCTGTTTGTGCTGTGATGTATTACCCCTTACACTGAACCAGGGCTCGGGATTCACTAAAGATAAGCATCACTAGTGTGTGGACGAGTCACTTTTACCTTACATCCCTGGATCACTGTATCCCAGGTGTGCTTACACATTTTTAAACACAGCAGGTTTCTTGGCACGTAAACATGAATTGCTGTGTGGTTTTAAGTTATTAGTTAAAAAGAAATGGGTTGTTTTGTTACCAAATTCAAGAATCTCGCACACAACTCCTATGCTGCCTCCAAGGGTGAAGGAAATGTGCTCTTCATCATGTCACCTAGTTACTAATTATGTTTTGTTCCTACAAAACACTACTTTAGAGAACAGTCTCTTCCTTTGATTACCAGGGTAGCCAGATTTGCCTTTTCTTGCCTCTGGTTTGCCCTCTTCCTTAACTCATAAACATATCTGAATCAAAGCAAGCGGAAGGAAAAGAAAAGGTGAGAGAAAAACAAACCAAAGAAATTAAAGTAACAGGTATCTCATAACACTTAGGCACTTCAAAGGAAGGTCAAAAAAGAAATGAGATTTAGACCAAGCAAAAGGTCCTTGTATTCAGTATTAAGCATTCCAGGAATTCTTCAACATTTCTTAAATTACAAAAAGCACTGAGCAAGATCACAACAACCCAGAGAACCACATGATAAAAATACGGGCATTTATTTTTCCAGCAAACGAGCAAGGATGATTTCCTGCACCCTGTGATCAACCCACAAGAGCATCAACACTTCTTCTTTTGGACATTTCATCAGAGCACTGCCTTCAGGTATTTTCTCCAATACTACATTATGGCTCACCAGTGCCTTACCTGGGAATCCCCAGCACTGCTGCAGTGTGAATTCCATGTTGAATTTGACTCAGGGTAATTGTTATTGCTGGCAATCTGCTGGCTGTGGGGTAAAAGCCAGCTGACAACACAACAGCTTCTTACATGAATTGGCATAATGCAGAAATATCCTAGCCAAAGACTGAAAGCACAGAGACCCAGACTCTGCTTTTTCCACTGGAAGTCATCCCTGCAGATCACTGCCCAAACGTGCCAGGGAAAGCCTGAGCTACCTTGCCAGTGCAGGACTCCAGGGTCTCAGCATTCACTACAACCCCCAAGATATTTTTAAACTACTTCTAACTGCCAAGTATTTTTTTTATTGCATTTATTTCTCAGCAATGACTTAGAGTAAGTGCTTATTTTTAAATCATATTTGACATTTTGTTAGGTACATCGGAAAATAAACCAATTCCTACATATGCAAAAATTAGGAATTAATGAGGCTTGGCAATTATCTTGATGGAAAGAACCAAGTGACTTAGTTGAACACAGAGAGACTTGCTAAAAAAAAAATAAAAAGAGTCTGCTCTAGTAGTTAAAAAACAAACGAAATTGCTTCTTATTGATTTTAATTTAGGTTGAAACACTAGCTGTCTCTCCAACAAAGCCAGAAATGGAAACAACTATAAATGACTACAAGATGTGATAAGATAGACAGATTCTTAAGCAATCTAGTGTAGAGATGACCTCCAGTTTGGACAGTAGTTAAAATATGATATTATATGTATGGATCAATAAGTAAGTTTGCATTTGTCTCAGCTCCAAAAGCCGGAGTGTGACGTTCTCCTTTCTTTCGCTATTCTAAAATGTTGTCCAATTAAGCCCTGAGGTTTTTTTTTTCCTTCCAGATCCTCTAGATTCTAATTTACAAATAAAATCAAGAGAAGCAATTAAACGTTTAGTACTATCAGCATGTTTCCCCAAGTGATGCACATGTGGAACAGAATAGAAGCAGTCCAATCTTGATACAGGAGAGTGGGTTACAAATTGAAATACGTTCCCGTCACCGCCGCTCGCCGGCTGCACGCTCCAGCAGGGCCCAGCGGCAGCAGCACGCTGCCCATCCCTGCACAGCACTGCACAGGAGCCTGCACTGCCCTGCACAGGAGCCTGCACCTCCAGCCTGCCGGGCTGCTGCAGCTCTGACCCACTGCACTGCAGCTCCCAGAGCCAGCACGGACACCCAGCAGGGGCTCAGGGCGCACAGAACAGTGTGTGCAGCACGCAACACCAGAAGGGACTTTTGGTGACGGCCATCCAGCCCATCACGTTAAAGGCTAATTAAAACCTTCCTGGCAAACTGCCTGCTCACTCTTCTCTGCTCTCCAGACAGCATGCACTGCCAGGGCCTTCCTAAAGCACACCAGAATATCAGGATCCATCAAGCATGATTTATGATCCTTCCAGCACGCCAGAACTTGAGCCAACATTACGTGGTAGGTACGGATCTCGTCTTCTCAGTGGATTTTGTGAGGGCTCCTATATTTGGAAGGCAGGTCTCCCTCCCTCTTCTCCTTTAGCCATAAATATCTCCCCACTTTCTCACATACCTTTGCACACCCCAGGCTCTTCCCAGATAACATCAGCTGAGGGAGAAGGGACTTTTTTCCTCATTTGATACATGATGCTAATCAGACACAATCAAGGTAAAAAGCTGAAAGCATCCAAGGGAGGCCGCCCTAATGGAAACAAGGTCACAGTAACAGAGCAGACCTAAATTCAGGCAAACAGCTCAATATCCAGACCCCCCCACCCACTTCCAGCAGAGGAGGAAAAGAAACACTTTCCACCAAACCAGATTAACAGTAACAGGGTGAGGGTATGGCCGGGAAACCCTCCCCCACATTCCTAGGAAACTCAGTCCTCGGAAGCTCATTCCTAGGAAACTCATTCCTAGGAAACTCATTCCTAGGAAACTGCCTCCTTGGGACTGCACCCACACTGTAACATCCCCTCCAAGTGTCTGAGGCAGTTCATCTCTTATCCACACCCAGATCATCACACCAGGGTGGGAAGTGTGGCCAGAAGGTCACCAGCAGGTTCTGGAGCTGTGAGAAACAATCAGTGTCTGATGTCTGACAGAAGTCAGAGCCTGAGTCACCTTCTTTAGATAATTCCACATCACCTGGGCTGGTAGAGGATGCACAGATCCCTTAAAAACCATTGGGCTTAGAAAAAAACCCAAACAAAACCAGAAGTTATCTGAGACACCAAGACTACAGAGGACTTAAGCCTTTCTTTCTATTTCTAAAATTGCCATTATAGCAGCATTCAAGCCACATTAAAAAAAAAGGGGGGGGGGGGGGGGAAAA